>OY037007.1:16201432-16906159 GCA_955831195.1 Pilophorus perplexus | reverse complement strand
AAAACGGGCCACGTTTTCGGGTGGAAAACGGCAGAATCTGATATCGATATCAACGATATCTGATATCGTTGAATCTATTAGTTTCATCTTAAAGTCCGTGGGTATAAAAGTTGAAGCCAACAACATACAGAATCAAATGAGACCTAGCGCAGATTTCTAGCACAAATAGTCTATGAGATATAGAGGAAAAACTGGAAAATTTTTCCAAAAATTCCATTTTTTCAAAACTTCAACCTCTTTGTGATGGGCCTAATTTTTGTCCAATCGATCTGAAACTTTGGTAATCCCATTTTTATACCCATTGGCACATTTTAGCGGGTTGGCGCGGAAGAAATTCTAACTTTCATTTTTTGTGGCCACCCTACTGTGCAGACTGAAGAAAACTCTCAGTCATTGCTGTGCTTACTATTAGGTAGGTAGGCCCCGCGGCTTGGTATCCCGTCTTGCCCCACTCGGCATCTTCAACCGCATTGGCTACTGTCGTGCCTGACTTGTACGTGTGTGAAAGAAGATAGGGATGTTTGATACTTCTAAAGTATCGATACAGTATCGTATCGATACATCCAGACAGTATTTAAAAGTATCGATACGATACTTTCAATAAAGTATCGGTATCGAAACTTTTCAAAAACGGCTGCAAATTTTTAGTCAAGGGTTTATTATTCTTTGATATGGGTTACTTGTGCAAAAATTAATTCTGTCTCAATGAAAAATTTTTTGAAAAAAAGTGTTTCTTTTAATTTTTTTTTACTCAGAAAATATTTGACCTCCTGAGATCCTTCAAAAATCCCTTTTGTAGCCGCATAAAAGCCCTTTACATCCCCACAGTGAAATTGGATCCTTCTGGGACCCCCAAAAATATACTCTAGGGCCAAAAATACTTCAAAAA
Organism: Pilophorus perplexus; assembly: GCA_955831195.1. Taxonomy (NCBI): domain Eukaryota; kingdom Metazoa; phylum Arthropoda; class Insecta; order Hemiptera; family Miridae; genus Pilophorus; species Pilophorus perplexus. The sequence continues at coordinate 16,905,270 of OY037007.1, read as the reverse complement.
CGACACCCAACTCGAACCCATGGGCTATGCATAGCCAAACGCCTTTAAAAAAACTTTCAGTTGCCCCATTTTAGCCCCATACCGCCCCACGGGTTTGGACGATCGGACTGAAAACCTTACTCCAAGCCTCGGGAGGGGGGGGGGGGGGGGGAGGTACAGCCAGGGGGAACGTTCCCCTTTTTTGCTACCTGTACCGTACAGGTAGCAAAAAAGGGGAACGTTCGCTCGTTTGGTGTAGCTGTGGCCACACTAATTTCTACTGTGATGAGTTAGTTGGCTTGGTTGGTTGGGCCAACATTTTGGTGGTCCGCCCTTGATCCGAGGACGGCTGATTCTTCTGATATTAGAGCTGGTGCAGCTCCAGGAGGTGGTGGTAGGTACCTACATCAACTTTCTTCAATTGCTGGTCAAGTTAGAGGTACTGTCAACTACATACCTATACCTATGCCGTAAGTTTTGAATCTGATGAAATGTGAGGGATAAAAAAAGTATCGGCGCCGATACCGGAAAAAAAGTATCGATACTACGATATGTATCGGGGACAAAAAGTATCGATATGTATCGATACTTTTTTGAAAAGTATCGATACTTTCAAGTATCGATACTTTTTCAACATCCCTAAAAGAAGAACGTAAATTCAATGAAAATCTGTAGCTGGTCCAGATCGGTGTCCGAAATTTGAATGCGTAGTTTGAAGTTTGCGTGTTGAAATTTGAATGTTGAATATAATTTGTTTATAATGAATGAATGAATGAATTTGAATATAATATAATATTTGTTCTTGAATATAATTTTTGAACATCCTCTCACGGGTTTCTTGGTTGGCTACCAGGTGTTTTTCGTCTCACCGAGTGGACCAACTTCTCCAGAATCTGGAGTCCAGATACTTTATTAAATAAAGTAGAGATAAAATTTTTATCGAATCACCAACTGTTAGTAACCTCCCCACAGCTACCATTTTGATTCAGCGTAACATAGAGACTTCTAATTAGAAGCAAATAGTAGCTTATTAAGTCCTTCAAGCATTCATTCAATTGCCTTGAGGTTTGCGTTGATGTGTACCAGTGGTACGGGTCAAAATATCCGGTTCCAGCGATTTTAATTTGGTAGGTATTTTCGCAAAAATCGTCTTGACAGACACAAAAACTACTTTGAGTCAAAAACGCCAACTGTGCACTGATTGCTTCATCAAAGCGATCTTATCAAACTGGTCAGCCTACAGATAGCTACACCTGACGACCAGATCTGAAGGTATCCCATTTGACCCCACTATCCCGTCTTAACCACCCTTCCCCTAGATACTCACTCAATTTTATGTCCTGGTTTACTATGAGCCATGTTGTGATGATCTGGAAGTGGAGAAAAAAATGCCTCAATTAGATTGGGCTTTTGTAATTTTGTGCTGCAGTTCTGCGTAGAGATGGCCTTCGGGCCTGTTCTGTCGAACCCGAGGCCGTTCATAATTCACAACGCACTCCAACTGATATTCGAAAGAAAACTAATTCGACAGAGAATTGTCGAAACCACAATACGCACCCAACATTAGCCTCAACAACTGACGCACTGAAAATTTTGATCTGTAACGCTAACCGGTGTCCTGAGCATTTTGCGGGTGAACTCTGGACGTCGGTTTGTAATGACTTAGCAGGGCTGCCACACGAATCCTACAGACGGGTCACATTTCACTGGTATCAGATAACTTCCGTGAATCATCAGCAGATTCTGCTGATGATTTACGGAAGTTATCTGGTCTGGCAAAAAAAAAAAAAAAAAAAATGAAATGATGAATTTAATTCTGACGAAAAACTGCTCGAATTGTGTTTTTTTCAGTTTATTATTCTTACTTGGAATCTCTTTGACCATTGGTCAATGACCAATCTACCTAGGTAGGAGTCAACAATTTTGATCAGCCTTGAAGGTTAGGTAACATGAGGGAGAATCCTCATTGAAGAATCCTCAATGAGGTGACGATTAGCGTTGCCAACCTGCCGAGAAGAAATTTCCGTTCCCCCCCCCCCCCCCCCCCCGAAGTTTCCATTTTTTCGGTCCGATATCCGTACACATGAGCTCTATTTCCGTACAGCAAAATTCGACCTTTTTTCAGTTCTCCTAGCTAAAAACATGAGTACCGATAAAAATATCACTTACCTAAGGATATTTGCCCCTAAATAAAACATCAAAATCGTAATGTTGGTGGTTTTGAGGGTTGGTAGGTAGGTGACAAGACCTAGGTTGGGGTTTCGCAGTTCATATCATGGAAATAGGAATTTAGGATAGGTATAAAAAATATTTTGTACCTAGGACAGAAACCTTTTTTGTAAGCAAGTTGCAAGTTGCAATTGCTTGTTTATGTTTATGTTGCGCCGTTTCCTCTCTGTTACTCTGTGTGTTGCGCCATGGAACAAGGATGTTGGCAACATCATGTTGCGCATTTCTCTCGACAAACTTTTCGAATCGCTTTTTGTTTTGTGATCTTGTGAACGTTGTGATGGATATGAGCGTTGCTGAAGAACTGGAGAACCCAAGAAAACGACGAAAAAACGAGAAGCTTTGGAAGAAGAACGTAGCGAAAAGGGAGAGGTATGCATCCCTGGGTTCCATTTTATTTTTCCAGAAACTCTTCCAGAATTACCTCTTGTGATTTTATACATTGGAGTCAAGTCTTCTTCGAAATTTTAAAAGTTATACTCTTCGTTATTGTTTTCAAACAAAGAATCTCTCTAAGAATGATCGGTGTCTGTGTGTATGTATGTGTCCCTTTCACGGCCAAACTGTTGGACGGATTTTGATGCGGTTTTTTTGCAAAATGATCGGGATAGCACGGGGAAGGTTTTAGGCTATTCAACCGGGTTCGAACGGAGGCCGTTCTGGCTGAAACCTGAGTCCTTCACGACGGAAGTTGTTTACGTCCTTGGCGTAGGTATCTTAGGGAATTTGATACTTCACTGCGAGAAACCAACAAGCGTTGTTACTATGAAAAAGTAAGTTGACGGGTTGCCACGGATGCATCTTTGATAGGTGATGGACGGGAATTTGATGTTTCGTGCGAAGCACGGGTGTCCCAGCTAGTGTGTCAATAACTGAGATTTTTACTAAGCTGTTGCAAATTGAAAATTTCGTTAACGTTAAAAATTAAAACTTACATTTGAATTTCAGAAAGGTCAGTCACTGGACATTACTTACTAGTTGCTGTAATTTTAGGCCAGATGGTTTTTGAGCCGCTCAAAAATTTTGTTTTACCAATCTAAGTCCAATTTTTTTATGACGGCTCTTGTGATTTTAAAAGTTTGAGTCATTCTTCTCTGAAATTTAAAAATATATATTCTTGTTCATTGTGTTCCAATTCAGAACGTGTATTTTTTGCTGTACGTCAGAATGTTCGGTAACAATGAATGTGTCAATAAAGACTGACATTTTTATTATGATTTCGTGAGTTAAGAATTTTGAAAACGTTCTAATAAAAACTGAAATTTATAAATTAATCCTGTTTTTTTGTTCACTTTTCCCACCCATCAACTGTAATTTGGTGAATGGAATACCAAAGAGTACCTACTCGGAAGTTCGGATATTGAAAGGATGCAATGACTTTTTAAAGTAATTTGCTGGTGAGAATTTATAATTAGGGTAGGGTTAGTTTCAAAAACGGACAAACGCCAATTTCAGTTTCAAAACCGGACAGAAAAATTTTTTTTTTTTTTTTTTTTTTTTTGGCATATCTATGTAAAAACAAGTCGAATGGAGGTGAAATTTGGGGAATAAATCAGGGGCTCACCTAGTAAGACCATGCAATAATTGCGGGAATTAAAATACACTGCCAAGGCAATGGCACATGAGCTTCCTCGTGCCAAGTTCAAAATGAACGTAACAACAAAATACCTCCCCAATATGTTCAAAATTTAGCTGAAGATTTAATTCTACGTTCGACTATAGCAAACTCTAAAAAATCAGAATTAATTGATCTCCTAAAGCTTTGCTTGAGCCATAATTTCTTGCAATATCAAAATAAAGTTTATGCAGACTCCACTGGACTACCTATTGGTAGCCCTTTGTCACCCTTATTAGCGGAGGTATTTTTGGACCACTTAGAAACCAAAATATTTGACAGTCACCATTCCTCAAAGATCATTTACTGGCACCGTTATGTAGATGATGTGATAGCCCTGTTTTCTGGGTCTACTAGACAGCTAAATGTTTTTCTAAATTTCATCAACTCTCTCCACCCAACAATAAAGTTTGAACTTGAATATAACGTAAATAATCAATTAAACTTTCTGGATTTATCAATCTCACTAAAAGATGGGAAACATGAATTCAAAATTTACCGTAAACCCACCCATACGGACATAGTCCTTCATAAAGACTCATGTCGACCATACTCCCATAAACTTGCTGCTTTCCATTCGCTTACTCACCGGCTCCTAACAATTCCTCTCGATGAGAGCAATTATTTAGCCGAACTTAACGTAATAAAACAAATTGCTATAAATAATGGATATGAGGGTAAACTGGTTGACAGCATCATTTCACGAAAACAGAGGGCTATCACTTTTGATTTAATATATCCTCCTGCTTTACCGTCAACCTCCTCTCCTGTACCAGTTCCCGCCTCTACCAGTTCCCTAGAAACTAGACCCCCTTGGATTTTCTTACCATACTATGGCCATTTATCAGAAAAACTCGCCAAAGAACTCCGCAAACTGGGGCATAAAGTCATATTTCGGGCTTCCAACACAACTGGGAGGTTTTTATCAAGTCCTAAAGATAAAATTGAACCTAGGAACAGGTCAGGGGTTTATAAATTAACATGTGGAGAACCGTCTTGTGAAGTAAATTATGTAGGACAATCAGGCAGAGCATTCAGAACCCGATTGGCAGAACATGAAAGCAAGATTCGCCTTCAGCATCTTGGCTATAATGATTTTGCCGACCACTGTATCAGCTCGAATCATCCTTTTAACCCAAATAGGGATAGTAAACTTTTACATTTCCAACCCAAGGGTCGCCTGCTCAATGAGTGGGAGAACCTGGAAATCCTGAAAGCTTATACTATCCACCCTGATCTTAATAAAAACGACCATGGCAAAATCAGTAGATCCCCAATATTAGAAATTCTGAAACCAATTTAACTCTCTCAATCAATATTATTTCCCCCCCCCCCCCCCCGTTCTATTAATTTAAAACTTTAAAATTCATACTTGAGCCTTCTCAAATATCCCCAATAACCAACCCTCAATAACGGTTATCCACAAACAAACTCGGAATTTCTGCTATTAATGTCGGTTTCCTTTCAAAACACTCAAAGGATACCGCCACCTAATCCCTCAGCCCTCTCAGGTACCTACCTATATAAACCCTCAGGCGTCTAACACAATTGTTCAGAACTAATTGTACGTTCAACCACCTCAAGTCACTATGGTAAGCTCATCTAGATATTTCTATTTCACCCAACCTCATGTACTTAATAACATTTTTTCAAAAAAAATTACCTCAGTATGAAAACTGCTGAAAAATTAACTCTTATAAAAATTTAACTTATCAAGATTCAACAGTAACTTCAAATAGATTCACAAATTCAATTAATTTAAAGACTTTATTTAAACCTTCATATTCAAATTTACCTTCTGTATAAATTCAAAATTCACCATGTCAACTAGGTCACCTAGGTATGTCATAATTTTCTGTAGTTTTAACTTATCAATTGTTTTTTTAAAAAACGAATAATTCCAAATTCATCTTTCCTAGTACCAATTAATAACCTTGTCAAATGGGTCCATTTTTAAAATTATCTCTGACTTTCTTACCTCTAATTTCTCTTTGTCACTAATCATATATCAAGTAGATGTTTTGCCCCTAGAATAATAAACAATTCTCCTTTCAGTACCTGTAGTATACCATAACTGGTTTTCAAATGGTTCACTGGCCATCAGTCATGGAGCCAATTTTAACCGTGGGTCCATATTCCGAATTTACTATTGTCAAGTTATGTACCACCATTCTGGACCGTTTTCGTCAGTTATAATTTTTCACCATTTGTGTTTGTTCATATACCTTCAGTATAATATAATTTCGAGCTTACATTGTTAATATAATTTTATGGTTTTTCCTCTGATGCTAATGACAAATGGTTTTCTTGTCAGGGCTGTAGATGAGCTTAGTTGCTCGAAACCGGTCCCCACGCTACAATTGTTTATTCCAATAAACAATTTAGTACTCAGCAGAGGAGTCATTTCTCACCCTAACCACCTCATTGGATTAGACCTCTGCAACGTCGGCAAACACCACACTGTAACAACAGTTGTTCAGTTGCAAACGCTGATAAGTCCACTTTTTCACTTTTCGAGTAAATGGCAAAAAACTGTTTGAACATGATTTTCGTTGAATCTGATGCATTTAATGGGTCATATTGTCAGCAAAGGTATTTTAGGTTGAATCTCCAATGGTTCCAGGCTTGGAAGTCTGGCTATTTTGCAGAAAAAGCGGTTATTAGTATGGACTTATCAGGTTTTGATTACAAACTGTGCATCTATCACATTTTGCAGCGGAACTTCCTGGATTTGTATGCTTTTGCAACAGATAGAAAAACTTTGCTCCTGGTGGTGGAAATGCAGAAAATGAGTTTTACCCCGTTCTCACTCTTCTCACAAGATTGAAAAAACAAAACAAAATCAGGGATAGTGATACTTATTGCTATAAAAATTATTTAATGAGTTTAAAAATGAAATACATGTATTTTTCGAAAACCAAAGACTCGCAAAAAAAAAAAAAAAATCCAAAAAAAATGTCTAAAATTTTTTCCATTGACACAGAAATAATTTTTGCACAAGTAACCTATCTCAAAGAATAATAAACCCTTGTGTAAAATTTGCAGCGTTTTTGTAGTAAGGTCAACAGGATCAACAGGTTCCGCACTAAAAGGTCCAAAAGGGCTCTCATTGCAGTGTTGCACGCCTAAAGACGAGTACATAGAGAAGTTCATCGCGCGAAATTGAGCAGAAACTACGTTCAACAACACAACGATTCTCCATCCTTACTTTTTAGGGTGTTTGGGGTTGATACAAGAACACCATGGACTTAGCAGGGTTTGAAACTAAACAAGAGGATCTAACCGCTTTTGGAGCCAATTTTGCAACTCTCAGGTTTTGATCCGGAACATGCCTCGGATCTAGCAGGTTTTGAAACTGAACTAATGTTTTAACCCTCTTTTTCTATTGGATCTATCATCTTTTGCAAGAAAATACCCGCACCATCGGATTCCTCGCTACCAAAACCTTCGAAAACACACATAAACTCGATTTTCGAGAAAATGGACTTATCAGGTTTTGCAACTGAACGCCCTTACAGTTACTGTAACAAGAAAATTACGTTCGCGCATGCGCAGGGAGTACCACTGATTCAATCGTGATGAAACTGACAGGGTACCATCTAGAGCTATACGCACACAATTCCTGAAAATTTGATTGAAATCCGATCAAAATTGAGAAAGTTATGCCTGTTTCAAGAATTTCACGTTAGCGCATGCGCAGAGCGTACCGCTGATTCAATTGTGATGAAATTCGTATGGGACCTCAAGGAGCCTGATCCGCAAAATTTGAGCTAAATTCATTCAAAATTGTGGAAATTATGGCTGTAACAAGGAAATGCGGACAGACCGACAGACCCACAGACCGACAGACCGACAGACCCACAGACCGACAGACACGAAACCAAATTTGTTCAGTAGGCTATGAAACGCAAAATGCGAGTGGAAATTTTTAATTCGGACAACAAAAATTTTTTTTCTCCCGAAAGTGAACACAAGGCTTCCGCTGCTTCGCAGACTCGGAAGCAATAGGGAAATTAATGACTAGGGCGTGGAAAATTCAGACGGTTGACAACGTGTTCTCTTTTAGCTGTTGAGAATCATGGGCAAAACGAATTACTTAGATATTCGAACGATCATCCGTCCAACTTACGATTGACCTGGAACAGCAGTTTCTAAACTGCGCATGTCTCTGGCGATTTCTGTTAACATTCCGTCAAACCTGAAACAAACCTACTAATGGCACGTTTGTCAATCAATTATACAACCGATAGCTGTAGGTCGATAGGTTATCGAATCAAAGAGAGTAATGCGGCAGAATGCGAATAGAACGGACATGTAAAATGTAGTGAACACATTACTGACATAGTCGCTGAGTCTGTACTAGGGATGCAAAGTCAGTAGCCAAAAATAGATTTTCAATCGAAGGATCACAATAATAATTATTGTGATACGCCAATCGAAGGATCACAATTATTGTGATACGGCAATCGAAGGATCATAATTATTGTGATACGCCAATCGAAGGATCACAATAATTGTGATCCTTCGATTGGCGTTTAGAATCAAAACCGGACAACTCCACAAAACCAAATTTTACAGGAGGAGCTGAAATTCATTTGGAGCTGTCAAACTGCCAACTGTAATTTTGCTTCCGAGTCTGCGAAGCAGCGGAAGCCTTGTGTTCACTTTCGGGAGCCAAAAAAGACCAGACCGACAGACACGGAACCAAATTTGTTCAGTCGGCTATGAAACGCAAAATGGGAGTGGAAATTTTGAATTCGGACAACAAAAATTTTTTGGCTCCCGAAAGTGAACACAAGGCTTCCGCTGCTTCGCAGACTCGGAAGCAAAATTACAGTTGGCAGTTTGACAGCTCCAAATGAATTTCAGCTCCTCCTGTAAAATTTGGTTTTGTGGAGTTGTCCGGTTTTGATTCTAAACGCCAATCGAAGGATCACAATTATTGTGATCCTTCGATTGGCGTATCACAATAATTATGATCCTTCGATTGCCGTATCACAATAATTGTGATCCTTCGATTGGCGTATCACAATAATTATTATTGTGATCCTTCGATTGAAAATCTATTTTTGGCTACTGACTTTGCATCCCTAGTACAGACTCAGCGACTATGTCAGTAATGTGTTCACTACATTTTACATGTCCGTTCTATTCGCATTCTGCCGCATTACTCTCTTTGATTCGATAACCTATCGACCTACAGCTATCGGTTGTATAATTGATTGACAAACGTGCCATTAGTAGGTTTGTTTCAGGTTTGACGGAATGTTAACAGAAATCGCCAGAGACATGCGCAGTTTAGAAACTGCTGTTCCAGGTCAATCGTAAGTTGGACGGATGATCGTTCGAATATCTAAGTAATTCGTTTTGCCCATGATTCTCAACAGCTAAAAGAGAACACGTTGTCAACCGTCTGAATTTTCCACGCCCTAGTCATTAATTTCCCTATTGCTTCCGAGTCTGCGAAGCAGCGGAAGCCTTGTGTTCACTTTCGGGAGAAAAAAAATTTTTGTTGTCCGAATTAAAAATTTCCACTCGCATTTTGCGTTTCATAGCCTACTGAACAAATTTGGTTTCGTGTCTGTCGGTCTGTGGGTCTGTCGGTCTGTCGGTCTGTGGGTCTGTCGGTCTGTCCGCATTTCCTTGTTACAGCCATAATTTCCACAATTTTGAATGAATTTAGCTCAAATTTTGAGGGAATATGTGGATCAGGCTCTTTGAGGTCCCATACGAATTTCAGCACAATTGAATCAGTGGTACACTCAGCGCATGCGCTAACGTGAAATTCTTGAAACAGGCATAACTTTCTCAATTTTGATCGGATTTCAATCAAATTTTCTGGAATTGTGTGCGTATAGCTCTAGATGGTCCCCTGTCAGTTTCATCACGATTGAATCAGCGGTACGCTCAGCGCATGCGCGAACGTAATTTCCTTGCCACAGCCATAACTCCTACAATTTTGATCGGATTTCAATCAAATTTTCAGGAATTGTGTGGGTATAGCCCTTGATGGTTCCTTATCAGTTTCATCACGATTGAATCAGTGGTTCTCCCTGCGCATGCGCGAACGTAATTTATATATATATTCTTGAAAATCTCGAGAAATTCAAAAATGATGTACGTTCTGAGATAGGTTGAGCGCCCTCAAGGATTTTTTCCGTTTTCCCCTCCTTCAACCCCCTCTCCTTCCCTAAAGAAGGGAAGGAGTGGGGATTTCAGCCAATATTGATCCGATTTTGATGAAATTTTCAGGGATTACGCGGGTTGTGCCGTAGATGATTACCCAGGCTTTGGGTAAAAAATTGAACCAGCGGTACGCTCTGCGCATGCGCTAACGTGAAATTCTTGAAACAGGCATAACTTTCACAATTTTGATCGGATTTCAATCAAATTTTCAGGAATTGTGTGGGTATAGCTCTAGATGATCCCCTATCAGTTTCATTAAGATTGAATCAGGGGTACGCTCAGCGCATTTTATAATGGTGTCACTTTGATTGTAACGAGGAAGCTGCTGTGCCATCTCCTTGGCAGTGTATTTTTTAATTTTTATTATTAATAAATTTATTTTTTCTCCAAGGAGAAGGAGAACATAAGGTTATGTTCTTAGGCAGTAAGATTTTCAGTAAGTAGTAGGTACGCACGACAATGGCCTGGAAGTGCAAGTCCTTTTAAAAGTAGTACAGGTACTACAGTTACTGTACAGTAGGTCTACATTTATGTCTGCTCACCGTTAGACTTATGCCGCGGCATGCCGTCCAAGTCATTTCAGCGGTTTATTATTCTTGGAATAATAATATTATAATAACACCTAATCGCGACGGGGAAAATTCTGATCGGCCTCAAATTTGACATTATTCGTTTCAAGAGATCTAGGTTTCCAAAAACGAAATGTTGTGACTGCAACAAGAAAATTACGTTCGCGCATGCGCAGGGAGTACCACTGATGCAATCGTGATGAAACTGATAGGGGACCATCTAGAGCTATACCCACACAATTCCTGAAAATTTGATTGAAATCCGATTAAAATTGTGGGAGTTATTCCTGTGGCAAGGAAATTACGTTCGCGCATGCGCTGAGCGTACCGCTGATTCAATCGAGCCGAAACTGATAGGGGACCATTTTGGGCTATACCCACACAATTCCTGAAAATTTGATTGAAATCCGATCAAAATTGTGGAAGTTATGGCTGTGGCAAGGAAATGAGGACAGATAGACAGACACAGACAGACACGGAACCAAATTTGTTCAGGAGGCTCTGAAACGTGAGTGGAAAATTTGATTTTGGAGAACATTTTTTTTAAATTTTGAAAGTGAAAACAATGCTTCCTCTGTCTTGCACTTTGCAGTGAATTTACCTTGTCAGGGGGTCGTCCAGTGGAGTCGTCAGATGTAGGGGGCCCCTACTAGGGGCTACAATTCGATGTCGTCAATGTTGCTGGTCGCGGGTGCGTGAGGCGCCCGGTTAGTTTCGTGCAGTATTGCTGACGCCAAATTTTTCAAAATTTGCAAGTATGGAGCCAATTATTAGTGTCAACAGTACTGCCGAAGTCTGCATGAAGACTGTACAGTTGATAAAATTGGGCTGGGCATGCTTTAAACGTTCCATCCCCAAAGAAAAATTCGTGTGAGTTCGAAACTTGTATATCTTTAGGGGTAGCAAAAATGAGTATGCGGTGCGCTGCCCCATCGTCAGGAACACGAGATCGGCACTCATTTCGCACACGAAGAAGACTGGCTTGTTATCTGGCAAGTCGACCCGCGCTCTTTTGCTACGCCAACATCTGGAGTCGCGCTCTAGTGATACCCTTTGCCCATTAATACAGACACGCGCTGTTTTGATACGCGCTCTCGTGAGAGCACCCCAATTTTTTTCAGTGACATAATTCATTTTCGCACAAGTATCAAAGACCAATAAGAATAATAAACCCTTGAGTAAAATTTGCAGCGTTTTCATTAGGTAAATAGTTACATAGGATAAATTTTCAATTTTTAAACATTTTTCAATCATATAAAATTTATATCATTTCATTTAATGAAAGGATAGATCGGTACTAATCTGTAGTCACGAAAACTCGCCAATCGTGCCAACTATTTCAAGCGAGATACGGCGCCTATATCAGATTTTATTTTATAATGCTAAAGCAACTAGTCCGATCTGAAATACAACGCGACTTCCTTAGCAAAACATTAATGTATACGCTATGAATAGAAAAACATGGGTTGTTAAACCAACATGAAAATTCCTTTGGCTAAGAAAATTTCTGAGCGCAATGAATCGAGTTTTCCTACTCCTTCAGCTCAGGGAGTAGGAAAACTCGATTTTTAACAAACAATAACAATTATTGTTACTAATAGTAATTATTACTATTTATCTTCGACAGAGTATGTATAGACCGAAAACGATCGCAATTTTTTGTAGAAAAACGCTGCAAATTTTACACAAGGGTTTATTATTCTTTGATATACATTACTTGTGCAGAAATTTAATTCTGTCAATGAAAAAATTAAAAAAAAAAAATTTTTTTTTGGATTTTTATCTCAAAAATTTTTTTCTTGGATTTTTTGTTCAAAAATGTGTTTTTTTCAAAAATTCCGTATTTTTTACTCGAAAAATATTTAACATCCTGGGATCCTTCAAAAATCCCATTTTTAGCCCCATGAGAGCCCTATAGATCGGCACAGTGAAATCGGATCGTTCCGGGACCCCAAAAAATGGATTCTACGTCCAAAAATACTTCGAAAACGACACCTAACTCGATCCCATAGCTAAAAGCCTTCAAAAAACCCCTCCCGTAGCCCCATTATAGCCCCATAGCGCCCCACGGGTTTGGGCGATCGGACTGAAAACCTTGCGGGCACAACTAGATGGTAAACCAAGTATTTTGCCGAAATTTCAGATTTTTTAAAAAATTCCTACTGCCCAAAACGGCCTGGACGGCGGACGGCGTACGGCGGACGGACATTTCGGATTTAGAATGTAGACCACTTGAAACGGATAATGTCAAATTTTGAGCCCGATCGGAGTCGTCGACCCCCGTCGCGAAAACATAGGTGTATTATTCTAAGAATAATAAACCAAAAACCCCCGAAAACATGCAGGAAACCTTCATCTCGTTTTGGAGTAGGTACCTACCTACCTTTTACGAAGCGACCTCCTCTAAAACACCTTCATAATATGTCAAAAATGTTGATCTACATACGCGTCACAGCCTAGGGCTACTCTGAAGGTAATAATAGCTAACTAATGGAACTAAATGATAAAATAATCAATATTATTCAGGATTAAACGTGATAGACCTGTACCCATTTTGGTAAAACTGACAGGATCACAAAACCAGTTCCTCTACTCACTTTCAACATTGAATGTTTTGGTTTCGCTGTTGCTATTCGCTCTTGAAAGCGTGAACCTGTATCCTCAATCATGTTCATCACTACCTTCTAGGATAATAAATTTTGGGATGTTCTGTGCCTCTCGTACCTACCCAGCAGGCAAATAGAGGCAACAACATAGTGCCTTCAAATGTTAGGATGTTTGACCCGCATAACACTTTTGTGTGTCTTGTTGCATTCTTGGATTTAAGCGCCGTCATATCCTAACCGTTGACCACTTGAATTAAAGCGTGAGACCAAAGGAACACAACGGTCGAGGGGGATTTTCGATGTCGTATCATCCAACCATGGCCGCATGAAGAGAGCAACATCCTTAGGCGTGACTTTGATCATGAATTGCAGCTCCCAGTAAAATTTCGCTTTAAAAACGCCTCGATGGATAGCTAGACATTGGTCTCACTTGATTACAAAAAAAAAAAAAAAAAAAAAAAAAAATCATGGAAATCGGTGCATGATTCTACTGATTTGCGCCTGGGTTTTATTCAGCATCTCCTTTTCGTATCCAAAATCCTCCTCGATTGGTAGGTACCTACCACATCTGCGTACGCCTTGCTTTGGGCTTCCGGAAGGGAGTAGAAGAAACATGCAGAAATTTCGAAATGCGAGGGAAATGGGGCACCACTATCGGCAGGGAACCTAACTAGGGATTGGCTCAGGGGCTAGACGTTTGTGTCCAAACAAGGCTTGTACTTCTGAAAATTTTGGCTTATTATTCTTGGAATAATTCTCTTAAGTATTCGCGACGAGGGTCGACAATTCTGATCGGCCTCCAAATTTGTCATTATACGACGTGTAACCAGGGACGCCGAGAGAAAAAGCTGGCCCGGGGCCAAAGAGAGCATAGGGCCCCCATTTAAGCAGGAGGTTGGGGGCGGTTCACAATAACGAACGTTCAATTTTCATTCAGGGTAGGTAGGTACCATTCAATTAATATTATTAAATTATACAAATGTTGTATTTTTCATTTTTGATCTAAGATCATATAGATATTACTGTAAAGAGAACGATCGCAGCCTTTAAACGATGTTTTGGATTTTGTCACGAAACATCGAAAATATCGATGACGAAGGTTTGGAAAAAGAATTCAAACAAAAAACGCTGCAAATTTTACACAAGGGTTTATTATTCTTTGATATTTGATATAGGTTAGTTGCGCAACAATTATTTCTGCGTCAAAAGAAAAAATGTTGGAAAAAATTTTTTTTGGATTTTTTTTTTCGAAAAAATTGTTCTTTCAAAAATTCTTTATTTTTTACTCGAAAAATATTTAACCTCCTGGGATCCTTCAAAAATCCCATTTTTAGCCCCATGAAAGCCCTATAGATCGCAACAGTGAAATCGGATCGCTGCGGGACCCCAAAAAATGGATTCTACGTCCAAAAGTACTTCGAAAACGACGCCTGACTCGATCCCATAGCCAAAAGCCTTCAAAAACCACCTTCTGTAGCCCCATTTTAGCCCCATAGCGCCCCACGGGTTTGGGCGATCGGGCTGAAAACCTTGCGGGCACAACTAGATGGTAAACCGAATATTTTGTCAAAATTTCAGATTTTAAAAAAAATTCCTACTGCCCAAAACGGCCTGGACGGCGGACGGCGTACGGCGTACGGACATTTCGGTTTTGGTTTATTATTCTTGGAATAATACACCTATGTTTTCGCGACGCGGGTCGACGACTCCGATCGGCCTCAAAATTTGACATTATCCGTTTCAAGAGGTCTACATTCAAAATCCGAAATGTCCGTCCGCCGTCCGCCGTCCGGGCCGTTTTGGGCAGTAGGAATTTTTTAAAAATCTGAAATTTTGACAAAATACTTGGTTTACCATCTAGTTGTGCCCGCAAGGTTTTCAGTCCGATCGCCAAAACCCGTGGGGCGCTCTGGGGCTATAATGGGGCTACGGGAGGGGTTTTTTGAAGGCTTTTAGCTATGGGATCGAGTTAGGTGTCGTTTTCGAGGTATTTTTGGACGTAGAATCCATTTTTTGGGGTCCCGGAACGATCCGATTTCACTGGGGCGATCTTTAGGGCTTTCATGGGGCTAATAATGGGATTTTTGAAGGATCCCAGGATGTTAAATATTTTTTGAGTTAAAAATAAAGAATTTTTGAAAAAACACATTTTTGAACAAAAAAATCCAAAAAAAAAATTTTTTTGAGATAAAAATCCAAAAAAAAATTTTTTTTTAAATTTTTTCATTGACAGAATTTAATTTCTGCACATGTAACCTATATCAAAGAATAATATACCCTTGTGTAAAATTTGCAGCGTTTTTGAATCTAGACCACTTTAAACGGATAATGTCAAATTTTGAGGCCGATCGGAGTCGTCGACCCCCGTCGCGAAAACATAGGTGTATTATTCCAAGAATAATAATCCAAAACAAAAGTTTTTGAGATTTCTAAACAAATAGGCAATAATGTACAAGAATATGTCCATCAATTGCTTGTTATGGTCTTCTGAAACTGAAACTTATTATGCCTCTAAGTAAATGGGGTCGCTACCTCGTTTCAGGTTTGAGTTTTAAGGTCGCTATCATCATGAGGTTCACCTTTGTCTTAGTAAATACCTAAATAGTTGGTGTTTGTTATTGTCTTCTATTAGCATCTTCTGCGCCTACCAATCTTGTTCGAACAATGGGCTTCTTGAAAAGGTCAGAATTCAGCATTTCTGACAACATATTCGGATTCAGCACCCTTTAAAACCCATAAACTCCAACTTTTAGTTCGAAAATCCATATAGGTACGTGCTGAGCTGTTTTCGAAATGTTAGAGATTTTGAAATGAACGCCGGGCATATTTGACGTCACACCTTCCCTTGCTGGGCGTCGAATAGTTGGGCACTGAGCCGCCAGGGCGCTAAATAATAAATCTGAACAGAATCGGAATAAAAACACTCGGCCGGGGTCGCTTTTGGTTTATTATTCTTGGAATAATACACCTATGTTTTCGCGACGCGGGTCGACGACTCCGATCGGCCTGAAAATTTGACATTATCCTTTTCAAGAGGTCTACATTCAAAATCCGAAATGTCCGTCCGCCGTACGCCGTCCGCCGTCCAGGCCGTTTTGGGCAGTAGGAATTTTTTAAAAAATCTGAAATTTCGGCAAAATACTTGGTTTACCATCTAGTTGTGCCCGCAAGGTTTTCAGTCCGATCGACCAAACCCGTGGGGCGCTATGGGGCTACAATGGGGCTACGGGAGGGGTTTTTTGAAGGCTTTTAGCTATGGGATCGAGTTAGGTGTCGTTTTCGAAGTATTTTTGGACGTAGAATCCATTTTTTGGGGTCCCGGAACGATCCGATTTCACTGGGGCGATGTTTAGGGCATTCGTGGGGCTAAAAATGGGATTTTTGAAGGATCCCAGGATGTTAAATATTTTTCGAGTAAAAAATACAGAATTTTTGAAAAAAACACATTTTTGAACAAAAAAGTCCAAAAAAATTTTTTTTTGAGATAAAAATCCAAAAAAAATTTTTTTTTTATTTTTTCATTGACAGGATTAAATTTCTGCACAAGTAACGTGTATAAAAGAATAATAAACCCTTGTGTAAAATTTGCAGCGTTTTTGAATAACCATCTTTGATAATAACCTCGATGCTCAATTTTCGAATGACCTTCTATAATGATTAACCCGATTTTCGATTTTTGGGGTCGACTTTTCGCGTAGCAAAGTTGGCTGACTTGCGTAGATGAGAGAGAGAGGGATCTCCTGGCCAATCAAAAGACGACGAAGCAGCCCACGTCATGTACCCTCTCCAGACCTCGGAATTAAAATATAATATTTTTCCTAAGGCCCTATAAATAATTGAAACGGGTTTTCTGCAATATGGACCCGTTTTCGTAACTTTTGAAGGACGACCTTTGCAGGAAAAACATTTTAAAAAATCATTAAAGGAGCTCATTCTTGATTAATATTTGTGGGGTGTGTGTAGAACGCCTAGGAGTAAATTTTATGCTTATAAGCATACAGGTCACTCAGGGGTCCTCTGGGATGTCAATGCTAAGTTTTCGACCTCGTAGACCCTGTGCTAACTTGTGGAGGGGGAAAAACCGCGATTTTTCGGTTATTCGTGAATATCTCGAAAACTATTGCTCGTTAGGAACTTTTTATTACACCATTAAAAAGTAAATTGAATTTCCTTTAGATTTCACTACCTACGTTCTTATTTTGGTACGTTATTTTTTTCAAAATGCTGATGTTAGCGGAAAAAAGGCGTTTCCGCACCCATAAAATACACGAATCATCATTAATTGAGTATTCAACGTATCTACGTATCTACGCCATCGACGATCATTGCTGTATTCTTCTGCAAAATTCATATTCTCCACGACAACCACTGTCCACACAATGTCTCAGTCAAAAATCCTTCCTCGTGCCAAGTTCAAAATGAACGTAACAACTGTAACAAGAAAATTACGTTCGCGCATGCGCAGGGAGTACCACTGATTCATTCGTGATGAAACTGATAGGGAACCATCTAGGGCTATACCCACACAATTCCTGAAAATTTTATTGAAATCCGATCAAAATTGTAGGAGTTATGGCTGTGGCAAGGAAATTACGTTCGCACACGCGCTGAGCGTACCGCTGATTCAATCGAGATGAAACTGACAGGGTACCATCTAGAGCTATACGCACACAATTCCTGAAAATTTGATTGAAATCCGATCAAAATTGAGAAAGTTGTGCCTGTTTCAAGAATTTCACAGTGTCAAGTCCTTCACAGGCCAGATGGCCTGGAGTGTTATCTTCACACAAAAAAAGAAAAGAGAGACTATAATTTAGTCCTCCGAGCATTTGACAATCAATCCCAGGGATGGGAACTTGAAATAACTCCTGGGCTCAACCCATTAACATGAAGTTTGAAAGTCTTTTTAGCATGAATTGTGGCTTCCGCCAAACTGAGGCGTTGCCCTCGAAGTATTTGTTCCAATGAGCACTGTTGCATCACTAGTCTTTTGTATCTGTGATTCCTTGTTTTATTCTCTTTCTAACACTGTTGTAAATTTCAGGTAACTTGTCGAAATAATGATCCGGGGCGCCCTAGTAGGAAAACTTGTCAAAACGTCTAAAACCTGAATTTGTGAAGTACTGCTACGTCGTCGTTCTGTCCTCTCTTTTGTAGCCTGCATGAGAGATAATATTTCAACAATATGAGAACTTTATAACTATTTGTGTGTGCACAAACAGAGAAATAATATTTGATAGGTTGTTTCAAGTTTCAATGTTCAAAAAGGGAACGTATCACGTAACTTGGGGTTTGCTGGCAAAGACAACAGGTTGAACGACGTTCCGACAACAGTCGGTGCACAAAATTGGCAATGCAGACAAGTCGGCGGCGTCGAGGTCGCAGGATGCAGAAACGCCGAATGCATAGCGCAAGTTGGAATGCTCAGAGCGTAGAACGCAGGACGCAGTGAGGTGTAGAAAATTATAAATGCAGGCAAGATGCAGGCAGATCGCAGGGATGCGGATTTCTCCCTAAAATGGTTTTTCAAAGTTAGATCCCGTTGGGATTTTCAGATTTAGAACAAGGGAATTCCTCAGGACTCACTTCGATTGGTGATAGAACGCATTGGCTCCAACGTAAATCCCCTGATTTCCACACGGTTCATCGGTTCTCACGAGAGCGCTTTGGTCTGAAAACCGTTTACACCTTACTCAATCCGGTTCTTCAATGGCTGATTACGCAAAGGAAGTACTTAGTTTCCAGAAGGGAGTACGAAAAGTTTCAATAAACTCACCTCCAGCTTGCGAGTGAGGACCGACAGGTTAAGTCAAAACTGGGCTGCTGAGATTTTCACAAATTCTCAGCCGCGGCTCTTCGCCCAAATATTCGTCGACAGCCGAAGGCTCGCAGACACACCGAAAAAGGAAATTCTGGCCAAACGGCTCCCCCAAGCGGGGATGAACCTGGCTTCAAAATTTTAGCAAAAAGGGGACGCCATTACTCCCGAGAGTCCATCACCTCTACATAAACGAAAATGATGAAATATTTAAGTATTACGTTCCAAAGGAACATGGTTTTGGTTCATTATTATTGGAATAATCGACCTATGTTTTCGCAATGGGGGTAGACAATTTGTGATTCATGCCATTTTGGGCAGAAGGCATTTATTAAAAATCTGAATTTTTTACAAAATAACATCTTATCAGTCCAAATCACTAAGTAGTCTTCTTGAGTTTTGCGTCTCAAGTGCCTCAAAAGTCGTGGGTTGTTTGGATGTTGTTCGCTAAGTTCGCTTTCCTGGGTCGTCAGTAATTTACTAGAATCTACATCTGATGTTAATTGCTGGTAGAGACGAACAATGTTTCTCGTGAGGGGTTCGTCCAATTATCATTTCCAGGGCTGTCTCCTCCAGGTGGTCTCTCTGTCTGGCACCTTTTTGCTTCCGAGTCTATCGGAAGCTCTGTCTTTATTCGAAGGTCGAACCAATTTTCGGGCTCCTCATTGATAAATACCCGCTCGCATTTTACGTTTCAGGACCAAGCAGCAAATTTGGTTCAGTTTCCGTCTGTCAATCTGTCCGAATTTCCTTGTTATAGCTATAAGTAACTTCCACAATTTCGATGCTATTTCGTTTAAATTTTCAGGGAATACATGGGGGACCTTTGAAGCCGCCCTCAAATAATATCATGATTAAATTAGCGATAGTCATTAGCGCATGCGCTAACGTCGAACTCACTAAATTTTGTTGTTACATATTACGGCAATAACGGCCGACGTTAGGCATAAGGACGTAAGTTATCGCCGTTATTTCTGCGCATGCGCGAAATCTTGAGTTACGACGACCGTAACTCATCGCCTAGGCAAAAAGTGGCTTTAGGAACTCTCAATAATTGATAATTATTATCGGACACCGAAGAGTGCGATCAGTGCGCTCGCACGGTTCCGTTTTATGTCCCCAAGACACGTCACGCGTACCTCTCGGGAGTCAACAACAAAGCTGGGGGATGTCCTATGCTTCATCAAGTCCTGGTGGTGCCTGCAGACAAACCAACAAAGAGATTAGTGTTAGAAAGAGGAAAGGGCTGCAGTCCAATCCTTATTACAAAAAACTCAACGGTGTAGATAAAAATCCAAACTAGTTTTTCTGGTCTCTGGAAAGGGCTTTGTGTTGTGGAGACGGCCGAGGTGTCAACTCCCGATGCTTTTAATTTACAGCTGTCATTCTGGAGAGGGCTTTTGTCCAATCCACAAGCATGGTTGATGGAAAAAATAATCCCCAGATTAATTTGGGCGCTGGGGGATTGGGGGGGGGGGGGGATGCCGTCGAGGGGTTTTGCCCGTTGGGGGGTTCATATTTTATCCGGGGGAATTTGGGGGAAAATTTATCGGAAAAATGATGAAATCTATTGATTTTCAGATTAATTTACCTAATTAACTATTAAAACATGAAACTTCTCATGTTCATCCTCCCATAAATGTTTACAATCGATTCCGTGAACTGGTCACTCCATAAATTTAGGAAACGTTTTGAAAATTCTGCTGCTTGGAATCACCTAATGTGCCATCACAAGTAGGCGAGACCAATCACGACGCTCTAAATTTCTCCAGGCCGTGCACAGGGCCCAGATGTCGTCAGGTCGTCACGTCGTCAGGCCCATGCA
Source organism: Pilophorus perplexus (assembly GCA_955831195.1). Classification (NCBI taxonomy): domain Eukaryota; kingdom Metazoa; phylum Arthropoda; class Insecta; order Hemiptera; family Miridae; genus Pilophorus; species Pilophorus perplexus. The sequence continues at coordinate 16,884,443 of OY037007.1, read as the reverse complement.
GAGGCAGTTTCTTCTTATTTCAAAATCTTATTTTTCCAAACTCATTCTGATCAAAACGAAAAGGCATTTTAAGCCAAAATTTGGCACAGAAGGATGTTTTAATGTGGTGAATCCAAATATCATGGATTTTGTATTTGTTATCGATAGGTTACACATCGATACGGCCCTCAGCCATTTGAACGTCGCATTCCAGCGTTGCGATTAATGGGCTAGGGAACAAAGTCAGGGAAATGGGGAAAATTCGGCCGAACATAGTTGAACTAATAATGAACAAAGTACAGTTAGCACTGAGAAATTAGGTGTCTGAGCAGAGGAAATCACCAGTGAATATTTGGCGTTTTGAATTTTCCCGCCGTGGCACTTTAACTAATCCGCCAGAGTGCACTCGCACAAAAAGTAGGAAGTGTAAAAAAAAATTTTTATCTTGGGTTATGTGATGTTGGTGAACATGAATATGATCTGTCCTGTCACTCTAGCGTCAGAACAAATCCGAACGACTATTTTCTTTGCGATTTCACCTCGTGAATCTCTCTGAATTCGTGCTTTTAGTTCATTGGCTGACCACCAGACAGCACTTCTTGGAAGCGCCACTCTTCCCTCCAGATTCAAAGTTGAAATTTTCGAAAGTGCCCTGTAAAGTATTCCACCATAGGAGCCCAAAACTCACTGCTATGGCTTCAAATTATGAAGTTCTTTCAGAAAAAAGTATTAGTAGACTGTCGGTTCCCGGGCCCATTGTCTGTGTATCGATAGGTTTATTTTTCGATACGGCCCTCCGTCGATTAATCCCGCGTTGCGGCGGTTCAGGAATATTTTCTTTAATATTGATAATTTGTATTCTTTCTGAATAAATCTGCTTCGTGTTTATAAAACGTCTCAGCCTACCTACCTCATTTGTCCCTAACTCCCAGAGCAACAACAGATTTAATTTTAGGTCAATTTGTAGGCTACCACCAAGTAAAAACGCTACCACCAGGCATCAATACAACGAAGAATCGATTCGCCGGTACCAAATGACATAGGAAAAGCTTACACAAGGTTGAATCGCAAGAACAGCCTAATTTTTAAAAATCTTGATAGCACACAATCCACACTGAGTTGATTTAAAACAAAACTGTTGTGGCCACGCCTCTTAGAATAACAAAAACCTGCACACTTGGAATCTTTAAGCTTGCAGCGTTGCCTGGCGTCGACTTTTATTGCCCTGGAGGTTGACCCCTACAAAAGATGGAATGCAGAGAGAAACGAACGGCCCTCATGCAAAGCATTAGCAACAGAAAAAATGGACCTCGGTCCGTTGACCTTCGCTGAGCTCCTGAAACGACATTGGGAGTGCCTATGGTGGGAGTTTGGTGATTCTGAGAGCTTGATGGCAGAAGTATAATAATAACTATGACGCTGAATAATAAATGATAAATGTTACTAGATTAAGTGTTGAATCAAGTGAAGGGTTTGAATTTTTTTCAAGTTCAGTTCATTAGTGCTCGTAAAAATGCCACGCGATCAGTTCTTTAAACAATAAAAACTAACAACGCGTCGCTTTCCCGAATTGGTTCAGGTAAAATTTGTCACCTGAACCTACTTGATTAGTTTCACTCCATTCGGTATGCCGCAAAGTCCGTATGGTAGGTAGGTACCATAGTTCGAACAGCCAAGTGACAGATAATCGTAAGCATGACATGTCAAGTCAAACTGGAAATTCGCCATTTTCGAATTGACAAAGGCAACCATCAGTGTTCAGGAATGTTTATCTGCTCGGATAATGAATGTACCCACAACACAGATTAAACTACTGACCCACAAATAGAGTTGCATCTGCTCGAACTGTCAACCCTAGTCGTTCTTCATAGTAACTATTATCGAATTACTCAGTACGATCTATTGTAATCGAGAGAGTTAATTCTTCCTCATCTCGGCACTACCAGACCTAAGCAATGAATTCCTTCCCTCAGGGGCACTACCTAGACATTATCACATTATGTACTATAATGTTTACGTCGGTTGGAAAAAAACTGCGAAAAGAGTAGCTCCAGTGGGGGGTGGATATTCGCTGAGGTCGGTTTTCATTCAGTCAACCGATGTCCGGGCTTCGTTCAAAGAAAAGATTTGTAGGTACTGCTCTTTTAGACGACGAAACACCGAGAAAACCTGTAGGTAGGTTCTATTATGATTGTCAAAGCTATTATGATTGTAACTCCGCGTCAAACATTAGTGAATGGAAGACGAAAGTGCTTCCTCGCTCAGCCGCTAAATTGCGAGCGCCTGCTTGCTTCCTCGCTCGAGTAGCTGGGAACCTCTCCTTCTTCCAATGTCACGGGGCATCTCCACTTGATCGATCTAACTTGCGCCCTTTCTCGTGCTCAGCTTCAAAAGAGAGAATTTCCATCTCATTTCCAAAGGAGCAAAGTTTTAATCAAACGAAAATACCAAGTCAGCTCCCAGTTTTCCCATTACTAGCACTCAGGCATAAGGCCTCGCTTCGCTCGGCCAATCACTTTCTCAGACAGAAAACCTCGCTTCGATCAGCTGAGCACTTTTTCGGGCAGGGGGGCCCGATCGCTCGTCCAAGTGACAGTCGCTCAATGCGCTAAATTTAAAGGGCGCAAAATTGCCCAGGAATAGAGAGAGAAATCGTCTTCCCACACACCAGAATATATCCGAAATTAGTGTGGAATGAACCGTTTCCCAAAATTTCCCCCCAAAGTTCCACTTTTCCAAGGTCCCTGGCACCCTCCGTTCTTCCGTTCTCTCCATCCTCCTCAAGGTCCCTGGCACCATCCCAAGACACACGGCTAACACGCGCCAGAACTCTTCAAATCGTTCAAATTAAACTCGCTGTCTAAATTAGCTCATCAGAACTCGTTTTTTCGGGATTTCGTATTAAAATTTGGATCTCTATGTAGGATATGGAGGAAACGCCGACTCAATCGAACCATTAACAACGAAGATACTAATAAGTAGGGCTCGGCAAATGGCATATTTGCATATTTCGTTCCCGATATGCCCAACCTATAAGAAGCCGAAATATACCAAGTTTGTGCAAATCGGATGATCCAAATTCGAGTTTTTCGGGCATATAATTGCATATTTTGCGGTTTTCTTGGATACGAGCATATTTGGGCCATTTCGCTACTAGGCAGCATATTTTCCTATTTATTTCAATATTTCTGCATATTTTAAGATTTTTTGACATCAACACTATAAATTCTCTCAACTAGCATTCTCTCTCAGCGTCAACAAACTCATTTCTGCAGGGAAAAATTTTTTCGTAAAGGCACCTAGCCGAGGGCCTTTAAATTGGCACATCCCGTACTGCCGCTGCCCCCCGATCCAATCCTGACTCGATGGGGAACCTGGATTTCTGCAGCGCTCTACTATGCTGAACACCTGGCTGTCAAATCAGTAGTGGATTCGTTCGACGAGAATGACACGGCAATAAATAACTAAGGCAAAGAAAAGCATGGCGGACAGGGACACGGTAGCGACGCTGGCCTTCATTAAAGCACAATGTGTCGTATGGCGTCGATCCCACAGTTGATTCTCAAGCTTGAGGCCTCAGAGAAGGAGGTGGTTGAAGTGAGTGAGGTTCAAAAATTTCAGGAAGAGGCTTCCTTGTGGCCTGGGAAGATTGGGAAAGCTGTTCAAACCAAGCTCGCATTTGTTCTTGGCCGTAACCCAGGCTGGGGTACCTACTGTCGTCAACGTAGCCAGGGTGTTAGGAGGTGACTTATCAGAAACGGAACTCTCCTCCACTCCCCATGAACTTGCTTCCTTCAAATTTCTACCATTGGTTTCCGTCGATGTTGAGCGTTCGTTCTCCCGCTTGAAACTTCTCCTGAGTGACTTGCGCCACAGCTTCAAGACCGAAAATATTGAAAAACACTTGGTTGTGCAAGCACTTGACTAGTAGGTATGTTGTAAATATGTAAATAAGACGTTAATATGAAACTGCTTGTAACTATGAAAATATTTTAGAGTCTAAATATGTGGTTAATGTGTTTGATAATTTTGTAAGATGAGTTGTAACAATAAAAAAGTTGGTTGAGCGCCCCAATGCAATTTTTTCTTGCCTTCATGACCCTCTCACAATTTTTGGGGGGCATATTTTAGCATATTATTAACTTTTCCGGACATGTTTTTGCGTCATATTTTTCTGTTTTTCGGTCATATTACGGTCATATTTAGGGCATTTATTGGTCATATCCTGCCGAGCCCTACTAATAAGTAGTTGCACGAATTCGCGCGCGCCAAACATTTCGCTCAACGCGCTTATCGGACGTAAAATTGGCTGAGGAATCCAAATTCGAGGAAAAACGCTGCAAATTTTACACAAGGGTTTATTATTCTTTGATATACGTTAGGTACCTACTTGTGCAGAAATTTAATTCTGTCAATGAAAAAATTAAAAAAAAAAAATTTTTAAATTTTTTTTTTTTCAAAAATGTTTCTTTTTCAAACATTCTTTATTTTTTACTCGAAAAATATTTAACATCCTGGGATCCTTCAAAAATCCCATTTTTAGCACCATGAAAGCCCTAAAGATCGTCCCAGTGAAATCGGATCGTTCCGGGACCCCAAAAAATGGATTCTACGTCCAAAAATACTTCGAAAACGACACCTAACTCGATCCCATAGCTCAAAGCCTTCAAAACACCCCTCCCGTAGCCCCATTATAGCCCCATAGCGCCCCACGGGTTTGGGCGATCGGACTGAAAACCTTGTGGGCACAACTAGATGGTAAACCAAGTATTTTGTCAAAATTTCAGATTTTTAAGAAAATTCCTACTGCCCAAAACGGCCTGGACGGCGGACGGCGTACGGCGGACGGCGGACGGACATTTCGGATTTAGAATGTAGACCTCTTGAAACGGATAATGTCAAATTTTGAGCCCGATCGGAGTCGTCGACCCGCGTCGCGAAAACATAGGTGTATTATTCCAAGAATAATAAACCAAAATTAGGGGTTCCCATTTAAAATAAGAAATTTGCGTGCAAATTCGCCTATTTGCGCGCGTCTCAGGGGAGGCTCAACCCCCCTAAGTTAGGGGCCCTAACGACACCTAAATGGGATCCCGAAAATCGGTGTATTTTTATCACTTACCTAGTAGGCTTGTGACATACTCTGTTAGTTAGATAGTCAGATAGAGACACGGTGAGACTTAGTGGTTTAGATTGTCATCATACTAATCACTCCTCAGAAATTTTGGCTGGAATGCTTGAGTGGGAATATGAAGCCCTAAGCTAGATGCGAAGCCTCTGTATGGTGAAATTCGGACGATTAAAATCCGTTTATAACCCGAATTTTTATGAAGACGGCCCTTCATCGGTGATCTCATTAACGTCCCCCATCACTCCTCCATCTCATTGGAAAGACGTTGTCCCATAATAGTGTAGCAGTAGATAGGTAAGATGGGACGGGTCGTGGGTTGCGCAGTCCTTGAGACGGGGGCAAGTGGGGTGAAATGGGCCTCCAGCGCGGGTCTCAGCCAGTATCACGTCAGGCGCCGCTCTGCACGTGTTCGGTCTACAAGCCCCACCAAACCATAACGTGTCGACAGTTCGCTCTCAGTGTTAAAACTTACCGATCAGGTCGTCTCCACTTCACTACCCAAAAGGATTCCTCTGACGAATTCAACTCATGACATGAAACATGTACCATAGTTACAAAACTGTAAGTAATGTTTTAACCAATAAACCAAGTTCCAATTTGTTTACACAGCACAACAATTATTTATATTTAAAAAAAATCAACAACCAACTCTATTCCACATCCTTAAGCACAATAGGTAGGTAGGTAATACGTCTTATTACCTAGCAATACATTTATTCATTCATCTTCACTTAAGGACTGCATAAATACTTGTTTATATAACTTCAAGACTCATTTTACAGTAGGTACGGTTAATTTCAAATCAACAATCTATACCACTAATACTTGACCATGAATTACGCACAATCACTAACCAACGGCTAATACCGTGCAAAGCATACAATTGGAACTTCTCATAGATGTATAACGATTAGCATTCGCTCCCGCCAAAAGTCTTGTCTTGACTTGATCAAGCGCTCAGTGAGCCAAGCAGATGAGATGGTTCTTTTCCCTAGAAGAACTTGCAATGTTGAAATCGCTTTTAGTAGCCCAAACAAATTGAGTGTGGAACAAAATGTCAATTTTCCAGGGTAAAGTCAAATGTTCCGATGATAATGAAAGTGGTCTACAATTTTCTTTATCAAAAAATAAAAACATTGACAATGAAAAGCTTGTTCTTTCTAATAGTACTAATGGTAGTAGACATGTCGGTTGGTTCAAAACAAAGAAATAATTAAAAAACCTGGCGTTCATTTCCCGTTGGAAAAGTAAACGTCATAATTAGATGGCTTTATGAAGTTACTTACGACACCATATAAATGCCCCAGAGGGGTTTCTGACATTTTATTTGCTTATGCAAGTGAATCGTTACGAAGGACGGTTTTGTATTTAGTGGTCTGAAACCACGAAATGGTACTATGCAATCGAAAACCATTAATGAAGCCTCTGTTGACGTAAACCATGGAAATTTTAATTTCTGCCAATGTTTTTTTGCGACTTGCCAATTGTGTGATCTCAGGTAGTGATGGGAGACTAAAGGGCTTTTTATAGGTAAATATGATGCCCACTTCAACTAGCGAATGAGTCCCGCGATGAATTGACTGGTTGACGGGGTTTCCTTTGGCAAATCGCTCGACATTTATTAACTTGCGTAGCCGAGCAACAATGGTCCATTAAAATGAGTGTTCGCTCTTCAATTACGATAATACGGATGTGTATCGCAAACAGGCAGTTAATAAGGGAGGTAAGATGGGATCGTGCCATTGAGTTAGGATAAAGTAGCAATCATAGTATTAGCGGTAGTATCTATACATTAATAAATGTTTCTGTCCTGTGTGTGCACTGCTCGCAGCGTAGAAGCCACATGCAGTTTTGTTTTAATTACCATTTCCCGTACTTGCTTCGTTTGGAGTTCCACTGCGATAGAATTTGTAATTTAATCGCTTGCCAAGGCTGCGTCGATGTTAAATAGTATGTCAAGAGTCCTGTGCAGAACGATGTCATTTTTGAGGAAGAAGTGATAATACTGCAGTATGTATTCATGAATTCGAAAATCCAATAAGAACCAGGACTCAACGTATTCACACGCAATTTCACCAAAAAATGTCTTAATATAATAATAATATTATAATTATTAAAAGGTTAGGTTTAATAATCGATGTTTTAAAAACACACCATCGATGCCAACAAAGGCATCGTTGTCTCAAAACATCGATTTTTTTTTTCTTCAAAAACCAATAAAACTTGAGTTTTTAGCTGGAAATCGGAACAATGTCATACGCTTCAAGATGTGTAGATTCAAACAACGAAACGTCCGTTCGCCGTTCAGACCGTTTTGGGCAGTACTTACCAACGAATTTTTTTTAAAACCTAAAATTTTGTAAAAATACTGGTGAAGGTTTTGAAGGGTTTTGGCTATGGGGTTGATTTACGTGTCGTTTTCGAAGTAATATTGGACGAGGAATCCATTTTTGGGGGTCCCAGAGCCATCGGATTTAACCTCGGGGATCTATGGGGCTTTCATGGGGCCCAAATATTCCCAAACATTGTACGGGAAAGTTATTTTTATTTATTTTTTAAATTTTTACTAATTATTTGATAAGTTTTTTATTGATCTAAGATTAATTTTTGCACATTTTACTTACCTACTTCAAACAATAATGAACCATTTGGAGCGGGTTTGTTTTTATCAAAACGTAACATTTCCTTGTGTCTCTTTCAAAACTCAACATTAGAGAGTTTCTACTACCTGCGCGGGGCTTGATGCAGCCCCATGTGCGTTCGTAAATACGGGTATACGGGCGGCGCGGGAACGCAGGTAGTCGTACGTGCGGGACCACAACTGCATAAAGGGCTCTTAATCCGGGAAGGGGCCGCATAATATTATAGAGCCTTCTATATTATAGAACCGCAAATAGAACCCCGTAAGGTAGTAAGGCTGTTGAACCAGTACCTTCTGGATAGATAACCCTTCACCGTCTGGCTGGTTATCAGTTGCTCAGGTTAGAAGGGAATTCCGTCCTCGTTCTTCATTAGTATTTTTGTGGTGACTAACTTCGTGAGCTGTCTTGAGCAGAGCGGATTTCGACTTTTTTTCTGAAGATATCACAAACTACTGAAGACTAGGAACTAGGACTGAAAAACTACTGCACAGAATAGGTAAGTGATATGCATCTATCTAATCAGTTTTCATACTTCTAAAATGGTATGAAATGTTTGATGGGCGAAACCCACTCTACTTGAGAGTCTCCTGACGGTCAATTAGATAGATTCATTAGATTAGATTAGAAAATTAGGTAGATTCATGAGCAGTAGGTAGGTAAGTAGCAGTTTGTAGTAAAGTAGAGAAGAGCGTGTACATAAAATACACGCGTGTGTACATCAGTAGCGTGCTGTATTAGGTATAATGCGAAAAACAGAAATCGCTCTGTATCTGTTGGTACATGGGGCCGCATCAAGCCCCGCGCAGGTAGTAGAAACTCTCTAATGTTGAGTTTTGAAAGAGTACTAAATCTAATGAGGCCCGCCAGTAATTCAAGAAAACTTTAGGATAGGTAGGTACCTACTCAGGTAGGTTTCGAAGTGGACCACTCAATTTGAAAATCGCATGACACTGAAATGTCTAAACATTTTATTATTCAACTTTGGCTTTTTGCACAATCTAATTTACAGCCACGCTTCTACTTATTTTGTGCTTGGATTGCATTGTATTAAAATACATACCTACTGCATTTGTGAGTAAAATAGCCAGACAAAAGGGGAATAAACAGTCACTCATGTAGCATAACAGGTTGAAGTAGCAAAATTTTTACACATAGGTATTGCCGTCGAAATTTCCTGGTCTCTTCATCTTCCCTTAAGTTTGCTCAATGTTTCAAAATAATACATAGGTAATTAAAAATGTGGGTTTTCAAGCTTCAATCTATTTCTTACCACTAGATTGTGTAGTAGTCCTTGTGGGCATAAATATTCACACACTTCACACAAAACACTTTTTGAAACTAAAAAAAGTAACACCTAGTCTAAAATCCCTGTATCAACAAAAGTTGTGGAGAACGCCCCCCTTTTCCCTCCTTCCATAGTGAGCGATCTAAATAGCTTACGCGCTCGTCAACCCCCCAAAAACTTCGATGAAGAAAAATATCATCGCGTTTTGCACGAATTGAAGTTTCTTTATCGAAAAAACAAATATTTTCATTCCTCGGGAGAATGAAAAAGGAAGCGAAGCTTTATATCATTTTGCAAAAATCAGCTGCCAGTATAGTGTCCTACTAGATGCTCCGGCTCGCTGTGCTCGCCTACGCACCCAGCTGGGGGGCTCCGCCCCCCAGACCCCCCGTAGGGCCTCGCTTCGCTCGGCCGGGGGAGTTCTCAAAGCAGACATAAGGCCTCGCTTCGCTCGTCCGACCGCTTAATCATACATAAGGCCTCGCTCCGCTCGGCCGAGCGCTTATTCGGACAGGGGGGCCTCGCTACGCTTGGCCGGGGGGGGGGGGGGGGGGGGGGGGTCTGCGACCCCCCCCCCTATTCGTAGCTAAAAGGTCGGCAAAAAAAAATTTCCCCGCCTCCTCCACCGTTGTAAGGTCCCTGAAGCCCCACCCCGGATTCCACCCGTTTTGAGTACGTCTTTCCGACTTCCTTGACAGCGGCCGGGTTGGAAGAATCTATATCAAATATATATATCGCGAGACTCACTCACTCACTGACTCACGATTTTCACTGGGAGACTCCCCGAGCGGCGAGCTTTCCTAGCGGGGGAGGGGGAGGGGGGCGTCCGTATAAAAGCTTCGCTTCAAAACAATCACACTACTTCTTTCAACACCATGAGAGACACCATCAACCGTTGAGTGACGCTTGACGTGACTTCTCATTCCACGTTGGTGCTAAGTACATCTTTCTCATCCACCCTAAAGGGATATGTCTGCGCCGAGCTCAAACCTCGCTTTTTCAAGTCCACTGACACGCATCTCATCAAGGCGACTAGACCCTTCGAGCGTCTAAACGTGGACTTCAAGGGTCCCATTCCAACAAGCTCCAGAAAGCAGTATAATAATATTATACTGCTTTCTGGAGCTTGTCTCATATTATGAGAATATTATTCTCATCATCGTGGATGAATTTTCTCGATTCCCATTTATAAATGGGATACCTACGCCTGCCGTGACCTGACTTCAGAACCCGTCAAATCGTGTTTTCACAATTTATTCACGATTTTCGGGACACCAGACTACATTCATTCTGACCGCGGCACTTCCTTCCTCTCTAGGGAGCTCACTTCATTCCTCCACGGTCAAGGGATAGCCACTAGTACATGAACCCCGTACAATCCTGAAGGAAAAGCCGGGGACTACATTTGACCCGATGGGAAGAAGTGCTTGAAGATTCGCTGCATGCCATCGGATCTCTCTTGTGCACCTCGACGAACTGCACTCCACATGAAAGGATGTTCAGCCATGCACGACGATCGACAAATGGCATCGCTATACCTTCATGGCTGACCAAACCAGGGAAGTTCCTCATGAAATGCCATGGAAGAATATCAAAATACTGCCCGTTAGTCGAGGAAGTCGATCTGATTGAAGCTAACCCATGGGTTAGCTATTAGTGTTAGTTAGCATATTCTGCAGAATATGCTCTTGTAAGAAGGCAATGTGGGAAGGAAACCATCGTCTCCCTGAAGCACTGGCAGGGGACGAATCAATCTCCGGGCAGGAACAGCGAGACGGCGACTGTGACCAAGCTCAAGAAACACAGATTTCGCCGGAACATGATGATCCCAGCTTCCCACTTGGCTGCGACAATGCGAACCCTGACTCTCGGATGCCACCTCCTGAGTTGAGAAGATCCCAACGACCGAGGAAATTGCCAGTCTACTTGCAAGACTACCTTCAAAATTAAAGCGGGGAGAAGTGCTATACGATCATATGGTTGCTAAGCTACGTGGCAACGATAGCTGGCCAAAAATCTCTACCAATCATTCGTTTCATCTATTGTTCACAAATGTACTGGGCGTTTAGCTAATTAAAGCCTTATTCCTGAAGGTTTATTTCATCCCAGTCGCACAATCTCGGATTTACCAAAAGAGAAAAACATGATTCGGCCCATTATATGTATGATTAAAACGAATCAAATTTAGGCAAATTATAGCATAGCTGAGATATCTTCTGTAATCATTGAAAACTTATAATGAGAATCATTGCCTATTACAAATGTTAGTAGGTAACGAAAAAAAGTGCTCTACTTTTGTCGGGACGTGATCATTAACCCGTGACGGACTGTGAAGGTCGGCTAAACGACGCCAACGTCGGGTTTATCACTAGGTAGTCACCTAACCGTTTTACCAGCAATGAATCATGTCAAAAGGTGCACTTTTTAAAACTGACAAACCTATACTGCCCGTTCCTGCATAGTTCCCAGACCATGTCGGTGTTCCAACTTGATGAACCAATGAGGCTTGTTGGCTGCATAAACCGGGTTCACGATAAATTTGAGTAGGTAGTTGACCATCAACAAGGTCATAATATTATTTAGAATTACCGTTAAAAATTTGCAGTGACAAAATAATAATAAATTTAAAAATATATATCGGGAAATTCGATGATTCAAGGGTTTATCTTTAACAATCATCATCATCATACAATAATATAAAATCGTGTTGGTGGTACGGTGGTAGGGTGGTACGGCATACAAAGGATTCATACAATAAGGGTGTTCCCGAGCGGAGTTTTTTCACTTTCCACTCGCGCCAAAGGCCGTTTAGGGGGTCGAAAAAAATTACGAAAAAATACCAGCCGTATAGATCAGACCTGGAGGAAGACGTAGGTCAAATCGTAAATTGGAAATTCGTCGAAAAAAAAAAATTCGTCAATCGAAATTCGTCTTTCTCGCGTTTGTCCCACGTTTTCCACTTTCAACTCGCGCCAAAGGCCGTTCAGGGGGTCGAAAAAAATTACGAAAAAATACCAGCCGTATAGATCAGACCTGGAGGAAGACGTCGGTCAAAACGTAAATCGGAAATTCGCCCGGGAAATTCGTCGAAATAAATCGTCTTTCTCGCGTTTGTCTCACGTTTTTTCGGGTTCATTATTTTTGATGTTGAAGGAGCAGTTGACCTTGATGCAGGGTTATGAACGTGTCCATCGATGCTACGCACCCCACTAGGGGAGCGAGCGAAGCGAGGGGGAGGGGGCGAGTTCACGGTGAGAAGACAATAATTGGATCGTTTTAATTCGCACGGGGTCTGCAGGCGGGTGATTTGAGGCACAGGTTTCTATGTCTGTCGTGTCTTATAGGCACCTAAACGGCTGAACGGATTTCTGTGTAGGACGGCTGAGAAGACAATTGGATCGTTTTAATTTGCGTCTGCAGTTCCCCGCCCACCCGCCACGATCACTCTACCCCCCCCCCCCCCCCCAAGACCTTCCAGCACCCTTTTCAAATTCAGAGGGGCCTTACTTCGCTCAGCTAATCATTTTATCGGCCAGGGGGCTCGCTTTGCTCGGCCGCCCACATAGGTAGTTATATTATTTCAAATTTGATTTCACTAGCACTTTGATAGGGGTGGGGGGGGCCTTGCTTCGCTCGGGCGATCATTTTATCAGCCAGGGGGATTGATGTTGAAGGAGCAGTTGACCTTGATGCAGGGTTTTGAACGTGTCCATCGATGCTACGCACACCACTAGGGGAGCGAGCGAAGCGAGCCAGAGAGACTAGTTTTAAAGATAATTTAATGGCACACAGTTGCAGGGTGGTCGGAAAGTTCTGAGACCTCATAAATCAATTCTATATCCAACATTTCTTCTTGATCGTCACCTGACTCGACCTCAAAACTTGAACACAAATGAACAAATTCAGAGGTGAATAACAAATTTCGATCATATGAAGATAGAGGAGCCAATACAATAATTTATATCAAGTCATAAGAGGAAATAATAATGCAGTACTACATAGAACCCTCGTTTAGGGATGTCCAATGGACACTGTCCATATCGAAACAATACCGAAGTTTTAAAAATTCATCGATTTAGTAATTCGATATATCGCCAAAAAAAGTAGAAGAGTGGGTGCAAATATGGACCCCCTCAGTTATGAGTACCTACCTTACCTGAGTAAACTAGCACAGCCACGCAGAAACGTCGAGAACTAGGCAGGTACTCGAGCTCGTCAGTGTGTTGATTGTTAGATGAACGCCTTCAGTTGTACCTCAGTAGTAGTAGTAGCAGTAGTTCACAAAATCCTCGGCAACCACCTGGACAATTTTCAATTATGACAATTTAACACGTACACCCGGAAAAATTCAAAAGGTTGGTACTAACGAACATTTTCAAATTTATTACGTGTAGTAGATTCCTTTTTGGAGGGAAATAGAATGATAGGATTTCCACTGCTTCAGCTTTATGCAGCTTTTAATAAATTCTTTCTGAATCCGAAGTTACAGATAAAAACCAGGTATCGTGAACAAATAAGAGCCAAACCAATTAGCGATAATATGTTGAAAATAGGTGGCGTAAAGCATTGGCAATTTTGAAAACCGGGACTACTGGATGCGAAAGTAGGGGTTAGAATGGGTCGAATGAGGATTTTCGAATTGTTGTATGTAGAAATGTTACATCGACCTGTTTGACTATTCCCAAACTTTTCGTGTGGAAAAAAATGAATAACTTGTCTAATTATGCGCCGTTCGTAGGTGCACTTGAAAACCCCACTATACTATAGACTTTTGATAACATGGTTTTTCAATCTATTCAGAAAGAACGAGTTTCTAAAAACATCTATATGCTGTGCGTTCTAGGAGCCCGTACACCTCGTACAAAAGCAGTGTTTCCTCGGAGACATAAGGCGAACTTTTTCCAAACGCTGAAAACAAAGGCATCGGTAACGTCCCCTGGTGAAAAAAACTCGATTTTGAAAAATTCCCTCCCTGCCTCGCAACGGAAAAGTCTTCTTCAAATCTTTTGCGATTTTGGCATACGCCAAGCTAACTTTATCACCAAGTACGTAAACAGTAATTACAGAAAACTCAATCGACGTACGCTTCGAAAATAAAGATGAGATAAACACAAGTAGGTACTCGACAAAGATAAGATGTATTGACCTAATACAATTAAACAAGATTAGCATTACATGCGTCATTACGTGGAATTAAGTACATTCGTTTACAGCTATGTGGGTTTGGCGACGAAACCTCTCAGAAGCAATGGCTTATTTGATTGGTGGTAGAAAACAAGTACTCCACCATGCAGATATTTATGGGAATTTCGTTTTGCATCTCGGCTGGATCTCAAATGCTACTTCGATACAAATACTGCGCAGAACGATCATCATTTTCTGCGACGTGATCAGCATATTTAAAAAAATTGTGCACACCTCCAGATAGATAATGTGGCGATGGCCTGTCGAATGTGAGGGTTCGGGTCAAGTTGAATTGACCCAATCGGATCCAACAGTCGACACGTGACGTTTGGTTCTCTGGCGATGAAACTAGCCGCAATGCGTCCATGGCCATAGCTGATGGGATCTATGGCTAGTTTCTTCCTGTCCAAAAGCGGACATTTCTCAATTTATTAAATCACGTGTTCATTAAGAATGAACAAAAAGAAGTTAGTTATTGTCAATACCTAAATGTGTAAAAGTTTCAAATACTGGGTAAATGTGAGAGTTTAAACATTTGTATCTTACCACAAAAAAGGTAATACAGTGGTCGCCGGTTATATCGGACACATCGGACCAAGGCCGTTTTGTCCGGTATAACCGGCGGTCCGATACATCCGACGGCACTTCAGGAGGGACCAAGACAAAATGTAAATTTTCAAAAACTTAAAACTGACATAATTCAAAGGAAAAAACAGTTATGTATGTTCCTACATTGGGGTATCTCGTGAAATAAGTAGAAGTATGTAGGTATGTATGTAGAAATAAAAATAAAGTGTGGTTTTTCACGAATGTTCAATTAATAATAACTCATTTAAAAAATTAGCGTAAAAAAAAATCATTTTTTTCCGATCACGTTGCACGGTCAAATACCAGCGTCTATGTCCCCGATCACAGTTTTCATCTTATAGCAATATCACTTAGCCTATTTTCCGTTAGGTATTGAATGATTTTTTCCAATAAAACTTGATTTTGTTGGCCAACCTCCTCGCGATGTTGGTAGTGCTAAAGGGCTGACTGACACGGTCATTAAGACTTAATGACACAAACACTTAGTGTTGGGCCGCAACTCATACCGCCCCTTCAGGAACGTGGGTGGCAACTCATACGTCTCGAAGGGGTTTGGGCCGCAACTAACCATCTTTGGAGATCCTAATCCCTCACTACCAGTTGTAATCCCATCAAAACCGTTCTTCATCTCTTCAAATCGAGTTTGAATCTCCCCATAAGTAGAAAACAAGACTTGTTGTACAGGACTTAGTCCTGTATAATGTTTGGACACACGTTAGACCCCGAAAAATGGATCATGCGTCCAGAATTACTTGAAAAACGTCACCTCATTCGACCTCCTAACATCCTTCAAAGGCTCCGTTTGTAGCCGAACGAAAGCCCCACAGATCCCCAAGATGAAATCGAATGGTTCTGGGGCCCACAAAAATGGATTCTTCGTCCAAAAATACTTCGAAAACGACATCTAACTTGACCCTATAGCGTAAACCCTTCAAAAACCCATCCCGTAGCCCCTTTCAAGCCCCACGGGTTTGGGCGATTGGGCTAAAACCCTTGCGGGTACAACTAGATGGTAAACCATAACCTCTAAACCGAGTATTTTGTCAACATTTCAGATTTAAAAAAAATTTTTTACTTTAGTACTGGGGGTGTCCCAGACCCCCGGATTGTTAATGTTATCCCGATCAAACCAATGAAATACAGAATGTGTTTTTCGTAATTACGCTGAGGGGCCGACTCAGGGCGTGTGTTGGGGTTAGAATTAGCACTCTTGGAGGGGGGCTGTTACCCCCCACTGAGGGGGTGAGGGTACGTGAAGGAGGGCGGAGAAGCATGTATGCTTGGGCCTGGGATGGACGGACAAACATTTTCAAACTGCAAGACTCTCGGAAAAAACATTCTGTGTTAAAACAACAGGTTTGGATGTGGGATCCTTATTCCGGCGGGGCTCTTAGATGTGGGAGCACTCAAGTTTTGATAACAGACTTGTAATTTGGGTGTGAGATCCAAGGACATTTAGAACGCACAATCAGGGCTAGCTTTGGGTACGATATCCAAAGCTATAGGTGCTACACTCTACCGTGAAGCTGATACATCCTCTCGTATCGTTGCGCTCTCAAAGGCGTCCACGCGAACCTCATCATGGCGACCGTTGCGTTTTCGAGATATTTTCTTTGTTTCCTGCTCCATCGCTCTTCGGGTTCGGACGATCTTAGGTTGTTTCTTCATCAACTCGCCACTAAGATTTTAATTTCATAGTTTGTTAAAACTCACTGCGTCGTCTATCTCATAGTTTGTATAAATTTGTTATGAAAAACTGTTTGCAATGGACGAGGAAACGTGCAACATTTTGAACCAAGTCGGCCTCGAGGCCTACGTCGAAGTTTTCAAAGGTAAATGAGTAGGTAGTGCACGTGTTTCTTTCTCCTCGTTACCCACACGTTTTTGTACAAGTTCCACAGTTTTAACCACCTGATTTTAATCCAGTTCAGAGTTCTTTGAGGCGAGTGAATCTCAAGTAACAAGGTTTTTGTTGAGGTTAGTTTGCCCCTAGGGTACCTCGGCACAACCAACATTTCGAATTTATCTTCACCGTAATTTTTCCTCAGACATTCCAGTAGTTCCTTGAGAGTTTTAAGTTTACATCCAACGTGCGTAGCTTTATGAAAAGCCTCTTTCTTCTTCCCTATTCCTATAATTATAAATTCTATGGATCTGCGAGCTATATGCAGTTTTAATACGGCATCCAAAGTTTGAAAGATCAGGCACCATTGATTGAATCTCGCATCTAAAGTTTGTCGGATGAGGCACCATTTGGATCTCACACCCAAAGGAATCACCTAACCTCTTTGGATCTCACACCAAAACCAATGTGTGCCACATCTAAGTGTAGCTGAACTACATGACTTGGATGTCACATAAAAAGATAAGGAAAAGTCCTTTCCTACGGATTCTCTTTGGATGTGGCATCCAAATCTTGGGTACTCATATACAAAGTGTTTTCACAGTGTACTGCCCGACATTTCATTTTCGGATCTTCACAATGTCGTCATGAAACGTGTAAGGACAAATTTTGAGGCCGATCAAAATTTTTGAAACCCATCGCGAATAAATAGGTGTATTAATTCAAGATTAATAAACCAAAAGAAGCGTGAATGTATAGTGCCAATTGGGTCCATATATCATTATACCCTATGACTGGGGGACACCCCTGACCACTGGACTAGATTAGTCTGAGTGAGCTCAGACACTCAGACTAAACTAGTCCAGGGGTCTGGGGTGTCCCCCAGTCATAGCATATTATGCTTTTTCCAACTTTAGACTTTTTGGCATAATATTAACTATTATGCATAACTGTTATGCAATGTAATTATTACACGTGGAACCCATATTTTGGTTTATTATTCTCAGAATAATCAACCAATGTGTTTGCGACGGGGCTCCAACGTCTTGGTTGGTCTTAAAATTTGTCCTATAAAAGGCGAGAAACCTGTTTAAATTTCATGTCGCAGCATATTCGTGAAATCAGCCTTTTTGTAAGAAGCCTAGGTTTTTACAATGCGCCACCTTTTATTGATCAGGCTTATTGTAGCCATTTAATAACTGATTAAACAGCGCACCCGTCGTAGAACGCTGCAACATCATTAAAAATTATTCTATAATAATTAGGTGTAGAATAATGTTTAAATAATTTCTATAATTATTACAGAATGATTATAATATAATTATACGTACCTAATAGTAAGAAATTAAAAAAACAAAAATTAATTAAAACAAAATTTTCAACAATGAGAAATGGGCTAGGGAACAAGGTCAGAGAAATGGGAAAATTCGTCCGAACATAGTAACTAATAACAAACTAATAATCAACTGTTGAACTAATAATGAACAAAGTACTCAGTACAGTTAGCACTGGGAAATTAGGTGTCTGAGCGGAGGAAATCACTAGTGAATATTTGGCGTTTTGAATTTCCCGCGTGACACTTTAACTAATCCGCCAGAGTGAACTCGCTCAAAAAGTAGAAAGTGTACAAAAAAAAAAAAAAAATCTTTTTTATTTTTGGTTATGTTATGTTGGTGAACATGAATATGGTCTGTCCCGTCACGCTAGCGTCAGAACAAATCCGAACGACTATTTTCCTTGCAATTTCACCTTTTCTGATCTCGTGAATCTCTCTGAATTCGTGCGTTTAGTTCATTGGCTGACCACCAGAGAGCACTTCTTGGAACCGCCACTCTTCCCTCCAGATTCAAAGTTGAAATTTTCGAAAGTGCCCTGTAAAGTATTACACCATAGGAGCCCAAAACTCACTGCTATGGCTTCAAATTATGAAGTTCTTTCAGAAAAAAGTATTAGTCGACAAGCGGTACCCTAGCCCATTAAATACATTTTATTCGCGACGGGCCTCAAAAATGTTGATCGGCCCGGCAATTTGACATTAAGCGTTTTAAGAAAAATTAAATTCAAAATGAATGAAAAATGAATTTTGAAAAATATTCGGGTTCTATCGGGTTTTCATGCAGGAAGCCCCATGGGGCTACAAATAGGACTTTTAATAATGCCATTTCTCTACGACAAAATTAATGAAAAGGAGTCGAAAGCAAACGAATTGCATGCACGGTATCAAAAAGACAATCAGACCCATAACCAACATTGGAAAGGAGGCTGGTACTTTTGTACATTTGTCGAGTTCCATTTTAATTTTTTTTTTCAGTTGTCAGTGTTGATGACGGTATGAATGATCAAAGGTCAACATTCAAGAAGATGAAAAGGCCCTTTTGAAAATTCATTCCCTCTGTCCATCATGCCAGAGATTTCCGGGCAGCTGGAAGCGAAGCAAAATGCTGAGCTGACTTTGAATGGGTGTTTCTGATTGTGGAGGAAAGCCACGCGTGTATAGTAAAATTTCGCAACGTTTCAACCCTTCGATATGAGCGTGCCTCACAAAAGACCCCCCCCTCCCCTTCCCCTTGAGCTTCCAATGGACCCAGGGAGGTCTAAAGTTGGGTTGTTACATTTTACGCCGTCGGTCCCGTTGTTTGGCTGGATGTTTCGTTAAATAAAAACAATGTGGGACTTGGAAACATTTTTTGTTTGTTTCAAACCGAGTATCGCTACGAGGACTCATTTAATGTCCTTTGTTAAGTCACAAACCTTGGGCCCGATACGCAACTATTATGACATCACTAAGACTGGGGCCTGAACTAATCCGATTTTGTTAATGGTAAGTGGTACCCATGGGGTTCTTTCAGGTTGTTGAAATTCTCAACTCTCTCAACAATTGTCGAGGCAGCACTTCTTACGTCAGACACTGGATTTTCCTTGAGAACCTCTCAGACTCATCAAACAGTCTTTAAAACCCATCAAGTAGATCGGGGGGGCTTACCGAGTTTACTTTCTAATCAGTCGAGCGACGAAAAGCCCGCCATTTACCGTGAAATAAAGGATAGACAAATCCTGGAAGGAATTCCACTCGATTCCAACTAAGTACTCGTAGTGAAAATACCTTGCGGGACCCAGCGAGTTCATCCCTGTGGAAAATCCTCCTGCACTCAAGAGCCACTTGAGGCCTGCTCGATTCTGGCACAGAAACTAATATTTACGCAGTGGAAGAGAGGTTTTTGTCTCTTTTTTTCCGAAGCGAACCGAGAGAGGACGTGGTACGTAATCCTTTTGGAGAGCTGGCTATATCACTGGTTCAGAACAGCACAGGAAAAGCTATCAGTTTATTTTTATAATTTATTTACAAAGAATGGTTCACTATCGCAATAATGAAAACCACTGGAGATCATATACAATGTTCCATCAACTTTTGGTTTAATATTTTCTGCGTAATCCACTTGATTGGAGACGTTTTAGCGATACTGGATGCAAACGATTCGCACCGAGATGTCCCTGTACACTTGAAGACGTATGATTCATATAATTGGATTTTTAATAGTATTGTTTCTCCCTTAAAATGAAAAATAAGTGTTTCTTTTCCTACTTATCTGCGTGGTTTTCAGATTGATAAAGCATTTCTGGATTTACCCCAATAGCTTCTCAAACCGGTTTTATAGCTCTTTAACTGGCTGTAGAACAGCTCAAACCGGTTGATTGCTCCTTAATCCTGGTTCAATGCTCCTCCTCTAACCGGTTTTATATCGTTCAGATCGGGTTTACAGTCTTATAAATTACGCTGCGCCAAGTTTGCCAGTTCCTGAAGAAGGAAAATGTTCACGACATTCGCAATCACGCAAATAGCGATCCTTTCCAGATTCCGACGGGAAAACGCTGCAAATGTTAGGTACCTACTCAAGGGGTTATTATTCTTTGGTGTAAATTGTGCAACAATTAATGCTATAGCAATAAAAAAAAGTCCTGTACAGTGTTTAGACAGATGTTGGACCCCCAAAAAATAAAATCTTCGCCTGCTAAAGAAAAGCCGTGCGGGTTGTGGCGTTTTTGGGCTACCGGGAAGATTGTAGACCAGCCTACAAAGACCTCGGAATTCTAACAGTTACTATCCCCGCCGCCTTCATCTTTGAATGCGTATGCCATATGAGAAGAAATGTGGATAAGTTCCGAGCTCCGGATTGGTGGTTTTAATAATTAAATTTTCCTATCCTATTAATTATTAATAATTACCTATAGGAAACAACTTAAACTTTTAAAAATCCCAATAAATTGTTTCAGTTATATAAGCAATAGCTAAGACTATGCTGACGGGAAACCATTGACAACATCTGACAATTCTTCGATTGTTCAATTACTGGTAGTCAAAATGTCCTTCACTATGATGTTTTACTGTTACGCTCTAATGTCTTTTATTTACATGTTACGCTAACAATAATACGTTAACGATTATTGTATATACATTAATGTGTTTTTGGACAAATAAAATGTTGAGTTGAAATAGACGTCCTAAATTGCTCGGAAAACGACACCTAAATCGACCACCTGACATCCTTCAAAAGCTCCATTTGTGGCCACATGAAGGCCCCATAGGGCCCCTCGGTGGATTATGATGGTTCTGGGACTCCTACGAATGGATTCTACGTAGAAAAGTACTTCGAAAGCGACTCCAAACTCGACTTCATGCCCAAAAACTTTTTGTTTTATTTCTTTTTTAAAAAGCCCTCCTGTAGCCCCTATTTAGCCCTACAGACGTCCACGTGTTTGGGCGATAGGGGTAAAAAACCTTTCGGGCACAACTAGAAGGAGAACCGAGTAGGTCCAAATTATAAATGGGGGAAAAAAAATATTAATAATAAAACCTACTGTCCAAAGCGGCCTAGACGGCTTATTTTTTCCAACATACCTAAAAAACCATGTTTTTCAATATACTTTCCAGTGTGGAAGCCAAGTAGGGATTCTTACGAATTTTGAACACAAAGAAAAGTCGTAAGCAATAGGTAAATTTTGCGTCGATTGAACACCCTAAAATTGAAAATTGAACATTTCTACCTAAAGTCGGAAAATTTCTGAGTGGGACCGGGAGGACTGATGATGAGCCGGACGACTAGTTTGGTTATTATCATGGCTCTGTAAGGTACAACATTCTGACCTTTTATATTAAATATAATTTCACAAAACAAATTGTGTTTCAAAGGTTTGAACCAGAAATATCTTGCGTGCTGTAGTTACCCAGCCCCGCAGAGAGGGGGGGGGGAACACTGGACCCGTTGCCCCCGGGTCCGGCCTTCGTAGGGGGGCCCGGATTTTCTCTCCACGGCCCTGTAGTTAACTTATTAATCTTTATCCACTTATCGAATTAATTTATCCACTTCGAAGACCTTATGACATTGTTTTCTCAATTTCAGTAAACGAGCACCGAAACTAGCGCAGGTTTTCTAAAAGGTCTATTTAGGTCGAGTTCGAAGATGGGATTTTAACGTCATCCAACGGCGAGGATACCCATTTTTGAAGTTCGGTACCTATTCAGCGTGTTTTCGGCGAAAAAAAGAATTGTCACAATTTCATGCACTTACTTTAAAATCTGTAGAAAAAAAGGGGGACGGATGTGAACTAGAAATTTGTAGGAGTTGTTCTATAGGTAGTGTACCAACCATAAAAAAAATAGGCGCAGACCGTAGCTTGCCCGAGCTCAATTAATATTAAATCAAATGCACAAAAATCCTTGACTTTTCGCATCAAAATTCGTTGAAAATGAGCTAGAAACAATGCCTTTTTTCCTCGCGTAAAGAGAATAAAACTATCTTTTAGTGAAGTTGGGGCTGAACAAGTTCCATGTTTTACTAATTTTTCAAAGTGCAAAATGCGCCGGCTACCATTTTCTAATGATTGGTCAAAAACAGCTCCTGCAATTTTGCGGTTTTCCTAAAACCAGTTGGTTCTACAGCCTGTACGAGTCAGGTTGACAACTTTTTGGTCTGAAAGCTTTTGATATCAACTCTCCTAACTATACTGAATTGAATACTATGCTGAATGAGGGATTTAAAAATGTTCGTATGGGAGGATATTTTCCATGTGAGGACCACAGTGACTGTACGGCGCACGTGGGACAAAACGGCATTTTTTTAGGGACATTTACAAGAAACATTTTTAAAATTTTTTTCAGGCATCATTGCCATGGGCTTGAGGTCTGTAGAAGGACTCAACGTTGGGGGTATCGGACATTAGGTCAAAAGAAACTCAAACATGTTCTCTAGCACCGAGCTTTCGGCTAATGTACTGCCTTCATCAGCGACTTTGAGAAAATTAGTACTTAATTAGGTAGTTAGTACTTAAAAGAGGAGAAAGCATGGGAAACAAGAACCAATACAAGTACCCATAGTATGAGTTCTTCTCATTCTTTTTAATTTTTTTTTTTCATCAATCAGGGATTGACCGAGGATTATTTAACCTGTTCACCCCTCAATCTCTCTGAGATTTTTAATTTTTGGTTTCCCGGAATTGTATTCTCATGAGTATGGCGATTCGGTCGTCTCCAGTCTCCTAAAATGTTAATGGGGACATGTCGTGAAGATCACTTCTGTGACCTTGGGAGTGTATTTTCTCCCAATGAGCAGGTGGTTTATTGTCTTCACATTTCGTGGGGAGACTGAGGAGTTGATTTCATTTTGATATCTGCACATCATGAAACATTAAGGACAAATTTTGAGGGAGATCAAAATAATAATGAAATTATCATGACAATTATTGCCCCCCCCCCCCCCCCCCCCCCGGTCATTGTGTTATTCCAAGAAAACTAAACCAAAACTGGGGATCGTGACACTGTTTCGAATGCGAAAAGAAATTTTCTTCAACTCTGAAGCAATTCGCCTTGTTAGGTATTCGCGATAGTAGTATAGTAGCACTGGACGTACATAATATGGATTATATAGTACAATCATGCTCCGCTAAGGCAAACCATGCTTTGTGAACCAGGTTTGAGATAGTACACACCGTACGTAATGAATGAGACCATGCTGGGCCTGGCAAACATTTGGTATGTGGCAGGTGAACATAGTTCTGAGCAAACACTTTTAGTCGCCGACACGGACGCCTTTCCGGCTCCTGTTTCACGTATTCATTGCATATTCATTCCCCTCCCACGGGGTGATTTCGAGCTCACACATTCTGACTCGGGTAAACTACCTCAAACGAGCCGGAGGTTTAATTCATGATACTCGATGTGATTAGATGAAGAGCCTCGTAAAAATTCGTAAGGTGTTCAGGAGAGTGATATTTTTTAAATTCAATGATATTATTATTATTAAATAATAATAATAATAATAAAATTAAATTATTATTAAATTAAATTATTTATTAAATTATAATTAAATTTTAATGTACCAACTATTGTCATAGATTAAGTACTCTTCTTTACGTCTGACTGGACTTGGAGAAAACCTCAAAGAAAAAGCGGCTGAGACCCGAATTGGGACGACTTGATATTTCCATTTGAATCAAACTCATCAGTCCGTGTCAAAGCGATAAGTCTGTTACGACAGTGAAATACTACTCCACCGATAAGGCTTCCCTACTCTGATAAGACGCAGTCCGGCTTAACTCACTAGTTTGTCCTGACTATCCCCTCGTTAGTTTCGTCGTAACAATTTGTCATCCTTAAACACATGACCTTGCATACCGGAAAATTTGAACGATAAATGAAGTTTCAACGGAAAATTCTTTGAATACTTACAAACCCTTTATCGACCCTGCACAAAGAGCTACTACTCACGCACTTGTCAACACTTGCTAAACTAGTGGGACTTTCGTACTGTCGAAATTTATTAGTACCTATCAGTTAGATAATTTTTTTGTAAATGTCTGTTCCAGGTACGTAGACCATTCAGACGAATTAGAGCCCTCATGAGGGCTTATGAATAAGCACGTGAGTTTGACTTGATACCTAGTCTTTGAAAGTTTCATCACTTCAACAACGTAAATCATGAAGTCTATTTCCTTTCTGCCGAACCACGGAGAGTCGTGTGGTAGTCGCAGAAGTAAAGGGAAAACGCTGGAAAATTTTACACAAAGGTTTATTATTCTTTGATATAGGTTATTTGTGCAAAAATTTAATTCTGTGTCAATGAACAATTTTTGAATATTTTTTCTTCAAAAATTCTTTATTTCTTTCTCGAAAAATATTTAACCTCCTGGGATCCTTCAAAAATCCCACTTTTCAGCCCCACGATAGCCCTATAGATCGCCACAGTGAAATCGGATCGTTCCGGGCCCCCAAAAATGGATTCTCCGTCCAAAATACTTCGAAAACGACACCTAACTCGATCCCATAGCCCCATTTTAGCCCCATAGCGCCCCACGGGTTTGGGCGATTGGGCTGATAACCTTGCGGGCACAACTAGA
The DNA here is from genome assembly GCA_955831195.1 of Pilophorus perplexus. Lineage (NCBI taxonomy): Eukaryota > Metazoa > Arthropoda > Insecta > Hemiptera > Miridae > Pilophorus > Pilophorus perplexus. The sequence continues at coordinate 16,859,400 of OY037007.1, read as the reverse complement.
TGGTAAACCAAGTATTTTGTCAAAATTTCAGATTAAAAAAAATTCCTACAGCCCAAATTGGCCCGGACGGCGGGCGGACATTTCGGATTTAGAAATTAGACCTTTCGAAACTCGTTTCGACTTCCGTCGCGATCACATAGGTGTATTATTCCAAGAATAACAAACCAAAACGCTATTGGAAGTGAAAAACGCTGCAAATTTTACACAAGGGTTTATTGTTCTTTGATAAAGGATACTTGTTCGAAAATTAATTACCTATGTGTCAGTAAAAGTTTTTGAAAAAAAAAAAAAAAAAAAAAAAAAAAATTACATTGTTCGAACGGCTAATGCGTCCAAAATCACCAGCAAAATATTTGACCTCCTTGGATCCTTCAAATATCCCATTTGTAGCCCCATGAAAGCCCTATAGATCGCAACAGTGAAATCGGATCGTTCCGGGAGACCAAAAAATGGATTCTACGTTCAAAAATACTTCGAAAACGACACCTAACTCGACCCCAATAGTCAAATCCCAATCCCAATCCCAATCTGACACTCTTCAAAAATCCCTCCCGTAGCCCCACAGAGCCACATGGGTTTGAGAGATTAGGCTGTAAACCTTGCGGGCACAACCTAGATGGTGATTCAAGTATTTTGTCAAGATTTCAGAATTTGATACAAATTCCGACTGCCCAAAACGCCTCGGGCGGCGGACGGTTTTGGAATCTGGACATTTCGGTTTTGGAATCTAGACATCTTGAAACGGATAATGTCACATTTTGAGGCCGATCTGAATTTTCGACTTCCATCGCGATTACATAGGTATAGTATTATTCCAAGAGAGTTGCAATGCCAGTACTTCGTTCTTCGTTCCATCGGACGGCGAACTCCTCCCAACCCAGGGGGATGAGGCAATGGGGAGCCAAGAGCGCAATCGTCAGACAAGTTCCGATCCTCCTTGAGAGGACGGCTGATGACGCCCGCGACGGCAGCAGCCAGTCGGACGAAAATTCAGGGTGAAATTCCCTTGTTTCGTTTCGTTTCGTATTATTCCAAGAACAATAAACCAAAAGGGATACACTTTCTCACGTTATTTTTCAAGCTATCGGGCTGAAATTTTACGATACATTGCTTTTATATAAGCAGATAGATTAGATTGTAATATAATATCCAGGTAAGCAGGGATATATTTTACGAAGCAGTACGAAAAAAAGTTACTTACGCTAAAACTAAAACGCTGCAAATTTTACACTAGGGTTAATTATTCTTTGATATAGGTAGGTTACTTGTGCAGAAATTTAATACCGTGTCAATGGAAAAAAAATTAGGCATTTCTTTTTGATTTTTTCAACAAATTTTTTTCAAAGATTTTTCGTTTTTTACTTGAAAAATATTTAACCTCCTTCAGGAATCCTGGGATCATGAAAGCCCTAAAATAGGGCTTTCATCAGGCTAAAAAAGGGATTTTTGAAGATTTGATTTTCTATAAGAGATCGCAACAGCGAAATAGGATCGTTCCGGGAACCCCAAAAATGGATTCTGCGTCCAAAAATACTTAGAAAACGATACCTAACTCGATCCCATATCCAAAAGCCTTCAAATAACCCCTCCCGTAGCCCCATTTTAGCCCCATAGCGTCCCACGGGCTTGGGCAATCGGGCTGAAAACCTTGCGGGCACAACTAGATGGTAAACCAATTCGTCGCGGTAGAAGCAACATCGCACTTATGCACTTCAGTCGAAAAATGAAACAGCTGAGAAAAACCAAGTCGATAGATCTATCTATGGAGGATGTAAAAATTATTTATTACGAGTAGTTGGTAACGAAAATATCACAAAAGTACCTATCAAAAACCTTTTTGTAAAATAGGAAGGTAGGAAAACATTCTGTTCATAAACCACGAAATTGTAGTAACGTTTCTTAATGAACCTAATGAAAAACAACAGTAACTGTTGTTTTTCATTAGGTTGAACAACTGTGGTTCAGTCACTGACAACTCATTCGGTATCGACATAACTCAGCACAGCTCGACATAGCTTCAGCTCTCAATGAGAATCAGCTCTCCTCCATCTAGGATCCATCAAAATTTTGACCAAACCAACCAACCCTACTCAAGCTTCCTTGTCTTGTCCAATAATTTTGGAAAACAAGTGCCCCCCCCCCCCCCTCGCCCAAAAGTAGGGTGAAAGAAGTGATTAAATCATAAAAAATCATAATCAACAGACGCTACCTATTTTAGAGGGATTGTTCCGCCCAGGGTTGCTACTCCATTTCTCATCACAGAATAAAATTCAATTGAGCCGTGAATCCTTCTGATAAGGCTTTAAACTTCAAGTATCGTGTATTATGAATTATGTTTTCCGTCACATCAAGCTATAAATTTATCATATAAGCTGATGCGCTCCTGGTGAGAGATTCACTGGAACTGTGACGTCACTGCCTAAAGAGTGACTGATGGGAAACCCCTGCTGATTCAAACTGTGCGTTTCGTTTTTTCGTGATATCTCCTACAATGATTTTTTTCCGTTGGTATTAGAGGCTGTGCAAGTTACTTTTTAGCCATATTATTGAACGGTAGGGAAGAATTCCAAATCTAAAATAAATGCAAATCCCCCATTTGGGATTTTGCATTGGAATTAAATTTCGATATGTTATACCAAATTTCCTTGAGGACACATGGAAACAATCCTCCAGTACCCCTACAGTAGGCAGTAGTTCGGCTCGTGGCGACGCCATCTGAAGGAAAAAAACTCCTTCACCTGCTGGGACATGAATGAGACGCCTCTGTTGGAATGAATATAAGCAGGGGCTCCGAAAGTGCTGATCAGGTTTTTGAGACAGTCGAAGACAGGTGGAGAACTCACATCCGAGCAGGCTTATTATGCAAATGGGAATCTTGAGTATTCGTCTTCGATGGTCAGTATGTAGCGTTTCTGGAACGTTGACGGTAGTGGTTAAGATCGATGTTAGTTGATTTGATTAGAGTTCTTTGTTGTCCAAAGAATCGTGGCTTCAATTCGGTGCATACCTGACTAAAACTACTCGTTTTACATCTTCCTCTGAAAATGGTAAATGTTTACTTCTTAGCTAGTGGTAGAGTGACTCCCGGGTGACTTTGAGAGCTATGGAGTGCTTGGTGCTTATCGTTTGAATTTATAGAGCTCTCGCGAGAGAAAGTGCTATAGCACATGTATACCTACATGATTTTCTTTGCCAGGACGGTGCAATGTACGCTATAATGTCATTATACCGTACGAGTAGCAAGAGATCACTATCCGCCAACGAATTATCTTTTCATTCTTGCATTAAATGTAAATTTTACTTTTGTGTTTGGCCGAAAATACAAATGAGACTGATTGTTGGTGGTCATCAATCGAATGTGGCGGTCAAAAAGGAAATGGCGCAAATATCGAACTGATTCTGATTGGGTTCCTTCCGCTGGATTACAGCTTGGCTAAGAAGATTGTGGCGACGGAGAAGTTACTCATTGAATGAACATTCAATAAATTTTATTAAAATGGTTTGACGATGTGTTTTATGCAAACCATTTCAATATATAAGGAGTTTTTTTTTTTCGTTGTCATCTAAGGGTGCTCGATTTTGACCAGGGGTCCTTCACTAGTTCATATAACAGATATGATAGGTGTAGAGCAGAAGTTCCTGAAACTTGACGCCAGCCCCAGTACAGTACAACGAGGGATAACAAACTTATTCTTGAATGTACGTGTAGAAGGGTCTACAGGGTCAGAAGAGAGTCGAGTTACTTGTGAACACGTTTAAGTGCCAAATCGATACGATGTGCCGGGTCCTGCTTTCTTTTGTAGGGTTCTCCTCTTCGGTTGCATAGTTGGACGGAGTTAGCGATGGTTTACCCACACTCAACGAATTAACTAGATGAACATTAAAACTCAACAGAAAGTCTTTTGCGCTGAAAACTTTTGTGAAGACTTTGACGGTGACAGTTTTGAAATAATAAATTCTCAACTTTTCTACCGGAAATTCTCGTAATATTCCATTTTGTGTCCTTATCGCGTTCTCGACGTTCCCGAAGAGAGAGGAAATTCAGTGGTCCTTCTAAAGGAACTGCTTACCACCCCGCAGTGCTGCTTACTAGGCATAAATGATTTATGTTGAGGACCCGCCCGAAACTGGATTTGAGCTCCCAACTTACATAAATTACGTCCTTGACCGGAAAACCCGCCTACACCCGAATAGAGGATGTGACGGCGCGTCCGGAGAGAAATGAGGGCATGCACGACATAGTAATTCCAAATTGGGCCATTAAATGTAAACATTCACGTACACAGAAAGTATTATTTCATATCCCCGTTTCATCACGACAACTCATGTCCGGCCTCTGACGAATGTCCTCCCGTAGGTACTCCCTCTGGCCTCCTCCAAAAACACTGGAGGCGTAACCACAGACGCTGCGCCATACGCATTCTGCCACCCACACTACTTAATTAATAATCAATTAGGCAACACAACACTTGTAGGTACACGCCCCACACATCCATCAGGTGGTACCCTACAATGACAATCTATCGACGTAGATTCCATTGAATCGGTACCTAAGTTTTGTAATCTTAACCAAACTGGGACAATTGAATGGGTGCCCGGAAGAAAGGCCTATGTCACGATTTCTAAATTTTACAGGGGCGCTGAAAAATTGGGATATTGCTAATGACCACTAATAAAAGTCACCTGGAGTGACATATATAGGCCCTTCTTCCATAGGGGAAATTGCAATGTTGCACTGTGATAACGAACTGATAACATAGGCCCTTCTTCCACTTCAATGTCTTTCCATTCTCTATGTGAATGTGATTTTCCTGACCTCTTTCGGGCTAGGTTACAACTGAAAACCATGGGAACTCTTAGTCCACATGACATTGGCCCTTACCCCACGAAAAACTGGGTTTCGAATAAATCGTGACAATGTCAGGCCCTTCTTTCGGGCACCCATTCAATTATTCTCAATATCTTCAGTACCGTACAGTACGGTACACAAAAGAATTAACTGCGTTTTTTTTTTCAGAATACTGATCTAAAGGCCGTTAGCATAATGCTTCAAAAGTGGTATATCTTTATCAAGTTCTTTTTTTTCGTGCTCGGCGTCTCAGAAACCACAATTTCTATCGTTCAATAATTTATACCTAAGTGAGGACGATCGGCATCACCTTTTCGTTCCAAGGCAGAAAACATTCACTAGACTGGCGAGCACACGGCACCTGTTCACGTTTTCAGAGGTTGACGAGGTGGTTGATCCCGATATTCCAGTGAGGGGATTACATTTTACTTTCTAAAACTCTACTCTAAATTGCGCATTTTATCGAGTTTTCTCTGCGTTACCGCTCCAATGCCTATAGTGGTACCTGTCAGAGTCGCCTAAAAACGATCGGAAAGATTCGAAAAATGATTTGTCCCGGTGACCACTTGGTCCTTTTGAACGAGTTCACGTTCATTCGGGCGAAGCAAGGTCCCCTCGTGGTATCTTTTATTTACTGAATCCCGCTAACCAACCCCCCTTTTCCATTTAAAGCCTCGGTTTAAACCACTGAGTGAATTTTTTTGACCAGCCGAGCTGAATGCCAAATAAATCTTTGTCAGAAATATGCGGGTGGTGGGTCGTTAGGGGTTTCCAATTCTCTCGGCGCCAAATGACGATGACCGGCCCAAACGCTAACCCGCTGATCTGATTGAACTGTGTTTCGTTCGGGAGAATAGGAAGGTTAGTAAATCCTATAAAATGAATAAATTATACGTGTTGTGTAACCGGCATTTGCATAACCAAGACGTCATTTTGGAAAGGGAACAGTAGTACCTCCCGGCCGGTTGTTTTGATGAGCTCTGGCCTTGCGATTCAAACCCCCCCCCCCCCCCCCCGACACAGACAATTGTCACATCACCATGCAAATGTCACCACTTCGTCCGTTTTTCTGGGAGGACATCCCCGGCAAACTCTGATATTCATGGAAAAGTTGTCCTCGCCTTCCGCTTTTTCTCCGCACAGTTCTGTTCACCTTCCGCTCAATTTTCGGAAAATTGCGAAACATTTGCCTTGAGAAAGAGAGCGGATGTGGTTGAGACTGTTATGTGTGTATGGGGAGTTCACAATGACCATTTTGTGATTTATATTAGTTTACTTCATTTTCAATGTGAGCTTTCGGAATTATTTCGTTGGGTAAGCCCAGAAACGCTGCAAATTTTACACAATTTTGGTTTATTATTCTTGGAATAATACACCTGTTTTCGCGACGGAGGTCGACGACTCCGATCGACCTCAAAATTTGACATTATCCGTTTCAAGAGGTCTACATTCCAAATCCGAAATGTCCGCCCGCCGTACGCCGTCCGCCGTCCGGGCCGTTTTGGGCAGTAGGAATTTTTTTTTAAATCTGAAATTTTGACAAAATACTCGGTTTACCATCTAGTTGTGCCCGCAAGGTTTTCAGCCCGATCGCCTGAACCCGTGGGGCGCTATGGGGCTAAAATGGGGCTACAGGAGGGTTTTTGAAGGCTTTTGGCTATGGGATCGATTTAATTTTTATTTGTTGATCGTTTATTATTCTTTGATGTACCTAGGTTAACTGTACAAAAAAAAAAAAAAGAAAAATAAATACTCATTAAGAAAATACTTTTGAAAAAAACATTTTTTTCCTGTACAATGTTTGGACAGATGTGGGACCTCAAAAAACGCTGCAAATTTTACACAAGGGTTTATTATTCTGTGATATAGGTTACTTGTACAGACATTTAATTCTGTCAATAAAAAAAAAATTAAAAAATTTTTTTTTGGATTTTTATATTTCAAAAAAAATTTTTTTGGGGGGATTTTTTTTTTCAAAAATTCTTTAATTTTTACTCGAAAAATATTTAACTTCTTGGGATCCTTCAAAAATCCCATTTTTAGCCCCATGAAAGCCCTATAGAACGCCACAGTGAAATCGGATCGTTCCGGGACCCCCAAAAATGGATTCTACGTCCAAAAATACTTCGAAAACGACACCTAACTCGATCCCATAGCTAAAAGCCTTCAAAACACCCCTCCTGTAGCCCCATTTTAGCCCCATAGCGCCCCACGGGTTTGGGCGATCGGACTGAAAACCTTGCGGGCACAACTAGATGGTAAACCAAGTATTTTGCCAAAATTTCAGATTTTTAAAAAAATTCCTACTGCCCAAAACGGCCCGGACGGCGGACGGCGTACGGCGGACGGACATTTCGGATTTTGAATGTAGACCTCTTGAAACGGATAATGTCAAATTTTGAGGCCGATCGGAGTCGTCGACCCGCGTCGCGAAAACATAGGTGTATTATTCCAAGAATAATAAACCAAAAACAGCCCTCCCGGAGCCCTTTTTTTGCCCCACAGAACCCCACGGGTTTGGGCGGTCGGGGTGAAATCCCTGCGGGCACAACTAGATGGTAAGCCGAATATTTTGACAAACTTTCAGATTAAAAACAAAATTCCTATTGCCCAAAACGGCTCTAGCGGCGCACAGTGATGATGACGCTGGCGGTGGCGGAAATTAGAAAAATTATAAACGCAACATTAAACCAAGATTGGTTTAATGTTTATTCTTTAGCTGATATATATGTAAACAAAGAACCATACTGGTTTTGTCGCTTCGAGCTGTCTGGAGGAGAGCAGTGTGGTGGAAAGTGGAAATCGACATTTTCACCAGTAGGTTTTCGCCGTGGCGAGCACCACATATTACGAGTAATTAAGCCTTAAACCACGATTGATTAAATTAAAAATTAATTAAAATTTTGTGTTCTGGCCATGAATCCGAAGACATTAAAAATATTCTCTTCATTAAATTGGCCTTTATCGATTTTACAGATCAAAAATACTGGGGGAAAAAATCAGAAAATCAAAAAAAAAGTTGCGGGTTTCACCGAAGTGCTCGGAGATTTTTTGTTTCTGTGTGTTCAGTAAGGACCCCAAAGAAATGTGAGCTCAAAGTCGGATCGCATCGAATTTGCGCATTAAAAACGCGAGAAATAGGAAAAAATTATTTTTTGTTAAAATAATGATAATAAAAGGTTAAACATTTAGACTTCGCACTGTAAACGCAAAATTATGCAGAATTATTTTTGCAAAACCATTTTTCAATTTTTATGCAAATTACCTATTTTACTTTTTTTTTGTTAAAAAAATGATAATTTTCAATAAATCAATTTTGTGTGAGATAGGGTTACACCAAATTAATCTGCTAGTCATCAATGAATAGTAATGTAACTGAGCTTCAAAGAGGGGGAGAACCGTTTCTTTACTATAGTGCGCGAGAAATGTGAATGGGACCGGCCGACAAGGAGGGTTGAGGAGACAGAAGATGTACCCCTCTCCTTCGAACTACCCTCTCTCCTATCATCTGCACTCTGACGGAAAAAGGTGTGCTACTGAGAGGGAATAATTCCCTTTCAACTGAGGGAAAATTCCTTACCTACCTTTCTTAGACGAAAGGGGAATGGAAAAGTCTCAATCAACTCATACCCATCATGTTTGAATACTTTATTCAGAAATACATGAAAAATACTGGCACAGATTTAAAAAAGTAGGTATACCTACTTACATCAGTGATATCCAGTGATATCCGATGTGATACTTGCGAGAATAGACGCAGACTGAGGGACTGGCGTAATTAGGGGAAATTCCTTGTTACGTTGGCACAAGCGCCTCTCCTCTGTACAGGTAAAATGGGGGGGGGGGGGGGGGACTTCTGGTCCCATTCTCATTTCTCTCGCACTATACACTTCTCCTAACCTTATCAAAGCGTCATTTCCAATCATGCCATTTGGGGCAAATCCGTTTGGGGCACCCCTCAAGTGCAGAGCTTTGCCTCATTCACTACCTGCACTTATTTTGGCATTGTATGGAACATTGTGGATAAAATAATGACATTATACTTGAATTGTAAATGATACATTTTATCATTTATAATTTAATATCAATCAAATAGGTGCACATCACTTTCAAAGAGTGGGGAGCAATTGCCAATCATTGCCAGGTATGATGATCAGGGCTTCCTGAACGAATTTGGTTCCGTGTCTGTCCTTCCGTCCGACTGTCTCTCCACATGTCCTTGCCACAGCCATGGCTGCCCCAATTTTGATCGGATTTCAATGAAATTTTCTGGAATAGTGTGAGTTTAGCCTATAACTTTCATCATGATTGAATCAGCGATACATTCGGCGCATGCGCGAAATGTTGTGATGACCGATAATCCAGTTTGACCGAAAATCGAGGTATTTGGCTGAAGTCGTTGAACGCGAGGAAGCTTGGAGCCTTGTCTCCTTGGCATTGTTTTTATTTATCCCTCCGTTCAAATTTTTTTCGATTTTGTTATTTTTCAAAGATAAATAAGGTACCTACTTATAACTTAATTTTGAGCATTTTCATGAAATAGTATTTTTTCAACCCATTTCTACCTATAAAAAGACGATTTCAGACGAAGTAGTCTATTTCCACGATAAATAAAATAACAACTTGTAGACGCGTTTCGGTTTACTAAACCATCATCAGTACAATACAGTATTGTACTGATGATGGTTTAGTAAACCGAAACGCGTCTACAAGTTGTTATTTTATTTATCGTGGAAATAGACTACTTCGTCTGAAATCGTCTTTTTATAGGATGGATTCCCACTATTTCGCCGCATCTACCTTACGTTACCATTTCTACCTATTTGGGGCAAATCCCTGCAAAATTGTTTTTCTTAAATATCCAATTTCTCCTTTACTATTGAGAGGAGGTGACGGTGTTTCCAAGGGGTTATAGATAAGAGCCCAACCTGAAATTCAAGCATACAATTTAGAGGAAATCTACTTCAAATCGGCTACAACGGTCGAAAAACCGGAAATTGCTGCGCTTTGCCCTCACCTATCCTAGACATCTTGAAACGGATATTGTCAAATTTTGAGGCCGATCAGAATTGTCGACCTCCGTCGCGATTACATAGGTGTATTAACCCCCTGATCACAATGGACTAGGGATCAAGGTCAGAGAAATGGGAAAATTCGGCCGAACATAGTTGAACTAATAATGAACAAAGTACTCAGTACAGTTAATACTGAGAAATTAGGTGTCTGAGCAGAGGAAATCACTAGTGAATATTTGGCGTTTTGAATTTTCCCGCCGTGGCACTTTAACCGCCATAGTGCACTCGCACAAAAAGTAGGAAGTGTACAAATAAACTTTTTTATTTTGGGATATGTGATGTTGGTGAACATGAATAGTCGACAATCGGTTCCCGGCCCCATTGACCACGAATGGGATTCTCCCCTAATAATTGAGGGATCGCGAGGTTCACTAGAACAAATCTACAGATTTAATCTTCTGGGCCAACGTTTCGTTCTATGTCAAACCATTCATCAGGGCGTAGAAAAGGACATCACCACCACCTTACGCCGAGAGTGAATTTAAATATAAATTGGAAAGAACGAGGAGGAGAACGAGACAAAACAACACAATGAAACAGTTTGAATCTGGATGTAACGTGGATGGTGGAGTTGCTGACGAAATGGAAAGCCGACAAGTGGGAAGAAGACGATCGATTTGAGGCTAACCGGTTCGTCATTGTGGATGGCTTGGCAGGCCGGCTCAACAAGTACCTGGGGATTCTGGGTTGGAAGGGGGCTTAAGCATCAATTGATGCTTAAAACATCAAAAGGGTACATTCAAAGGGACAACCGGCTTTCCCCGAGGATGGGATTGCCGTTCACGTTTATTACCCAATGTTGCTTCCCGCCTCCCTTTCTGGGCTGGCCAATTATTTTATGTATGAATTCCGCATGGACGAACCTAAAAAATTAAATTACTCGTTTGGACTGTAATGAATAATACCTACACTTGAAAAACACTCACTTAGAAGCCATCATCGACATCATGAGCTGATCGGCACGCAATAATTGATACATCAATTATTTTGATTTATATACCAATTGATATCTCAATTAATTTGAATATATTCAAAAGTAACAGGCCAGAAACTGACGTCTTGCAAATGATTTCCCCGAATAGTAGATTTTACCGCATGTCGATGGCGGACATAGTTGCGAGGCCGTCAAAAGTAGGAAACCCAACTACTCGAGGAAGGAGGAGATGATAAGGGCTGCGATAAAATCTAGGACGTGGAACTGTGATACTCTAGAATTGCGTCCCGTAAAATAATTCGTTCAGAGCTGTGGCTCAACAGCCATTCAAGAAAATAAAAATAGCTAAATTCGCAAAACGAGATGTATCTCTGAATTTTTAGTAAGTTACATAATATGTAACTTACTAAAAATTCAGAGAATGGGTCCGAACAACATATTATGTTGTTCGGACCCATTAGGGTAGTGTTAACCCAATTTTGCAACTTCCCCAAAGCTGTGCTTCACGCGTAGCACACTAAAAACCACGATTTTTTCGGCCTTAACTCAGTTTTTGCTCTATAGCTAATAAACTATGCATTGTCCGACGAAAATTACTATATGAGTTTTTAAATAGCATTAAATGTGTGCTCATTTAAGCCCAACCGGAGCTGTGTAGGTAAATTAGTTTCAGAGTTATGGCAATTTGGAAATAGGCCATTTTTTCCAAAATGTGAACATTTTAGTTGAAGATCTTCCTTAGACCAAAGTTGCGGGTAAATCATTAATCCTAAGTATAAAACTCATGGAACAGACATTGTAGGCAATCTAATTAGTATCAAATTAAGCGCAGAGCGGGGTCAGTAGGCCCTCTAGTTCTTTCAAAATCTCAAAAATCGATATAACGTGAAATCGCATTTTTCCAGAAATGTTCCAAAACCATTTATCTGCTATCTTTTGAAAACCTTATTAGGTACCTATCTTTTTTTTGTGTGTGTGTGGTAATGACAAAGAATGCATGCTACCATTTAAAAACGTCGAAAATTTTCAGATTAGCAGGTCGCAAAGCATATAAAAAGACATTGAACACGGGTTTGCTCCACCCATCGATATATACCCTGGATCTCTCGCTCAATGCCCGAGCGCCGAGCCGAAAAAGTCTGGGCCTTCCCCCTCCTAAACGGGGCAAGAACGTCTCTCTTCCCTGTGTACCCATACGCCCATCTCCTTCCGAACGGGTTTTTAACGAGGGTTTCGGGTAATAAAAAATATCAATGAAGTAGAAAAGTATTTATAATGAGTCAGAGGGTTGCAGAACGCTCCAAAATAGGTAGGTACAAGTCTGAAAATATTTAAATAATCCAAAATAACCAAATAATAATAATAATAATACAACTACTAGAATACTAACTAAAATAATTTTACACATTGATAAAGAGTATAGCTTTTGTGAGCTTTTGGCGTTCGCCAAGTTTGCCCAATTGAGCTGCAAGTGACTAAAGCAGTAAAGTTTTAGCAACATTGTGGCATAATACTTTTAAAAATACTTGGCTGATAAGCCTGATCAGTTACACGGTGTGATTACCACCACACTACATCGCCTTAAAAAGAGTGTCCCCAAATAATTTGGGTTACCAATTATTGGTTACCGGCTTGCATTATAATAGATTTAGGGTCGAGATTGAAAGAGGCTCGATTTATTACAACCAGGTTGTAACAACCTTATATAACAATTGCACTAATTTGAAGACATCTGAAGAGGGCCTAATCTCTCTAAAAATCTTCCTTGCGATACAAAATCCGTAAAATGGGTGTATCTAGTTAAATCGGAATCAGTTGTTTTCAACGCCTGGGAACATTATGAAACACTCAATTTTTTTTAAAATACTTTATTTTTTACTCGAAATTTTTCACATAGGTGTATTATTCCAAGAATAATAAACCAAAAGTGAGGGTTTCTTCCGTTCTTTACTCGTAAAATCAAAAATATATTGCATGCAAAACTTATTCAGCATGCGAGGGCTGAACACTGTTCCTGAACAACAACTTTCTTAATGATCTCATGAACTGCTGAACATTAGGATTCATTATTCCCATTCCTACTTATTATACAAGAAAATGTCAGCTCTAAATGATCTTGAGAAAACTTGTAAGATAGCAAGTAGTTGAAATTTTCATATGCAAGTAAACGATCTCTCGTGTGAATGCAGCTGATCAAACCAAGAGCAAATGTGTTACGGGGGTGCCTGAGTATATTTATCCCATCAATCTTTATACTGGAACAGCATCTCATCGTCGGATTTTTTGTTTTTTTAATGAAATAGTAGCCTTTGTTCCTTTACCAATAGGATCGCGCGAGTTCAAAAAATCAAATAAACGATCAATCAGCCTTATGAATTTAATGGAAGGCTCGCAGCCGAAAACATCTTATTTTGAGCATAACAATTCTAGTGCGTCTGCAACACTTTTGCTTATGGTTTGCGCACGTATACCGCTCCCTCTTGATTGTCTATTGGTACAATTATATGCTGAGCAAGATTTAACGATTTTCGTCGGTTAAATAAATTTTGAAGCAACTCACAGGTGTCCACACTAATGTGAAGTGAATGGAACTCGAGGAGGCTCGACTCCCTTCTTGCCCCCTTTGGGAGGGGGAAGGCCTGACTTTCTCGGCTCGCTTCCCGTCGGCTCTCAGGCCTTGAGCGCGAGATCCAGGGTATATATCGATGGCTCCACCAAAGTGATCACTTTTCACCGTAATGGCAGCGAATCTGAAAACTAGGATGATGTGAAATTTCATGATCAGATCATGAAAGTAGATTCTACAACTTTAATTCAATGCAATTTTTTTTTTGTAACTAGGACTACTTAACCATTTCAACATTATAACTGCTGGAAGAGCACTTTGAAAATTTTGCGGGGAATCGACAATTTTACCTCTGAATACCTATTTGGGGAGGCACTTTATGCCTGTTTTCCTGAGGTCTCCGAAAATCATAATATCAGTTCTGAAAGGAATTTTAATCTTGGAGGGAGAGAAGAAAATCTTCCGAAAAACGTGGTCGTAGAGGGTCAAATATCTTGTTTCCACCCTTTCCGACGAATACGAATGGCGCTTTTGTTGTTCAATGTGCCGTCCCCTGTATAAAATTTAATCAGCTTTAACCTAAAAAAAAGAAAAGTAAGATCGGACCAAACCGTTTCCGCGGGATAGTCAAAAAAGTGCAAGGAAACAGGTTTTTTCGAAATTTGCCACTTCTTTGCAGTGCCCTCCTTTATCAAAGCTTAAATCAAAAAATTTTACACGAAATAGCTGCGATGGGGGATTTATTTAGGTAACTTTCACGAGAAAAAAAGAAATTTGGAATCGGACCAATAGTTTTTGAGCTACAGCCGAAAACGTTCTGAAAAACGTGCTTCCGCTGTCTTCAGGTCTTCAACTAAAATGTTCACATTTTGAAAAAAAATGGCCTATTTTCAAATTGCCATAACTCCGAAACTAATTTACCTACACAGCTCCGGTTGGGCTTAAATGAGCACACATTTAATGCTATTTGAAAACTCATATAGTACTTTTCGTCGGACAATGCATAGTTTATTAGATATAGAGCAAAAACTGAAATAAGTGATAGAATGATACCCTTTCTTTTGGGTAACGTTGATCGTTCTTACAAATACCGAAGCAAAAATGGGCCGGCATATCTAACAATGATTTTACAATAAAGAACCGTGAAATCAGTATGTAGGAAAAACTCCAAACAAGCGTACTTTCGGGTAAAAAAAAAAACTACAAGTACTACGTAGCCACGATAATCAAGCCTGATGATGACAAAACGATGTCCGAAAGGGGTAGGCAACATAACAAACGCTGATATCCTACGATAAATCTGCAGGAAAACGGTTGTTTTCTCAGGTTGGCCCAGCGCATGCGTATCTCGATTTCTGTCGAAAAAATCTACTATTCGGAACTTAAACTGAATATATCTCGTAAAGTATTGGTCCTACAGAAAACATTATCAGCACCAAAATTGTAGTAAAATTTACTACATCATATTTAATATGATTCTCCGCACGATTTTCCTCAGTCAAAAACCTCGAAAAAGCGTTGTTTAGCGCTTATAGGTGAAATACTGATATTGGGAGTTGGCGCTCCGTTAAAATGATTGCTTGCGCAATGGGCAATTAGCATTTTTTTTTTCCCCTGAAAGTGCTTCCTGAGAAAATAAGGAAAACAAAAAAAGCCATGGAGAGAGCGTGATGTCGCAACATTTTGCGAAGAACGCTGCTAACCTAGCACAGCTGACGAGCGTCGTCGATAGTGTTTTCAAGTCGCGCAACTCGCGCGGCATTTAGATTAACCGCTGCTAATTTTACACAAGGGTTTATTATTCTTATAGGTTACTTGTACATAAATTTAATTCTGTGTCAATAAAAAAATTTGGATTTTTTTAAACATTTTGGAAAAGCATTTTTTGGGGGATTTTTTTTTTTTTTTTTTTTCAAAAATTGTTTTTACTCGAAAAATATTTGACCTCCTCGGATCCTTCAAAAATCCCATTTGTAGCCCCATGAATGTCCTATAGATCGCCACATTGAAATCGGATCGTTCCGGAACCCCCAAAAATGGATCCTACCTACGTCCAAAAATACTTCGAAAACGACATCTTATTTTACCCCATAGCTATAACTCTTCAAAAATCCCTTCCGTAGCCCCACAGAGCCCCACGGGTTTGAGAGAGTAGGCTGTAAACCTTGCGGGCACAACTAGATAGTTAACCAAGTATTTTTTCAAGATTTAAGAATTTAAAACAAATTCCGACTGCCCAAAACGCCTCGGGCGGCGGACGGTTTTGGAATCTGGACATTTCGGTTTTGGAATCTAGACATCTTGAAACGGATAATGTCAAATTGAAATTGGCGGATAATTTTATTGAATCGCCGTGAATCCTTCTGATAAGGCTCCTAAACGTATCGTGTATTATGATTTTTTTTTTTCGTCGTATCAAGTAATGATTGCAATAAATTCATCATAAAAGCTGATGATACTAGCGCTCCCGGTGAGAGATTCACTGGAACTGTGACGTCACTGATGTTGGAGAGACTCGAGGTCAGAATCCCGCTGAATCTAACTGCGCGTTCCGTGTTTTCGTTATAACGAAAATATATAAGAGATATAAATATCTCTATAATAAAATATTTATAAGAGATATAAATATCTCCTCCAACGATTTTTTTCTTCGTTGGCATTGGAGGCCGTGCAAGTTACTTTTTAGCCATACATTAGAACGGTAGGGTAGAATTCAAAACTCAAAATACATGCAAATTGCCCATTGATAGATCCAGCTGTCAGAAGGTTTCATTCGAATCTGACGTCCTACTGAATTAGGCGCCTCAAATCATTGACAACACAGCACTCCGAATCCTTCCTTGGAATAGGAACTAGGTACTCATCTCGGAATCGTTGATCACTCTGAATTGTGTTGCTGATCAACGTCATTTGCTGATCAAGATCATCAAAATCCGATTCGATTCTTACAATCTCCTTTTCATAAATTAGCCTAATGAAGGGAATCATCGGAAGGTCGTTTCCGAACTAGGTACCTACCCCAAACGTTTGTGACGGTTCGGACCATTAGGTGGCCAGATCAATTTTATTAAATTAATGTATGAGCGCGTTGTCTCGTTGTCTTCGTAAAAGGTACCCTTGTAGTTTGTCCACGTTAAATCTAAAAAAGTTAAGGTTTTCCAATCTTGTTTAAAGCCTGAACTCTTAAGAATGTCTCCTGTTTGCCAGAACATTATTATTTGACTTTGACTTTGACTACCCACGTAATGAGGTATACTAACTTTTGAATTGGTGTAATGAAGGTGGAGCTCTCCAAGTTCCTCGAATTGCTTGGGATTGGCTCATTAAAACTGTCGATTCCTTCTTATCGGTTCAAATCTAATTAGACGTTATATAAGTAATTACCGACGGAAACCAGCGACACCAGCGGCGTTTGGGAAAGCTGACAGTCGATTTGTTCATACAACCACATTGACTTCCCAACAGTTCGACTGCTAAGTTGAAGAAGTTTATTTATTTACCTATCGCGTTTCGTGGGTGACAAAGAAGGTGTTTTCATAAAATATTGTTCCTATAAAATGGATTTGGATCACACGACAGGTGTACATTCCCTTCAGGATCTCTGCGTACACTCAGCTCTAGTAACGCCAACGTGTAAGTTGCCAAGACGCTGCATAGTCCATAGTGAAGGGTAGCGGCCGTAGCAGGTCAGGGGTTGGAAAAAAGAGCACATATTAAATACTCTGAATTATGATGAAGTCTTTTTATCGGACAAAGCAAATCATCCGTAAATATTACATTGACATTTTTTCAAACGTGACTACAGTTTTGAATAAATTAAATTTAATGACACCTTGCAGGCCTCTTATAAATAGAAGTTAAATAGAAGGTACCTACTTTAGTTTCCTGGCTTTTTCAAGAGATACAATTGTTTGGGCCTTGATTTCACTCTCGTGGTATTTTGTAGGTTGATTATTCTTGGAATAATACACCTATGTAATCGCGACGGAGGTCGAAAATTCTGATCGGCCTCAAAATTTGTCTAGATTCCACAAACGAAATGTACGACCTCTATACGCCGTTCGCCGTCCGAGCCGTTTTGGGCAGTAGGATTTGTTTTTTAAATCTGAGATTTTGACAAAATACTTGGTTTACCACCTAGTTGTGCCCGCAAGGCTTTCAGCCCGATCGCCCAAACCCGTGGGGCGCGATGGTGCTTTCATGGGGCTAGCCGGCTACCAATGGGATTTTTGAAGGATCCCAGGAGTTAAAATAAGGTGTCGTTTTCCGAGTAATTTTGGACGTAATATCCATTTTTTGAAGTCCCACATCTGTCCGATCTTTGTTCAGAAAAACATTTCTTTTTCTTTTTTTTTTCTTCCAAAATACCTACCTATTTTGTTATTGTTATAAACCCTTGTGTGAAATTTGCAGCGTTTTTGGTTTAGTATTCTTGGAATAATACACCTATGTAATCGCGACGGAGGTCGAAAATTCTGATCGGCTCCAAAATTAAATTTTGTCCAAATGTCAAATTTTGACATCGTCCGTTTCAAGATGTCTAGATTCCAAAAACGAAATGTCCGTCCGCCGGACGCCGTCCAGGCCGTTTTGGGCAGTCGGAATTTGCTTCAAATTCTGAAATCTTGACAAAATACTTGGTTTACTATCTAGTTGTGCCCGCAAGGTTTACAGCCTAATCTCTCAAACCCATGGGGCTCTGTGGGGCTACGGGAGGGATTTTTGAAGAGTTTCAGCTATGGGGTCGAGTTAGGTGTCGTTTTGGACGTAGTATTCATTTTAGGGGTCCCAGAACGATCCGATTTCACCGTGACGATATATGGGGCTTTCATGGGGCTACAAATGGGATATTTTGAAAGATCCCTGGTGGTCAAATAAAGTGTTGTTTTCCGTGTAATTTTGAACGCGCAATCCATTTTTTGAGGTCCCGCGTCTGTCCGGGTCCGCATCGGTCCCGTGTCTGTTCAGAAAAAAATTCTTTTATTTTTCCAAAAATATTTTCTTAATGACGGAATTAATTTTTGCACAATTGACCTACCTAATAAAAGGGGTTAAAACTAGTACAAACCTATGGGCATTCCATAATAGTTGATTAGTCGATTGAGCCAATATGATTTTATGTTGATTAAATTTTATGTGATAATTTTCTGTTATATTATATCAGTCTTATTATATCTAGATCAGTGATAGTGTGTCAGCCATACCCACCCATAAAAGTTTGCTATTATCAGTCTCCTACCACCTGCTTATCAGTCACTGTTTACTTCATTACACACTGTCTCTTTTACTTCATCCCAGTTTTCCTCATAGTTTCTTTTCGTTTTTAAAAATGTCCCATCCACTGCGAAAAAGATTTAAAAATGTCCCATCCACTGCGCTATGGCACCATTTCAACCTCAATGTACTAAAACATCATGATTTTCCAAGGTAACTATATATATTAGCATCATGCCTAGCTGTAGTCGGCACGTGGTAAATATTGTATAAGTACAAGCTGTCTGTTCCCCTCTCCCTTATAGCCCTGAAGAAGAAATACAAATATTTCGAAACGTCGGCCTGAAAATTAAGTCTACTCATTGACCAACCCTCGAGAACCCAAAAAAGACGTTAAAAGAATAATAATTCCTTGTTTTAAACTTGCATCGTTTTATAATTTAATGAGAGGTTTATTACTCCAACGTTAAACTATAAAAACGATCGCATTGTAGCCCTTACTTAGCACTAGAAAATTAGAAATCCCGAGTGATTAAAAAAAAATCATACTGCCCTACAACGCAATACGTTCATTAAAGACCTCAATGTGAGTTAATAAAAAATAAAATAAAAAATCAATGCAATCTGCCCCATTGATGGGTTTTAAAATTTTTGAAAAGTGAACCATAAAAGCGCACTTTCCAGCGCTATGGTGGACTTTCGTGGAATGACCCATGTAAGGCCACAGCGGGACGCAAAAAGAGAGAGAGAGATTGATTGATTGATTGATTAACGCTTTATTTAGGCTCGCAAATATTGGTCGCGAGCGACCATTCTTACTATTAACGAGCTATTAATACAAAAAAAAAAATAACAAACATAACAAAAAATATATCATCATAACAAAAACATGCTCGGGTAGGTATATTGTTTTAAAATACCAATCAATTATCATTATATCATATCTATTATTAGGTATATCATACCTAATAATAGATATGACTATTATTATATCATATTCTGCCCTGAAGTAATACTAACTATGTAGTCCCGGGGCAGCTTCCTGAGAGATATCGAGGTGTTTTTTAGTGGCTAAACTGAGGTAAGCAGGACTCCCACACGAAGGGTGGGGACTTCCCCGCTGACAGTCCATAAAGGATTTTTCATCTCGTAAAAAAAAAAAAAAAAAAAAAATTATATCATATTCTGGAATTATGAAAGGTTTATGTCAAAAAATTTGTTTTCAGTTGCTTTTTGTATGTGGCTATGGTTTCGGCTTTCTTAATTGATGGTGGAAGTTCATTAAACATTTTAGTGGATTTGAATTGAAAAGAGCTATGAAATATGGTTGTTCTGCATTTGGGGAGTATCAAATAGAGAGAGAGAGAGAGAGAGAGAGAGAGAGAGAGAGAGAGAGAGAAAGAGAGAGAAAATCAGTCACAGAAGGAATCAAAACCCGGTTTGAAGAGGTACTACAACAGTTTGAGGAGCCAGAAATCTTCCATGGTGATTGCACTTTACTGAATTACTTCCCAAATGATATCCATGTTGTTAATGATTTAGTATAGGTATTTTTTAAATCGCTCCTGGATTGATAATTCATGAATGAATGGAGTAGATTTCCCATAGTGCATACATAGTCAGTCTATATCGGATGGAAACAAAACAAGAACCTTCCTACTGTAATGAATAAACTAAGGAACACTATCAAATTGCTATACCTTGCGTTACTCAGCAATTAGCAGGGGGTTTTACGTGAGGTAGGTAACAATGCATTTGATAATGACACAGTTGATAAACCCGCCGTTAGTTTCCCTCTTGTTTCGTTTCGTTCAATTATTGATTTTGACATTTTCATGTCTTTACTATGGCACATGAAATCAAAAAGCGACACCAAACATTTCTACGCGATACCGATAAACAATCCGTCGTCAATATTTACTAGTATGAAATGCGGTGACCTTGATTCCCTAGGAAAAGCGTACATAAACAATCCGTCGTCAATCACCGAATACCTGTTATTAGTTTTACTTCTACAGTTACCTAAGTCTGGTAATCCATTATAGAAAACAGAAGCACATGTGCAGATGATAGGGGGATCGAGTCCTCGGCAAGGCAACGTATGATTGTCCATGAGAAAAAACGGGGGTTTCCAGAAATGCGCAAACTCTTTTGAACGACTGTTAGGTTTGAATAGCTTAAAACCTTCCCCGGCTATTCCGATAATTTTGCTGAAAAACCGCATCAAAATCCGTCCAATCCCTTATATCGGGTTTGACTGTAGTTTGTACGTGTTGCTGACTATAGGAAAGGCGACCAATGGGGTAACATTTGGAAGCCGTTGGAAGCGGAGTTGGTCCTTTTCAACGCCATCTATGAACAGGATAAAAAACGATTTAGCAAGTATCAATTGAGAATATGTTCAATTATTAACGGTGGGAACAGAATCGTATTAGTAGGAAGAATAATTATAATATTATTAGGTATGTAGGTAGCTTGGGGTGACAAGAAAGTAATGAATCACATACTGTTACTACTTGTACAGCGAAGCTTCACGCTCTAATCTGGCTTTTTTGACTCGCCAGAAATTGAGTTCGTCTTGGCAAGATCTTATCATCCCGGTAGCTTCGGCCAGGTCGAAAGCGATCTGCTGTTTAGCTTCAGTAGCGAACGTTTTGTCATCCGATACGTCATACCGAGATACCGACGACGTATCGCCTGTTAGTGGTAGTAAAAAAGACGAAATTCGATAGTTCAAATAATGTGGGGTTTACACAACAATATCGAATTCACCTGAATTTCTCTATCCCTTTTTTTCTCTGATAATCACCGGAGCCCACTCAGCTGACTGGGGGTCAGTCATTCATTTCCAGCAGTCCCCCAGAGCATCCCTTCCAAATCCACCCACCCAGCATTTCTTTTCTGATGAAGGCTACAAAACCACTGAGAATGATTCATAGCTATATATTTCACCTACTATCCACATAAAGTTCATGATAAAACATGAAAATGTCTCACTGTGTAGCGGACTAGTAGGTACGCAATCTGTTTGCTTTTTTCTTTTCCCCTTTTAACAGATTTTACTGCCCAAAAAAATAAAAATAAATTTTTTTTTGTACCACTGCTTGGGATATGTGCTCTACCAGCTATATGTAATAGCTCGTTTCTTTCAGATGGCGTAAATTATGGTTTTGGACAACAAAAACTGAAAATATAAGGAGTTTTTGAATATTGAACCAGGAGTAGTTTCACTTCTGATGTATCGCTGCAGGTTTGATCGCTGGAGACACATTTGAATACGACATCACTGCATCGCGGTACTTTTGAGCCCATCGTTGTTATGAATCGCTTGGTTGACATGACGGAGCGACGAAGTTGCGCATGCTCATTGGGGTTAAGTAGTTTGATTATGCGATATCTGGTATAAACACGCGTTTCAATAAAGGCGAGTCTCACAATGGTGGGGTATTAATAGTATCTCGCAGCTGTTGTACTCCGCTTGGAGATGCATTCCGCTGAGTGGGGACCAATTGAGACGGGCGAGGCTCCCATTGTAGACGACCACAACAGTCAGAGTTGGTTCATGTACTTACTTTATGTATGATCGGTGAGGTGGAAAGATGAAACGGAGAACCAAAACAAACAACACCAAATTCGGGTAAGGACACCCGGATGCTTTTATTTCATTACTTACAATTTTAGGCCAAAATCCTACTATGGAGAATTTGCTTGGTCAATGAATCTACTAGAAAAATCTATACCTAACCTACTCTCAATATAGAATACTAACTGAGGGAAGTCCGCTAATCCCGCTCATTTATTTTCGGGAAGTAGTGGATACCCAGTAGGTAAACTGATGACTTAAAGATGAACCAATGCCATTTGAGGTGACCTCACAAACACCATACCTTGCTGCAACCTATCTAATAGCTGTTCCACAGCGCTTCCTGAGAAATTCTGCTGAAACTATGAATCAACGGATTCTATATTGAAAATGGCTCGTCCCAATCGAGTTTTCCTTTTTGCAATTTTCTTACCGGCTACTCGCTCCCATTTGTAAGTATGCCTAAAACTAAGAGGTGCCTTGTCGATTGGTGGATCTGTTTTCTGTAGCGAATATTCATGATGAGTGGTTGGTTGGATCGAAAGCAAGGTGCGGTAGGTGTGAGGTCGCCTCAAATAGCAGTGACCCTGACTTACGTAATCAATTCAAACCAGTTAAATTTATTTTCTAAATTAGTATCATTAAAAATCACCTACATTATTATGAAAATTAGTTTAATAATCCCTGATTTTGCAGTTCACCCCCTCGACATGCTTCGAGTTAATATTATGTTGAGAGTATTTTACAGCTATCTTGGTTCGAAATGACTCGTGCAGCACTATCGGGCCATAATCACTCCAACTTACAGTCGTTCTCGGCAAGTGTTTCAACCTCAAACGACACTTGGAAATCATGCTCTGAGTCGTTAAGGGTTCATAGTGTTGAAGGTGCTTGTCGCGTGTCAAATTCCCTCTGCCTTCTGAATAATAAAATGACCCTCCATTTATCCAACTGCGTTACCTTGACTTGTCTATCCGCTTGAAATTATTTACAAGTTGCCTTTCAATACTTCGAAACTCCTTCCGCTAACTTGCCGGGTTCTAACTTAACCCCTGGAAATGACTTGCTTAACTCATCGTTCGTGGACCGTTTTCGATCATTTCCAAAACTACACAACCCATGCACGGATGAAGCAGCAGGCTGACAATGAGCTCCTTGATAAGGTCGGAATTCAGCATTTCGGGTGACGGTAAATTGGGCCGGTGGTTTTCACAGGTCTTTTTCGGGAAGGTGGACTGGACCACTCTGGTTATCATTCCTCAATATCTTTCTGTTGATTGGGCCGAACTCTGAGGAACTGTTCCTGTCACTAGGCCTGGAAATCCGTTGAATACTTGAATTTTCTTCGACGTTCCACTATGAAGTAGAGCAGCTCCAGTACAGTGGTGATCTTAGTGTGCTGCTGGATGTTCATGAGGAACATTGCGGGAAAGAAATTTTTGAAAAGTTCAAAGCCAAACTTGTACATCTCGTCGACCTAGGCCCCAAGGACAAGGAAAGTTATGGATTGAATATTTCAATATGACTACATCGGTGTTGAATTCATAGAATATGGTTGGACGCAACATTGGAAACTACATTTTCAAATAATAGGTACACGACATGATCCCGTATTTCCGTGCCAGTGGGCACTATTAATATTCAAAGTTTGCGCACATTTACCTACTTACAAGATATGCTCAAACTCGAGGAGACCTTGCCACCTGCTGAATTTGTGTCGTTCACTTCGAAAGGGGGTTTCACTATTCGTTGTTGAGAAAAAAACTTCCCTAATTTTGTTACGGAAACGACAATTTTGAACACTGGTTGACTGGACTAGTAGTGATTCGAGCAACCTCCACGTGGTGTTCCCTGGGTAGGTAACGCTTATCGCTCAACATGGAACAAACGAACGGAACGGTGACAAAATTTGTCACCTGTCTGGCGGTAACATTTAATGTTAACGCCAGACTAACATGTCTGATAACAGAGGTTGGTAATTTTCTGGAAAATCCCGACCCAGTTGGTAAACTCCCAGCATTTCTAACACCATATTCGGATTTAGCACCCTTTAAAACCCCCTTACACAAATTTTTAGTTCGAAAATCCGCACAGTTACGTGCAGAACTGTTTAGAAATATTGGAGATTTTGAACTGAAAGCGGAGGGCACGTGACGTCACACCTCGCCTTACTGGGCATTGAGTAGTTGGGCACGGAGCCGCCAGAGCACTGAATAATAAATCTGAACGGAATCGGAATAAAAACACTCAGCCCGGGCCGATTTTCGAATAACCTTCTTTGACGATAACCTCGGTGCTGGATTTTTGAATGACCTCTTATGATTACCTCGATGCTCAATTTTTGGGGTCGGCTTTTCGCATAGCAAAGTTGGCTAACTTGCATAAATGCAAGAGAAAGAGATCTCTCGGCCAATCAAAAGATGATTAAGCGGCCCACGTCATGTACCCCCTCCAGACCTCGGAATTCAAATATTATATTTTTCCTAAGGCCCTATAAATAATTATAACGGATTTACTGCTATGTTGAACCGTTTTCGTAACTTTTGAAGCATGACCTTTCCAGGAAAAAAAAAAAAAAAAATATTATAAAAAATCATTCAAGGAGCTCATTCTGCTTTTGAATATTTTATTGATGACAGCCGTTTCGGACATAATTTATATCCTAGGACTACAATCTACAATAGAGGTGCTTAAAAATGAAGCACTTATGGTATTCAAAACTGAATATGAGATAATAATTATTATTCTACCCCATGATCACAATTTACCCACGTTAGCATAGAAACAATATACAGTGGACGCCGCTTATAAGAATCACGGTTATAAGGATCAATCGCCTATAAGAATCCAAACCGCCAGGTACGTATCTAAATATGTAGTACAAAAATCTATTTAAACATTGAGCATACACCACCGCCCAGTGACCGAGTCTAGTAGATTTTATTAATCTTGTTACCTAGTTTTTTATTTAAGTGAGAATAACTAAATAAAATTCATTTAAATATTATTGGAACGTTGTAATAGTTTTTCATTTTTATTTATTTTTGAAATTTTTGAATAATCAATTTTTCAAATTGACGCCTACGCACCCAGCTGGTTTTTCAAATTGATAGTCAATGGTTTATTATTATCAGAAAAAATAATCATCTGTTTTCCCGAAGGGGTTCGACAATTTTGATGGGCCTCAAAATGTTCCTTTTTGGTGTTTCATGTTTGATTCTAAAACAGTTGTACTGCTATGTTACAATGTATTTGGTTCGCTTTCTAGTTGTTTCCGCAAGGTTTTTTGTAGGGATGTGAATAGTGGGGCCGAGTGGGGTGTCGTTTTTAAGTATGTTTGGACGTAGAACCCATTAATGGAGTATCCGACACATGCGACTGTACCGTGGGGCTCTGGACCTGTACGTGTGGACTAAAATTAGAGATCTTTGTAAACCCTCTGTGTATATAGAATTTAAAGAAGAAGAGGGATTTAGAATTATAGAATTTTTTTTCATTTTTAAAAATATTTGGAATTTGGAAATGAAATGACAACTGGGGTGCTGAATACTGTAAATGAACAATACTGACGATGATTTTCACAGCAAAAAGCGCTCGCAAGCCTGCCGTACTGTACAACAGTTAAATAATAATTAATTATTAATTGTATTAAATTAAAACTAGCTACTATTGAAGGGATGATAAATATGTACATACAATGTGTAATCTGCGGTATTTTTATATGATACCGCTGAAAAAACTGAGTCTGCATAGTGGAGGATCATAACTTCGTATTACAGTCATAGTAAACGGCGTAAGTGTATGATGTGATTTGGGGGGGGTAACCGGTCTTCTGTACAAGCGCCAAGGTTCCAAGACCCGACAATATGGAGGAATAATGTGGAATCAACTTTTACGCTACAAGAATAATACTATTCGGCAAATATAAGGCACGCCATGGCGTGCCAGTGGGATTCCGTTCAAGTTTCATCTCAATAGGGACCGGGAGTTTTATGTTTGCCGTGAGGGGAATTCAGTTGGCGGTATCAGAAATTATTGATCGGTTAGGTTTTTGACTAACTTGCGTTTGCGTAATTGCTGGAATCATAATTTTCGTATGATAAACCCCCTTAAAAATGGTGATTATTTACTTGCGTTGAGTTTGGTGCCAGAGGTGCACTGAGATTTGTAACCACTAAATGGTTACCCGCTAGATTTGTTGTTGGGGCCTTCACCGAGTTTCCACTGTTTAATTTGATCTCGCCGTGACAAAACTTCCAAACCCCTTCGTGATGTCTGCAGTCGGTTCCTCCTTCAAGAACACCTCGTCGTCCGTCATCGGGAATGCAGCCCATCCCTGGTATAGCTTTTGTTCCGCATTGCCGGAAGGTGGCTCACAAAGAGGCGGGCGAGAGGGTCACAGGGAGCGGTTTGAATTGATCCTTTCGTCGGTGTTTACACGGAGCTGACAACTTCATTGAGCAGATTAACCCTGGCCTCTCGCCTTGTTTTTTGTAGAGGCGAAAAATCCGTTGAGGATTGGACAATGGGAGAAAGATTCCCCCCCCCCCCCCTCCTCGAGTGGGGACTTCTTCGTTGCGGTGTTCTCATTAAAAACGCTGCAAATTTTACACTTAGGGTTTATTATTATTTGATATAAATTATCAAAAAATAATTGAGGAGGTCCGTGCAATAAGGGGACATATGGCAAAAGTGTGTTTCGAGCAAACGGGCTCCAAAGACTAGCAGCGCTCATTCCCTGGCACCTATGAGCCACTTTGAGTCAAAACCTTTTTCCCCCCAACTTCATCACTATTCTTTTAGAAATATCTCGAAGCCTATCGAGGATAAATCGAAAGGAGCCCAGGAAAATAGCTACATTTGAAGGAGGGTGCTATGCCCTTTCTGTAGAGAACACAAAATATCGTCTCCTGTCAGATCCATGCAAGAAGGCCACACGATTTCTAAACCAAAAAACTCATTCGAAACAATGCAATATATTATTTAAATAAAACTGAAAGTATGGAAAACTCACAATTTGACACATGTTTTGTTGAGTTATTTGTGGTACCTATAGGTCTCCCACAAGAATATTCGGCTTCGACACTGCATTCTGGTGGCGGAAATCGAACTACTCTTCACACGAAATTTCCCTGCTCCCTCTCGTTTTTCCCTTCTTATTGGCAGCACTTCTCTTTTTCTCCCCTCAAACGGGGTTTTCAATTGAACGGTTTTGAATTTAACATCATTGATGTTGAATGAGTGATCTATTTTAGTTTTGCAGTTATTAGGAAAAATTAGGAATGCCTCAAAATTTCACCTTATTCCTGGCGATGAAAAATTGTGCAACATTGTAGACAATTTTCCTCGCCTGACTCCTCAACAGCTTTCCCTGAGAAATTTTTATTTTCTCCTCTTCGATCGTTAATAATACGGTAGCTAAGAACAAACTACACAACCGGGAGATGCAAACAAAACGGCTAGCAAGCTGAGACAATGTTGCCAACAGAAAAAACTCGAAATCCCTAACCTCAGCCTCGGCTCAGGATTTCACATCGGCGTTTCCTTTTGACACTGCAGTATCGGAGCGCAATATTCTTGTGGGAAAACGTTTACGAAATGATTTCAATGTAAACCAAGTGACGAGTAAGTGTTAAAAAATAACAACTCTACTAGGTATTTTTAAATCTTAATCAAGGTAACGACAGACAGAGTAACTGACTAGAGTTTTTACCTAGTGACTAATATCAAATATTGAACTAGTACCTAACTGACAAGAAGTAAAAAATAGTATCTGAAACCCTCTTGAACGTAATAAATAAAAAAGTAAACAGTCTATGGTGATAATTGCATTTAATAAAGTATGCAATTACATGGTCCTCAAGGCGCCTTTCCCCTTTTAGGTTTTTCCCCTCGCCACACCATGATAAGTAATATGGAAACCGACCAAACC
The DNA here is from genome assembly GCA_955831195.1 of Pilophorus perplexus. Taxonomy (NCBI): domain Eukaryota; kingdom Metazoa; phylum Arthropoda; class Insecta; order Hemiptera; family Miridae; genus Pilophorus; species Pilophorus perplexus. Next base: position 16,831,247 of record OY037007.1, on the reverse strand, counting down.
AAGCAGAATTAAAAAAGTAAAGTGGTTTTTTTTTTTTTTGTGTGTTAACCAACTGGTTTTCACAATTGGGGCAGGAGCCGACCCCGCACTGTACTTAGAAAAGCTTTAGAAATTCTTGCTCCGGAGAAAGGATTCACATAAATTTGCGTTCAGAGGTAAATTGTCTGCCGACAGGTGTCAGGTCAAGACAGGTATCACAACAATTGACTGACTTTTGGTCAAACATAGGTATTCGGCCCCGGATTTGAACGGCACCACCGAGATACATATCTCGGTGGTGCCGATTTGAACCAGGCTGATCAGCGCTACGGCTGATTTGTAAACAGACGAAGCTCTGTCGCCTTAGTCCACGGGACCACCCTGTCCCCTGTAATAAATAACTATCTAAACGGGTACCCACTGAAAATTTTATTTTATTGTTTTATTTATTTATTTATTAAGAATAAAATTTAATTAAATAATTTGGACACCGCTGATCAATTGCATTCTTTATTGTTATATTGTTAATTTTATTGTTAATTTTACAAAGCGTTGTCGACATCGAGAGCACGGTTTTCCCAAAGATAGCGATTCCCCCCAAGAAGGGCAAATGGGTCTATGTGCCCTTATTGCACGGGCCTCCTCAATTCTATATATAGAATTAATTTTTGATTCAATTGATTTGATTGCTATATCAAAAAAACGATTTTAAAGAAGTTTGTCTATCTATGTTTTTGTAAAGTTTGTGAACGGATGTGGGACCCCGAAAAATTGATTTTGCGTCCATAGTTACTCGGAAAATGACACCTCATTCGACTTCTTGGCATCATTCAAAGATCCCCACGAGGTAGGGCGATCGGGCTGAAAACTAGATGGTGAACCGAGTATTTTGTTAAAATTTCAGATTGAAAAAACAAAAAATCCTACTGCCCAAAACGGCTCGGAGGCGGACAGACATTTCGTTTTTGGAATCAACACAACTTGAAGCGACAAAATTTAAACGAAAATTTAATTTTGTGGCTTGTCAAAATGGAGCTTGGAACTCGTAGACCGAGAAGATCAACATGGAGTCGACAAGTCGAAAATAGTAATCGATAAGAAATTAGGTTCTCTTCTTTATTCCCGTCTGTCGTTTTCAGTCATTATGTTGTGTTAGGACAGACAGATGCTGAGGCAGGCGCTATAGTAAGTAATAATTACTAGGACGTCGACTATCTTCCGAGACTTCATTCCCACGCTTAGAAAATAGCCTTCGTCCAATACATCCTCCGCTAGCGTTATTAACATTAAGCTTTATTTGTAAAGTTCTGAACAGACGACAGTTTTTTTTTTTTTTTTTTTTGCGTCTGGTGGAGGATGACGTGAGGACGGTGGATCGGTTGTTCAGATTAGGAAATCGGCTGTTCCAAGTCTGTTAAGGAGCCATCCATCAACTCCGGCGGAAGTCTGTCATATCGCAATGCATCATAATGTGTTAGAGGGTGGAGACTAAAATTTAGTCCACCTAAGCGGCTATTTAATAGCCGCTTAGGGAGATCCCTTATAAACTTACAGCACCACGGAAACAACGTGGATGAATACAACCTACTGTAAGTTGATAGGTAGGTACGTAATAAAATGATGGGACAACCGTGGCCTCAGATGGAATGATGTAAAGAGATAATAATTCAATATTGTTCAAGATTAACACTTAGAAGTAGTGGGAAATTGCTCAGTCAACCTCCACACGGCGTTTCCTGGGTAATGCTGATGGGCTGATAGTTGCTTAATCTTACTACCTGCTTGTTTAACTGCTCCACTACCCGTACAGTTCCAATGGTCCGGGGGCATAGTACCAATTGTCCACCCGGGCGCGCCCCTCGATCCAAAATTTGACTACCGTACCATTCGTCCGTTTACCCCTGGATGACCACTTCTGCCTATCCTGCACCTGGCGGTGGAAAGGCACTCTGGGCCCAGCACTGTACGAAAGGTCGAGTGGAGATGTTGGCCGCAGCGCCTTCTTACTCACCGCCCTTCGCACAACACTTTAAATTCAAACCAAATAAAAACTTTAAATTCAAATAAAATTGTCAACAGCTCCACACGTAGACGGCCGTATTAGTCGAGTGATTTCTAACGTAAGGTAGATGCGGCGAAATAGTGGGAATCCATCCTATAAAAAGACGATTTCAGACGAAGTAGTCTATTTCCACGATAAATAAAATAACAACTTGTAGACGCGTTTCGGTTTACTAAACCATCATCAGTACAATATATAGTATTGTACTGATGAGGGTTTAGTAAACCGAAACGCGTCTACAAGTTGTTATTTTATTTATCGTGGAAATAGACTACTTCGTCTGAAATCGTCTTTTTATAGAGTGGTTTCTGATGAGGCCAACGGTTAGATTCCCGTTGAAGACCATGGAATTTTCGGTATAAAAAGTACACCTGGAATATAGTAAATAATTCTTATTATTATTGATAATATAACATTTCATACCATTTTGGTCAATAATCTTGACGTAAAACTCACTCGATTTCCCTTTTCCCGCGTAAACTTACTTGTACCTACACAAATTTCACCCTCCTCGGGTTTAATTCTCCTAGTTATTATTCGCCTTAACAATTTAATCATCCTCATAAATTAGACGTTTCGGGTTATTAATTTCCATCTTACACAAGTATTCCATCTCTTAGTAGTACAACTCATCCCCTGAGATGGCTGTTTTGAATTCACGAACGTGTATGTATATTTTGAGCATAAAAAATGGTGAGGGGGTGGGGTTAGTTCGATATTGGGAGGTTTTCCACTGCTGAATGGTAATATTCCCACGATCATAACTCTCCTCTTTCAACACCGTGCACCTTATCGAATTCTTCATATGCGCTGACGTCCATTCCGACGTGCTCCCTCGTCTACCGCCAGATTCGAAACGAATTTGAATCGCAAATGGCGGCTGGCGGAACGTTCTATATTCGACAGGTTTTATTTGCCATTTCAAAAAAGAAGAAGAAAAAAAAAAAAAAAAAAAATCTCGACAGGTATGAAGAAAAACTCGGGAGAGATAGAGGGGCAGCTTGTATTTGCACGTAAACTCATTTTGGTCATCAACTGACTGGATTGTTTTGTCTGTGTCGTTATTGGGGGGGGGGGGGGGGGGGGGATTGATTGAGCTATTCTCTATGAAAAGTGAGGTTGAAAAAAGGAATATTATTGTTCGTCATGTTACCTATCATTAAGGGGTCTCCTGGATTCAGGACATCGTTGTCTGGGCCTTCTGTCATTATTTTGTTTGTTTCAACGAATGTTAACCCTTTTAAATAAGATAAATTCGATCTTGTCCATTTTTAGTTTATTCGAGAGGATTTTAATTGGTTTTTGTCTCCCAGCTAAGTTGAATCTTTGATGTGGGTTCACAAAAAAATTAGTTAAATGACGTTGATGAGCTCCTCAGTCGAAGGACAAGACAGTTTTTCTCCCGGTCTGCCTGAAAGAAGCCAGTAGAGATTTATTGTTGTTCTCCCCCATTGTCCGCGTTTTCTGAAGAAGAAAAAAAAAAAAGAACTTGAACGAGAAAACTTTTGGAGTAGGAAAGTTGGGGACGTCTTTAGATTCTCTAAATTGGCAACAGAATACGGACAAATTTCTAATAGAACGGGGGGAGGGGGGTTTAGCGGCTGGAGTATCCGAGTTTGTTAGTGAAAGATTTTTCCGATGTTCGTTTTCTATTCCGTCCAGCCGGTCCGACAAATTTAACTTTCGAGTTTTCCTTAAAGGACATTTTTTTCTTGTGTATTGTAACATGTGCATCCTGGATTATGTGGAGAATCCTGATTTTCATAGGTCGTTGACAAATTCCACAGATGGAGGTAAGTCTAGATCTCTAAAAAGAGCTATCGCTTTGAGCTGCCTTCAAGCTGTCTTCAACTTCCGATCTTCGTTTCAAAACTATCAAGTTTCACTTCCTCGTCTTCCATTTCTATGTGGGATAGTTCCGTCGCCAATAATCCATCAGTACCACTAATTCAGAACGTGTCTGTGGCTGGCTGGCTGAATGTGTCCCATGCCTTCTCTTAAAGACCTGAAGGCCCTAAAATTACGCCATTCTTCCCCATCATCTATTAATTCGTGCCTCCAACCACTGGTGATGGGGAGTGGGGGTGAGATCCCGCAAGATACCTATGCGCTAACTGGTTTCCCCTACAGTTTAAAATTTAGTAACGGCCAAGCAAGCTGTGATATATGAGACCTGGGTTCGATACCCACTCGGGATGAGAAAAATTGTTTGCTCCCCTTGAGGCGATACGAGTATTTGGGAGTATGTCATTTCTAAAGCATTTCAAAACGCTGCAAATTTTACACAAGGGTTTATTATTCTTTGATATACGTTACTTGTGCAGAAATTTAATTCTGTCAATGAAAAAATTAAAAAAATTTTTTTTTTGGATTTTTCTAAAAAAAAATTTTTTTTTGGATTTTTCTAAAAAAAATTTTTTTTTTGGATTTTTTGTTCAAAAATGTGTTTTTTCAAAAACTCTGTATTTTTTACTCGAAAAATATTTAACAACCTGGGATCCTTCAAAAATCCCATTTTTAGCCCCACGAATGCCCTAAACATCGCCCCAGTGAAATCGGATCGTTCCGGGACCCAAAAAATGGATTCTACGTCCAAAAATACTTCGAAAACGACACCTAACTCGATCCCATAGCTAAAAGCCTTCAAAAAACCCTCCCGTAGCCCCATTATAGCCCCATAGCGCTCCACGGGTTTGGGCGATCGGACTGAAAACCTTGCGGGCACAACTAGATGGGAAACCAAGTATTTTGTCGAAATTTCAGATTTTAAAAAAAATTCCTACTGCCCAAAACGACCTGGACGGCGGACGAACATTTCGGATTTAGAATGTAGACCTCTTGAAACGGATAATGTCAAATTTTGAGCCCGATCGGAGTCGTCGACCCCCGTCGCGAAAACATAGGTGTATTATTCCAAGAATAATAAACCAAAACGTGTGATACAATCCAGGGTTTTCACCACCAACGGGATTGGAGCAGGGACTCACCCGCTGACCCCGAATTACCTCATGGTGACGACCCCGATGACCTGGGGGGGGGGGGGGGGGGGGTGGATTTATAGGATTTTTACCCTACATCCTCATGAATTTCGGAAATTTCACCACCATCGGGGTTGGATCGTGGGTGAGTGCGCACTAATGGGGGAGCGAAGTGAGGCCCCCTTGTCCACGTGCTGGTATACATTCTCAATATTTGGAAACACGATCACGTGTCTAATGGGGTTTCAATGAAGCTATTTCTTAGGTCATAACCACAACTTAGTTCATCATAGGGCATTCCGGGTGATCCTGACAATGCGAAATTCAACTTCCCACATCTATTGTCAACTACGAGAACTCCGAAATCTTCAGTTATCATTTTCTACTTTTTGTTACTTATCTTCTTTGCGCATTGTTGCCTACTCCGACTCCTCGAGGTGCTATTATACGAGAATGATTGTTCTAACAATTTATTGCTCTTGATTCTGATCTTGTTCCTTCTGAGTTTTCTTTCACTTTACATTCTGGCGATCTGTCTTATTGAACTACTGAATGTTTCCTGTCCTCTTCTCTCTGTTCTAACCTTCTTTTTCCCTTTTCTCTTTCCAGCTGAGAAGATGAAGAAGCACAAATCTATGAAAGGAACTGCGAAACCTGTAAGTAACAGTTACTGCTTCTTAGCAACAAGTCTTTGTAAAATTCTTACCGGATCAATTAACGTTTCAAACCCAGATTATTTTATTATGTTGAACTTGATGGGGGGGGGGGATATTTTTCTGGCAAGTTTATATAAACTTGGTACAATTCGTAAATTTGTTAAATGAAAGTATGAAGTGGAGCTTCACATGACTAAGGCTAAAACACTACCTCCTACCTACTGCCATCTACGTGGCATGTTGAACGAGGCACCTTAGTCCTTCAGGAAAGAAGGGGAGAGGGAATGAGATTTCCAAGCTAAGCTGATCCCCAAGCCATTGTTGGGTGGACTTGAAAGTGACACGTGTGTTCCAAAAAGCGAGTTGGGTCGGTGCCAACCACTGTGCTCCGGCCCACCACATTCGCTGAAGGAAGTACGAACGAACGACTTTGTTCAAAACTATTCGAACTCAATAATTGAGTATATTCGTATATTAATTATTAATATACGGTCACCTTGGTTTCCTTTTCTCCGTTAACGTATACGTATTGTAAGAAATCTGTCACAATGAACGTCTTTTATTCAACAACTTCTAACACTCCCAACAACTTGTCCGTAACTGCATTTTCCCCGTCAAGCATATGTTGACCCTATGCTTGCCAACGCTACTGGAGCCTCCACACTATTCCCTCCTCTTCAAGAGGTCGCCGGGAATGGCGCCAACCGGTCCACATGCACGACTCTCCACCTTTTCCGGGGCGCCTGGATCCGGTAGACAACATCGCTCAGCCTCTTGACCACTGTGCACGGTCCTTCCCACGGGCACATCAGCTTCGGGTTCAGCCCCTTTTTCCTCTGCGGGTTATGAAACCAAACCCGGTCTCCTTCCTGGAAGTGGCGCAGGTGGGTCCCTCTGTCATACCTTCTTTTCATTGCCTCCACCTGGCGCTTCAAATCTCGCCGAACCTCCGTGTATGCACTCTCCAACCGTTCCCGAAGCTCCGCAGCGTATTCGGGGACCGGTTGACCCGGGGGAACTGCGCCGTACAGCAAATGCAGGGGAAGGGTGAGCTCCCTACCGAACATGAGATAGGCGGGAGTGTACCCCGTCGCAGTGTGCCTCGACGCCCGGTACGCCAACAACGCCACGTCCAACTGCTTATCCCAGTCCGTCTGCCGATTACTCACCATTTTTGCCAACCAGTCATACAGGGTCCTGTTGAGCCGCTCCGCCTGCCCATCGCTTTGTGGGTGTAAGGGCGTCGTGCGTGTTTTCTTGGCGCCTAACTCAGACAGGACTGCCTGAAACAATTCTGATTGGAAGTTGGTGCCTTGATCGGTGTGCAGCTCTCGGGGAACCCCATATCTGGCGATTACTTGTCTGAGCAGGGCGTCGGCGACTGTCTCCGCTCGCTGGTCCGGAATTGCAATAGCCTCCGGCCATTTGGTGAAGTAGTCCACCACCGTCAGAATGTATCGGTTCCCCCGCTCCGTCTTCGGCCATGGCCCCAGAACGTCAACTGCAACTCGCTGGAATGGGGCTCCTACCGGGTAGGTCTGCATTGGGGCTCTCACTCTTCGTCCGCCTCCTCGGCGCCTTCCGCATTCGATGCAACCTTTGCACCACTCCTTTACGTCCCTGTGCATCCCAACCCAGTATACTGCCTGCCGTAGGAGGGCCAAGGTTCTTTTTTCCCCTATGTGTGCGGGCTGATGAGCTCGTGTGAACGCCTCCCTCCTGAGACCAGCAGGAAGCAGGAGTCGCAGCACCTTCTTTCTTCCATCGGGGCTTTCCCACATTCTCCAGCAGAGACCGTCCTGAAGGCGCAGTAGGTCAAACATAGCCCAATAAGCTTTTGTTTCCTCATCCCACTTCTGACACCACTGTAAGAGATCTGTCACAATGAACGTCTTTTATTCAACAACTTCTAACACTCCCAACAACTTGTCCGTAACTGCATTTTCCCCGTCAAGCATATGTTGACCCTATGCTTGCCAACGCTACTGGAGCCTCCACAGTATGTATTTCTGTGTAAATTAATCAATTAACAAAATTCATTCGAAATAATCGTATCTTTACCAAAATGTAACATTTCTACTCATATTAAATTACCAATCGTTCGATGATTGACTGCTGTTTGAACAATGACATGAATTTCATTGCCAATTTAAAAAATATAATCGACAACTAGGAATGGACGAACTTCGAGATTAGGATTTTTTATCGTTAGAAGGCTTCCAATAATTGGAACCAATAATTCCAACTTATTTCATAAATAGGTAGAAACTCTGATTGAATTTACTATAATATCTATTATATAATACAGTATAATACAGTAATACAGGATTGTAACTTCCCATTGGTTGGTTTGAGCTCGTTCGCGGCAAATAATCACCACCAATGGGAAGCTGAGATGCTGTGTGACGTAAACCCCCAGATTTGAGCCCTTGTTCCGGCAGAGATGTAAATTTTTAGTTTTCGACAAATTTTATAAATTCCTAATATAGTAAGGGAAGTCCACTTCACTTGTTGATAGTTTGCAGTCATGTCTCATCCTTATGTACAAATATTCGGTGATTAAAAAGGTTCAGTACTTGTGATTCGGTGTAACTTTGTCCACATTTGTACACTAAAGGAAAGTGCACACGAGTGACGGGGCGTATCGCAACACATCGAGTAGCATTGCATCGCAAAAATGTTGCTACGCACATTAAACGGCGGATCGGGCCGCATCGCAGCGGGAAAATGCCGTTCCACCCGCGTCATCAACCTGTGTCCTTTACATTTTTTGGTTGTCCATCGTGGATTCTTCCGACGAGGAACTCTTATTTTGGTTTATTATTCTTGGAATAATACACCTTTGTAATCGCGACGACGGTCGGCGACTCCGATCGGTCTCAAATTTGACATTAGGTATCCGCATCAAGAGGTCTTGATTCCAAAACCGAAATGTCCGGGCCGTAGGAATTTTTTTTAAAAATCTGAAAATACTTGGTTTACCGTCTAGTTGTGCTCGCCAGGTTTTCAGCCTGATCACCCAAACCCGTGGGGCGCTATGGGGCTCAAATGGGGCTACGAGTTAGGTATCGTTTTCGAGGTATTTTTGGACGTAGAATCCATTTTTTGGGATCCCGGAACGATCCGATTTCACTGGGGCGATCTTTAGGGCTTTCATGGGGCTAAAAATGGGATTTTTGAAGGATCCCAGGATGTTAAATATTTTTCGAGTAAAAAAATACAGAATTTTTGAAAAAACACATTTTTGAACAAAAAAATCAAAAAAAAATTTTTTTTTTCGAGATAAGAATCCAAAAAACATTTTTTCAAAATTTTTTTTCATTGACAGAATTAAATTTCTGCACAAGTAACGTATATCAAAGAATAATAAACCCTTGTGTAAAATTTGCAGCGTTTTTGTTTTTTACTCGAAAAATACCTATTTGACCTCCTGGGATCCTTCAAAAGTCCCATTTGAAGCCCCAGTGAAATCGGATCGTTCCGGGATCCCAAAAAATGGATTCTACTTCAAAAAATACTTCGAAAACGACACTCGATCCCATAGCCGAAAGCCTTCAATAAACCCCTCCCGTAGCCCCATTTTAGCCGCACGGGTTTGGGCGATCGGGCTGAAAACCTTCCCGGCACAACTAGATGGTAAACCGAGTATTTTGTCAAAGTTTCAGATTTTTTAAAAAATTCCTACTGCTCAAACCGGCCCGGACGGCGGACGGACATTCGGTTTTGGAATCTAGACCTCTTGAAACGGATAATGTCAACTTTTGATGCCGATCTTAGTCGTCGACCTCCGTCGCAATTACATATGTGTACTGTTACATAGGTGTGTGTATTATTCCAAGAAAAATAAACCAAAATATTGAGGTATTTCTATTCTTTATTGACCCTGCAGGGGAGAGCTACTCCCGTAAAGCGCAACGTAAAGCTCCTCGCTAAGGTGTCTGTTCTGACAGCCCTCATACGATTGCAGCTGAAACGAATTGTCTCCCCGCTACAACGTTGCGATGTGGAAAGCGTACTAAAAGTAACAAACATAACTGTAATTTATTGCCCGAGTTTACTGTGGAATAAAGAAATAACCATCCGCTCCACGTATATGATTCCCTTGGTATTGCCAACTCAGTTTAGCTTGCCGGATTAAACGAGGTGGTCGATGGAAGTTGCTCTCGCGAATCCTCTCACAACCTTTTCATTTTAAATCGTCGTGAGCCTGAGTCACACCAACCTTGCTGGACCCACATCTTCCACTTTTTTCTTAAATTTTGTTTCCTGTTTGTGTGTTTTTTTTCTTTCTAAATCCGCCGGCGCTTTTTCTTCCATCGCGCAGGAAGCGCTGCAGTGGTTAGAAAATATTTATACCTCGAGAGGCTTTTGGTTGGCTCTATAAAACCTCTTTCTTTCATTCCTGAATGGAAAACTCATACAACCGGTACCTCTGAGTCTTCTTATTAATTATAAAACGGCTTAAAGTCCCCCCCCCCCCCCCTCATCAGTTTCGTCACGTTCTCGTGGATCGCAATAAAATTAAAAATCTTCACTTGTCCAAACGAAAACCCCACCCTTTTCTTTTTCGTGGACTCGACTAAATCAGGCCCAGTGGTGAAATAACTCATTAAAATTGAATAAACAATCACCTGAATTTATAAAATCCCCGTACAAACAATTTATTACATGGTGAGTTATCAAGTAATGAATGTATTCATTGAAATATATTAAAACTTAATCTAATAATGGATTAATTATTTAATAATGGATGTTGTAGGTTCACCCTGTGAAGCGGGTGTTGGGCGTGTACCTACATACTAGATAATAATGTTTTCTTAATTGCTTCTCTAGATTAACATTATAATTTGTTTTGTGTGTTTGAGGGAATGGTACCAGCGTAATCTAGAATTAAATGATGATGAGTCATCTTGAATTACGCCCTTGTTGTTGGGGAGGGGGATGAGGGATGTATATGAAGATCCCGAATTTAGGCATCGCATGAAGTTAGGTCGTGGTCTACGTTCTTAATCGGATATGTCGATACACTAGTGGAGGAAGCACGAGCTATACTACAGGATGACTGGAAGAGTCGAGTTGTCCTGTAGTGTGTCTTTCCTCGGAATGGGGCTGCAGTGAATCCCCAATACCAAACACGAAGGGTCGTGAATGGTATTGGTTCTCCCACTGCTCGCAGTTAAATTGAAATATGATGGACCGGCTTCCCTATCCGAATTGTCGCCAAGCAGTACGACGAGGGGCAGTTCTCCCGGTTCTAAACGGTGAATGGTATTGGTACATACGAAGGGCAGTTCTCCCGGCTCCTATCAGCGAATCGTCGCCTATCCCTATCGGATAATAATAATCATATATCCTGGAGCTGATGGTATCACACGAGTGGCCGATGTTCAGACTCAATCTGGAATATTTTCTCGTCCAGTAAGGAAGCTGTGCCCTTTCCCTGAGGATGTTAGTGGAGCAGCTGCTTCCACCGCGGGGGAGGATGTCGCGTCTTAGCTTCAAGAAGCCTCCGGTCTGCCTACCGCCTTCAACGACGCCTCCAGTTACTACGTCGCCTCTAACCCCAAGCCCACTAGACCAGCTGAGCGCGCGTCTCTCTCTCTCGCTCTCTCTCGCGCGTAGGCCTCGGTACTCAAAAAAGTTCAACCCTTTTTTGTACACGTTTAATTTCTATTATATAGGGATATAGCGAATCGTCGCCTATTACTATATCCGCTGTCCCGCGCGAAAATATTGGATCCGCTGATCCAGCTTCCCTAATCAAAGTGGGAGGCCTGGACAGCGGGTCCAATCAAAAAGCCACTGCGTGTATTAAACGTGATAAATAAACGATCAGTGAAGGATAAATGATGGGTGGAAATCCTCCCGTCCATGAAAATAAATGTGGCGTCGCTGGTGGGAGAAGGGGGTTTTGCACGATCTCGCCGCAACCGTAGCGCGACCCGCTCCCCCCGCCGGTACTAGCTCTGTTGGGCTGGCAATCTGCTTGGAGAGAATGGGGAAATCAGTCCAGATTCCCCACAGACCTGCCTCGAGATTAAAAAAAAAAAAAAATTATACTCAACAACGGACTACATCTACTGCAGACAGTTCAATTCGCTGTTTTGGTTCTTGTACAAATCTTCAAGTCGAAAGTAGAAATTATAAATCCACATGTCGTATCCACAAATACGCAAAAAATATAGTTTTCTTAATCGATTGAAATTTTTATTTTGTTAGACCAAGTTTCGGGAGTTCACCAACTCGGCCAACCTCCACTACCTGAGAGATTAAGACGCCGAATGATGTCAACAACTCGGCCAATGGATGGGTGACAGAGGTATCAAAGTCGGCCAATGCCTCCGATTCCTAGGTGTCAAGCCGGGCCAATGTCGACATCTACTACCAAGTACAGTGGTCACTGACTTTGAGATCGGCCTTCAAAATACTTGCATTAGGGCTTGGCCATACGCCCGGCAAACCTAACTCAGGCTTGGTGGCGCGCCATACAAAGGTTCGGTTTGTCGACAGATTACAAATCCGACATGGAAATGGGACTATGGTTGAAGCTTTTCTTCGGTCTTCCATTTTTGAACCCACAACGAGTGAAACCATGTTTTGAGGAAATTGTCCGGTTTTGGAATCTAGACCTCTTGAAACGGATAATGTCAAATTTTGAGGCCGGTCGGAGTCGTCCACCTCCGCCGCGAAAACATAGGTGTATTATTCCAAGATAAGAACAATAAACCAAAAGTCAACCTGAAGAGGGCAAATTGAGATTTTTGAATTCAAGCTTCACGAAGTTGACATCTGGTGCCGTAGCAGAACTTGAGTTCGTACGTCGCGTCGCATCGTATTACGCATCATTCATGACTGTCGTACTGATAAATTAGTGAAGTTCTCCTTTGGAGATCTATGAGCTTTTGTTATCCCTATCAATCCCACATTGGCCGAGTTGGGTACCCTAGTTTTTCCGACGTTGGCCGACTTTGATACCTTACATTTCGAGGCGTTGGCCGAGTTGGACACTGTTTGGGTCGCAGGTAGAAACTCTTGGCCCAGTTGTAGAGCAGCCCCAAGTTTCATATTACACAGGTCTACAAAAAAAGGTCACTTCGCGCTCGAGAGGTTTCGGTGGTTGCTCTCCATGTTTTGGGGTCTGGCGAACACGAATCCGAAGCCCGTTTTGCGCCATCACGTCAAGTTTTTTTTTTTACGCCCTCGTTTTTACAGAAAAGCGAAAATTCCCTTAATTTCGACTCAAAGTCGTCTGGTTTCTGTAGGTGATTTTTCTAGGCGCTCTGAGGTACGGTATACTTTAGATTTTTTTGCGCTGAATCGAATGAGCCCAATTTCAAGTCGCTATTGATTACTTACGGAGATACGACCTCTAGAAGTCATTTTTTAGGTCTGAAAACGCTAGTTTTTCCGCTATTTTTTACACAGTCAAAAATAAGGGTCTTGGGGAATCGGCTCCAACTACAAAGTAAACTGTGGACATTTCTGCGTCAAATGCAGCCAACTGCACCTCTGTGAATGCAATAGCCGATTTTTGGCGATTTTTCAAAGATATGAGAAATTTTACTTTCCCTTTTTCCCATTTCCAACTACAAAATTTTCTGGCTCATGTAAGCGCTTAGACTTACGGTATCCTAATTAACTTTTTGCGCTGAGTCGAATGAGACCATTTTCAAGCCGCTACAGTGCATAGTTTTGGGAATACAAGCTGTGAAAATCATTTTTTACAGTCAAAAAATTGTATTTTGCAACTGTTTTGCTCTATCTTATTCTACAGAACAACATATATAGTAGGTAATAACATAATAAGCTACGGGAGAGACTTCTAATTACATAGCATATAGTAGGTACTTCATATCAAAATCTAGTTAAGTCCAAGTAAAATCACAATGTCGCACCCACTTACTCAACTGTTACTGGATTTTCTTCGGTTAGCAGCACTATGGTTGTCTCGTTGAATGTTCCAACAGTAGTCTGCCATCATGTTCTCATCCCATCGACCCTGGTGTCGAAATTCCATAGTTTTCAGGTCTTGGTGAAACCTCTCCCCTTGCTCTTCGCTGTAGTCCCCAAGGTTGTAAGTGAAGCGAGCCTGCCGCTATGTGGCTGAAGAGGTGGTGAACTTAAATTCACAATTCATAATTCGGCACCTAATTCGTTTAAAATAATTTTAATCAATTATTGATGAGCATATTTTCAACAAGTTCCTCGTAATTTTCTGCTTTTCGGTTGCCCGAAATTTTTGTTGTCCGAATTCAACATTTCCACTCGCATTTTGCGTTTCATAGCCTACTGAACAAATTTGGTTCCGTTTCTGTCGGTCTGTGGGTCTGTCGGTCTGTCGGTCTGTCCGCATTTCCTTGTTACAGCCATAATTTCCACAATTTTGAATGAATTTAGCTCAAATTTTGAGGGATTATGCGGATCAGGCTCCTTGAGGTTCCATACGAATTTCATCACAATTGAATCAGCGGTACGCTCTGCGCATGCGCTAACGTGAAATTCTTGAAACAGGCATAACTTTCTCAATTTTGATCGGATTTCAATCACATTTTCAGGAATTGTGTGCGTATAGCTCTAGATGGTACCCTGTCAGTTTCATCACGATTGAATCAGCGGTAGGTACGCTCAGCGCGTGCGCGAACGTAATTTCCTTGCCACAGCCATAACTCCTACAATTTTGATCAGATTTCAATCAAATTTTCAGGAATTGTGTGGGTATAGCCCTAGATGGTTCCCTATCAGTTTCATCACGATTGAATCAGTGGTACTCCCTGCGCATGCGCGAACGTAATTTTCTTGTTACAGTTTTACGTTCATTTTGAACGTGGCACGAGGAAGCTCATGTGCCATTGCCTTGGCAGTGTATTTTTTACTGGGTTAATAGAAAAGTGCAAAAAAAAACAGTGGAAAAAATGGCGTTCTCCGACCTAAAAAAATGACTTCTAGAGGTCGTATCTCCGTAACTAATCATCTTAGCGACTTGAAATTGGGCTCATTCGATTCAGCGCAAAAAAAAAAATCTAAAATATACCGTACCTCAAAGCGCCTAGAAAAATTACCTACAGAAACCAGACGACTTTGAGTCGAAATTAAGGGAATTTTCGCTTTTCTGTATAAACGAGGGTGTAAAATAAAAACTTGACGTGATGGCGCAAAACGGGCTTCGGATTCGTGTTCACCAGACCCCAAAACATGGAGAGCAACCACCGAAACCTCTCGAGCGCGAAGTGACCTTTTTTTGTAGACCTGTGTTATTTAAGGGGATTCAACAAGTGGATATTATGAAAATTGCACAAATTTAAAAAATTAATATGGAATTTTTATCACCTCCATGGTTTTGAATAAGTTGCTTAGCCCTCCTGATAAAAATTTTATCGCGACATGTCCATGTCGTATCTCATTTAGGTGGTTTCATACGTACCAATAATTAAGTGGTTCTCGTCACTGCCGGTTGCGAAATCAGCTTCATTTCTCTCCAGCTTCAGTTTTATTGCTTAGTGAGACTATCCAATTAACTTCAGAGGATTTATTTACCAAACATTCGTTCTTCATTGTGCGGTTAGTAGGTATACACCTACCCTGACACTCTGTGCACAGTACCTACCATGATAAAATATCGTATACAATATTTTTTTATTTTTATTTTTTTGAAACTTTTATTGCACCAAGTAAGCAAACTTATCAGCAATTTACAATTGATGTATACATACTAAATGACTTGCCAGAAGCGATGACACATAACACTGCTTCTATGCGACTTGTTGTTTTGTGCAACTGACGCACTAGTAATTACTCACTGAGCTGATAATTAGTTCACAGGGCACCCCACTCCCACAGGTCATGAGGTTTTGTTCTTTTCAGTCTTCTGAGCAGGCCTTCAACGTCGAGGAGCTGGACAACCTCGCTGTTGATGTGTCCCCGAAGCCTCTGCTGATGGGCTAATGCCTGTTTTTTGATGACTTCTTCGACAGTAGGAAGGGTATACTGTTAACCACTGAGTCTGCGGATTCAAAAAAGTTTGACGCACACTTCGATCCCCTGCTGATGTCGTCTTTGTTTCAGTGTGTTAGTGCATTTCACAATAATTAGGTAACGATTTACACATAAACTAACAATAATTATACGTAGGTACGTACCTATGATACATAAATGGGGACACATTTTGAAGTTAATAAAGAAATTTAGCCAAGATCTCTAAACCCGATTTGTTGATGCAGGGCGAAGAGTGTTTGGCTTCCTAAAGCGAAAAACTAAGTATCTATCCGCTCAGCTTGGGGAGAAAACAGTTCACAAACTTCGGAGTTTCATGAATTAGTTTGTCTACAATTATAACGTGTGAAAAATAATATTATGACTGAGGGGAATCCCCACCTTGAATTTAGAACTCTTTGGCTGGGAGTGAAAATGGTGAAATTTCTACGAGTTGAACTTCGTAAGCAGCGTATTCATTACGGACAGATTACATGGTTTTCAATTCCCGTTCTGGCAGTTTGTAATAGCGCGCTTCCCTCATTTTCGCAGATTCTGTTCCTTTTAATATAGACTTGAAATAACTTTGAACTAAGAGAAATCACAAGTTTTCCAACTCGAAAACTTCGCAGCCAATTGAGGTTGAAAACTTCCTTTCGCTTAATGAAGCGACAGAGCGGTTGTTTCCTTACCATTCTGTTTATTGGAGGGTTTCAGATTCCGGAGCTCATCAAACGGACAAATTATCGAATAATTTCGAAATACGTTTATGGTGGATTTCTTGATGAATTCGCCGGTTTATAAAGCATTATTGTAATATTTAAAATCGATTGTGTGAAAGGAGGAAAGGTGAAGTCCAAGTTCACGCTGCCGCTTGTGCAGGAGGATGTGACTGGGAGTAGGGTTCGCAATCCCGCACGATTTTCAATCCCGCGGGATCCCGCGTGATTTCTAATTCATAAAATAATTTTGCATTAAAAAAAAAAAAACTATTTCTTTACAAAAACGCTGCAAATTTTGCAAAAGGGTTTATTATTCGTTAATATAGGTTAATTGCGCAAAAATTAATTCTGTGGCATTACGAAAATACTTGAAAAATAAATAAACCTTTTTTATCTGTGAGATGTTTGGTAAGATGTTTTTTTTTTTGTTTGAAACTTTTATTGCACCAAGTAAGCAAACTTATCAGCAATTTACAATTGATGTATACTAAATGACTTGCAAGAAGCGATGACACATAACACTGCTTCTATGCGACTTGTTGTTTTGTGCAACTGACGCACTAGTAATTACTCACTGAGCTGATAATTAGTTCACAGGGCACCCCACTCCCACAGGTCATGAGGTTTTGTTCTTTTCAGTCTTCTGAGCAGGCCTTCAACGTCGAGGAGCTGGACAACCTCGCTGTTGATGTGTCCCCGAAGCCTCTGCTGATGGGCTAATGCTTGTTTTTTGATGACTTCTTCGACAGTAGGAATATGAGATTATATATAGGATAGTATACAATATGAGATTATACAATATGAGATTATATCCTATATAATATATCACAATATATAATTATATTATAATCCGTTTACCTCTCTCAAGTGGGGTAAGCAGCTGTCGACAATTCAGACCCTTCAAAGAGCCATATAAGTGGAGGGAGTATGTTTAGAACCCCTTCTTGATATTTCCAACCCTTTGCCCTTCAATCTAGCGACGGGTTCTCGCCACTTGGCGTCTAAACTGACCTTCGTAGTTGGTGCTCAAATAAATGGAGTGACTGTCGTGTTGTGGACACCAGAAATATTCACCGACGTGATTTTGGTATGATATCGCTAAAGTCAACCAAAGGTGCTACACTAATACAATAAATTAAAGAATACAATAAATTAAAATATTAAATATAAAATAAAATTTATTTTATGTTTAATATTTTTTAATAATTTTTATTATTTAATAATAAAAATTATTTTTATTCTTCGTGTATGCTTTGGTTGTAACTTATATAGAATAGAATACTAAAGCCTAAATTATGGAAAATTTCCGACCTGTAAAAGATAGTAGTCGACTCTATGTTAAAAATCTAAACCTTAAGGTCTCTGTTGTTGTTGTGAGGTTTCACGTTCAGTTGGATTGGGTGCATGTGCGCACTTGCGCCAAACTTTCTTATTTTTGGAGTTTAGGAAATTCTACATTCCCACTCAGTCCAATCGACGTCCTTTCACATTTAGCAATTTCACATGGGCCCGTTGTCCAGGAGTCAATACTTGACAATTCAAGATTGGAAGCCAGGGAACCACCCCTTGGTGTCACCACGGCTGCAGAAATCCTTACCCAACACGACCCTTCGTGCAGGGTATGTCAGTTTTCTCTTATTCATTCCGAGGATCTGCCGTACTTAGAACACCCCGACCCTTCGGGAAGTCCTAAGGAACCCAGATCCTCCCTTTCTGCAGCTGAAGCATTCTCAGCGTTAGTAGATCACTAAAAATTGTATTATTATGCCTCTGATGATGAATTGTCTTATGCCTCCACCTGTACTCCCTCCTGCATCCTCCAAAAACACTGGCGGCGTAACCCTTGCCGAACGCATTCCGCCACCCACACTAAATACCTAATAATATATTAGGAAAAACATTACAGGTAGGTACACACCCAACACACATGCCAGGTGGTACGCTAAGGCGGCTCTAAAGCACTTGCCTCCTTGAGCCCTTTAGGTCTCTGCACCTCGCATGGACGGGATCATCGTTGTTGGTTTGTTGGAAAGCCTACTTCAGCTACCTGTAGCTGGGAGGTCCTGTGAAAGGTGGCCATGAGGACTCCAACCACCGAGCGACCCGAGCCACCGATGAGATGAACTCAAACGTGAGTCTCCTGGTGAAGTCGGCTGCCCACTCCTCCTTCCTGACACATCCTTGGCGTGGATAGCAGTACCCATCCTTTCCTGGAGCACCATGCCATGTACTTGATCGCCTGGCGATAGGTCACAAAAAACTCCCACCTCCCAGATCAAACGACGGGTGGCCGCAAGAGTCTAGCCTTGAGCAACATCAGCTTGCTCTTGGGAGGGAGGGTTGTTAGCCGAAAATAAGTCCGGGTCGCTTCCTGGGTCAACTGCATTGGGCATGAAGGCGGAAGTTCCAGTATGGCCAGGTCCAGGTTCCAGTATGCTGGCTATAGCCTGACTACATCATACTGGAGAGAAGAGAGAAGAGGGAAGACTGGGAAGCTGGTGGACGGGTTCAAGTTCTCGTGTGACCTCCCGATGAAGATACCTATCATGTAGGGACACTCAGAAGAAGTTGGTTGAAGGGTACTGCTTAGAGCCTTTGGCTAAAATTCAAGAAACATGGAACATGCTTTGCCTAGTAACGTTGCCAAGCAGAAAGAAATCGACAATTGGCAATTGTTTGACAAAAAATCCGGAAGCTAAGGTACGTTTCCCTGTGGACGCTCACATTTTAGTAAACAAAAATGATTTGATGTCATTCGCATAACTCAGCTTTCCGTACAGCTACACTCAAATTGGAGAAAATTTAATGTACCTTGTCTAATAAATTCAGAGCTTTCCAACGAGTGGTGAACGATTTCTGTCCGATGAAAACTAATGAAGTTTCATTCCCTCAGCAACGGCTCCGTTGTAAGCGGAAATAATTAGAAAATTTCGTCACCCAACGGCGTTCCCCGGTTTCTTCTCCCGAAAATGTGACACTTTTTGCCAAGTTAGTCGAAGGCTAAAGCATGTTCCATGCTAAAATTAATTTGATTGAAAAACTTGAAAATAAATCGAGAACAAACAAAAACGTTCATACAGAAGAAGCGAGAATGCCTCAAAAGTATAACGCTCTTTTCAAGGGAAAATGTTACATGAAACGTATGATAAATTTCGATCTCCAAAGAAATCCCGTGATTGATGACCATCCACCGTTCACCATTCACACGGTGCGTTTATTGAATATGTTACGTTGTAAATGGAGGGAGTGGTAACCTGTTGAATGTGGTGCGTGATCTATAAAGCCGCTGCTAGTTTTCGCGTTATTATACCTACGTGTCACAACCTATCACAAGTTCACCCCTGGCCTCCTTATCACCGTCGACAATCTACTCCTCAGGAGAGAGAAATTCAACGGGAAAACCAGCAGGTCGATGGCAGTCTTCCGGGGGAAATTAATGTCTTTCGCGTCGCGTCAGCACCATCGGCCCTCGATCCGAGGGGCGATGACAAATTGAACAATCGCTGGGCGTTTCAACCGTAATTCAACGTGGCTCCTTTCTGATCAATTAGGACGGCCTGAAAATGAGCAGCCTTCCTAATACTACCTAGTCACCAACTACGTGTCCTTGTTCCAGCGCCCACTTCAAAACGTATGATGGTTATCGTTGTGTCAATAACATTCCGAATACCGTTCAGCTCTTTTCGATTATATAAAGCATATGAGAGACTGACTCGTGTCTCGCCAGCCTTCTATACCCCACAACTTACCAGGCCGAAACATGCCAAAAAGGTACTTCCAACATACTCTCAAAAGTTTCATTTTGCAATAGGCTATTAAAACTTTCCCGAGTGGCGCTGCCAGGCGGCCACTCAGAGAACAACAGGTCGTTTGGTAGGTAAGGCCTCACTTCACCTCTATTTCCCTAGTTTTCCTCATTTCTGGCTTGTGTTGATCGTCTCAACCGAATCTACGTCTCATAAAAGCCACAGTACTTCCTCGTCGCCTCATGGAGTTCTAATTCTGATTTTGATGACATGCCCATTCAGATTGCAAAGAACATCCAAAAACTCAATAAACCGAGATTTCAGACGCCAGAAAGTGATAAGAACCACAGTGATTTCAGACGCCAGAAAGTGATAAGAACCACAGTGATTTCAGACGCCAGAAAGTGATAAGAACCACTCTCCTATGGCTCTGAAACTATGGTCAGCACATTTCACGTGAATTTGATTCAATACCTATTATCAGTACTGTCAGTTCAAACGTAAAAACCTCGTTTTACCAGTTTCGTTGGACCTTGTAGTCGAATGTGGAAACCACGAAAAATTTAGTCGTTTATATCAGACCTATGCCTCAGACGCCGTTGGAGCACTAAACACAGTGCAGCCGCACACTGACGCATTGATCTGATATAAACGACGAAATTTGTCGTCGTTTCCACATTCGACTACAACGTGTGTAAGTTTCGTTTCTACTAGCAGTGTCCCAAACAATTCATATATACATGAGCTTTGTAGGTGCGCATCATCAATTTTCATTCATTCGTTTAATGAAATTGTTTGCCCGAAAGAGAGAAACCAATATTATTTTCTCCCTTTGAAAATCCCGTGTATTCAATAGCCTCAAGCATCGTCGGCCAGCGCAACTTGATGGAGTAGCGTTTTCAACTCATTAAATGAGTTGAAAGGCTCTCTTAATTAATTAGTCCTTGAGGTCCCTTAAGAAAGTACCTCTATTGGGTAGTACCAACCCTTAGCATTGAAAGCTATAGCTTTCAGTAACAGTATACTGTTAACCACTGAGTCTGCGGATTCAAAAAAGTTTGACGCACACTTCGATCCCCTGCTGATGTCGTCTTTGTTTCAGTGTGTTAGTGCATTTCACAATAATTAGGTAACGATTTACACATAAACTAACAATAATTATACGTAGGTACGTATGATACATAAATGGGGACACATTTTGAAGTTAATAAACAAATTTAGCCAAGATCTCTAAACCCGATTTGTTGATGCAGGGCGAAGAGTGTTTGGCTTCCTAAAGCGAAAAACTAAGTATCTATCCGCTCAGCTTGGGGAGAAAACAGTTCACAAACTTCGGAGTTTCATGAATTAGTTTGTCTACAATTATAACGTGTGAAAAATAATATTATGACTGAGGGGAATCCCCACCTTGAATTTAGAACTCTTTGGCTGGGAGTGAAAATGGTGAAATTTCTACGAGTTGAACTTCGTAAGCAGCGTATTCATTACATGGTTTTCAATTTCCGTTCTGGCAGTTTGTAATAGCGCGCTTCCCTCATTTTCGCAGATTCTGTTCCTTTTAATATAGACTTGAAATAACTTTGAACTAAGAGAAATCACAAGTTTTCCAACTCGAAAACTTCGCAGCCAATTGAGGTTGAAAACTTCCTTTCGCTTAATGAAGCGACAGAGCGGTTGTTTCCTTACCATTCTGTTTATTGGAGGGTTTCAGATTCCGGAGCTCATCAAACGGACAAATTATCGAATAATTTCGAAATACGTTTATGGTGGATTTCTTGATGAATTCGCCGGTTTATAAAGCATTATTGTAATATTTAAAATCGATTGTGTGAAAGGAGGAAAGGTGAAGTCCAAGTTCACGCTGCCGCTTGTGCAGGAGGATGTGACTGGGAGTAGGGTTCGCAATCCCGCACGATTTTCAATCCCGCGGGATCCCGCGTGATTTCTAATTCATAAAATAATTTTGCATTAAAAAAAAAACTATTTCTCTACAAAAACGCTGCAAATTTTGCAAAAGGGTTTATTATTCGTTAATATAGGTTAATTGCGCAAAAATTAATTTTGTGGCATTACGAAAATACTTGAAAAATAAATAAACCTTTTTTATCTGTGAGATGTTTGGTAAGATGTGGACCTCGAAAAACAGATTTTGCGTCCATAATTACTTGGAAAACCACACCTTATTTGACCTCCTGGACGAAAGCTCCATAGGTCCTGTATCGTCCCCCAAAAAAGCGTATGCCTATTGACTTCCCAAACTGGCACGAACGTAGTTGTCTATGTTGGCGCAAAGGTACTTTGTTGTTTTTTAATCTGACTGGCGCCACACGAATGGTAGCCACACGAATACAAAGCTTGATTATTCTGAGAATACTGAACCAAAACTCGTGGCTTCCTTTGACCTAAAACCACTGCGTCCACAGCTCTCTTTCACCTCCCATTTCTCGAAAGTCATTATCCTCCAAATTTCGAGGCCAATCCAAATTTTCTACTCGTCGCGAATACATAGTTTTATTATTCCAAGAATAATAAACCTAAAGATCTTATTCGTGACAAAAAGTCTTTCACGTTGTTATCTTCATCAAAAGATGTTTTGAACAACTATGCTTCCTGACAGTGTCGTCATGAAGGTGCCCAGTGAGTTAGCCTACTCAAATCCAATAAGGAGCCTAGTTGCGGAAGGTGGAGCTGCAATGACCAATTGTGGTGGGGGGTCACATCCGTGACGTAGGTACTTGAATCCGGTTTCGGGCATCACGCCCATCATCTATCTGTCTATAATCTACGCAGGGTTCATCAGCGAACAATATTATTCTGCCAATGATTCGAATTCACAAAAGTTACACCTAAAAAGCTGAACGGAAACAAAATAGTAGGAGAATAATGAGCCAACTCGTGATCGAAGCATGTCGTCTCGACTCTCTCGACTATCTTTGCGTCGTATTCCGCTTCGTGGGTCCCACGTATGACTGAGAGAATGTGCGACGGAAGATTCTTTATTTATATTTACTGCCTAATACGATGGGAGGGGGTGTATATGTAATGTTCTCCTTAGTAGCGACCTAACGTACCGTAAACCCCCTTTTGAAGGAGTCTCTCTCTTTGACTGGCGATGAGGAGCTTCCTTGAAGGTTGTTCTATTCGGGGTCTTGAAGGAGCGCGGGGAGTTTGGAGGGAGGTAAAAAAAAAAGAAAAAAAAAAAGGTCGAGTCGATTACTTTGTGTTTAGAGATTGAAGAGGCAACAAGGATCTTCAAGTTGAAGAATCTTCAAGGGCAAGGCAAAATATCGATAATAAATGGGGTGTCTCATTTGACGAAGTTTCTTCGTTACGATTGCAAACTGTTTCTTTCCCCAAAATTGTTTTCTTTTTGTAGGGATTAACAAAGTAAAATTAATTACCGGAACTATAGGTCGACAACTTAAGGAATAACACCGTGCAGCGAACCTGGCGGCATCCCGAGAGTGAAATCTGTCCCCTTCCTAGGCACACCGCCGGGCCTCACGTCCCGCATTTTTCAAAAAAATTGGCCTCCTGACCAGGCCGATGGGCTTCTCGAACCCTTTCTCTTTTCATTGTCATTATAGCGCTTCGAAGCGATAATCCTATAATAATACTGTACATCTATCAATTTCGTGAGGTGATAATTCTTTCTCAGAAGCCCCATTTTTTTCCACACACTTAAATAGGTACCTGCCTATTAAAACCAGGCAATACAATTTTTTTCTTTTGTTAATACATCATAATCTGTTTGTCTTAAATTGAATCTTCATGAAGGTACATAGGATCACTTTTGACCCCTCCTTGTGTAGGAAATACTCATAATAATTATAATAATAATAAATTATTATTATAATTATAATAATTATTATTAGGCACACTCGCCAAGCGGTCAGAGATAATAATAATAATAATTAAAAAATAATAATTATAATAATTTCTGATTCATTGAAACTGCCGAAATCAATATCAAGACACTTGCGACGATGAATAAAATTGATGAATCGTCAAAGTTTTCCTTTTAAAGTATCCTTGTTGTCAATATAAAATATTTTTATTGCCGGAAATTTGTGCACAAATACATGTATGGTGGCAGTCATTAAATGAATTTTTCATTGAATAAAATTTTAATACAATGCCAAGCAGAAGCAATCCAAGGTTGGAAAGTACTGACCCATCTATTTAATCTCCATTGAATAGATAGGTATGCTAAATTCAATACTACACCTTGGCGCTTCAAGTATCTAATTTCTGCAATATAGATGTCATGTACTAAATTGGGGCTCCTGGCAGAAAGCTGAAAAAGAAAACTCATTTTAATGCTGCTGCTATTTGCATAGCAGAAGTGCCATGCTGGTTCTTAAGCGACGATATGTGGTCGAGTGCATTTTAATGTAAAACATTTTCTGTTACAGGTAAGTGCATTGGACGTACAAGATGAACTGTTCTGGGGTAAGATCTCGCTTGCATCGAGACTAACTCTGCTCTACGAAAAATGCTCTAAATGAGTAAACCAATGAGTACTTGGAAAGTGAAAGAAGTGAAAAAAGTTGTAAATTTAACTCAAGGGGTTAATTATTTTTATGAATAAAATGTGAAAAAAAAAAAAAAAAAAATTGATTCTGGTGAGTTCGCAGAGCGAGTTCTGGCCATTCGGAATTGAATTTGAACTGGAACGCTTATGAAAGAAGAAGCTCTTTTAAAACGGTTCGAAATGTCAGAACCTTGGCTGCTCTGTGACACTCTTTAATTCCACGAAGTTAGATAAAGAAATGAAATGGACAGATAAGGGACCACCTAAAAGGATTCTAGGTTGGTACAACAATACTTTGAAAACGACATCCCACTTTAGTATCCCGTAAACCTTTAGAAACCCCTCCGCTAGCACATATTTAGCCCCACAGGGCCCCACGGTTCAGAGCTTCTGGGCTTTAAAACTAGTAGCCACATCTTAAGCAGGGTTCACATCCATGCGGCAATGCGGTATTGCGTCATTCCAGCATTGCGTTCGGCCCGCTGATTGGCCGATGCCAGGGGGCGGGAAGAAGTTAGTTTTGCCGGAGTAGCACTTTCGAAGCTGGCTGTACACATCCGAAAAATCGGATATTTCAGCCTAAGCTACATCGACAAAACACAAATAAACGCGGGAAGGAACAGCTGTGTGCAACGCAATCAGAAAATTTACCGGACGCTTGTGAACGCCTGACCAGAATGCCGGATTCCCCTCCACTGCTTCACGCTTCTGACGCGTTCACGCATTGACGGAATGCCGCATGGATGTGAACCCTGCTTTAGAGTCATTTTGTCCACATTCCCGATGTTCAAACAGATTTCTTCTGCCACTAAATCAACTCCAGTTTCTTGTTAAGCACCCTAAAAACCCGCTTGAAATCTCAAGATTCCTATTAGTTTTTTTCAGTTTATGTATCTATATGTGTGAATATATATATCCGATCGAAAGCGTCATCAAAAAATTACGGTACTGATGCGGTGAGTTATGTGGATCACGTCTGACGCCGAATTAGGTAAATCAGAGCTCGACGATGATCCTGCCTCGTATAATACGAGTCTTATTCCAGTCACAACCTCATGTCCGAGCCTCCTGCCGTACTATCACTCAGCACGTTCACTCAAACTCACAAATGCGCTTTCTCGCACACCACGTTATCTCAAAACATCGCCTCTCACATGGACATCCCTCAAATGCGGACGGAACTTGAATATTTTCATTCACCACGTATACCGATCGGCTTCTCAGCAAATCACAGTAAATCCTCGTTGGCTTACTGGATTGCACTCATTGAACGCCGTTCGCGATAGTTCAGTGAGTCATTTGCCGCAAAACCCAATAGCTTAACTTGGCCAACCCACCGTCACCAATGAAAAATAATGACCATGAATTGCACCCGTATCGGGTGTAATTTGTGTACCAAAACGATAAAGTGTTCCTGCTATTTTCTTTGCATTTAAAATTGTATTGGGTGAAGGAGGTGGACAGTTGAAGGAGGTGTGTGTTCTTTATGTTCTCGCCACAGGGTGTATTGGAGTACCTAGGGATGGAAAACTAAAATTAATATCCGGGTATCGGAGATCCGATCTGATGAATATCAAGCATCCGGAAACGGTCCAATGTCTGCTGTTTAAATCCGGATATACCTATGCTGTTTTTCTGAAAAATCCTTAATTTTTCTCATTTTAGTATGACAACACTGCTGCTTTCTCAAGGGGGAAGTAGAATGCAAGAATCCGCGGTAATGGGATTTTATTTCAAACCTAAAACTACTAAGAACAGAATGGCAGTGCCGATATTTCAAACAGTTGATGGCCATACGGTAGCTAGCAAGCAGCGACCAGACGCCCTCTCGCCTTCTGCTTTATTTTTAAGCAAATATCTTCGATTTCCAGAATTTTTGAAATAGTACGGATATCCAATACCTACACATATCCAGTTACCAGATATTTCAACCCACTTCTATCCGGCCACAATCTACCCGGATATTATTAAGAAATATGCGGATATCGGTTATATCCAGTCACGGTCTTTCCATCCCTATGTTGAAGGATGTGAATAGGAGTTCCAGGGAAGATTTCCCAGGCAACATGTTTGAAATGTCAGAGGTGTTACCAGCGACATCTCTCCTGGAGACAGTGGGCGTAGAAAGTTTGTTTGAAGTAACTATGTTCACTGGAGTCATTTAGATACTCCTACCAAACCTTCGGAAGGGAGACAGTCACTCTCCACGGTTTTCCCGTAAATACTGGAGACTGCCGCGGGTCCCGGCGATCTATCAGAAGGTACCTAGCAAAAGAGTTTGACTTCCCAGAGTCAAAGTCGGCGTTCACGGGAAAAGACAAGGGTTGTCAGACCTGCATCTGTTTCGAAGTTTCCTCCAGATCCTATGAATCAAGCTTTACAATACATGATGAAAATTCGGATCACAAAATATATGATATAATACATCATATTATGACGGTTTCTCGATCCATATGTATATGGATCGAGAAGGCTGTGTAGGGATGGCAACGATTCATCGATGTTTTTCCGTTGATGGTTGGGTGCCGATATTTTGTGAACCGTCGACGTTTGGCTATCGATGTACCTATCGATACATTGATAATTTAATTTTTTCCCCGTAGACTATCATTTCCCCCCAAAACAATTTTGATATTAAATTTAGATGTATTCACTGGTGTTGAACAAAATCACACATAGACTATGTTTGTTCAAACATAATCTATGTTGCAGAGGTCTTTTCGAAGTATTGTATAGAGTTGTTAGCCGAAGGAAAAACACTGTAACCTAAGCTACCCCCTACTAGAGACTGATTGCCCGAAGAAAACGCATTTAGAAGCCATTTAGAGCTCGCTTGCAGAATGAGATAAGCCACATTGTCCCCCCACTCCATCGCTGAGCCTGCTGAAGTCCCCCTCGACCTCATGACTGCCATCGCCTTAGGACAGGGAGGTTGGCATGGGAGCTTCAGCTGTGAGGGAGTGGGAAGGACAAAGTGGGAGGAGCTTATCTCATTCTGCAAGCCAGCTCCGTCATGTCAACACTCTCCTGAATGTGTTTTCTTAGGGCAATAGGACTCTACCTGGGTTTCTGCTGCTAGGTTACCTACTGGACTTGAGGTTTGTGTTGGCAACTATTTTACATTAAGACTACTTTTGTGGTGGTGATGATTTGTGTTGGTAATTATTTTCGAATTACTGTAGTAAATATTCCATTGCTAGCGTATTTGTATTATTTACTATTATTGTATTGGGGTTGGTTTCTTAAAAGCATAATTAGTTACAGTTTTTTATACATCCTTTTTCTTTCTACCCCGAATGAGTAAAAACCTTTTAGGTGCAAATGACGAAAACATCGATACATCGATGTTTATAATACACATTGAAAAAAAACAAAAAAAAAAAAAAAAAAAAACACTATCGATGGTTCTGAGGCGATGTTTTTTGGTTCATCTTCGTTTAAAATATTTTTGCCATCCTTGGCGTGAGTGAAAACGGGGAAGAGATCACTCTGGAACCGCCGATCTCGTTATAATATATGAGGAAGTGGCGGCGGTTGCGGAGTTGTGTAGAGTAGGTTTGTTTTATTATTCGTCGTTTGGCAATCTTTAACCATTACACAGCCTGAAAAATAAGACTGCTAATTTTGTACAAACCTGCATTAAAAATATTTAAGATATCAAACAATCTCACTTATTTTGCAAGAAGTAACTGCATCGTTTCAGCAGGAGTTCCATGTGTACAACGTCCTCTCTTCAAACTCGCCAATTGGATTTCACGTGAGGAGGTCCGCGAGAGGATTTCATTAAAAATTTGCTCGTACCCTTTTTAATTCCAATTCAGTTGTTCTCGGATCCAATTTACTGAGGGGAATTCGGGCTTGACCGCTCAATGCGTGGTTCAATCTATCGTTCCACATTCTGGTATTCGAGTTTTCGGGGCTGCCCGGGACCACGAAAGTGATGAACGTTCAGTTTGATCCTGACGCAATGAAAATATTAAAACGATGATATGTTATAACATGCATCGGTGAATCCGCAATGTTGGTCGGGCACTCTGGATATCGTAAAATCGTTCGTCGTCCGAGCCGTTTTGAGCAGTATGAATTTTTCTAAACCTGAAATTTTGACAACATACTCGGTTTACCATCTAGTTGTGCCGTGGGGCTTTAGAAGGGGCTACGGGAGTGGTTTTAAATGGCTATGGGGTCGTGTTAGGTTTCGTTCGAAGTATCTTAAGACGTAGAATCCATTTTTGGGGATCCCAGAACGATCCGATTTCACCGTCGGGATTTAAGAAGCTTTCATGGGGCTACTGGGATTTTTGGAGGATCCGAGAGAGGTCAAATAGGCTGTCGTAAGTAATGTGAGTAATGAGAGAGAGTCGTCGCTGAGTAATTTTGGACGAATAATCTATTTTTCGGGGTCCAACATCTGTCCGAACAGAAAATTTTTATTTTTTTCCAAAATATTCTCTTATTGACAGAATTAATTTTTCGCCCAATTAACCTATATAAAAGAATAATAAACCCCAGAGTAACATTTTCAGCGTTTTTCTAGTCCATTGGTACTTCTGGAAAGGAATGGATTATAAATATTACGCCACATCCAAAGTTTCCACGCCAAGCTTTCATCACCGCCAGCTTTACATGTTTGTGGCGTAGCGTTGATTGACTGGCCACTGAGGTCAGCAGCTGGTGGTCGTTAGCTGCAAAGTTCATTACAAACTTTTGGGGTCAATGCGCACAAACTTCGGTCCCTCAAGCGGCTTCAATTAGACCTAAATTGTATTGCCGAGTCTTTCCTATCCTGAATAAAATCACGATGTATAAATGTAAGTTTGAGGCCGTGCAATTTTCGGATGTTTCTAAAAAATCTGAAATCGTGACTATATACTTGGTTTTCCCGCTTGGTTTTCAGCCCTATCACGTAAGGAGTAGGCTCACAATTATTGTGAGCCTACTCCTTACGTGATAGGGCTGAAAATTATTGAGGGCTGAGTATTATACATAACTCACAAATCCGATAGAATCCAAGGAGGGGGTCCTGAACTTCCGTGACATTTAAAAAAAGTGCTCATTTCAAATTGATCGATGAAAAAATGATGATGATTTTTTATTGATTCATTGTTTTGGTCGGTTGATTGATTTTTTTGTTGTTCTTGCTTCTTCTTCTCTCTTTTTTTTAGTTGATAATGTAGATTTCAACTGTTGATGATGATGTTGACCGTTTGAATGAATGTGGGTGGAAAGTTGTTCAGGTTCGGTCAAATAAGACGAAGAATTTGCCGACGTTTCAGGAGATACATTCTCCCATCATCGGGGCCCCTAACGTCCATGAACAAACGCTGCAAATTTTACACAAGGGTTTATTATTCTTTGATATACGTTACTTGTGCAGAAATTTAATTCTGTCAATGAAAAAATTTAAAAAAATTTTTTTTCCGGATTTTTATCTCTAAAAACAAAATTTTTATCTCAAAAAAGAAGGATACATTCTAAATCCGAAATGTCCGTCCGCCGTACGCCGTCCGCCGTCCAGGCCGTTTTTTTGAAATTTGAATTTTTGAAAAAACACATTTTTGAACAAAAAAATCCAAAAAAAAATTTTTTCATCGACAGAATTAAATTTCTGCACAAGTAACGTATATCAAAGAATAATAAACCCTTGTGTAAAATTTGCAGCGTTTTTTTAAACGTTATAGGACGTTGTAAGAGACAGAATGTGAACATTGAAATCTACCAGTAGTACAGAGCGCATGTTGCCTGAACAATGATGGGGGGGGGGATTAAGCAAACAGAAAATTATTAAATAAAACCAAATGTGAGTGGAAATGGAAGAAAACTCAATCAATATAACAATAAAAATAAATAAACTGTGTTTAAGACCTTTGTTTTTAGTTGAAGATAGTCAACAGAAAGGAAGCCGCACGTAATTGCGGTAGAAACGAGCCCCTAAAAGGGACGCACTCTCGTATTTTATTACAAGCCTAAATGGAGACACTTTCTTTTTAACAGGAGCGCTGAGTAGGTACGCTAAGAAAAAAAAGCACAATTTGTAGTAACAACACGTTCCGTTTGCACCGGTCATTCACGAGTCTTTCAGGTTGTGACGTCATTCGGTTGAACGGCCCGAGCCGTCGTCGACGAGAGCCAATTTTATAACTTGCGGAACGAAAAATCGGCCCATAAACGCTAACGGGTGGTGTTTTGAGTTTAACCTCCAAGTGCAACTTCACTATTGCAAATACCAAGCGCTCACCATCACAGAGCTATTAAATGCAATTCTTCTTCTTCTTTGGGTGCCATACCCGTAATCGGGCGTTGGCGACCTCTCGCTACTAACATCTGTTGAGCGTGTTGACCAGCTAATACAGAAGTAGTAGGGACCTACTGCTTAACGCCGGTTCCGAACGGCAAATTTGAGAGGTTTTCCACGGCAGAATACTTTCGGTGGGTTGCCATTGCCTTCCGAAAGGTGATTATCAGTATGAGGAAGATGTCTTGCGGCTGCTGGGATCGAACCAGCAACCTTTGACTCAGTAGTCCAACGCTCAAACCACTGAGCCACTGATAACCACTATTAAATGCAATAAAAGTTCCTAATGGCTGAGCCAATATGCCACGCCTGAATTTTATAGCACATTTTAATTTGTTTTGCAAACTTTGGAATCTTATTCCAAAATTACCTACTTCAAAAATAGCGCCTGGCCAAAATCCTTCATAAATCCCCCATATCGCCTTTGAAAGCACCATAGAGAGAGTTTTTGGCAGTAGGAAACCTTTCACGCGGATAAATTAAGCATCAAAGATATTTTAAATCGTCTCCATGTAAAACAACTGCAGTTACACAGCAACAACAACAACAACAACAACAACAACAACTCTAACTCTTGGCGTGATACATTTGTTTGGTTCAGGGGCAGTCTGTTTCGTCAGACATCACGTGCGGATCGAGCCAGTAATCAGTTCATTTCCGTCGAAATGGGGCGGATTGTTTTCCCTGCCAGGGGTCCGCCAATTTATAACGGCAGATTTTCCACACTGCTGCTACTCTACAAGGACGTTCCACTGACACTTGCCGCATCTCCAACAAGGGTCCGTCATTTTGCAAGTTCCGGCGTCGATTTACCATTTTATTGGAGAAGTCATACGACTCCACATCATATTTCGATTCCCATTCTCTTCTCGAACCCAGAGGGGAATAACTAGTCTACTAAAGATGTTCACAATTTTCAGGGCAGCATTTTTCTGCAGGGAACTCAATAATAATGGAAAAAAACTCCATTCAATCCCTAGCTAGCCCATAATGCAATAATCTAGTTGAAATAGTTAAAATGGGCTATTCTTGAATGATATTACCTGTTGGTGTGGCAAAGGTTTATCTGTAGGTGGAAAAACTCTCAGGACACATATTGCTTCTGCAAATTACTATACATACGACCGTAGTGCACAGAAGTGGATCACCAGTCACTTCCACTAAAACAAATTTTGTTTTAGTGGAAGTGACTGGGTGTTAACATTTAATGATGGCTAGAACATGTAACAAACAAAAGGTTGGAATTCAACCATACCTAGGTACATAAAACGATTGTAGGAAAAAAAAGTCCCCGGAAAAAAAATTCCCGAAAAAAAGTCCCCCCAAAAAAAGGCGCCGTAAAAAATCCCCAGTATTTTTCGATCCCGGAAAAAAATCCCCTTGAAAGGCGCATTGAGGAGTTCCATGGTTAGTCAACATTGTTGACTCAACAATCTAAAGATGTATTTATTAACGTGCTTGTGCTGCTGAAGAAGATGAATGATTTGTTGGTGCCAATTATGTATACGACAAGATATTTTTCAATATTGCAAACTGTACTGCCGCCCTAAAAATATATTCCATTTCTCGATGTTGGCTTAGTATCTCGTGCGTCGCAGGGCACTCATTTGAAGGAAATTTTTCACTGAACAACGTGGCGTATTATAGGCGCCGTGACTCTAAGCTTGGCATGCGAGACTGGTATCTCGCCTGAAAAGACCCAGATACTGTTACCTAATTGGAAGTTTTGTTGTAAGCTAAGGAAAAATACAAGAAAAACCTATCCAATTTCAGATTTTTTCTCCAGAGGGACACAAAGATTAATCGACAGAGGGAGTAAGAGAAAAAGAAAATGGATGGCCCAGTAACAGTAGCGGGATTCGGAATGTTTGACCCCGCCATAAAAAGGGCTGAAAGAGCTTTCATATTGGAATTGGGTTAATCTAGAGAAGAATTTTACAGTTGAACCAACAACTAATTTGTGCCGGGTCCTACGAAATGTGATCGGGGTGAAATTGAATACCTCCAAATTCTCCATGAGCTTTTTCTTAGTAATGTTTTTGGAAACATTCGATTTTACTTATACGTTTCTTTCTTGCCATCTATTTTAAGAGTTAGCGATACCTCTCAAGTATCGAAATTCGTTTCAATACGATATTTTTTCAGAGTACCACTTCCCTAGTGGTAGGTACTCTAGAATATCGATAGAAAAGCATCGATACATCGATAACACCTCTCTACAAAACAAAATTTTGTTTTGTAGAGCAGTGTTATCGATGTGTTAATCGATGTTATCGACATTTAATGTGACCTGAAAGTTGCCGGCCACATTTTATCATGGATGGGGTTTTTGAGGGTGCTTAATCCGAATCCGTTGTCCGTTTTTTCCGATTGGGCGATTTTTTTCGACGTTTTCATGGTTTTTATCGTAACGTCGCTAATGACAACTTTTGAGAGTTCCGGTTGGTCTCATTCGACGCTGGAGTTTAAACTTTCGAATGGCTGCCCTAGATATTTTTTGGCAGGTCCGTTGGAGTCAACAAAAACAAAAATGTAAGTAAGTGAAAAATAGGCAAAAAATAAGTTTGTTTCTCTCTACTGTTTCTCAATAGGGTTTTGGGGGGATTTGGAAGGTTTGGATTAGTGTGAAAAAAATGGGCTCATATTTGGATTCAGCATGAAATTTCCTACAAATTTAGCCCCATTATAATTTCTTTGGACGAAGTTCGCGATGATCAGGAAAATACACCGTAAAGTAATAAAAAACCATTAAAACGTCGAAAAATTGAAAAAATCGTCCAATCGGATAAAAACGGACAACGGATTCGTATTCAGCACCGTCGAAAAATCCTATCCATGATAAAATGAGGCCGGCAACTTTCAGGTCACTTTTTTTTGTAGAGCGATTTAATATTGGTTCGAAAAGATCAAAACTTTCGAAAAACTGTTTGAAACTTTGAAAGAAAGGAGTAATGATACAAAAATTTTTAATATAATATACAAAAATATTTAATAATATTAAATATTTTTGTATATATTATACAAATGTATATAACTTTATATTATAAAGTTTGTTTTATATTGTAAAAATGTTATTTACACAAACCAGTTTTAACAAAAATTGATGATATATAAACAAACATATAAACAAAACTGTTGCCGCTAGTGATTGTTTCAGCATAGTACATAAATATATTATAACTACTGGGGGACACCCCCAGACCCCCGGATTATTTAAGTTTACATTTTTACAGTTTACATTTTACATACATTAGGATTAAAGCAACTAACACGGTACATGCTTTACGTATTCATTTACAAAATGTACACAAATGTATTTACAAGATCATCATGACTAGGGGGAATATAGCTGCAAAAGTCTACCTAGTTACATCGATTGGTACACGTTCATAGGTGGTCTGTGGAGCGTTTAACGTTTATTAAGGGTTGTAATTTAGTGAAATACGTAGGTGGTGGGGATGGCCATGCGTCCTTTGTTAATTTGCACGTTGAGGGTTGGGGAATCGTCCGGGTTTACGGGGACGGTGAGCTCGGAGTTGATGAAACTATGAAACTGTAGGATATAGGTAATATAATATAATATATTATATTATGTCCCCGGTACTTGCAGGGTGAAGCCGCGCGATCGGAGGGCCGGGCGGGTAGTCACCTGGTACTTGAAATTTTACTTATAGCTACGTAAATTTGGATACACAGGTCCGTATAAGCTGCATATGGGTCGAAGGTACATAGTGGGTACCTAACTATCTAAAAGTAATGAACAATGGTTGAAACTGAATACCTAAGAATTGTTATTCTGTTCTTATGTTCACGGGATCTTTTATACATTAAATAGGGTATGGTTGCAAAAAAAAAAAAAACCGGTAAAATTCAACCAAAAATAGAATGTAACCCATTCTTATAATAGCTCACAAACAATACCCCCCCCCCCCCCCCCCAAATACTCAATTTTCCATTACTTCAAGAAACGTAAAACAACAACACAACAGCAGGAAAACTCAACCAATCAACATACATTTTTAATGTTGGTTGATACAGGAAAACTCAATCAATCAAAATAATATGTTATATTATAGTTATAATCAACATGCTATATTATAGCCAATAAAAAATAAAACCTAATCAACCAATGTAGATCCGAATCCGAAAAGCATTCCTATAAAAACATTAAATGTAAAGTAAGGAAATTTTCCTTACTTTACCGGTCCGACTGCTCACACAAACTCTAGAACATAATATGTTTAAATATTATTTAAAAAAGAAAATTACAAAATTGCTTGGTCCTAAAACAATAAACTGAAAAACTACCTCCCACCCATTACAGAAAAAGAACCATTAAAGAACACCCATTAATGAATAATTGTTATTGTTTGAGAATATTAGGCACCGGTTTTTGAGTTTCCAGGATGACAAATAACGAAAAAGTGTATAAGGTGGTATAAACGTTATATTAAGTACCTACGGTTTTCTGTTAAAACGCCACATGTTTGGATTGAAGGGAAGGAAGAATTCACAAACCTGGAGTACTCTTAACATCACAAGTACCCACTGAAGCCAAGAAGAGGCGACAGAAAAAATATATAGAGAGAAATGGTTGAACGGGGCATTACAATGATTTACGACGTTCGAGCTGCGCCGAGAGCTCACAGAGATTTATAGAAACTCGAAACAGGTAGACAACAAACATGGGCGCAGGTAGACAACAACATGGGCGTTTCCAAGGATTAACTGAAGTGCTGGGTTAGGAAGAGCCTTGATCTTTTCTTGTTCTGTCGTATTGAGAAAACGAACGAAAGTGGAGAATTCGCAAAGGGACGATTCCATGTGACGGTGCTCCACGTGGAGACATACTAGGTACGACGATTTCAATTTGGAGGGCACCTGGCCAATCATCGAATTTGTTTCAGTCAAATTTTTGGGGTCAAAATGTTTCGAACATTTTCCAAGGGTGTAGGTCTTTCACATGAGAATGAATGAGATTGAGAATGAGAAGGTTTAATTGTAAAGGCCTTCCGGCGATACAAAGTTAAAACAAAACAGTAATAGGTACAGGTAATTCAATAACTAAAATGACACAACGTAAATCGCTACAATGATATAACTTAATTAGTCACTTAAATATAATTAGTATAAAAAACCTTCATTAAGGAAAAAAAGCCCTAGTTCTAATACAGTTTACTAAGAAGCAATACATTTTCTTACAAGATAATAAATCATTAAAAGAGAGCAGAGAGGCCATGGGCGAACGGTTCTCATTTTTTCTTCTCAGCGATTTGTCCCACCATGACTTGCAAGTCATGGTGGGACAAATCGCTGAGAAGAAAAAATGAGAACCGTTCGCCACGAACTACAGGGCATT
Source organism: Pilophorus perplexus (assembly GCA_955831195.1). Lineage (NCBI taxonomy): Eukaryota > Metazoa > Arthropoda > Insecta > Hemiptera > Miridae > Pilophorus > Pilophorus perplexus. The sequence continues at coordinate 16,794,947 of OY037007.1, read as the reverse complement.
GACACATGAAATGGAGGATTGAATCTTGTGCCTCCAAATTACACATCGGGCACTCTTCGGAATTATTGAATTTGGCAACGAAGCCTGGAGTGCACAGTTTGGCCAAATAATTCCCTGACAGCCTTGCTTGAGCCAGGAGTCTCTTTGTCTGAATACCCAAGTCAGAGTTCAGATAAAAAGGTAGGTAGCTCATCGTCTGCAGGCGAGTACATCCTGTAGATCTCATTGAACGAGGATGCTGCTACCCGCTCCCTGTCATTGTTTTTCCAAAACGAGTCAATGTTTTTAACGAAGCGAGTCAGGTTGAAGTCGGTGGGGTTCTGAGACACCCAGGCTTGACCTTTACCAAATTTAGTGAAGGTAACCGACATTTGGGATGCCCAGTTGTACTTAGGCTCGGACGTCACTTCATTCAGAGCGATGAGACGACGAAGACACAACTTAGGGTATCTGGTGTCTTCCATGCCACACAGCTTGAGCCACCAGCCTGCAGCAAGCTTCATAATCTTTACTTCCAAGTGGGCAAGAGCAAGCTCTACACGCACAAGGTAGTCCGGGGTGTTATTGGGCAGAAAAAGTAAAGACTTATAAGCTCTGACGTGGATTTTTTCCAGGACACTACACAGAGTGACACCCCATGAATCAGCAGCATACAGAGAAGCGGTAAGAACCAGTGACTCAACTACTCTGTGCCATGATGAGAAAGGGCCTCCACGTGCCTTATGGACCATAGGCAAAAGCGCCCTAGCAGCCGATTCACCTTTCCTGGTTACATCTGAGGCATGCCGCACAAACAGACCTGATCAAGTCAAATACAATAATTAAAAAATAATAATTCAACTCAAAAACCTATAATTGAGCTTGGAAAACGCTGGGAGAATGGCCCACGTCTCCCTCAGGTCACTTTGTATCGTTTGTTTCTTTCGGGTCGCGTCGGAATTTCTTTTTAACCTCGACGAGGCCTGGAGCAGGTAGGTACCTACCAGACGACTGACGATGTTTTAGGAAGGTTCATCGTTCCCGGCATAGGTGATCCACGCTGACAGCACGGCCCCACTCTCCCACAGGCGAACCACAAAACAAAATCACCCGAGGAGTTTTTTTTAAGGCTGCCGGCCCTGAGAATCTGATAGTGTACACAGAGGAGTGCGAAATGGCCAAGGATGATGTGAAGGGGGGGGGGGGGGGGCTTCTGGTAAAAACCCAACGGATTGTTGAACGATCAGTTGGTGGCGCAACGTTGTGAGGAGGCCATCCCATCCAGTGCTATTCCTATTTGTGGCTCACATATCCCATTTGAGTTCCGGCGTGTGTGCGTGTGTCATGTGTGAGCGCGTGGTGCGTCTCAACAGTTGTCTCGTCTTGAACCAGTCCAAACCCCTGAGGACAGATGAAATGGTTTGTGGAGCACTTTCATCAGGTCAGTTAATAAAAATCCGAAAAGCATTTGGTACTAGAAAAATGTCCGAATTTGACTACCGCTTACGTATTTCCAAAATGCTGAACCATTCAGGAGAAGAAGTACCTAGGGGGGAACGGGACTCGGCAGCCTTGTGTCAAAATGAGACATTTGCGTTGGGCACCCAGGTTTTTCAAAACCGAACAGTTGCACTCAGCACCCAATTGCGTTGGTCACCCAGGTCTTCCAAAAGTAGGTTTGGCACTGGGCATCTAACGTGTGCTCGGCACGCATTTTTTTAGAAAACATAACATCCAATACTATGCGTGATACAGAAAATTTCACGGTTTACATTATAAAAGAGCATAAAATGCTGCGTCGAATGGTTACCTCGACTTTAAAATTCGTTCGATTGGTAAGATTGCAATCGGCCGTCAAAAAGTGCAAATTTTTCCCAACTAGTGAGAAAAGTGCAATAATTGCAATTGCAATAATTATCCGACTTTAAAACGTCTATAAATTGAGAACGGTCACTCTGTGTGAAAACCCCATAGAATAAAAGTTGTAGAGCGTTGCGGGAGGTTCGAGAAGTGGTCCCGACGTCTTTTTTCACAAAGGATATAGGTTTACTTACTACCAAAAACATCGGAAATATGAGGAAGTGAGGTAGATCTGTCCGGGTAGAAGAAAGTTCCTGTGTAAGTGCTACTTACGGACCTTATATTAGCTTAGTTTTTGTTGTTACTAATGTAAATGTATAGGAAAACCCGGGAACATACCGGTAAAGTTGGGTGCCCAGTACAAAACTCCTTGGAACGCTTGGGTGCTCAACGAAATTGGGTGCCGAGCGCAAAAGTTCGTTTTTGGAAGACCTGGGTGCCGGAAGCAACTGTTCCATTTTGACCCGGCTGGGGGCCAAACCCCGGGACCCGGCAGTAGGGTTGGTTAAAAATTCGTTTTTCCCCCCCAAATGAATCCCAGAAACGCTGGAAATTTAATCATAAATAGTTTTAATATTCCTTTACTTCAACAATATTTTACAGACAGTGAACAAATTAAATGTTTTGCCGAATCTTCAATTTAAGAAAAGTTCGTAGTTAGTAAGAAAATGGCATTTTTGAAATCTTCCCATCCTGATAACTCGAATATAAGGTCTACTATAATTTTTTAATAGATATCGTAAAATATAAAACATGATATCATGGTATGACAAATAAAATGAAGAGACTCGAGTTTTGGAGATACAGCCCCGAAAATGGCGTAAATGTGCGAAAGTTTCAACTTTCGATTCCGCTCATGTGTCCTTTCTTTCATGAAATTTAACGCTGAACACGGATATGCCACACCTGATGGGGTCTTAAATTCTCGTTCCCCTGTCGTGGGAATGGGCAAAAAACCTTCTATCTCTTTGAGAAAATTCACACCCCGAAAAATGGGAGAAACCCCTCTAAAGTCCGTTTATCAGAGAACGAAATTCCACAGTTTTGATTGTTCTTATATAGGTACATACATATTTATATATTTATCGATACATACATGTGTAGTTCTGCTCGATAACTCCCTTAATTTACACGATAAAAAATTCGTTCCTTTCCAATCGAGATTAGCCCACCTAAGGGAAACCAAACTTATTTTCAATTTAAAACGCTGCAAATTTTACACAAGGGTTTATTATTCTGTGATATAGGTTACTTGTGCAGAAATTAAATTCTGTCAATGAAAAAATTAAAAAAAAAATTTTTTTTTTATTTTTTTTTTCAAAAAAAATTTTTTTTTGAGTTTTTTGTTCAAAAATGTGTTTTTTCAAAAATTCTGTATTTTTTACTCGAAAAATATTTAACATCCTGGAATCCTTCAAAAATACCATTTTTAGCCCCACGAATGCCCTAAAGATCGCCCCAGTGAAATCGGATCGTTCCGGGACCCCAAAAAATGGATTCTACGTCCAAAAATACTTCGAAAACGACACCTAACTCGATTCCATAGCTAAAAACCTTCAAAAAACCCTCCCGTAGCCCCATTATAGCCCCATAGCGCCCCACGGGTTTGGGCGATCGGACTGAAAACCTTGCGGGCACAACTAGATGGTAAACCAAGTATTTTGCCGAAATTTCAGATTTTTGAAAAAATTCCTACTGCCCAAAACGGCGGACTGCCTGGACGGCGGACGGACATTTCGGATTTAGAATGTAGACCTCTTGAAACGGATAATGTCAAATTTTGAGCCCGATCGGAGTCGTCGACCCCCGTCGCGAAAACATAGGTGTATTATTCCAAGAATAATAAACCAAAAGTTGGTTAGCGCATGTAAAATGGTTCTATCCCAGTTCGGCGCCCCTCAAAATTTCTTCCCATTTCGGCGCTTGGTCATTTTCGAATTCCCACTTGGGAGCCCGCAGGGAAGCGTTCCCTAAATCCATCGATAATTTGGTTAATAAAAATGTAGAGCAGTCTTTTAGCAAAGGCTAATGCCGAACATTTCCAGACGTGCCTTGAAAGTGTCATAGATGACTTTCGGAGATCTCCGAAAAACGTTTGTTAGTTCCTTAACTGATTCCAGCACTGTTCTGGAAGCAAATAACATTCCGAAGTGGGAAGGATTTTCAAGTCTTTTTTTGAGGGGGGGGGGGGGGGGCGTAGTGGGATGAAAATCGGTGAAAAAATGTAAACATCGAAGGGTGAGATAAAAAAACGTTGCAAATTTTACACAAGGGTTTACTATTCTTAGATAAAGGTTATTTGTACGAAAATTAATTCTGTGTCAATAAAAAGTTATTATGGAAAAAGTTTTTTTTTCAACAACTTTTTTTTTTTACTTACTCGGAAAATATTTGACCTCCTGGGATCCTTCAAAAATTCCATTTGTAGCCCCACGAAAGCCCTATAGACCCCCACAGTGTAATCGGATCGATCCGGGACCCCTGAAAATGGATTCTACGTCCAACAATATTTCGAAAACGACACCTAACTCGATCCCATAGCCAAAAACCTTCAAAACCCCTCCCGTAGCCCCATTTTAGCCCCATAGCGCCCCACGGTTTTGGGTGATCGGGCTGAATATCTTGCCTGCACAACTAGATGGTGGTGGTATTTTGTCAAAATTTTATATTTTTTGATAAATTCCTACTCCCCAAAACGGCCCGGACGGCGGACGGACATTTCGGTTTTGGAATCTAGACCTCTTGAAACAAGTAATGTCCAATTATGAAGCCGATCAGAATTTTCGACCCCCGTCACACATAGGTGTATTATTCCAAGAATTATATACCAAAAGCCGATTCTGGGAACATTTTCTATCCTAGACACCCTAGGGAAGCTCTTGTAAAAAATGTTTGCTGCAAAAATGTGTGAATCTGGACGCAGGATTGATTTTTAGTGTGGAAAACATGGTCGATTCAGCCGCTTTTGGCGAATTAAACGATCGAACATTTCGGACGGTAGCTTGATCGAACATTAAAGTGTTTACTCCGTAGCTGGAGGTTTATCGGCAAAAACTTGGATCAAAAACACTATAATCGCACTAAAGATCGCAGACCACTCATTCGTTTAGTCAGGTCAAAGCAGTCGTCGCAACAGGAGAGCAATATGGATGATATTATTTAACCAACCTAATGGAGAAGGTCTATTGAAAGCACCTGTCCGATGAAATATACTATAATCAGGATTCACAGATCATTTCGCTGAAAGGTAGATACACTTCAGGGCTATTATTGGCAAGATTTTTCGTAAATCTTGAAGAAAACTCTCGTTTGCATATGAGAACATTTTTGTCGGTACAAAAACTCAAGAAAAGTAGTTTTTAGCGAATGGAAATTAAAGTAAAAAGCAATGACGAGCCAAGAATCTTGGGCATCTAACTTTTACGCACAAAGGAAGCCACGATAGGTACCGAAAACCAACGAGGGTCTTGCTTTACACGACTTATTTTACACTTAGCATAATTTTGGGTTCAAGATTTAAGTGACATTTCCAGAAATCTCTGAGCTCTTGACACCGTAAGCAGTCTAAGGGAGTAACAAACGAAATGAAGATATAGGAAGGAAGAAGGTGGGCGAGCTGTTGCCCCAGTAAGCTTGTTATTGAACTCGAAGGGGAAAGCGAAGGCGAAGGAATCCGGTGTTATTACGTGAGTAGGAAAATAAAACAAACGCTTTGTTGGGTTAGCCAGATATTCAGCTTTGTTTTCGTTGGTTGCCCCATGCATCAACTTCGTTAATGGGATAGACCCCTTTCCATAATGTACCGTTTTCAGTTACATAACAATGGATGGGTCAAAATGGGCCGAAAGGCATTTTCCTAAATTGCACAGTCCAAAATAGTGAGGCGTAAACTACTTCGTAGCCGTGTTGAACGTATTGACCGAATCATTCGCAATATCAGACTCAAATAGTCTCGATTAGGCAACAGTTTATTTTCAGGGTGACCTACTGACAACAAGGTCGATTCTGTGATTGAAGGCAGTTGAAACACAATTTCACGCAGTTTATTTTTTTTATACGAACTATAATGATAGAATGATTTCAAAAAATTCGGTGGGAGTTAGCAACAAGATTACTTTTTGGATGGTTCCCACTCAGCTGGACAGTTCCTAGTTTGTCTATTGAAAAAAAGTGTTCGAATCGAATTGAAAAACGCTGCAAATTTTACACAAGGGTTTATAATTCTTTGATATACGTTACTTGTGCAGAAATTTAATTCTGTCAATGAAAAAAAAATTTTTAATTTAATTAAAAAAATTTTTTTTTTGGATTTTTATCTCAAAAAAAATTTTTTTTTTTTGGATTTTTTTTTTTTCAAAAATTCTTTTTTTTTTACTCGAAAAATATTTAACATCCTGGGATCCTTCAAAATCCCATTTTTAGCCTCATGAAAGCCCTAAAGATCGCTCCAGTGAAATCGGATCGTTCCGGGACCCCAAAAAATGGATTCTACGTCAAAAATAATTCGAAAACGATACCTAACTCGATCCCATAGCTAAGCCTAAAAAAAAAAACCTCCCGTAGCCCCATTATAGCCCCACGGGTTTGGGCGATCGGACTGAAAACCTTGCGGGCACAACTAGATGGTAAACCAAGTATTTTGTCAAAATTTCAGATTTTAAAAAAAATTCCTACTGCCCAAAACGGCCTGGACGGCGGACGGCGTACGGCGGACGGACATTTCGGATTTAGAATGTAGACCTCTTGAAACGGATAATGTCACATTTTGAGCCCGATCGGATTCGTCGATCCCCGTCGCGAAAACATAGGTGTATTATTCCAAGAATAATAAACCAAAATCACTGATGCTTGTTGTATAGTGGGCATCGAAATTCAATGCCAATCTAAACAGCTCATTTGGTGGTGTACTTGCGAAAAAATATTATTTTGCAAAGGGGAATGGAAATGGTATTGGACCTGGTGTGCGGGTAATTGGAGATGTCGAGGTGTACTTGCGGAAAAGTGCCCGACTCCATTTTTTTATCATTGAAAATGGAAATGGAAACGAAAATGGAAATTGGCTTGGATACTTTTTTGGTACTTTGGGTACTTTTGGCAAGTACCCCCACTTTCTTAATCAAGGAAATAAATAATAAACATCTATAGAAATAAATCCTAGAACATTCAACTAAATTTTTTTAAACTAATGGCTTTGCCTTCTTCGTCCACAGCCCCCCCCCCCCCCCCCCCCCAAGAGAGAAAGAGAGACCTGCGAGTTGCCGGTTTTTTTAAAACCTTTTCTGGGGGTTTTATTGGGTGCTGAATCCGAAAATGATAGCTGTTTTTAGTTGGTTCGAATAACGCCTTTCATTTTGGTTTATTATTCTTGGAATAATACACCTATGTTTTCACGACACGGGTCGACGACTCCGATCGGCCTCAAAATTTGACATTATCCGTTTCAAGAGGTCTACATTCAAAATCCGAAATGTCCGTCCGCCGTCCGGGCCGTTTTGGGCAGTAGGAATTTTTTTAAAAATCTGAAATTTTGGCAAAATACTTGGTTTACCATCTAGTTGTGCCCGCAAGGTTTTCAGTCCGATCGCCCAAACCCGTGGGGCGCTATGGGGCTAAAATGGGGCTACAGGAGGGGTGTTTTGAAGGCTTTTAGCTATGGGATCGAGTTAGGTGTCGTTTTCGAAGTATTTTTGGACGTAGAATCCATTTTTGGGGGTCCCGGAACGATCCGATTTCACTGTGACGTTCTATAGGGCTTTCATGGGGCTAAAAATGGGATTTTTGAAGGATCCCAAGAAGTTAAATATTTTTCGAGTAAAAATTAAAGAATTTTTGAAAAAACACATTTTTGAAAAAAAAATCCCCCCCCAAAAATTTTTTTTTGAAATATAAAAATCCAAAAAAAAATTTTTTAAATTTTTTTATTGACAGAATTAAATGTCTGTACAAGTAACCTATATCACAGAATAATAAACCCTTGTGAAAAATTTGCAGCGTTTTTAAAACCTTTTCTGGGGGTTTTATTGGGTGCTGAATCCGAAAATGATAGCTGTTTTTAGTTGGTTCGAATAACGCCTTTCATTTTTGTATTATTTTGACTTTTTGACCTTCCTTTACGCTGAATTTTCCAGTAATCACCGACTTCACTCGAACTTTTTCGAAAGACACTCTTCTTATAGCAAATGTACAGTAGATTCAGTGTAAACATCTCTTCAAATTCCTGTCTACAACAATGTTTTTGGCAAGGTGAATAGCTCTTGAGCACTAATATGTACTTTTATTGGCTCATGGGCAAACCTTCTTGTTAGTCCGAAAGTAATGTAGATTTTCCTTGGGTATGGGATGTGGAGCTCCAAACGTTGGATATTCGGGGAATTCAGTATCGGGAGGCACACGGTAATAATTTGGTCACAATTTCACGGTACGAGGGCTTCACGTAAACTTCAGATGAGGCGAAACCCGGCAAGAAAGCTAAGTTGGGAGGGTCGTCTTCAAGATCGGCCTTCATTCCTTATTCAAAAGGGCTCCAACGGTGGTGGGCGAAAAGCGAATGGGCTGCCCAGAGCTCTCAGGAGGCCCTTCCACGAAGACGGCCTTTCCCGGTGAGACGGGTCCTTCAAAGTACTAACCGAGTTACAAGCTTGCGAAGGGATATTCCCCACATGCCGGTTAGCCCGCTACGTACCCCTCAAATCATCCATTAGGGACTCAGTGAAGATAGATGGCTGACTATAGACAGTAGAGGCAACAATTTCAGGATATGATACATTTTTAAGACGGTATTCGTTGCCTGTCAACACGATTAATGCCGAGACTATTCGAACAGCAAATTTTGCTGAAGGAGGAAGATGAAGTGCACTCCCTAAGTGCCGTCACGACGGATTGATCCAAATTCTGCTATTCCCCTAAATCTCTAGGTGAGCGTTCGAATAATGTATGTGAAGCTACTTCAATTAATCTCCTGCCATAATATGGCAGGAGATGAAGTGGAATATATTATATTCCACTTCATATAAGTAATTTAATGAACGCTGGGCATCTTACACAAGGGTATATTATTGGGTGGACCACAAATGGAGGACTTGAGGGAGGACTAAACATCCAAACGGAGGACAAATTTGTCAAGAGTAAACAAAAATCATATAATATATATTATATCCTCAACTTTATCAAACATATTCATAAACAAGCAATATTAAAGCACTTATAAGTAAGTAAAAAGTAAAGATTATAAATAAGTAACTATCTTTGAAAAAAAAAAAAAAAAAGACCTAGAAGTCGGCACATATAGTCTGAAATTAACTGATACCCAGGTACATGGGTACTAATCCTATACATGAGTACATGGGTATAATCCTAGTAGCTTAGGTTCCCCTAGTTCTATTAAATTAAAGCTACAACACGAGGAGACTTGATTTTAGCATAAATGTCGGTCTGAATTTCGAGTAGCACCTCGCAGGAGTTATAAATGTTGGGCTCGGGATGATTAAACTCCTTGTTATAGTACCTAGTCGATGAGAACAGAATGCACATGTTCCACCGCTATCGCAGTGACCGCTGTGAATTTGTTATTGAACTTGCACCTACCAACGGTGCTCTCAATTAAATTGAGAAATTTTCTGCCATCCCGTCGGTGCGAGTCCTTACAACGTAAACCTCACTTTTGCTCCAGCCACTTTTGGTTCGGCGGGTGAGAGCTCATGGACGCCCTTCCTGGCACCCTTCAAAAACCCGATTTGTAGCCCCATGAAAACCCCACAGATTCCTACGGTGTAATCGCATCATTCTGGGACCCCTAAAAATGGATTGTACGTCCAAAAATACTGCGAAAACGACACCAAATTCGACCCCATAGCCGAAATCCTTTAAAATCCCCTCCCGTACGTAGCCCCATTTTAGCCCCACAAAGCCCCACGGGTTGGGGCGATCGGTCTGAAAACCTTGCGGGCACATCTAGATGTTGGACCGAGTATTTTGGCGAAATTTCTCTAAAAAAAAAATCCTACTGCCCAAAACGGCCTGGACGGTGGACGGACATTTCGTTTTTGGAATCTACTCATCTTGAAACGTACCCAATAACAGGGCATCGGCCCATGTACTCATGTATAGGATTAGTACCCGTGTACCTGTGTAGGTATCAGTTAATTTCAGACTAGAGCCCCAATTTTGAAGCCGATCAAAATTTTCGACCTTCGTGACGAATAAACCAAAATATATCGTTAGCAACCCACACAATTGCCTGAAAAATTCCAACTGTACACGCAATTGTGCTTACATTCGAGTGCAGCAAAACCGGTTTGACTTCGCCAGCAAGCCGCTAGAGCTAGCCCATCGAGTCGGGCGCGGAGAAACTGGGGCGTCGCCCCTTCTCTTCATGACAAGTAGGCGGATCGGGGGGTATGCGGAAAAAAAGTCTCCGGAAAAACAAACCCTGAAAAAAAATCTCCATTTTTTACTTCCTTGGAAAAAATCTCCGATCTTTAAGTTGAGAATAGACAAGTAGAAATGAAAATCCCCCGTGCTTTAGGAAAAACAAATCCCCAGAGGTACAGTGAATGTAGGCTGGCATTTTTGCATATTTTACTATAGCCTCCCTTTGAATTGAATGAGGTGGATGTAAACTGCAAAACATCAGATACACCTCTGCCTACCACTTTTCTGGAAGAAAACATAGCTGATGGTTGGCCCTTAACCATTGAGGAGGACTAGCAGTTCGTCGTCCTCCCTTTCGACTACGACCGATTCAAAAGAGGCGCTATTGTGGAGCGTTGCCTTCAGCGCAAACTTGGGTACGAGCTAATGATAGTAACCTTAACACATCAAAATTCAAATCTACCCGTTAGTTTGCGATTTTAATATAGGTATAGTCCTACCCCTGCCCTGGATTGGACTATATTCCAGGTCTCTAAGAGAGGAAAACTTGAAGGAGTTCACTAACATTTATGGAAGATTTGTTGGAGCAGGCCCACCTTTTACCTTCAAACATCTCTACGATCGATTATCATCTCTAGCAAAATTAGAGCTCGGAATTTTTTTTCCGCGGATTTGTTTTCTGTCGTTAGGGGAATTTTTTCCCCGGAATTACACGTAAGGAATTGTTGAAGTAGGGATTTTGTTTCCAGGGTGGTAAATTTGGGGACTTTTCCCGGGGATTTTTTAACCTACATTCTGTGTAACTCCTTCCACAGCGCCTGATAAGCTTCTCAATTTGTTAATCAGCGCTTTTAATTTGTCGTTCTATAATTTTAATCGGATCAGGGGGACAAATGGTTGTCAGACCCGAGCATCTGATCGGGATAGTCCTCCTGATCTGATTAAAATGATAGAACGACAAATTAAAAGCGCTGATCTTGAGAAGAGAAAGAGCTGCCGCGGGCCCTACCGCAGCCTGCGGCAGCTCCCATATTCAAAGTCAAAACCACGGAGAACGACGATCACCTTTCCGAGCATTCGGTTGTAGCGGCCTATCTGGGCGACTATACTGAAGTTGATACAGTAAGCACTTACACAAAGAAGTCAGAGAAAATTTCATTTAAAACTTGAAACCAGGTTTGCCTGGTACTCTCGGTCTGTTCGAGTTAACTAGTGTATGTTACACACTAAACTTTCCTGAGTCTCGAAACCACGTCGAAATCCTGTGCTAAAGTCAGACATGCTGAGGTTACGGAAGAGAATATGGAGTTGATTTACTTTTTGACTTCTCAGTTAAGTTGCTGTAATTGGAATTGTGTTGATTTTAAACATTTTTACCTGTTCCTTAGCGATTAGTTCTGGTCCTTTCTTTAGCGCAACGTCTTCTCTTTTGGGGTATTATTTTTGGAATAATACACCTAAGTATTCCTGTCGGAGTTGGAAAAAGTTGGATCGGCCTCAAAATTTGTCATTACATTTACGTTTCAAGGTAATATTATATGTTTGGGGCCGAAGGAATTTAAAAGAAAATCAGATATTTTGACTTAATAGTAGGCTCACCTATATGTGCCCACAATATTTTCAGCTCGATCGCCAAACCCGGTGGGGCTCTTGGGCTAGAAAGGGGCTACGGGAGGGGTGTTTGCAGGTTTTCTAGTATGATATCGAGTGGGGTGTCGTTTTCAAGGTATTTTTGAGCGTAGAATTCATTTTCGTAGGACGATCTGTTCTAAAACTATACATGTTTACAGTATTTGATCAAGAAAAAGTGCTGGCAATTGGAAGCCCTCCTAACAACACCATAAAATAGGTTTTTGGTCCACCTAATCAGGACCTCATTATTACCAAGATTACCTACATGGGGTAAAGGAACGTTGGCAAGATTTCAGTCCGACCTACAGAGGTTTTCATCAGCGTTATCAGAAGCTGGCAAGTGGGTTGGAGAATCAGGAGAGGTAGGAAATAGTTAAGCTAACTTGATTAGAGCTCGTTCTGAGTGAACCCCTCCGCCACCTTTTCCTTTACCACCTCCAGAAACACCTCCTCGAGTAGCTCTTCCTCCTTAACTATATTTTCTTCATCACTCAGTCCTTGAAGCACGAGATGTAAACTCGGATCCATCTTGCTATTCCATTAGGTCGTGATTTCTTTGTCTCATAAATTACTTGTACCTAATCAGCGAGCATCAAAGTGAGAAATTGCAATTTGCTGATTTTGATTAGGTTCGATGTGCGGCCAGTTGCGATGTGTTGATGAGGTTCGATGTGCGGCCAGTTGTCGTCCGGAGAGATGATGGTGGATTTCCTAACGAGCTGAGTGAAATGAGATTTCAAGAATCTGTTGGAATATTTACGTGTTCTAGCGAGCCCTTGAATTCAAAAATAAACTAGAATCACTGGCTGTCAGTTGAAGATTCCCATTTCTCAGCTACACCACACTTGTGGACCCTGTGCTCTGCTTTTTGCTAATACGAATACCACTTCAGCCTCATTGACTCGGGTCATCCTTACTCCTATGAATCCCACGGTTTTCAAGGTTTCCTATTGACGATGTTTACCTTTGAACTTCGTCAGGTAGCAAGTGGGTACTTGACTCATCCTATCTAACCGAGTTACGGCAATCAAATTAAGGTTTGTGCCGAGGTTTCGAAGTATTTCGCGAACGAACTCCCAACAAGGATTTTCTAAAGTTATGCAATCCGAACGCGCCCCGAGTTTTAATGATTCTTCAAATGACTGGGAAATTGGGAGAGCTCAAAAGTTCACGATAATGAAGTTCCCCACTTCAGAGTTTAAACGAGTTCAAAGTATTTTTCAATTTGGTTTACAGGTAGTAGTAGGTATAATTAAATTAGGCTTTGGAAAAGTAGCCGCATTAACGAATAATCGACTATACTTAATGGTATAGGTAGTAAGATAATTAAGGGATATCATTTTAATGCCTTTTTTTTTTTAATAACATTTAATGTTCACTGTGACAATTTTTGTCAATTCTGTAAAACTGGAGCAATTTGGACTGATTAAAGAGGGAAACGTAAAACATCATGCCAGGGTTTTAACATGGTACATGATTTTTCGGGCGTTCTCTGGATTGGAATGTAAGAGTTTTGAAGTAATCCCCCGTAAACCGTCGTGCCTTATAGGCGCCTAAACGGCTGAACGGATTTGAATGGGTTTTTTTTTCTAACGATCTCGGGTGCGATTGCCCACAACATAGGCTATATTAAAACCCAGCCCGACTCGCGCAACCCTGCGAAATTTCGAAATTTCGAAATTCTGTTCTCACGGTACATGGTTTTTCCTCTCCTCCTCCTAAACGGTAAGCGATAAAAATACGGCGATTTTTTCTATTGGTTTGGTGGACCGTTTAAGTATGCTTAGGGGGGTCGAGCCTCCCTTGAGATGTTGAGCTTTCTGTCTGTGTGTCTGTCGTGCCTTATAGGCGCCTAAACGGCTGAACGGATTTGAATGGGGTTTTTTCTAACGGTTTCGGGTGCTATTGCCCCCAACATAGGCTATATTAAAATCCCGCGCGACGCGCGCAACCCCGCGAATTAAATTAAACTCATGATTCATTCATCATGATTCGACACTGGCCTTTTAAATGTATAACCCCCTTTTATTAAATGTATGGCCTTTTTTATTTCTAAGACTTTTCTTCCTGCTCCGGAAGTCTAATTCAATGAACAAGTTGATTAATGTTCCCTTTTCAGGAGGAAGTGAATACTAAAGCTGGGTAATAATTGGGATCCTCGCTTTTCAGGCCATTTTCTTCTTCTTCAGCTTTCTTACGGACAAAGAGGCCTTAGTAACCTTCGCAGCTTCAAATGTCCTGAGTATTACAATATATCTGCCATCCTAGAGAACATATCTTTCAACGTTAAGTTCTGAATTGAGCGGTTGGACAGCAAAAACAATACATCGCGTAATCATAGAATGACAGTGAAGAAACGGTGTTGTCTGGCTGGGAGTTCCAGGATAAACCCTTTGGGATGTTTGAAGCGTGTAAACAACTTCCTGGATTGCCTTCACGGATGTGCTCAGCTCGGAGAGCATGGTCAGCGTGTTTTCACTGGATTCAGCAGCTGAATCTAGCTGCTAGATACGACTCACCTCCTAGTAGGGAAGTCCTTGTTCTCCCGTGGTGGGTCGTGAATACGATCTGCTGAAGGCCCCTAGGACTTAGTCGTTTTAAAGGATTCAGTTACCCCCGGCGACTACGACAGAAGGCAAAGGATTGACTCCTGCGGCAGATCCAGCGTTTCCTTCGGACATAATTGAAACTCGAGTGCGTGAATCAATATAACTAGTGCTGGCGTGGGCACGGGGGACTCACCTCCGTGGAATTGTCGTACATGGCAGGTACGATTGGGGGGGTGATGTCCCCACACCGATTTTAAATGCGACGCCTAGCGGTGGCGGCGTGTTTGAAAGCCAATTCCCAGTACTAATATCGTTAATAGAGTTGGACATCAGTATTCAGAAATATACCAATTATGAACAGTTCCAAGGATTTTAAGCTCCTCCCGGAACAAGTTGGATAGAAGTGTGTACACAAAAGAAGCAAATAGCCAGTTGCCTTGTCATTATATTCAACTAGACAGACGCATTACATGGAAGGTAGCACTTGGTGCTAATTAGGTGCTTATCTACAAACCAAATGGATACAGTTCTCTGAACCTTAGAGTATTAGGTGTCAGTTTCAGTGGGAGATGACGGAGAATCGCAATCACGTTTGTTTGAATAGGCATGAAAGTGCATCAGGGGGTAAAGTTACAGAGACACAATAACGTGAAATTACTTATTCATCGTGTCGGTTTTTCTTACACATATATGCTGTTAATTCAAATTATTATTATTTGAGCACTGGCGCAAAATGTTGCGGAGTTTGAACCTGTTCACAAACAGCACCTGTTAGGAAATCTGAAGAACAAGTAGTAAATCTTTGAGAGCCCTTCACCGTGAAAGGTTGTTTTTGATGTTTTGAGCTCCTGATGGGCCATTTCCTGCTCAGGAAGAACCCAGAAACGGGGGCTTTTTCGTAAGGATATATAAAGTGTATGCCAGACGGCAGAGTTTGAAAACTTCCCTCCTCTCCAGCGGTACACACCGCACTTTTCCCGCGCCCTATCGTCGTAAATAAAGTATGAGGTTTCGGAATAAGGTCAGGGCCTGTGTCTCACGTCTTGGCGATAGTGGAAGCCGACTTGGGAGGGTGATGAATAGAGCGTCAGGCGAACAATACCAAGGCCGACCTTTTCCTCGTTCGAATGGGCGACTGTTGGTTCAGCATCCGTGAATGGGAGACTAACGGAACCGAAATAACAAGATTTTCGCTATCTAGTTTAAACATGTCTGAAATAGGTAGTCTATACTTATCTCTTTATCAAATGCAGCAGCTCGATCTTAAAAGCGCTGCATAATTTGCAAAAATTGTGCCCAAATAATGCTACGGTAGTAAAAAAGTATTCTGACTATCACGATATAGAAGTTCCAATAGTGGCTCCTCAAAACTCAATAGTGCCTCCTACTTTTACAAGACTTGTAAAAGTAGGAGGCACTATTGAGTTTTTTCACTTAGTGAAAGAGCCACTATTGCGACGTGGGTAGAACTATATTATTTCAAGTATAAACAATCAAATTAAACCTCTATAAACTCAAATTGCACTCCTTCTCTCAATTCGCTCGGTCGATACAATGCAATATCCCACAGCAAAGAGAGGGTGCATACTCAATAATTCAGTAATTGCAAAGGAAGTGTCTCTGTGCTTGTCTACTAAATACACAACCAAGTCCACGCTTAAAATTTAATATACCCAGCTACGTATTCTCGTTTCACTCCACACTTCGTTGGCCCGTTCTAAATATCCCCGTTATGTAAACCGTTTAGCTAGCAACTCGTATAGCATCCACTCGTCCATACAAAAACACGGGTCCTCGGTCATCGGGTGTAAAATTCACGTTTAAATACGCACCATCAAACATTTTTTATGTTCGTTCAAAATACCCGTTGACGTTGTTAAAAATAAAAGTGGAAAATTAAATTAAATTCAGTAGAATATTGAATGAATTGAGGGTCGGGAAATGGGGTATGAGTCATAACTTATGACCGTGTTTTGTAAATTTATTTTCCTGTCTCCTGGGTGCAATAACAAATGAATTTAATAGATAGTAGCTTGTACTGGGTTTAGTTCAATAAGGCCGAACTGCTTCTAACTCTGTTTACTCATTTCCCGACGTTTCAAAAACATGGTAGCTTTCATCATCAGGGGGGGGGGGGGGGGGGGACCTGGGAACAATCACAAATAAGGGGTTACGAGTTAGGCATAACCCAACACCTAACTAACAAGATCCTTATTATAATTATGGACACTTACAGTGGAATCATTCTCAAATACGTGTGTATCGTCGTCAGAAGGAGCATTTCGTCAGTACATCAATATCGTCGAAGAATAGATGGACCTGTTATGTGTAATAAAATGAGTTATTATTTTTTAATTGTTTAGTGTTACCTGTCAATTACTCAAAAGATTAAGTGCCCGTTCCTATATAGTAGCCACAGTAGAAACTCTAGTCAGGCCTCTTGAGACCCATATTCTAGTCATAAATGTCTTGTCTGACTGCGTATCCTTAGATGCAAAACTTATGCGTAAAATTAATAACTATATTGGACTCGGTAAGCGGAAAGTATAAATTAAAGTAATTGACAGGTAACACTAAACAATTAAAAAATAATAACTCATTTTATTACACATAACAGGTCCATCTATTCTTCGACGATATTGATGTACTGACGAAATGCTCCTTCTGACGACGATACACACGTATTTGAGAATGATTCCACTGTAAGTGTCCATAATTATAATAAAGATCTTGTTAGTTAGGTGTTGGGTTAGGTATGCCTAACCCGTAACCCCTTATTTGTGATTGTTCCCAGGTCCCCCCCCCCCCCCCCTGATGATGAAAGCTACAATGTTTTTGAAACGTCGGGAAATGAGTAAACAGAGTTAGAAGCAGTTCGGCCTTATTGAACTAAACCCAGTACAAGCTACTATCTATTAGAGAGTTTCTACTACCTGCGCGGGGCTTGATGCGGCCCCATGTGCGTTCGTAAATACGGTATACGGGCGGCGCGGGAACGCAGGTAGTCGTACGTGCGGGACCACAACCGCATTAAGGGCTCTTAATCCGGGAAGGGGCCGCATATAGAACCGCAAATAGAACCCCGTAAGGTAGTAAGGCTGTCGAACCAGTACCTTCTGGATAGATAACCCTTCACCGTCTGGCTGGATATCAGTTGCTCAGGTTGGAAGGGAATTCCGTCCTCGTTCTTCATTAGTATTTTTGTGGTGACTAACTTCGTGAGCTGTCTTGAGCAGAGCGGATTTCGACTTTTTTTCTGGAGATATCACAAACTACTGAAGACTATAGTCTTCAGTAGTTTGTGATATTCTGTGCAGTAGTTTTTCAGTCCTAGTTCCTATAGGAACTAGGACTGAAAAACTACTGCACAGAATAGGTAAGTGATATGCATCTATCTAATCAGTTTTCCTACTTCTAAAATGGTATGAAATGTTTGATGGGCGAAACCCACTCTACTTGAGAGTCTCCTGACGGTCAATTACATAGATTCAATAGATTAGATTAGAAAATTAGGTAGATTCATGAGCAGTAGGTAGGTAAATAGCAGTTTGTAGTAAGGTAGAGAAGAGCGTGTACATAAAATACACGCGTGTGTACATCAGTAGCGTGCTGTATTAGGTATAGTGCGAAAAACGGAAATCGCTCTGTACCTGTTGGTACTGTGGTACCTAGGTACATGAAATGATATTTTGTTCATGAATAGTGTTACTTGTAATTTTTTTGGTAGGTACTAAATCTAATGAGGCCCGACAGTAATTCAAGAAAACTTTAGGATAGGTACCTACTCAGGTAGGTTTCGAAGTGGACCACTCAATTTGAAAATCGCATGACACTGAAATGTCTAAACATTTTATTATTCAACTTTGGCTTTTTTCACAATCTAATTTACAGCCAAGCTTCGGTACTTTTCCGTTATACCCCCCCCCCCCCCCCACTCGATTTCGTGTTCATAAACACCCCTCCCGATGGCTTTAAGGCACCCAAATTCGAGCCCTTTTCCGTTCTAACACCCCCCACCCACACCCCCACCCACCCGAACTCGATTTCGAGCCCCTCCCGATGGCTTTAAGGCACCCAAAGCCAACCAAAATCGAGTGGGGGGGGGGGGGGGGTATAACGGAAAAGTACCCAAGCTTCTACTTATTTTGTGCTTGGATTGCATTGTATTAAAATACATACCTACTGCATTTGTGAGTAAAATAGCCAGACAAAAAGGGAATAAACAGTCACTCATGTAGCATAACAGGTTGAAGTACATAGCAAAATTTTTACACATAGGTATTGCCGTCGAAATTTCCTGGTCTCTTCATCTTCCCTTAAGTTTGCTCAATGTTTCAAAATAATACATAATTAAAAATGTGGGTTTTCAAGCTTTATCGAAGCTTTATCGTATTTATTAGAATTAAAACACAATATTAAAAACAATGTGTATCCTACAACTCACCTCAATTATATTTTTCACTTTCTCTCAAAAAAAGTAACACCTAGTTTAAAATCCCTGTATCAACAAAACAATCACACTACTTCTTTCAACACCATGAGAGACACCATCAACCGTTGAGTGACGCTTGACGTGACTTCTCATTCCACGTTGGTGCCCCTACCACTGAAATCCCGTAAATAGCGTCTCGTAAGAAGTGGCAGTGCGGTTAGCATTCACCTTGGCTCGCCCTAGTATTTGCGTTTTCCGAAAATTACTCCCGTCACCGTAGTTACCCTCGCATCTAGTAGAATCTCTCTATTAAATAATGACGGAGGCCACGGAAAACCAACGTAACAAATGAATTGTCGTTTGTAGATTGTAAAACGAGAGTTTTCGCTTATATATGATACGTTATGATTCATAACTATAGATATCATCTACTGGATTTTGCAGGATTTTTAAGATTAAATTTGGAGACATAGTTGAAATACCTACATATTTAAATTCCGTAACAGTTTACAAAATTTGTTGAAAAAAAGAATTATAAGATAAACATGTAATATTTAATTAATAAAAAATGTGAAATATTGATTCGATGTCAAAAATTGAATTTTGAACATTTAATGTTTAATTCAAAAACATTGGCCTAGTTGGAGGACTAATATTTAATGTTCTCTGGAATTGGGCATTTTTTTAAAGCATTTTGTACCCCTTTGAGACAAAATATAAATTCGTCGCATTTTCGCCCCTCTCAAGCAGTTGGTCGGTAGCTCTTATAAATTGCTAGAAACTGTTATAAATATGATGAATGTTCCATTCAAATTTTTACTAAATAGTAATAATTACGATTTTATTATTTTTACTAATAATTAGTAAAAATAATAAAATAATTAGTAATTAGTAATTAGTATTATTTTTACTAATTATTATTTTCGTCGGTGGAAAACTTGTTGAGATTCGTTTAGACCTAAAAATAGGCTGAATATGCCGACATTTCAGAAGATGTATTCTCCCATCAGAGAATAAATTAAAACACGTATTAGCAAAAATGGAGGCCGATCACAATAATTGTTGACACCCGTCGCGAAAACACCGTCGCGTAAGCTGCATCTACATCTAACTTTTTGTTTTGTTTTTGTAAACTCAATTTTTTGTTTTGCCCACACAGTACTGTGTTTGGACAGATGAGGGGCCCCCAGAAGTATATTTTAAGTCTATAGGCCCCCCACGGGTTGAAAACCTGGCGGCCTCAACTAGATGGAGAGCCCAGTATTTTGTCGAAATTTCAGTAAAATATAAATACAAAATGTACTGCTCAAAACGGCCTATTCAATTTTTCGAATCTACACATTATGAACATAAAAGGGGAAAATTTGGGACCGACCAAAATTTTGACCGCCGTCGCGATTTCCAAAATAATATACCAAAAGCCGTTCCAGCCTTACCATTATGAACCGTGAGCTCGGAACTTGATTACAAGAAGTGAAAGAAATTTTTATGAATAGTTTTCATTCAAAATAGATTAATCATAATTATTGTTGGTTGCTGGTATTATACCAGCAACCAACAATAATTATGATTAATCTTAGGTACCTATCTTAGTCATAATAGCTAAGATGGCCTATTGGTTATTTACTATTCGTGCAGTAAATCCCAGAGTAGTTGCTAACATCTATGCACACTGCCCATGAAATGTTTGCTTTGAGTAATTAACCCTTGTGATGGGTTTCATAGTTGTGGCGGAGGCATATTAAATTCTCAACAGGGTGAAGCCGACCGAAGGTAACGAAGTCGGTCTTTCCGCTAAGGACGTGTGCGGCATGGCAGGCAGTTCAGGCCATCAGACATGTCAGTTAATGGGATGTAAACTACCCATTCTATACCGCCTCGGCATACAATGAAATTTATCCCTTCGGGCGGCTTCCTGACATGCATTACTCGCTAGGTCGTCCTAATGCCGCAGCAATACGCAAGAGGGCGCTCCGCCTCCATATCATGATGTTCTTCCCTCACGACCCCCATCAATGTTCCTTCTCCCATTTCCTCACTTCTCGGATGAGTCTGTATTATGGAACACTCCTCACGAATTCCCCACGTTCTAATCAAAATTACGAGAGCATTAAACTTAACGGTTGTTTCACGAGGATGTTAAGCAGTTCACAAACAGGGCCTCATTACATTCTTGTATTCCGAGCCATACCTATTGCCCCAAGAAATACCAATTATTCTTCCCCCATCCATGCAACACCCTAGTCTTGATGCTATTACAGTCGTCTGAACAATTACGTGGGTGATTTAAAATCGAGTTCTCAATCAACAAATTATAGTTGTATAGATGGATATTTTTGACATCGGTAGAGTCTACCGGGTAGACATAGAATCAGAGGTTTCAGGCCTATCCGGCCACTCTACAACAGGGATTCTTAACCTTAAAGAAGTGGCTGACTACCAAACCGGTGAATAGTTTCCACTGACCCCTCAGTAATTTTAGTGTCAGTGATTTCGGTTTATTAGTCTCTGAAAGAGACTAATTTAAAAACTACTTTTCCCCCTTGAAACGTTTTGGCAGCAATTTTTTGGTTTATTATTCTTGGAATAATACACCTGTGTAATCGCGACGGAGCCCTCCTACGATCGGCCTCAAAGTTCGACATTATACGATTCAAGATGTATAGATTCAAAAAACGAAATGTCCGTCCGCCACCTGAACCGTTTTGGGCAGAAGGCTTTTTTTTATCTTAAAATTTGAGAAAATACTCGGTTTGACGTCTAGTTGTGCCCGCAAGGTTTTCAGCGCGATCGTCCAGACCCGTGGGGCTAAAAAGGGGCAACGAGAGGGCTTTTTGAAGGATTTCGGCTATGGGGTCGAGTTAGGTGTCGTTTTCGATGTATTTTTGGACGTAGAATCCATTTTTGGGGATCCCAGAACGATTCGATTTGACTGTGCGGATCTATTGGGCTCTCGTGAGACTACAAATGGGATTTAGAAGAACCCCAGGAGATCAAATATTTTTCCAGTAATTTTGGACGCATAATCCTTTTTTCGAGGTCCCACATCTATGCGAACAATGCACAGTTTTTTTCTTCCAAAAATACTTTTTTTATTGGCACAGAATGTTTTTTTTTTTTTTTCGCGGAAGTAACCTATATCAAAGAATAATAAACCCTTGTGTAAAACTTGCAGCGTTTTTATCATGTTTTTACGGAGGGTTCATCAAGGTTTTCAGCCTGATCGCCCTAACCCGTTTTGCTGTGTGGGGCTGAAAAGGGGCTAGCGGCTTAATTTTGAAGAATTTAGGGTAAAAGGTCGAGTGGGCTATTGTTTTATAGTATTTTCGGACTTGGAATCTATTCATGGGGCTATCAAGCCCATCCGGCTACAATATGGGGCTCCTGTGGCGCTAAAACTGGAATTTTCGAAGGATTTTGTCCACGAGGTTGTCTGGTGGTGTTGTGTTCGAAGTTATATTGAACGAAGAATCCATTTTTAGAGGCCTTTTTTTGTCTTAACACACAATATTCTGTCAAAACAAAACGCTGCAAATTTTACGCAAGGGTTTATTATTCTTTGACATAGAATCATTGCGAAAAAATTGATTCTGTGTCATTAGGATTCCTAATTTAGGAAAATAGGTAGGTAGAATATTCTATTTTTGAAAAAAAAAAAAAAAAAAAGTTTCTGTACGATGTTTGGACAGATGTAAGAGCTCGAAAAACGGATTTTGCGTCCAAAATTAATCGGAAAACGACACCTTATTCGACCCCCTGGGATCCTTCGAAATCCCTTTAGTAGCCTCATGAAAGCCCTGTTTGTCGTCACGGTGTAAATCGGATCGTTCTGGCAACCCCCAAAATGTGTTGAACGACTTAAAATACTTCGAAAATGACACCTCACTCCATCCCATAGCCGAAACCCTTCCAAAACGCCTCCCGTTGCCCCATTTTAGACATCTTGAAACGTATAATGTCAAATTTTTAGGCCTATAAGAATTTTCGACCTCCGTCGTGATTACATAGGTATGGTATTCCAAGAATAATGAACCTAAATGATTTAAACTTTTTTTTTTCTTCAATGACGTATGATTAATTTTTATTCAATTTATACAAAATAATAATACGCACCTTTTTAATGTCAATAATATTATTTACCCTGTTATTTTTTCAAGAGGTCATCCCAAATCGACTTTGCAGCATCTTTGTTTCGTAATACCTTTAGGCCATGTGAATAAATTGTGTTCTAAACATTCTATAAGTCGTGATTTTTCAAAAATTGTAATATAATTTGATTTAGGTACCATAATGTTTTTAGGCAAACAAAGTGGTTTACCTTTCCACGACGGGAAGCGCTATTGGAAACGAAGGTTTTTGCGAGAATCCACAAGGAAGAATTTAGCGCTTTTTCAGCTCAATCAAGTCAATAATAGCGGTGTGTACAAATTTTGTATCATTGCCCACCGAATGGCATACTGACGGCAGGATAAATACGGGGGGGGGGAAGGGCACACCACGCTCAGAGTGGAATATGAAAGGGATTTTCCAATTGGAGACCCACCGATATTTCGTGTCGCGTAATCCTCTTATCAAAAGGGTAGAAGAGCATGTAGGATGGATCTACCTCTACCACTCCCGATTGGAGATTAGCAACTTGCTCTGGGTTGGATAAAGGGGAAATGTAAAAAAGCAACCTGCTCTGGGTTGGATAAAGGGGAAATGTAAAAAATATAAAAATGTTTCCACTTGTCTCATATCATGTTCAGATTAGACATGTACATGTGGAAAACGAGATTTTCTTATGGGGTCTACGGTGTAATCAGAATAATAATATTCTTAGAATTTACACATCTTGAAACAAAAACGGACCATCAAAATTTTCGTTCCCATCACTAATACATAGGTGCATTTTTCCAAGAATAATAAATCAAAAAACAAAAGCCAAAGCGGTCTAAAAACGGATACCCTGCATTTGTTTTCTCCACCCGGAGGCCTCCTCATTTTTCAAATTAAAAAAGCACCCTTTTTTCCGCCCAAGATTCATTCAGTAGTTCGTGTTGGGCAGAAGGAAAAGTAATTGAAGCCCACCACTGTGCCCCTCCCTTACTGTCATGCGATTATGCACCGCAGCCCATCAGCTTAAATTGAGTTTCATGTCCTTAACTAAGTCCTGTTGCTCCTGGCGCTCTTGATAATTTATGCAAACAAAGGAGAGAATTTATCTGACAGTCCTTTCGACCCTGTGTCCGCGTTAAAGATAATCCTTATATAATGTGTAAACCTAAGCATGGTAATGCTTATGTATAACTTATTGCCTTTCACGTTTCTTTCATTAACCGTCTTGGTTTAATGAATCTATAGCGGATTGAGGTAATCGTTTGATGTTTAATGGAATCACATAATATGCTTGATGCCTCGTTGGGTAAATAAATATTATTTACTTACCAATGAAATTTCTCAAGTTTCTTATTTCACGTATGGATCGTTAAACTCTGGCATTTAAACAAAGTAACAACTACCTACAGCCCTCCGTTAAATTGACGTCAACACGCTTAGTTACCCACTCGCTAAAATGTCACGTGTATTTCAATTTCAAGCCCCGTCCTTCTGCCGAAAAAATTCTTTTCGAAATGTAAAAAAAAAAAAAGAAAAGAAAACTGGATGAAGCTTATTAGCCTTTCATTAGCCCCTTTTAGCTCAAGAAAGTTATTTGCCTACCCCAGCATCAAACAAACTGGAGTTTCAATTTTCGTTCGCTCACCCTTATTTATTCATATTTGTGCTTATTTCAACTGGTTCATAATTTCACCAGGATTTTCTCGCCGTATTCATTCAAATAGCTTGCCTACATGCCGAGCAAATATGCCTGAGAGCAATAATGGATAAATATAGGCTTTGTACAACATTTTGTTAATTTTGAAAGTCATCGCCTTGGAGGAGTTTATCAGTTTTCAATTTTATTAATTTGAACTCCCTTCTAATTTTGATAGGCTGCATTACTCGCTGAAAGAAAGTAGTGTACAAGTGTATTGAGAATCTAATCAATTAATAACAAGCGTTCTACAAAACCCATTTTGTTGCCCTTAATTGCATTGGGCAACAGGACCTAAGAGCCAGAATTAAATCAATAATTAACTAATTAAAGCAGCAAACGAATGAGTTGGAGTAGACCTCTGCACCATCGGCAAACAACACTTTGAAAGCAGCAAACGCTTAAGCCGGGTTCGTTGCGGGGTAAGAAGGTTTGCAAGGCAACGAGTCTGTGTTCTCTGTTAGGCTTTACTTTCGTTCCTTCCTAGCTTTCGGCATACATGTATGATGGCCATGTATGGCCCACGTATGGGCCAGCTTCAGGGCTCTGCTATCAGACCTTATAGTTAGCGAAAAGTAATGACTAGAGTTATGTAGTTGTACAGGGCTTACTTATTGATTATTGATGTCGCGTCTGTGCTCCACACTCCTCCGCCGGCTGCTCGGCGATTTGCTATGGTTAATTTGGTCCATTAAATGGAAACCAACAAATTTTGTTATCGTGGGGCAGTC
Source organism: Pilophorus perplexus (assembly GCA_955831195.1). Classification (NCBI taxonomy): domain Eukaryota; kingdom Metazoa; phylum Arthropoda; class Insecta; order Hemiptera; family Miridae; genus Pilophorus; species Pilophorus perplexus. Next base: position 16,769,600 of record OY037007.1, on the reverse strand, counting down.
TGGTAGGAATTTAAAATGGGCTAGAGGGGTGGTATGGTGAATTTATGACTATTTGGGAGATGTGACCATCAGGGTATTGTTTACTTTTCTGGAGTGGGTTGTTTTTTCTTATGAGGGTATTTATCTTGTGTGGATTACTTGCCGGTGTTCCTGTTGGTCGTCTTGAGGTAGGGGAGAAGTATTGCACGGTTGAGAGAAATTGAAATTAGGCGAAATTGGGCGAATTTAATTGAACGGACGTTAACGTGAGTTATGAGGAGGTAGAGACTTTAACGTTGAAATTCAACGGTTGAATCACAGAGTAACAGAGAACAGTTGAGTACACTCGCGTGACGGGGTGGGTAAGTTTTGAATGAGTCGACTCTTTCGTGTGAATCGGGTGAATCGACTCGCGACGTTCAAAAGAGTCGACTCATCGAGAGGCGTGAAAGGAGAAGGGGAAAGTCGTGGGGGAAGAGGGTACCAGGGTTCAAACTCGCGCGTATTTTTGTTAACATTGTAGATTTATTGAATGCTGTATTTCGATTCTCGTTTTACCTCATGAGCTTACAAAAATAGTAAAAGAAATACAAAAAATAGTAACTTAAAAAAATATTAAAAGTAATTATTCACCCAGATTAATGAAATGTCTGCTAAATCCAAAACTAATTTGAAGCACTAAACTCATCAGACCACTATCCTCCTCCAACAGAAGGATACTTGATAAACTGATAAAAAAAGATAAGTCTTTCAATTCAGACTTGCAGTCTCATGTGACGTAGGTGATATTTCATATTATGAAATGCCTCCATCCAACAGTAAGTTTGGAGGCATTTTTTCTTTGTACTTGATGCCAGAGCCAAATTGCCTTGTTGAAGTTCATTTTTGCTAATTTGGGTTTTAATATCCATTTAGTTATTTATTGGGTTTCCTCATAAATAAGCTGTACACTATTATAATAGGTACATACATGGAGGAATAGAGAGGAGAGTTCACTAAATAGGACTTCATGTGCCATAGTCGACGGTAGCGCTATCCCTACGGAATGTAGTGAACTACACATAGTACCTTCAAATCCGACTAGAAGGAGCCACTAGCCCTTCTTACGAAGGAAAGCCCCAAATACCTCACTAAACGGATTTATCTTCCACTGTTGTGCTACTACAATTAAATTAAAGGAAAAATTGAAGGTACCATCTCTGAATAACGAAATTGATTGTGTAGTTGTGTACACTGTGAATGCAAACGACGGAATTCTGGACGGAATTCGCAGGGGCGCCATCTTCTGGTTCAGTTTTGGTAACTTACCACCTTCAAAGTTCACTACATCTCGTAGGGGTCGCGCTGCAGTCGCAATCCCACCCGCCGTTCCATCACAGGGTTGGCGTTTTGGGCACGCGGTTTAACACAGAGTGAGCTCTCCTCTCTATTCCTCCATGAGGTACATACTACTAAACTCTCAGACCGTGAGCCGTCTCACGCATCAAAATCTCAAGAGTTGACGACTCGGAAAGAACCAACGACTCAGGTAGAGTCGCGGTTCAAACGAGAACCGGCGACTCTTCGGGAAATCGCGGGTTGACGACTCACGAAGTGTCGACTCTTTTTAACCCAACAGAATCGCATGAGTCGACTCCTCGAAAAGAGTTGAATATCCCATCCCTACTCGCGTCTGGGGAGAGGAATAGTGAGTGGCTAGTAGGGAGGTTCGTTTCGGGTTGTACTTTTGGTTCTTTCTATGTCCGGTAGCAGGCTGTTTCTTTCTAGGTCCGGTTCTTTCTATGTCAGGTTCTTTCTATGTCCGGTAGGGCCCAGTTACATGGTGGGCGGGTATACCTGTTATTAAGATGGGATTTCACGTATCAAAACAAGTAATGGCGTCGGAAACAGACGGCTAACCGAGGGACCCGAGAGTCGGTCAGCTAAGTTCGGAGGTAGCCCTCGGAGGACGGATAACAGAGAGCCAAAGTGGCATTGATAAAACAACATCTCGTGAAGTTACCAGAGGGGGCTCTTCTTTCTTACAGTTGTAAAAGTACTGCCAGTCTGGACTTGCGTTTGTCGGGCATTTGACTTCTTTAAATAAGTTCCACTTCCACGGTATTCAACTCTCTCATCTCGCGCTTTACCGCTGACCCAGTTGCCTAGACCTGAAGGGGGAAGCGATGAAGGGCTCTTGCTCGGCACGCGATGGCTGAATCGACCATTCCTTATCAGATATACTGACCTGTAACCTCAGCCGCCACTTACGTCCAGATTTCAGGCGCTTATCTACCGTAGAGCCACTCGTGACCGAAACTGACTCGTGTTTCATTACATCCTTTTTAAAGGACCGCTTTAAATAGCCTACGAGTTCAAATTTTTATACGGTATCTAGGTCAAAAGAACAACTATGGTAGGTACTAATAGCTATAGATCAGCATGTTTAGTGATACAGCGGGTGTGAGCTACATGACCTAAGCACGGGACCTACAGCACCTTCGTTTATTATTCTCTGAATGTTGTTTTCGTTGAATCGCCTAAAAAATTATTCTTTTGTGTGTGAAAATAGTCTGTAGTCTCAAAATCCGCCCACCTATTGTCATTGTTTTGTATTAGAAATTTTAAAAAATATGAGAAAATATTCAGTTTCCCTCCCATTTTCGCCACATCAGGCTAAGGGGCGGCCGGATTAGCCGAGTGGTTCTGGGCGTTAGCCACTACGCGCTGCATTCTGTTGAGGCCACGGGTTCAAATCCCTTTTTTTTTCGAGATGAAAAATCCTTTATGGACTGACAGCGGGGAAGTCCCCACCCTTCGTGTGGGAGTCCTGCTTACCTCAGTTTACCCACTAAAAAACACCTCGATTTCTCTCAGGAAGCTGCCCTGGGACTACATAGTTAGTATTACTTCAGGGCAGTTCCTTTGGTTGGCCGTGTATGGCCTCTTCTTGTAGCCGGTGTAAGTCCGAGTCTCCTGTTTTTGAGGGGGATAGATTCCATCCACCAGTCCTGGCCTTCTGTTCTGCCGTTTCTTCTCCTTTTCATGGGGTGGTCATTCGTCAGATGAGAGAGGGTGTGATGGAAGGGTTGGTACAGCACCAATTCCCTCCCACTCCCTGTCTCTCTCTTTCGTCTTCAGTATTGCTATGACGAAAGTGTGCACGGCGTCCCAATTGTCTTTCGCTGCCAGCATCTTTGCTGCAATGGTTTCTGGCTCGAAGTCTTCGATCTCCTCCATCAGACCTCTCCGCAGCCTTTGCCAGCAGGGTCACACAAAGAAGGTGTGATGGGCGTCGTCATCCTCAGTGTGGCAGTACACGCATTCTGCTTCTATAGTCTTTCCTATTCTTTTCAGGTATGCTCGAAAATAGCCATGGCCTGTTAGGAACTGGGTGAGATAGTAGCTCGTCTCCCCGTGCTTTCTTTCCGACCACTCTCGAACATTGCGTATGAGCCCTGCAGTCCATCTTCCTCGGCTCTCCATCCTCCATCTATCCTGCCACTTCTCCATGGTCATTCTCCGTTCTTCTTTCTTCACTGTTGCTGGCGCATTTTCTCCTTTGCGTGAGTGAATTCTTCTCCTTTCGTCCGCTAGGAGGTCTATTGGGATTGCTCCAGCAATAGTTTGCACTGCTGCGGCCGATACTGTTCTGTATGCGCTGCTAATGCGCAGCACTCCTCTCCTCTGCACTGATTCCATCCTTTGCCTATACATTTGGAACCTCAGTGATTCTGAACAGATTTCAGCTCCATACAGCATAATCGCGTCCGCTGTTCGCATTAGTAATCTGCGTTTTGCTGGGGAGGGGCCGCCTGTGTTAGCCATAAGACGAGACAACCTTCCCACAACTACAGCGGCTTTATCTGCAGCTCTGCATATGTGCGTCCAGAAGTTTAGTTTCTGGTCGAGCACTACTCCCAGGTATCTAATCGCATCCGAGGATTCAATAGTTTGTCCGTCGACTAGCATGGGTATGTGTCTATCAATCCGTTTCCCTGTGAGCATGACGATCTCCGTCTTGTGTACTGCAAGGGAGAGGGATCTAGACTGCATCCACTCCAATATGCGCCGCATCGTTTGGTTGAGCTTGAACTGTAAGTGTTCTATAGTCCTCGCCTTAATCACCGCAACTATGTCATCGGCATATCCCACAATAAAAACACCATCCGGCATCCGGCAAATCCCTTTGAAGACCATGGAAATTATGGGAATAAAAGTTCAGCTGGGTTGAAGTGATTCATCAATAAATTAGCGCCCCGTCATGTCAGGCCCAAGAGGTCAAACATCTTGACGGTAAACTCTCTTTACCCTTTCACTTTTACATCAGGCTAAGGATGGGATTTTGAACGATGTTTATTTATTAATTTTTTTATTAACACGTCACTAGGTGCCAATATAATATATTCCTTATATTATAAGGATAAGCAAGCGATTACGGAAATAAAAATTAGGAGCTGAAAGCTGCATTGTAACAGAGAAAAGAATAAAATAAATTGTCTTACTGTCCGTGACATTGACAATGCAACCGAGGCTGCCACAGGTTCACCCGTTTGCACTGAGCACTAGACTGCACTGCCCGAACACTGTCAATGGATAGGCTAACCAGGGGTTTGACAAAAGAGCAAGTGAAAGGTCGAAAGGGGGGGGGGGGTGAGGAAGGGTAGAGAACAAGCAGCAATATGGAATACGCAAGCTCAGGATCGGTGCCACAGGAGGAGAAGAATTAGATCCGCAGCTCAGGTTTAAGGGAGGCTAGGGAGGAATCAAGGAAGTCAAAATTCCGTCGGGCGATGAACTCGTTGGCTTCTCTTGGTAAACGAAGGAGTGGGCGGAGCAGAAGGTAGTTCCGATCGGCGACAGGCACGTGGAAAAGCTGCTGTTGTGTGTGTGGCCAGATAGCAGAGTAAGACGTCATTTCCAAAGTAATTTATTACGTAGGATCTATTGAATAGGGTCTCCAACGTGTTCGATCATTCAGAATAATAAATCGTGCTATCTAATCAGCAGGGTTTTTCCTTCCAAGCATAGTTGGTCATGAGTACAGCACTTTCATATTTTTCCTGTTTTTTTTTGTTTTTTTTGTTTTTTTTTCTTTTTCCTTAAAAGGTTGCCACTGCGTTAGAACAATAAAGGCAGGTGACACGAGGAAGGTTTTTGGTTGGAATGACAGACTGCATTGCGGGCTGAGTTTAACAGAAACCCGGGTAAATAGGAGGGTAGGAGGGGGGCACGCCAACGCTTCATCACCGCCGAATTCCGACCCCTACCACACAAAACACTCTCGTATCATATAAAGCAAAAATCTTCCCTCCTAGCCCCCTCAAACTTTTCTTTCGAGCCGACATAATAATTCCGCCCGGAAGATCCACACGAGCAGGATGCGAACCCTTCTCAACCCTACCCCTATAGGGTATAACCTTTACCAATCAGCCTACACCTACACCCCCTCCTTCGATCTTCGCCAAATTTGTTCATTTTTTTCATATTGGAAATGAAACCAATGAAACATACGGCCCATGTAGGGACGTGAAAAGTGAGTCGCTTGTAGTTTTCTTCTAAAATAAGACTTCTTACTAAAGGTTCCCGTTCAGCAGATCTACTACGACTATACATATTATTCGGGTGTGTATTAACTTGGTAATACGAGTTTTCCTGAATTCGCAAATTTTCTCTTAATACTATTTGAGGCACAATCTTACTCATTCTATTTTTGGTCATAGACGTCGATATTTTTCTGGTCGATTCCTCTATTTTTAAATGAAGAAATTTCCGAATTTCCGAATTGTGGAATATGAAAGACGTCCGTATACCGTTCGGGAAAGAGCCGACTATTTCACCACGTCGGAGAAAAATGTTGGTTTTAAAAGGCGGTTTCGATTTGGGGCGTCACTCGTTCCGGCACGATCAATTGTTATCGAGCCAATTAATTTTGCTTCTATTCTGCATAGCCCCGGGGTGAGGTACCCCGAGGGGTGAGATGCACAACGCCAGTGTTTGGAAGTGTAATAGAATTGGATTAGCTTTCATTCATTTAGTTGCAATTAATGATTGCCAATCTCTCTAAATCACTAATTCTCACCGTGTCTCTGGCTATGTATGTCAATCGCCTACTCCGACTAAACTATAAGCCCTAAAAATACGCCGATTTTTTCTATTGGTTCAGGATCCCGTTTAAGTGTCTCTAGAGGGGTCGAGCCCAAAAATACGCGCAAATGGGCGCAATTGCCATCAACTTTCTTATTTCAAATGGGAACCCCTATTTTTTTCCGCGGATTCCGATTCCTCGACCAATTTTACGTCCGATAAGCGAGTTGCGCGAATTCGCTCAATTAATTTTTTCGATTTATTCCGCCGTTAATAGACGGATTTTTTCCGCGTTTCGTCCTACACCTACCTAGAGATCCGAATTTTAATACTTGATACAGACAAAATTCATTCCGACGATGAGCGAATTTTGACGACGAGTTGAGTTTTGAAGAAACTGGGCGGGCGTCACAGACGGGTGAAATCCGCTCGGCTTACTCCTACCGCCTCTACCCCCCCCCCCCCCCCCCCCGCCAACACTCTTCACTCTGAACGGGTGGTACATCAGCCTTTAAGGGGCGCTCGCAAGGTCTACGAGATCTCTCCCCGATGGAAATGGATGTAAATTAAATGAATCGATTTAAATTGAATCGATTATCGAGAAAAGTATCGAAAAATTGAATTAAATTGAATTTAAACGGTAAGCCCTAAAAATACGCCGATTTTTTCTATCGTCTCTGCCAACCGTTTAGCTACGAATAGGGTGGGTCGCGGACCCCCCCCGGCCGAGCGAAGCGAGGCCCCCCTGTCCGAATAAGCGCTCGGCCGAGCGAAGCGAGGCCTGATGTCTGAGTAGGGGTTTGAACGTGTCCATCGATGCTACGCACCCGACTAGCGGGGGGTCTGTGGGGGCGGAGCCCCCCAGCTGGGTTCGTAGGCGAGCAAAGCGAGCCGGAGCATCTAGTAATAATAATAACCTATTGAGAATAAGCTGAAATTCATTAAATTCCTTGTAACATATTGAGAATAAGCTGAAATTCATTAAATTCCTTGTAACATATTGAGAATAAGCTGAAATTCATTAAATTCCTTGTTATTATTACTTCCATCCGAGCGAAGCGAGGCTTGATGTCTGAGTAGGGGTTTGAACGTGTCCATCGATGCTACGCACCCCATTAGCGGGGGGTCTGGGGGGGGCGGAGCCCCCCAGCTGGGTGCGTAGGCGAGCAAAGCGAGCCGGAGCATCTAGTCATCCAAGTAAAATTTCTTCATTTTGTTGGTCGCAAACTCTAGAGGACATTTAGCCTTAGGATGTTTGGTCTGTGGCTGATGTCCTTCATTGCTTTTCATTCCCAAGCAGGAGCACCTTAGACTGCTACGCGAACAGTGTGGCCGCAGCAAAATTACAGTTGAAGCTTGTAATGAAAATTGGACAAAAAACAAGTCAGTTAAGCATCATTTGCAATAGAAAGATACAATTTTGGACTTGCTCATTTGTGTGATATCCTCATTTTTTACTCCCATATTTTGTTCCTATAGGATACCTATTTGTAATTAGCTATAATTTATTCATGTAGACGGACTCTTCACATTTCTCATCAATACGATCAGGTCTCACAGGTTTTGGGGTAGTGACGAATCGTATCATCATTTTGTGGGGGACTGTGACGAAAAGTAAATTGTGCCGAATTGTAGCGTAATTCTAATCGCTGCAATAAAAATTATTTCCTGCCAGCTATAGGAGATGGGAGGGGTTTAAAAACGGCCCTAAAATAATTTGTCCTCAGCTGTTTCGTTCATACAAGCATAGGTTTATTTCGACAAATGAACAAAGTTACTAACACAAGTTATCTAAAATAAATTTGTTTATACAGATGATTAATTATTTTTGGTGTTAGCTTTTAATTGAATGGCTACTCCTTGATTTAACGTAGTAATAAATATTATGCGAGTTATAAAATATAGAAAGTCTAATATTATTTGATTTTTATCTTTAGTGGAATAATCTGATTATTTTGCTCCTACACCTCGGTAGTTGAGGGTGAGAATTTATCGCTCTGCAAACGAGCAATGAGCAAGGGAGGGTACCTCTCGAACCGACGACTGCAGCCCTCCTCGCTTGACCGACGGCGAAGTGATGAACAGAGCCTGGGAAGGCGGCTAACAATGGAGAGAAGGCGAATCGCCGATTGCGGGTAGAAGTAAATCCGAAGGAGCTTGCCTCCGTGGTGCTTGCTTGGTTGGTTTCGGGAGGCTGCAGCACAACAGAATCGGGAATATTAGTTTTCGAGCACATGAGGTGCAGCCTACACCAAAACAAAATTCAGGTGGTAACCTCGAATTTTAGAAGTTTGGGGAACTCAATTTGCGATCCCTGGAGAAAATTTGTTCATTTAATGCCCATCATGGTCCTCGTGGGGCAGTACAAAGTCGTGTTGTCGATCCGTTTAACGAGACCGAGGAGGACTGGTAAACTGGCGGCTATGCTCAGACCTCTGAACTTCAGAGTCTGAAGTCTTCAGAGTCTTCAGAGTCTGAAGAGGCCTGGAGGGGGAGTCACCTGTCCCCGGAATCACCTCGTCAAAGGAGGTCAGTTCGGGACCCAACGAAACAATAAGAGTGAAAAGGGCAGGAACTAGGCCGGAATAAATAAACAAGGGCGTTGGCCCCAGAATCGAGGACCACTGTTGATTTGACCGTCTCATCTTTCTTTATGCCTACCCTGTAAATCGAGGACATTTTGAAAATGAAGAACGAACACAACTGTTGATTTTGCCCTCGGATCGGCACCAACTGGTAAAATATAATATATTTGCCAACATCATATTATGATGTTCCAGAATAATTATTTAATTACGAGTCACTTGCCACATTGTAGGAACAAGTGCTTTTGGGGAATTGCAAAAATAACCAGAAGTCACTAAATAAAATACAATTTGCCATGCCGACGCTGGAAACGACAGAATACAAACACATTTCACATTTTGGGCCAAGTGAAGCGTTTCAAAATATTGGGCCCACGAAGGCTAAAAAATGTTTGGACTTTGCGAAGCTTGCGCATTGAAATTTAAAAAAAAAAAAAGAAGCTGCAAATATTACACCAAGGTTAATTATTCTTTGATATAGAAGAATTGTGCAAAAATTAATTCAGTGTCATTAGAAAAAGTTTTGAAAAAAAAAAAAAAAAAAAAAAAAAAAAATCTGTGCAGATGTGGGACAACGAAAAAATGGATTTTTCGTCCAAAATTACTCGGGAAACTACATCTTATTTAACCTCCTGGGATCCTTGAAAAATCCCATTTCAAGCCCCATAGATCCCCACAGTGAAATCGGATCGTTCTGGGAACCCCAAAAATGGATTCGACGTCCAAAAATACATATTTAAAAAACGACACCTAACTCGACCCCATAGCCGAAAACCTCCTCCCGTAGCCCCATTTTAGCTCCTTAGCGCCCCACGGGTTTCGGCGATCGGGTTGAAAACCTTGCGGGCCCAACTAAATGGTGAACCAAGTATTTTGTCAAAATTTCAGATTTTTGAGGCCGATCAAAATTTTCGACCTCCGTTGCGACACGGGTTTATTATTATTCCAAGAATAATAAACCAAATCGGCTAAGACCTACTACATAACGAAACAGCCGAATCGGGTGAATTTTGGGTCAAAATCACTGAATTTACGTAGAATGTATTATAGAATGAATGATAATATTATTATACCTAATACTTGACTGAAGTAATCATGACTTGATGATTTCATTGTGACATGATCATCACATTGTGCCGCCTGACGCCCAGATACGTTGGTGTATTCCCACTACCTTTATTCCGAGATGGACATTTAAAACTTTGAGATGGACATCGGGCATTTTGAGAGAGTTACGGCACTCAAGAGAACGTTTAGTGGACGTTTAGTGATGGGATCCTAGAGAAGCAAAATATCCGTCGTTCTCCACAAATAATTATGGAAAATAATAATCACATGTCTGACGGTAAGGAAGACACACTAACTTCCAAATAGGAGCTGAAAACTTTGTGCATTTGTGGTGGCAGAATTGTGTTTCCCCATTTGGAGATTTTTACTCAGCCATTAACTACTCAGGACACAAATTCCTTACTCGAGGATTTTATAAACACCACCGAGGCGCATTCTCAGCGAGTAATTCTTGGGTTGATTATCTCCCACGTACTTATTCGGAGCTTTGATAAACTTGCCCTTAACTTATCGTTTTTCAAAGTTTTTCGATTTAAAAACTGCAAATTTTACACATGGGCTTGGAGGGTTTGTTGGAGGTTGGTCGGATAGCTGTAACACCCCCTCTAAATCGAGTCCTTGTTTCAAATTACTTTGAAACCCGCCTTTCACTCGACCCCCTGGCGAATATAGATGAATGTTGAAACCACACAGTGGGATCGAAAAGGTTTACAATCCCAGTAAATAGATTCCTCGCCTTAAATTATTTTGCAATCCGTCGCACAGTGGGCCTAATAGCCGATTCAGGTGAAAAAAAAAAAAAAAAAATCATCTTAACAATCCCGAATTTTCAGTATAGTCATTGATAATAATTAACAAATACCTATTTGTGTTTTGGGGACTACGAACTTAAAATTATTATAAGTTTGTAGTCCCCAAAACACAAATATTTATCTCCTAAAGCCTTATTTTATTGTGGAAACGAGTCACCTCTATTCATGGTTGAACAAGTGCTCGTTATCTCCCTTTCGACTTATTCGACAACACCGCAGCCAGTTGTAGGCAGTTGATAGTTTGAGGCTCATTCGTCTGCAGAAGAGAGTATATTAGAGAGAGAAGTAAGTACTTTGAAGCTATTAGAAATCCTAAAAACTTACCTATAAAAAAATTAACTAAGGCCCGGTTTCACCAACCTCATGTTAAAGTTCAAGTTAGCTATTTTGAGGTTAGAGCTCAAGTTAGGGTAATGATGTTGCAACAACTACAACGTAACTTCAAGTTAACGAGATAACTTCCAAAAACCGCAAGTTAAAAAATTGGTAGTTACCGTCCTGGTAACTAGAGACAACAGCTGGTGAAATTCCATTTTTGGTACTTTTCCGTTACGAAATACCGTCACGAAAACACGTGGTTTTGTGATCCCTTGACTAAGCAAGTCTTGCTTCAGATTCCTCACTCCAGTTATTTTTATGTTTATTTTTCAAGGCTGTGGTGTTGTGGATGGTTATTTTAAATGTAATTTTGCCGGTATGTATTCTTATTAAGAGTTTTAATGCGAACTTGAAGGTTGTGGAATTTCAATAAACACCAACAATTTGAAATTCATGAAAATTGTTTCTTTATTTTTCCCGTTATGAGCATTAAATAATTATTTTATTGTGGTTTCCCTGTAAAAATTATTTTTATAGGGAAACCACAATAAAATATTTTTTTCCACCTAAATCTGTCATTTGCCCCACTGTGCGTCGCCTTGACATTAAAAAAAATCTTTTGATGTGGTTACCCTCCTATAGTCGAGAAGGTGTGGTTTTGTTGTAATTTAGGACGAGGAACCGATTTACTGCTCTGAGCTGCTCAAAAATAATATTAAATCCATGTATATTTTAATTGTCTAAACCTTTCTGGGGGACTCAAAATTTTCGCTCCGAGAAGAATTAACCCCCCCAATCCTCTCCATTTTACTCAAGAGTGTTGATTTACTCACATTTCATCTACCTCTTAACTCCTACACATATGACGGCCGTTCTCGGACCCTCAACTCACAGTAATCAATAAAGCCAATTAAGGACGAGGAACCCTACTGTCGAGCGAACAAGTGAACTTCAAACTGGGGCTAATTGCGCGAAAAACCGAGCGAACCTTCGTCACTGACAATCCGTGAAAGAGCCAAATTCCGGAGCTGAAAGGTCTCCATTTTGGAGGGCGAAGGAAGGAAAATTCCTTCGAATCAAATCAAAGTAACCTAGTTTCCCATTAGGATACAACGTCCCTTGGCCCCCTTGAAGGTCACATTGAACGTAAGAAGACGCCCACCTTTCAGGGTGATCACGGTAAATAGGTTTTCAACAGCACACCTATCCGTATACCTCTTTGTATGCTTATAACAGTCATCGGGTAGGTATTACGATTTGGTAGAAAACTGTCGCTGTCTCTCATGTGGTGTCAATGTCTTACTCAGCCATAACATCACTTCCCCTCACCAGCAACGAACCCCAGATTGTCTTTTGCGCGTTGACAGCTGCCTCGGGATAGGCAGTAAGGCCAAGCGAAGTCTACCAGAAGTCACGTTCTTTCAAAAGGGGTTAAATATTTACCGTTCCACCTAAACACCCTGTCGACCACTTCACTTCCGGTCGCAAACAGAAATCCCACTTCTTCTCCCAACTTGGGAAACTTGGGTCTTGCAAAATGTAATTGTTTCTTCGAGCGAGCCGCCGGAAACGATAGAGCTTTCTAGAAATGTACTTTGAATACTCTCATCCAAAGATACATACCTCTATAGAGGTATATATCTTAGCTCTCAATGTAGGGTCCCAACCACTATTTTTCACTTGTTTTTAATAACCTTGGAAAATCAGCGATCATACAATGTACGTATGACGCTACGTGTGTACGTTGTACGTTATGTTCATAATATGAATGCCACCGAGCATGTACATATAAATTTGGAAGTGTCACCTATAGATTCATGTTGATCATTTTTGTCATAGAATCAGACATACCCGTATGTATACTCTTTATAAAGGGTGCCCACGAAGGCGCTATTTTCTGGCTGATAATATGGACCAAAACAAAACTTGCCCACTACCTTTGGCCCGATAGACCTGACTGCCTAAAACTGCCCAGATGTGCACTAATTTCGTTATTTCCACTGCCCCCACCCACCCCCACCCCACCAACACTTTCCTCTTTTCACTTCAGATTAGGATTCCACGCAGAATTGCATGCAACTTTGACCCCTCAACCGACTTTTTCGGCCACTTCAGAAACTGACCGAATAGAAATAGAACCTTACTAACATCAGGTTGTCGCCAGTATTAATATCTGTGTAACATCTGTCTTTTAACTATTTTGTACACTGAATTTATTCATTTTGGTTTATTATTCTTGGAATAATACACCTATGTTTTCGCGACGGGGGTCAACGACTCCGATCGGCCTCAAAATTTGTCATTATCCGTTTCAAGAGGTCTACATTCTAAATCCGAAATGTCCGACCGCCGTCCGGGCCGTTTTGGGCAGTAGGGATTTTTTTATAAATCTGAAATTTTGACAAAATACTTGGTTTACCATCTAGTTGTGCCCGCAAGGTTTTCAGTCCGATCGCCCAAACCCGTGGGGCGCTATGGGGCTAAAATGGGGTTATGGGAGGGGTTTTTTGAAGGCTTTTAGCTATGGGATCGAGTTAGGTGTCGTTTTCGAAGTATTTTTGGACGTAGAATCCATTTTTGGGGGTCCCGGAACGATCCGAGTTCACTGTGGCGATCTACAGGCCTTTCATGGGGCTAAAAATGCGAGGGGGGGGGGGGGGGGTTTCCAGGGGTTAAGCCCTGTAGATCGCCACAATGAAATCGGATCGTTCCGGGACCCCCAAAAATGGATTCTTCGTCCAAAAATACTTCGAAAACGACACCTAACTTGATCCCATAGCCAAAAGCCTTCAAAAAACCCCTCCCATAACCCCATTTTAGCCCCATAGCGCCCCACGGGTTTGGGCGATCGGACTGAAAACCTTGCGGGCACAACTAGATGGTAAACGAAGTATCTTGTCAAAATTTCAGATTTAAAAAAAAAATCCAGCTGCCCAAAACGGCCCGGACGGCGTACGGCGGACAGACATTTCGGATTTAGAATGTAGACCTCTTGAAACGGATAATGTCAAATTTTGAGGCCGATCCGAGTCGTCGATCTCCATCGCGAAAACATAGGTGTATTATTCCAAGAATAATAAACCAAAAAATTGTAAACAAGTGTGTGGAATAAGTTGAATGAATAATCATCATCAAGCATGGCGTTAATATTTTTAGATGGAAGATAACTTTTTTTTGATCAGACCTACATCGGATCTTGCATTTAAAATTACTTCGAAAACGACCCTTGAATAAAAACCTTTAGAAAGCCCTTCGTATAACACGATAATCCCTTGGAGCTTCATGGTGGGATTGAGCTGAAACCCCTCGAGACCGACTTGGGCGGGATCAGAGTATTTTTCATCATTTTACATCGAATTTTCATGTTATTAAACATATTTCTAACCCTAAACGGCGAGGTCAGCGTCAAAAGGGAGACGGATCCAAAATTAACGATCAATTTCCGAAAAACATAGTTTATTCGTAGAAAATAAACGATCTGGAACTCTGCCAGTTCACGCAGATTATCCTATACGGCTGGTTTTTCCAGTTCCTTGTCGGTCATTGGTGAATCATGTAAAAAGAGAAAGAACGAAAGTAGCGTTCATCAGTTAATAGCGATCAAAATTTAATGATTGTTGGACATGGTACACCTATATTGGTGTACCTACTACAATAATTGTATGCTGTTGTCCAGGGGTTAATAAGTAGCAAACAATAAAAGCGGTGAAAAGTTTTAATTGGAGAATATACATGGTGTGTCTTACCAACTTTGAACGGCGTGGTTCTCATAAATAAACATTTCTGCGCAATTACAGCAGCCATTTCGAGGGTTGATTCGAATTTGATGACGGTCACCTAAACCTTAGCTGAGAGGTCCCATGCGTGGGTGGGTCTGATGGAGCCCTTAAGGTCGAGAGGTTTGGACGGGATAGAACAAATTGATTGAGAGTTCGAGATGACGCGGAAGGGTTAGAGGGAAAGGGCCTGTAACGGTTGGTCCTGATGGTAACAGCCAGATTTTATGGTTGGGCCCCCGTTGAAATTATTTTGGAATATAGCTTGGAGGTGGTGGTGACGGAGGAACTGCTCTGTGAATTTTCGCTGGTGACGTCCAGATAGTCCTTCAAAATCCTCAGCCAGGATGTCGCCGATTCCCACAGTATGACCCACAATTAAGGGATCCTGGGTACTGGTCATGGCGCTGTTTTGAAGGAGTCAGAATCCTCCAAGTCCAGCCCGGCGTTTGCCTGAGTAGGTTCTCTCCTTGCCTTAGTTCAGGGCATTCCCTATAATCGATGGTCAAGTGGGCTGCAGTATACCAGGCCGAGTTCTATGCCATAAAAGCATGCATGGCTGAGAGTGAGAGGAGGGCCCTCGAGAGAAGGCGGATTCACATATTCTCAGATAGCCAAGCTACTCTGAAATCAAAAGCGGGAACATCTACCAACTCAAAACTGGCACTTGAATGCTGGGAGTCCATCAGGCGTGTTGGGGCCTCTAATGAGATTATTCTCAGATGGATCCCTGGTCACGCTGGTATTCCCAGGAACGAGAAAGCAGACGCCCTGGCCAGACAGGGGTCCAGCGAGGACCTTATAGGACACAAACCCTGTCTAGGTATCACGGGCGAGAGGTTGTTGTCAAGTGGCAGAGATCACAGCACAGCCGGAGATGGGGAAGAACCCCGCACCAGCAGCATGGACACACCATGTTGGCTGGGCTGAACCGTAAAAGGGCGGTAGACACTACTGAGATTCATAGTGGGTCTGTACCTACACAGGACACGGGAGCTTCAGGAAGCATTTAAACAGGATAGGGGTCATAAATATGAACCCGCCTGCAGGTTCTGCGGAGATGAGGAGCACAGGAGACCCTGGAGCACAGAAGGTATCTTGCTCAGGGATCAATGGAGCGGGAGGAGCGATACTGGCACAACAGGACGTGGTAGGAGGGCTATTGAACCTTTTCAAGAACACAGAACTCCTACCATAGTAACTCTGAGAGGCAGCACAAGAGTCTACAGGCCTAGGTGTGGGAAGTGGGGAACCCACTTACACACCCTCTCTGGTATTAATCCAATATAATCTAATATTCCCTATAACCGATGGAAGAACGTTATGCGACATCATCTCTGCGAGTCATCTCTTCACTCCGTTGTTCGGAGATGGGGCGGCGCCAGGCTTATCCTACGCGCGGGATGCTGTTGGCAATCTAGCGGATTGCTAGATAAGTGAGATTAACTTCTGTGCATTACGGCTGTTTCTTGAATAATGTACACGTGGGAGATGTCCCCCCCCCCCCCCCCCGATCTATAGAAAGTTAATGTAATGACGTCAAAAAAAGATTAGCGTTGAAGCAGTGTTTTTCTCAGTTATGTACATTACGTGTAAAACGCAGTCAAGACCAAATAGTCGGGCTTGGTGCGCTTGGTCGTGGTGGAAGGGGTAAGTCAACCTCTACGAACCCTCCTACTATCTGGAGTGGGTGAAATTCCAATTCTCTTGAAAGGCTCTTAAATTCTCTGGAAACGTCGAGGGCATAATCCAGGAAACTCGGCCGGTCGTAAGCGTCCAACCTACAACTCTAACAACGCAGCTATGCTCCTGAACAGTTACTGGCGCCTGTTCGCTGGCGGTAGTCAGCTGGACTGCCTACTGGCCTCGTGTAATCGCGCCTTAAGGGCATCAATACTTGTAGCTCGCCCTGTATAAAGGGGAACCTCGAAATGCGGTAATTGCGACCTTTCAACGTCATAATTCAAACAAATCCGCCTGAGGATTTTCGCCCCAGGTATACAGCGAGTATGCAAACTAGGGCACGTCATTAGTGGACCGTGTTACGAGAGTTGACGCTGTTCAAATGCCCCGAGGCGAAAGAAGATTCCTCTCGAACACCTTCCGGGTTTTTCTCGGGCAATTGCAATTATGCGAGGGACGCATTATGTTGTATTATGATAATACCCCGGACGCTCTCCTCACCTTTTGTTTTTTATAAAAAACATTTGAATTGTATACTCGAAAAATATTTGACCTCCTGGTATCCTTCAAAAATCCCATTTGTAGCCCCATGAAATCCCTATAGATCGCCACAGTGAAATCGTATCGTTCCGTGACCCCCAAAAATGGATTCAACGTCCAAAAATACTTCGAAAACGACACCGAACTCAACCCCAAAGCCAAAAGCCTTTAAAAAAAACCTCCCGTAGCCCCATTGTAGCCCCACGGGTTTGGGCGATCGGACTAAAAACCTTGCGGGCACAACTAGATGGTAAACCAAGTATTTTGTCAAAATTTCAGATTTTAATTCCTACTGCCCAAAACGGCCCGGACGGCAGACGGCGTACGGCGGACGGACATTTCGGATTTAGAATGTATACATTCGTCTATAGACCTCTTGAAACGGATAATGTCAAATTTTGAGGCCGATCGGAGTCGTCGACCCCCGTCGCGAAAACATAGGTGTATTATTCCAAGAATAATAAACCGAAATTGGCGGGGAATACAAATTCGCCGATTTGCGTGCATTTGGGGAGGATCACAACCCCCTATTAGAAGTAGTAGCTAAACGGGATCCCGAGACGATAGAAAAAATAGCCATAGCCATCACTTACCTTTTCAGAGGAGAAGAAGGCTTGTGACATACTCTCCCTGCCAGAAACAGACACCACTTTTTATTCCGTGGGATTAAACATAAGACTGGAAAGAGCGCGAAAGGCGGAGGTCAATCATTCTGAGACGCTAAAATTCTCTATCATCAAAATTTCCTATTTCTCGGAATTCAGAATTTGTAGGTATCTTTCGTTTGCTATAAGTAATATGCACACGATTACTTTTGGTTCATTATTATTGGAATAGTACACCTATGTAATCGCGAATGAAGTCGAAAATTCAGATCGGCCTGAAAATCTGACATTGTACGTTTCAAGATGTCTAGATTCCAAAAACGAAAAACCCGTCCGGCGTACGCCGTCAGGGCCGTAGGATTTTTTTTATCTGAAAATTTGACACAATAGGTACTCGGTTACCATCTAGTTGTGCCCGCAAGGTTTTCTGCCCGATCGCCCAAACCCGTGGGGCTAAAAAAGAGCTAATGTAATGTAAGGTGGATGTGGCGAGATAGTGGGAATGCATCTTATAAAAATACGATTTAAGACGGAAGTAGGTAGGTAGTCTATTTCCACGATAAAAATATAACTTGTGGACGCGTTTCGGTTGATTAGACCATCATCAGTACGATACATGCTGTATCGTACTGGTCAACCGAAAAGCGTCTAAAATCGTCTTTTTTATAGGCTATGGGAGGTTTTTTTAAAATGTTTTCGGCTATGGGGTAGAGTTAGGTGTCGTTTTCGAAGTATTTTTGGACGTAGAATCCATTTTCGGGGGTCCCAGAACGTTTCAATTGCATCGAGGGGGGATCTATTGGGCTCTAATGGAGCACAAGCGTCTGGAGTTCCTCCGCGTCTCCCATCGACCTGCGTGCCATCTGGCGCCCTAGCGGGGCTTCAAATGAGATTTTTGAAGGATCCCAGGAGGTCAAGTATTTTCCGAGTAATTTTGGACGCATAATCCATTTTCCGAGTAATTTTGGACGCATAATCCATGGGGATCTGTTCAAACAATGTAGATTTTTTTTTTTTTTTTTTTTTTTCAAAATATTTTTTTGTTGACACAGAATTAATTTTCGCACAAGAAACTAGGTATATCAAAGAATGATAAATAAAATTAAAATAATTTGCAGCGTTTATATATATGTGTAAAATAGCGCTCCCCCCCCCCCCCCCCCCCCACCATCTAAATCCTGCTTACGTCCATGACTACCAACACTGAAGTAAACAAATATCTGAAGTCAGGTTATAAGATATCTGGCCAGTTTACACAAGGACATCAAGCGAGTTGTAGAGGGGGTTCCGAAATGTGAGCACCTTACATCGCCTCACACTCACGCTCCTGGAACAGCAAATTCCATCCTCACACTTCCTCACATGTCACTCCTGGAACTGTTAGTTGGTGGGCGTGGCCAACGTAACGTAGCACTGTGCAAGTGCAAGATCCTCGCACCGTTTCACACTCACGCACCAAGAACAAACCTATTGAAAGCTCTTCCTATTATCAAATTAAGACCTGGCCCTAGAGATGGAAGCTGCTGCAATGATCCTATTATTAGGTAGCTGGTAACGTTCATGTATTGTATCCTGTCATTGTCAGAATTAACAAAAAGGACGCCAACCGCTTCAGCGCTTCATCCCAAGCATCCTATTCACAAGAACACTCCGCATCAATTTGGCTTCGAAAGGGTAAAACTGGTATGGTACCTTTAAGTATGCTACAGGAAAATTTGGATCAAAAACAGTATTTCTATAATCCATTTGCCTTGACACCCTTGAACTCTTGGGGGAATGTTCCGACTCAATACAGGTCCAAGTTCTTTACACTGGCTTAGTCAAAGTGTTGGCGTCAATAAAGCAGAATACGCTTTGGAAGGATCTCCCGAAGGAATCCTTCAGGAAAATATTCCTTTCGAGTGTATTCGTGCAAGGTGAAAATAATTGATTATGATAGAAAGAGCTTTGCCAGTAACCCAAGGTGAATGAAAGTTCTCTCTGAAGTTTGAAATATAATCTCATTCGCTGAATTAAATAGAATGGAGAAAGAAAGAGAAAAGATTAAAGGAGACTGTTTATCATGTTTAAATATTCTCCATCACTTTTATTTTTTATCAAAGAATTTATATCTTGGAAAAAAGAACTGAACAGTTCAGTTACTGTTGCTTATGATGAAAGATTTTACGAATTCGAGAGTTATTTACTTGGGGTTCGTAGGAAATGGGTCTCTGACAAGGTAGATGCAAACCGAGGGACGTTATGCTAAACAGGTGTGTGGGAAAGGGGCAGGTTGTTTGAAGTAGGTTGGTGGTTTTTATTTTTCTGGGGGCGGTAGGTAATTAGATTCGTGGCAGCTTCTGATTTTCCCGGCTCTTCCTCCAGCCGGAAGGACGGAATGTTTTCTTTACGCTCCCCAATTAATTTGTCTATTTACACTTGATTGTTGATGGTGTTGTAAGGGATTAGCCAAGTAAATTCGTAGTTCAATGTTTTTTTAATCACGAGTAAGTAGTAGGTATTTCACTGAAAGTAGAACTGAATGCTTGAAGAAAACGAGAAGGATCCAGTCAACGTAGTTTTGTTGGATTTGAAACATAAAAATGGACCTTGCATTATGCCTTGGTTGTGATTTTTCTGAAGGGTTGGATGCCACAAAAAAACTCTTTGGGAATGGCCAACCAAATGTCTGTGGAATCCTGAAAAGTGATGTGACGTAGGTGCTACCTAATGGGGGGTCTCGTTCCTTTCATTGCTTCCTTGCACAAATGATTCGGAAGATGTTTCCAAAGTGAATCGAAAAAGGCCTCCCGTAGCCCCATTTTAGCCCCATAGCGCTCCATGGGTTTGAGCGATCGGGCTGAAAACCTTGAAGGCACAACTAGATTTCACAAGACAACAAGATTTTTTCAATATTTCAGATTTAAAACAAAGCCTACGGCCCAAAACGGTACGGACGGCGGACAGACATTTCGGTTTTGGAATCTAGACCTCTTGAAACGGATAATGCTGGAGGTTTTACATACTGCTCTAAGACCGTTAGAAGAGTTGGTTTTCGTTATTGTCTCAATAACCAACCTGTTTTCGCCACCACCCACTCAATATGACTAGAAACATGGAGATTATTGGGAAATTCCGTGAGGAAGGTTTGGCGGCCACCTGTGGCTTATACCCGGGATTGTGAAACCGCCCAAGAGCATTTTAACAGTGTCAAATGGAATCAATGTGCCAGGAACTCCACAGCCTCGTTAGTCCAGTTTGATGAGGACGAAGCAGGCTTGGTGGTTCTCTGGTCATCGTCCAACAAGGCTTCGTTGAGTCCACGTAGTAATTGCGGCTAGAAGACACATGTTGCGAGGAAGGGCGTGTTGACCCGTATCAAACAGTGACATCCAGCGTTATTTCCCTTTTGTGACGAGGCCGCATTTGAGTCTACTGAGTCTCCCGCCTACTCATTTCTCATCCCCCTTTTGAAACCTTTCACCCTCCTGAGTAATTTCCCATTCACCCCATCCCCAAGGTAATTACAGAGGCACCGTCGGACAATGGGAAGCTTTAGAAACGGTCGTTTTGAATATAGGCGAACTGGCAAATAAACAAAAGTGGATGATGATGCGACGGAGCAGCAGCTAAAATTCATGAATGGCCAATTCGTAGTTAGGTCAAGGTCGTCCCATCGTTCTCTAATTTGGCCTACAATGGACTACATTAGACTCTCTCTGTTTGTTGGAAACACTCTTCAAAGCTGCGTCATACGAAGGTGGTAGCGAGCTGTAACGTCACAACTCTAAATATTGACTATTTCCTCGAGCCTGTAAACTGAACTGCAAATTCGATGCAAATATCTGGAAGAATTCTGTTGGCAGACGACTCCGTTTATTGTGTCGCTTCCAACACTCGTAAATAATGAATGGATGTAAGTGTCGACTCAGCCTTAAGAGGTAGTTTTCCTCTTCTTGTCTCTCTAGTTGAGATTTTATCTTCTCGTTTTAGAGCTTCCGTTAAAATTACAATCCGGCAATTGAAGTGACACACCATCCATCTTGGAGCTCACCATGAAAATCTTCCGCCTCGGAAGGAGAAAATCGATTTTTACGATAAGCTATCCAGGATTAGCTCAACCTTAAAAGCCGCTCGGTCGTAAGTCAGTTACTGGGCCTTAAAAACTCAACACCGCGTATCGCAAAACTGTTTTTATTGGCCGTAATTCCTTCGGACGGGAGTTGTGCCCTTCCAAATGTATGCCACATGCCTAAGGAAAACGAAAAGAGTGGAATTTACCTTTTGTATCGTAACGATCGCCCAAAAACAGAAAATGCCCCTCTTTAAAATTGGAAGCCATAAATTGATGTTGTGAGAACTACTGTAATTCACAATTTCGATTTGCTATTTTCGTGACTGAAATTGAGTCCAAAATAGCCGCAGTGTTTCAACGACATTCAAAATGCGTTCTGGAAGTAACAAAAAAAAAAAACAGCAGTACTGCAGTAGCCGATTCCGACCGATCTAGAAGGAGTTTAGCGCGAGTTTCGTTGTGAGAAGTGGAGGAATTTTGATCTCAGAATGAGAGAATTAGAACTTGGAGCCCTGATAGCCCTGTTCAATTTCCAAAATCTAGCTGCCTGCCGTAACAGTTTACCTTGCGATCACTAGTGATCCAGGCCAAACAGCTCCAGTCCTGTTCAGATGTACCTTGTTGAGTCAGGCGATTATAAGGATTGGCAGGATCTGTCAAACTTCACCAAATCAGGGGTCCTGCAAGGCAACCTGGGGTTCCCTCATGCGTCCGGTGGGAGACTCTATAATATAGAGTACCATATTATGGTACATCCCCATAGCCTGGTTGCCAATATTAAGGCTTCAGGAAGTTTCAGATCTGAAGCTTACAACAAAGAAAAATAATTCAGCTCAGCGCTCGGATCACGTGTGAAATCAGACTGACAGAAACCTGTAAAAAAAGGACAGGTGAAGAGAAACTAGTGAGCAGTGAATGGGGAACCATATCAAAAAGGCGTATACCTACTCTCCTTTCTCATATTTCGTGCCTACATCAGGAGTACACCTAGCAACTGTGGGTGGGCTGTTTTGAATATAAAATGACACCGTCTTAAACTTGTTGTAAATCCGGGAAACCCCGCTAATATTTATTACCAGGGGTGTTTACCGGATTTTGTCGATCAATCATTAATATTCTTGTATGAAGAGTCGTCAAAATGGAATCGCGTGTGTTCGAGACGTTGCCATGCACAAGTGGCAGTTGGCACAAAAACAAATCAAACTCGGGAACACCCTGCACTCCACGGAAGGTGCCGATTAATCACAAAAGTACCCACCCTCACAGTCATGATTGATGCGACGTGTCCGCTTTACCCGGCCCCACTCCACCTAACCATTGCGCCTCATCACAGCCCGTTCGTTCTTCTCCGTCTTTTCGCCGACATTTAGGGCACCTAAGTCGTGGACTGTAGAAACAGCGAGATTTATTTGTGGAATACAATTTTACGCAGCCAAGAAGTCAAAATAGCCGCTGATTTGGTGAAATTTTGAAGAACCCGATGAACGAAATGGGCAGAAAACCGTTAAAAACCGACTAGGATTCAATCAGAATATTTTGACAAATTTATAATTCTTCATAGAATAATTCTATGAACAATTATTGTCTTCTGCCCAAATGGTGAACGGACATTTCATTTTTGGAATACCTACATTTTATGTCCGACATTGCGAAAAATCACTGCACAATCTGCTGGATGTCATCCACCTGTCGAAGTCTACGGCCTAACCCATTCACCGCCTTTCCATCCCAATACCCCAAGCTAACATGCAATCCTTTATCACTGTACCCTCTCACCCTAGTTGGTTGTTACACTCGCCTTTACTTGATAGAGTGTCTCGATCTTTTATTTAATGGAATTCCAGGTCGCTTTTTGTGCTCCACGTCGGCCTGCGATGGCTCACGGAACTGTCCCACTTTTCATCCACCGCAAAAGAAAAGCACCTCAGGCTGCCCCAGTCCCCGTATATTCTGTCAATAACCGCGTTCGTGTGGAATCTGAGCCCATTTCATGAAGACAATAATAATTATTATTATTGTCTTCATGTAATAGTTAATTATTATTACAATTTACTCGCTATTACAAAGGTGAGAAAGAACAATAATCGTTCAGCGAGCTGGGACAAAAACGTTATCGGTTTAGTGATCATTCTTTTCTTCGTTTAATAAACTGTATATATTAATAAATAATCTTAGGGTATGTATATATTAATAAATAATATTAGGGCATATTAATAAATAACATTAGGGTATATATCGTTTTTTTGTACAATTTTATGTATATTATATATATTCTTGAAAATCTCGAGAAATTCAAAAATGATGTACGTTCTGAGATATGTTGAGCGCCCTCAAGGATTTTTTCCGTTTTCCCCTCCTTCAACACCCTCTCCTTCCCTAAAGAAGGGAAGGAGTGGGGATTTCAGGCAATATTGATCCGATTTTGATGTTTTATCGCGAATTTAAATATACCAATCCGAAAAACATGTACCATGTTTCCTTGCTATGATCCTTGATCAAAACTTAGATAATCCGGGGGTCTGGGGGTGTCCCACAGGTAAGTCATAAGACAATCATGTACCATTATCTACACAAATCACAAGCGGCAATACATCCACAGGCGGCAATATTTTTTTTAATATAGGGAAACTTACAACACAATCCTCCGTACAATCCTATCATACGCTAGTATACGCTACTATCATATTATATGATAGTAGTACGATCATATTATATCATACTAGTCTCTCTGGCTCGCTTCGCTCGCTCCCCTAGTGGGGTGTTTGCCGCCTGTGGGGTGTATTGCCGACTGTGGGGTGTATTGCCGCCTGTGGGGTGCGTAGCGTCGATGGACACGTTCAAACCCATACTCAGACATAAGGCCTCGCTCCGCTCGGCCCCTCCTATTCGTAGCAGAGACGATAGAAAAAATCGGCGTATTTTTAGGGCTTACCGTTTAGGAAATTATTATTTTTAATTCAATTCAACTTTTTTTAAATAAAGGCCTCTCCATCTATCAAAGTTCCCTGGACCCTCCGTTTTCTAAGATCCCTGGCCCCGCGCGAATTAAAACGATCCAATTGTCTTCTCACCATGAAATCGCCCCCTCCCCCTCGGTTTTTTTGAAATCCGACTTCGGAATCGGATTGGCCATATTTTGGCGCGCATTTGGCTCGCGGATACCATACCCAAAAAATGGCTCCTTACTGGGTATTTTTGAACCCGAAAAACCGTGGGACAAACGCGAGAAAGACGATTTTTCGACGAATTTCCGGCGAATTTCCCGGGCGAATTTCCGAATTACGATTTGACCGACGTCTTCCTCCAGGTCTGATCTATACGGCTGGTATTTTTTCGTAATTTTTTCGACCCCTTAAACGGGCTTTGGCGCGAGTTGAAAGTGGAAAACGTAGGACAAACGGGAGAAAGACGATTTTTCGACGAATTTTCCCTGGCCCCGCGCGAATTAAAACGATCCAATTGTCTTCTCACCGTGAAATCGCCCCCTCCCCCTCGGTTTTTTTGAAATCCGACTTCGGAATCGGATTGGCCATATTTTGGCGCGCATTTGGTTCGCGGATACCATACCCAAAAAATGGCTCCTTACTGGGTATTTTTGAACCCGAAAAAACGTGGGACAAACGCGAGAAAGACGATTTTTCGACGAATTTTCGACGAATTTCCCGGGCGAATTTCGGATTTACGATTTGACCGACGTCTTCCTCCAGTTCTGATCTATACGGCTCGTATTTTTTCGTAATTTTTTCGACCCCCTAAACGGCCAGCGAGCGGAAAGTGAAAAAACTCATTCGGGAACGCGTTATCCCGTACCAACAAACCACACGGCCGTCTACCACACGGCGGCCAACACAATTTTATATTATTGTATGATGATTATATGATAATGATTCATATATGATAGGATTTTTTTAATTTGTCTATCTATGTAGGTACTCACGTTAAAATGAAATGAATTAAAATTAATAATTAATTTTAATTCATTTCATTTTAACGTTAGCACCTACATAGATAGACAAATTAAAAAATTACTCGATAATTTACTCAGAGTTTTCGCAATACTTTCGTATTGCCTACATTATGGGGGAAAGGATGGCCTACATTTCCGTCCGGATACTCCCCCACGGCGACCCTGTTAAGGCTCATGTTTTAATACCGCGAGCCTTTTAATACCACTGCTCATATTTTAGTACTATCTACTTCGGGAGTTTTGGGGCGTAAGGCTTAGGGAGCAGCCTACTATGAACGTAAGGAAGTTCGGGAGAGCGGGACAGGCAAGCGCACCCGATGCTTCCGTTCAGGAAAATGAATTAATTTTCCCTGGAGCAAAAAGGCACCCCCCCCCCCCCCCCCTTGACGACGTTCCCTTGTGGTGCTTCGACATGCACGAGAGAATGAACTCGTCGGTTGAGTTTGAAAATATGGAAGTATTGAAGAGGATGGTAAATACGGTTCGGTCACCACTCATTATCGAATTTTCGGGTTACCCCGTTCACCGGCCGTGACCCTTAAAAGGCACTCAAAATGATTTTCCTGATTCCTAAATGTATCAAATATTAGCCTCCGACGTGGCAATCACTCGTTGTACGTAACTACAATAAATATGAGTGATAAATGGTACACACGTGCCCCATTTCACGGGCCATTAGGAATTCAATATTGCGTTCGCCAGCGTGCAACCTCACGCACCGTCCATATCCCTAACACCCTCGGGAGAATCTACTTTTTCACCACTCGAAAGAGTTTATTCAAGTTAAAATGTTATAACATTTAGGGGCTTTATTTTCTGTTTCGACTGTAATTTATCATCGTTATCGCTAGTGTTCAAGTTTTTCGTTTTTTCTATACCTACCTTATTCCATATTAAATATGAAACCGGCTTCTACACAATGTGTAAAAGCCGGTCATGGTAGTGGATACGACACTGGTTATAAAAATACGTTCTCGTCAAGTTCAATCCGCCGCATTCAATCGACTTCCCATTCAATTATCTATCAAAATTAGATTTAACAACAACCAGTGGCGAATCAGACCTTTCGGAGAGTGAGTGGGCTAAGTTTCTTTCTTGCCAGTCTACACCTACAACGTCCGGTTGCGACCTACATCGATATTCTCGACGACGATAGGATTTCCATGTCCGCTCGCGACTTCCTAAAGAAACGACATTACATGACAAATTGGAATATTAATTAATTAATTAAGGGAAAATTAATTCAGTGCCAATGATTTTTTTTGCAAAAATTGCTTGGAAAACACGACCAAAAAACATATTTGACTTCCTGGGATCCTTCAAAAATACCTTTTGTAGCCCCATGAAAGCCCTATAGATCGCCACGTGCCCAAATCGGATCGTTCCGTGACCCCCAAAAATGGATTCTACGTCCAAACATACTTCGAAAACGACACCTAACTCGATCCCCTAGCCAAAAGCCTTCAAAAAAGCCTTCCAGTAGCCCCATTTTAGTCCCATAGCGCCCCACGGGTTTGGGCGATCGGGCTGAAAACCTTGCGGCTACAACTAGATGGTAAACCGTTTATTTTGTCAAAATTTCAGATTTTTTTAAAAACTCCTACTGCCCAAAACGGCTCGGACGGCGGACAGACATTTCGGTTTTGGAATCTCAACCTCTTGAAACGGATAACGTCAAATTTTGAGGCCGATCGGAGTCGTCGACCTCCAATGCGATTACATAGGTGAATTATTCCAAAACCAAAATAGGATGGCATCAGGTGCCCTCTATTCTATATATTGCAAAGTTTGGTTTTGTAGTTGCGAAGCTAACTTGATCTGGCTCTTTGATGTGACTTGTTCAAAGAGATCTAATTTTATTGGGCGATCGGGCTGAAAGCCTTGCGGGCACAACAGTTGTCTAGTTACTAGACGGTAAACCGAGTATTTTGCCAAAATTTCAGATTTGAAAAAAAAAAAAAAATCCTACTGCCCAAAACGGCTCGGACGGCGGACGGCGTACACCGTACGGCGGACGGACATTCCGGTTTTTGAATCTAGACCTCTTGAAACGGATAATGTAAAATTTAGAACAAGGCTGGGTTACTCGACTGCTAGGCTCAGAAATACGTTGTGGGATTGTTGACTGAACCTCAAGATCCCACAACGTATGTGTAAAATTTCGAGGCCGATCGGAGTCGTCGACCTCCGTCCCGCATTATTCCAAGAATAATAAACCAAAATTGTCAATTAAATTATTAAACTTAAAAAATTGTCTTGCAAAGTTTGTGGATGGATGTGAGTGTGTGTAAAAACGGATTCTTCTGCCAAAAATACCTCGAAAATACCCCACTCGATATCACACCCGAAAGCCTTCAAAAACCCCTCCCATAACCCTTTTTAGACCCAACCCCGTTTACGGGCCCAACTAGATACAGATTTTCAGAAAACTTCCTACTGCCCAAAACGGCAGCCCCGCCCCGCCGTAGACACTTGCATATTAGGTACACAATTTAATTGCGTTTGTTCCCTAAATTTTACAAGTCCGCTCTGGTCGCATTCTGTAGCTCTTTGTTCCAATAGCCCATCGGCCTACTGTAGCTATATACTGTAACAGCTGTCGGTTGTGTAGTGATTGATAGACGCTCCAAAGGGTTATATAGGCCCTTTAAAAGGCTACGGGTCGTACGACCGCTATCGGACTGATAGAAGGAAACTTGATAAACCGGCCCTTAGTGATATACGGTGATGCTGACAATTTATGATAATTTCAACTTGAATAGACACTACTTACCACCAGCGCCGGATTAACCTCTCGTGGGCCCCGGGGCTGAGAATACCAGGGGACCCCTTTATACATGTACATATACATATATATTATATGTGAAAGTGGATCCTCTGGCCAGGAGTATCACGTAAAAACCACTAGAAAATAGCGTCTGTCGCTTCACAACCAAAAGCTGGGTCAAAACAGTCAAAAAACACTGCAGGGCAATCTATTTTTACAATTGAGAAAAAAGTTTCTTTTTACAATAAATAAAAATGCTGCAAATTTAACACTAGGGTTTATTATTATTTTATATAGGTTACATGTGCAGAAATTTATTTTTGTGTCATTGAGATAAATTTTTTTTTAAAAATTTTTGGGGTTTTTATTCTTCAAAAAACCTTTTTTTTCGAAAATATTTTGTTTTACTTGAAAAATATTTTACCTCCTGGGAACCTTCAAAAATCCCGTTTGTAGCCCCATGAAAGCCCTAGAGATCGCAACAGTGAAATTGGATCGTTCTGGGACCCCCAAAAATGGATTCTACGTCCAAAAATACTTCGAAAACGACACCTGACTCGATCCCATAGCCAAAAGCCTTCAAAAAACTTCTCCCACAGCCCCATTTTAGCCCCATAGTGCCCCACGGGTTTGGGCGATCGGGCTGAAAACCTTGCGGGCACAACTAGATAGTAAGCCGAGTATTTTGTCAAAATTTCAGATGTAAAAAAAAATGAGGTGGTTAGGGTGAGAAATGACTCCTCTGCTGAGTACTAAATTGTTTATTTAAATAAATAATTGTAGCGTGGGGACCGGTTTCGCGCAACTAAGCTCATCTACAGCCCTGACAAGAAAACCATTTGTCATTAGCACCAGAGAAAAATCATAAAATTATATTAACAAAGAACCAAAATTATATTATACTGAAGGTATAATATACCTCATATTATGACAATGGTACAAATAGTGAAAATTATAACTTCTCATTTCTCAGCCTAACCACCTCATTGGATTAGACCTCTGCACCGTCGGCAAACACCACACTGTTAAAAAAAATCCTTCTGCACAAAACGGCCCAGACGGCAGATGGCGGACGTCATTGTATGCGGGTTCAATTTCAGGGTGTGTCATTGTATGTGTGTTCAGATTTTATTTTTATCTAGGCTGGTCGTGTTAGTATTAGGGAGGGGAGGAAATTTTGTAGAAGTACTCGCCCTCCACCAGACAAGTGGAGAGAGCAACCACCCATGATCCGAAAACTGCAAGTTACGAGAACAGGTAGAAGAGTAGGTACGGTCTGCTGCATTCCGCAGCCACCAACGACCCGAACACCACAAGTTACAAGAAGAGGTGGAATAGTAGGCAGGTCCGCTGCGATGACTCCTGTCCCAAAGAATTTCGAGCCAACGACCTCCTTTAAAACCCGGCGCCTCAACATTGGTCCAACCCAGGGACACCAGAATGGTGTGGCTAACGCTGGAGGGGACGGGAGGGCACGCTGTACTTCCCCTAGGGGAGATCTAAAGAACAAGGTAGAAGAAAGAAGATTTAAGCAACGATAAGAGCACTTCCTCTGGGGGAAGAAAGAGAGGAGAAGGTATGAGAAAGGTTGTGATGGGCCAGAAATGGCCTTAGACACAACCTAAGAAGCTCTGTACAGCGGATAGCGGACGGACATTTTGGTTTTGGAATGTAGACCTCTTGAAACAGATAGGTAATGTCAAATTTTGAGGCCAATCGGAGTCATCGACCTTCGTCGCGAAAACATAGGTGTATTATTCCAAGAATAATAAACCAAAAATTTAACAAATTATTTTTGTTTTTATGAACCAAATGCGGTACCGAGTCCAACCCGCTTAGCAAACTCTGAACCACCGCAACAGTGTGAAAAATCCGTGAGGTCTATAACTCGCGTTGGGAGTGTAGACATAGACGACTCCATGAGGTGTTCCGGTTTTCGAGTAGTAGTAAGTGGAAATTAGGTAACTTGAAACTTTCCGTTCACCTCCCTCTTTTTCAGGAAAACAATTTTTTGGAGATCAGCATAGGAATAAGGAAAACGGTTTGTTAATTTTCAAACAACAACAAAAAAAAAATCAACGGTGGCGAAGTGGCCCCCTTGGGGTGTGCGCCCTGGGCTATAGCCCCCCTAGCCCCCCCCCCCCCCCGTTAATCCGGGCCTGCTTACCACTAGTTAATTAAGATTTCTTTTGCGTTCCTGAAAATTTTGAATTTTGGAGTGTACCCTTTTTTCCCCTCTACCCTCCATTTTGGGTCCGCTATGCAACTTACTGTAATTTTTCAGCTTCTCAATTACATCCCAGCTAGCGAAGTCCCAAGCATGTTCGGGCCAAGTCACGTTACCGAGTCCCTATCGATTATTCGCAGGTGGTTGAGCTCTGGTTGCGGCGGACTCGGAAAACGGCGGAACGCAGCTCTCCACCTCGACGAGACCCTGTAAATCTTCGGGACAAACGAATTGAAGCCAACCCGAGAGAACCGACCAACTCTTGATATTGGTGCTTCACCACTCGCCCCAGTTTTCTCCCCGCGAGAAAATCCCGATTGATCAAGTGGAACCAAATGTTTTAAAACATTGCAGCATACAAATCATATAATATATGCGATATTATCGCATATAAACAACGGAGAGGTTTAATCAACGCTGGTAGTTAGTTTCTAAGAATTTAATCTCAATTTGAAGGTCAGGAGGAAGGAAATCAGTTTTAGAAGGAATACAAATATATTAGTTTCTGCAGGAACTACCTACCTATTCAAAACATTGTTGAAATTCCAACTTGCATGCAAGAAACGAGTGCATTATCTAAATTCTGAAGTCACAAAACCAAATTGAAAAAAAAAAACCATTTCCGAAAAAATATATAATACGCTCGACCTACAAATCGACAAATGAGGGTTGACCAGGTCCACTCACTCAAATTATCAAGACTCCAATTATCAAGAAGTGTAATGACTCCAATAAGGTAACTTTCTCTCATTAGATGGGCCAACTTATTCGGGACAATTTATTTCGGTTAAAATAACTATGCCAAGTTCTCAACTTCCGCCAACTTTCTTCCGGTGACAAGTTGAGCTACCTTGAATTATTTCTGCATTTGCTCGCCAGAGAGTGCGCTAAGAGCTCTCGAGCGGAATTCTGTCAAAATCGCTGCAACGAGACTTGAAAACAAAGAGATGATGCAGTTTTTCTGGACAATTTGATTGAACTCAAAATATTACTGTGGGGGAAAATCCCCACGTTGAGGGATGAATTGCCAGCCCGCCATATAATATACTATGTATATGTAATATACTATGTAATATATTATGTAGTACCAGCGGGAGGAACGGGTCACGCCACAGTCGCGACGCGAGCGTGCGAAACCCCTCTTCTCCTGTCGATGACCCAGCTTTTTCATTAGGAGTCGAGGGGAAATTTAATATTAAATTTGATAGCTTGCTGTTCATTTATTGCGCCATTATGTCAATAAGCGGCGAGAGAATAGGGATCGGGTCTGCTGGACAGTCCTTCATTGTCGACAATTTGGTTGTGGAAGCTGCAAAAGCAGATCTTGTCTCGACACCCGGCTCCGCTGATCAGGCCTTCATTGCCGACGATGCAATTGTGGAAGTTGTTACAGCGGATTTGGGTAAGTTTGGATCAATTGGTCAGGCCATCTTTGGCGAAAACTCGCTTGAGGCAGCTGCAACAATTGATCTCAGTTCCACTGCGAAACCAGGACAAACTGATACCAGCCACTACAAATCGTGTTGGGTATTAGCATCTCCTTGGTTTCCTTCTGTAGACCTCGCTCCGTCACAGTACTTACCCTGACATCTCACGTAAGCCTGTCGAGTGCGGGTCTTCGATTGAGGCTGCATTCTCTGCTAGGCCTGTAGACTACGACAATTCGTACGATTGCCCTAGCTAGAGATGTTCCCATACTCCCTTCACTTTCCTTCACTACAAAAACGCTGCAAATTTTATACAAGGGTTTATTATTCTGTGATATAGGTTACTTGTACAGACATTTAATTCTGTCAATAAAAAAAATTTTAAAAAATTTTTTTTGGATTTTTATATTTCAAAAAAAAATTTTTTGGGGGGATTTTTTTTTCAAAAATGTGTTTTTTCAAAAATTCTTTAATTTTTACTCGAAAAATATTTAACTTCTTGGGATCCTTCAAAAATCCCATTTTTAGCCCCATGAAAGCCCTATAGAACGCCACAGTGAAATCGGATCGTTCCGGGACCCCCAAAAATGGATTCTACGTCCAAAAATACTTCGAAAACGACACCTAACTCGATCCCCTAGCCAAAAGCCTTCAAAACACCCCTCCCGTAGCCCCATTTTAGCCCCATAGCGCCCCACGGGTTTGGGCGATCGGACTGAAAACCGTTCGGGCACAACTAGATGGTAAACCAAGTATTTTGCCAAAATTTCAGATTTTTAAAAAAATTCCTACTGCCCAAAACGGCCCGGACGGCGGACGGCGTACGGCGTACGGCGGACGGCGGACGGCGGACGGACATTTCGGATTTTGAATGTAGACCTCTTGAAACGGATAATGTCAAATTTTGAGGCCGATCGGAGTCGTCGACCCGCGTCGCGAAAACATAGGTGTATTATTCCAAGAATAATAAACCAAAAGCGGTGAAATTGTGGATTCACGACACAGGCCGGCCGGCCGCGGCCTTCCGCTAAACACACAACACAAAATTTAATTACTTTAAATACCAATTTAGGAAAACAAATTCATGTAAGTACACCCTCCACATTCTTTTTACAGGGTGCTCCTACAATTACTTTTGTGGGTCGATGGAATATGGTATGCACAATAAAATCCCCGTTTTGGACTCTCTGGAAGAAAATTTCTCCCAAGAAATATTTAATATTCCCGAGGATAAAAACAAATCTTCAGAGGCACAGTGAATGTTGGCTGGCGTCAACCAAAAATTGACAGAAATGGGACCCTGAAAAATGGATTCTACGTTCAAAAATAATCAGAAAAAAGTTCATTTAATCACACCTAACTCTACCCCTTTGGCTAATGTACGAATGTTCCACGCGATGCATATAGTACGTATTTGCAATTAAATGTCCCGGAACACGATCGATCGCAGGTGGCGATTCACCAGCACTTGTATCTATTACTAACGTTGCAAATATAGTGAGTTCGGGGATTTTGTTTTCCGTCGTCGGAGATTTTTTCCGGGATTGCTCGTTAGGGATGATAAAAACGCTGCAAATTTTACACAAGGGTTTATTATTCTTTGATATACGTTACTTGTGCAGAAATTTGATTCTGTCAATGAAAAAATTGAAAAAAAAAAAATTTTTTTGGATTTTTCTCAAAAAAAATTTTTTTTTTTGATTTTTTGTTCAAAAATGCGTTTTTTCAGAAATTCTGTACTTTTTACTCGAAAAATATTTAACATCCTGGGATCCTTCAAAAATCCCATTTTTAGCCCCACGAATGCCCTAAAGATCGCCCCAGTGAAATCGGATCGTTCCGGGACCCCAAAAAATGGATTCTACGTCCAAAAATACTTCGAAAACGACACCTAACTCGATCCCATAGCTAAAAGCCTTCAAAAAAACCCCTCCCGTAGCCCCATTATAGCCCCATAGCGCCTCACGGGTTTGGGCGATCGGACTGAAAACCTTGCGGGCACAACTAAATGGTAAACCAAGTATTTTGTCGAAATTTCAGATTTTTTAAAAATTTCCTACTGCCCAAAACGGCCTGGACGGCGGACGGACATTTCGGATTTAGAATGTAGACCTCTTGAAACGGATAATGTCAAATTTTGAGCCCGATCGGAGTCGTCGACCCCCGTCGCGAAAACATAGGTGTATTATTCCAAGAATAATAAACCAAAATGACTGAATTGAGGTTTTTTCAAAGGATTTATCCACAGTGGTAAATTTTGAGAATTTTTCGGGGATTTTGGTTTATTATTCTTCGAATAATACACCTATGTAATCGCGACGTAGGTCTACGACTCCTCAAAATTTGACATTATCCGTTTCAAGAGGTCTACATTCTAAATCCGAAATGTCCGTCCGCCGTCCGCAGTACGCCGTCCGCCGTCCAAGCCGTTTTGGGCAGTAGGAATTTTTTTAAAAATCTGAAACTTTGACAAAATACTTGGTTTACCATCTAGTTGTGCCCGCAAGGTTTTCAGTCCGATCGCCCAAACCCGTGGGGCGCTATGGGGCTAAAATGGGGCTACGGTAGGGGTTTTTGAAGGCTTTTAGCTATGGGATCGAGTTAGGTGTCGTTTTCGAAGTATTTTTGGACGTAGAATCCATTTTTTGGGGTCCCGGAACTATCCGATTTCACTGGGGCGATCTATAGGGCTTTCATGCGGCTAAAAATGGGATTTTTGAAGGATCCCAGGAAGTCAAATATTTTTCAAGTAAAAAATAAAGAATTTTTGAATAAAAAAAAAACTTTTTTGAAAAAAATCCAAAAAAAAATTTTTTTTTAGATAAAAATATAATTAAAAAAAATTTTTTTTAAAATTTTTTCATTGACAGAATTAAATTTCTGTACAAGTAACGTATATCAAAGAATAATAAACCCTTGTGTAAAAGCAGCGTTTTTTCCTTTTTTGTTTCCTGCATTCATCGAAAACATGACTCGGTTTCATGATAAATAGGTTCAAAAAATGAGTCTCTTGCGTTTCCAAGGAATGAGGGTGGTCGAGAAGGGTGTTATTTTGGAAATAGAATCCATTTAGGGAACCCCTGTCATTACATATGTTTTTTTTTTTGTTTTTTTTTTTTTTAATGGTGGTAGACGTACTTAAATAATATTTTATTCCCATTTTATGGGAAAGATTTATCCAAAGAGTAATACACTTAACGTTTTTATTTATTCATTTTGTTTACTAGCGTCGCTCGATTTTTGCTGTTATGACCCCTAAATCCTTCAATGCTTAAAATTCGCCTTTTAATTATTTATGAGAAAGAGCATCCATGTAAATGGATGAAATACACCTCGGCCCCTGGACCCCCCGGTGCTTTTCGCTTAGAGCCTACGGCTGAAATTCAAGAAACATGGAACATGCTTTATTAACCGTGGGATCGAAACCCATCTTGCGTGTTTGAAAAGTAACTGTGAGTAACTGTGAACTAGTGGCCTAGCGGTAAGACAGGTGAGGACGCTGAACAAGTGGCCTAATGTATGGCAGGTGAGGACGCCGAACTAGAGGCCTAACGGTAAGACAGATGAGGACGTCGCACTAGTGGCCTAACGGTAAGACATGTGAGGTTGCTGAACTAGTGGCCTAACGGTAAGACAAGTAAGGATGCCGAACTAGTGGCTTAACAGTAAGACAAGTGAGGACGCCGAACTAGTGGCCTAACGTACGACAGATGAGGACCTGCACTAGTGGCCTAACCTTTAGATAATAGAGGATGCCGAACTAGTGGCGTATCGTATATTTATATAGGTAAACGGGGGGGTGGGGTTTATATAGGTATTGGTATAGGTTTATATACGTAATATATAAACAACGAAGTAATATACCTATAAACGTGACACTCCCGCGTCTCCCTTCCCGACTTACGTTTCTGGACAGTTATGTCACGGCTAAAGAATGTTCCATGCTAAAATGAGTCTTTTTATCGAATTATTTGTTTTATATTAATTATAACAACAATTATTGTAACGGTGTGGTACTTCACGGGTAGGTTTGTGATCACTACATTAAAAAACGCTATTTTTAATCGCTTCGGAGGATTATAGTAGATAGACAGAGGTAGGTAGAACTGCGAAAAAAAGTGGCATTCGACCTTTTGGTTTATTATTCTTCGAATAATACACCTATGTAATCGCGACGTAGGTCTGCGACTCCTCAAAATTTGACATTATCCGTTTCAAGAGGTCTAGATTTTAAAACCGAAATGTCCGTCCGCCGTACGCCGTCCGGGCCGTTTTGGGCAGTGGGATTTTTTTTTAAATCTGAAATTTTGACAAAATACGTGGTTTACAGCCCGATCGCCCGAACCCGTGGGGCGCTATGGGGCTAAAATGGGGCTACGGGAGGAGTTTATTGAAGGTCTTCAGCTATGAGGTCGAGTTAGGTGTCGTTTTCGAAGTATTTTTGGACGTAAAATTTATTTATGGGGGTCCGGAACGATCCGATTTCAGTTTGGGGATCTATAGGGCGTTCATGGGGCTACGAATGATATTTATGAAGGACCCCAGGAGATCAAATATTTCCCGAGTGAAAAAAATTTTAATACAAAATTTAAAATTTTTTTATTGACACAGATTTAATTTTCGTACAAGTAACCTATATCAAAGAATAATAAGCCCTTGTGTAAAATTTGCAGCGTTTTATTTACTATCCCTTCTATTTAAGGAGCGTTCTTGCACATGGCTCGCACTTTACCTCTCTTTAAAGGTGCATCCACACTATGCCGATTGACATGATTTGGCATAGGCTGAGTGGCAAACTGTCTTGCATAAAGCCGATCCGCATTATGGCGAAAACAAGAGTTGACGTTATTTCAAACCAAAATTCTCGAATCCATTGAGCAGCCACTCATCCAATGATTTATTATTTTGAATCA
Source organism: Pilophorus perplexus (assembly GCA_955831195.1). Taxonomy (NCBI): domain Eukaryota; kingdom Metazoa; phylum Arthropoda; class Insecta; order Hemiptera; family Miridae; genus Pilophorus; species Pilophorus perplexus. The sequence goes on along the minus strand of OY037007.1, from coordinate 16,732,813 downwards.
CTGAAGGCGTGAATAATAACGAACCCGTGTTTAAAATGTACAACTTTTTTTTAAATCTGCACATCCTGAAAGGTCTAATTTCGCGTCAATAATACCAACCAAAAGGACAACAAATAATAAATCGAAGAAGTGCAACAACCCGAAAAGAATAACGTTGCTCTAAAAATGAAATATAAAAGTTCGTTTGTTTATCCTCTTGTGATACACTTTTGCTTGGCTGGTTGAAAATGAGGTCAAAAGGGCTCGCTCGAACCAAAAGAAAGTCGGGGAATACCTCAACCGCAGAAAAGTTGCGAGGAGAAATTCAATCATCGGAAGCATCGTAATGGGACAAGTCTCAAACCCTTTCCGGGATGAGATGATCGTCGTCAAGGGTGAAAAGGGGGGAGCCAAAATAGATCTGATAAAGTCGGTGAGACTTCGCTATTTGTTTACTCCTCTGGAACGGATTCAATCCACTTACAAATTTCGATCAGACCTTGGAGTGGGGAGAAGGGCAAATCCGACTAGGCCTAAAGATACCCCACCTGGCCCAAACAAGGTAAATCATCCTGTGATTGATTTTGTCTGAGCCAAATGGAGTCTTATTCCGTTTCTTCCCTCAGGAAAACAAATAGAGAGAAAAAAGTTAATTTGTGTCACCATTAACGCATTAATACGTTCCCCTTCTCTTCAACTGTTTAAAGACTGGGGGATACAATTAAAGTCTTTGTTGGGAATTTGAGAGGGTGAAAATTCGCTAAAAAGTAAAAGACGCTTTCTTGTCTTCAGCTTCTCGATGCTTTGTGGTGACTTGACTTCTTTAGTAGTACTGCATACGAAATGGGGCTGCAGCCTAATCCGAAACAAATGGAATCAAAACAAACGCTAAACGTACGGAGGCGAAACAGCCTTTTCGCTAAATTCCATTTCGTCAGGGAACGAGAATTTCCTCCGTATTCTCACATGACAGTTCACACTCATGCAGATGTTAATGACTTGGCTTGTCAATTTAAACTGACTGGCATATTCAATTTTGTCTTTCGTATGCAGTACCACAGAGATGGGATTTTATGGTGAAAATGTCAGCCAACTTATAAAAACTGTGGAATAGAGGACGACGAGGGGCTCGGCGTTGAGATGAATGATTCAAGAAGGCTGAGAAGAGGTGTGGAGGAAGGGTTGAGCTCCTCTTAGGAATAACCCGGTCATTTTCTCAAAGAACAGACGGGGATGTCACGCCGGAGGCCCAGAGACCTAACAATGAGGCCGTCGGCTTACCCTGATCCCACATTCATGAACCTTACAGGGGAGGACAAGCCAATAACGGTTAGGTCTACGAGTATGGAAGGAAAGAAGTCGAACGCGGTTTTTACATTGGCTTCCCAACTTTCACTGTAACGATTAGTGGAATTTGCACCCTACCCGAATTAACGTCAAAAATCACTTCGATAATGACACTACGCTCGACATGCCGGCCAAAAAAACCGAAGACTCCATCTGGAACTCCGATAAATCAATTTCTCATCCAAAACCGAGCCCGTCTCGGCCCACAAGTCTGTGATAACTCCGCGTATAGCCTTTTTGTAACCCCACGGAGTCCCAAGTAATGTGGCGATCGAGCAGAAAACCTCGAGGAACAACTAGCAGCAAAAATGAGTATAATGTCGACAGTCAATTCGCAAAACCATGTAAGTCTTTTTCCGGAAATTTGTTGGATCTTTTCCAGAAGTTTGATGGAAATTGATGGAAGTTATCTATAACTAGATCTATCTATATAGATCTATAGATCTTTTCCGAAAATCTGATGGATTTCTTATGAAAGCTTGATGGATCAAGGGATTCTCATTCTATCAGAAAAGCTTAAGGAAAAAAATCCGGACAAAGACTTATGCGGGGTGCCTGCGGTCACGTCGCTTCTCCACGGGCGATATTAGTAGCCGACACGTTGTTTTGCGCACAATTGAGGAGGTCCGTGCAATAAGGTCACTTATTAATATTATGTCATATTATGACAAAAGTTCGTTTCGAGCCAACGGGCTCCAAATATTTGCAGCGCTCATTCCCACGGGCGATATCAGTAGCCGACACGTTGTTCTGCGCACAATTGAGGCGGTCCGTTCAATAAGGTCACATAATATGTCATATTATGACAAAAGTTCGTTTCGAGCACACGGGCTCCAAATATTTGCAGCGCTCATTCCCAGGCAACTATGAGCCATTTTGAGTCAAAACATTTTTTCCCCTCTTTCATCACTATTCTTTTGGAAATATCTAGAAGTTTATCGACGATCAATCAAGAGGCGCCCAGGAAACAAGCTACACTTGAAGAAAGGTAGTATGCTCCTTTTTGTAGGGAACACAAAATGACGTTTCCCATCAGTTCCCTGCAAGAAGGGATTTCTAAACGATTCCTAAACAAAAAACTCGCTCAAAACAAAGCATCATATTATTGTAATAAAACCGAAAATATGAAACCTGAAACACTCATATGAAAAATAGGCATCTGTCTTGTTGAATCATTTGAAGTAGGTACCTACCTCCCTAATAATACGTTTTACAATATGTTTTCTATGTAAACCAAGTCAGTTAGTGCCAAAAAATGACAACTCTACTATTTTTATCTCTTACTCTTGGTAACGTCAGACAGAGTAGCTGACAAGAGGTACAGTGAATAATATCGAATATTGAACTAGTACCTAACTGACAAGAAGTAAAAAATACAAATGAGAAAAAAGTAGTATCTGAAACCCTTTTGCTCGTAATAAGTAACTAACTAAGCAGGTGCCTACTGAACATTTTATTTTATAGTTTTATTGTTTTATCAAGCCATTACAACAACGTCAAAAATACACTGCCAAGGTTATGGCACAGAAGCTTCCTCGTGATCTTCACAACATGTCACCATTAAAATTTTAGGAGACCAGAGACGACCGAACCCAAACCAAAAATTAAAAACGCTGCTAATTTCACACAAGCTTATTATTCTTTGATATAGGCTACTTATGCAAAAATTATTTCTGTGTCAAAAGGAAAAAAATTTGGAAAAAATTTTGTTTGGACTTTTTTCAAAAATTTTTTTTTTTGGATTTTTTTTCCAAAAAAAATTGTTTTTTCAAAAATTCTTCATGTTTTACTCGAAAAATATTTAACCTCCTGGGATCCTCCTTTTTAGCCCCATGAAAGCCGTATAGATCGCCACAGTGAAATCGGATCGTTCCGGGACCCCCGAAAATGGATTCTACGTCCAAAAATACTTCGAAAACGACACCTAACTTATGTTTGGACAGGTGTGGGACCTCGAAAAAATGGGGTTTGCCTCCAAAATTACTCTGAAAACGACACCATATGTGACCTCCTGGGATCCTTCAAAAATCCAATTTGTAGCCCCATGAAAGCCTCATAGATCCTCATGGTGAAATCGGATCGTTTTGGGACCCCGAAAAATGGATTCTACGACTATAACTACTTCGAATACGACACCTAACTCGACCCCATAGTCAAAAACCTACGAAAACCCCTCCTGTAGCCCTATAGCGCCCCACGGGTTTGAGCGAACTGGGAGTTTTCCTCTTGGAAAGTTTTTATCTCCTTTTCCTGTACTATGATTTGATGATTGGGTCCACTTATTCGAGATCCATATCCTCAACACCCCCATCTATTGAGTTCACCACCCTACACACCTGTAACTCCCCCCCCCCCCCCCCCCATCAACACCATTATCTTCATTCACTCAAAAGCGAAGCCCCGATAGAATACCGGTAGTTACAACTCCCCCGTGTCGAAGTATTATAACCGCCTGTTTTGACGCCGCTTGAAAAATTTTTGTTGGATATCATTTTATCGTAGAATCACCGTCGAAATGAAATTCAACTTTATCAATTTGAAAAGCTCACTTCGGCGGCGGAAACATCGTCAGCGGTCAGTTTAATGTTCCAACTATAACGTGCGGATAACCAACCCATCCCATGAACTTCCGCTTGTATACTCACCGCAGAGCAATATCGAACTTGAGTTTGCTTAGTATGTAAAGGGGGATTCAACTTTTCTAGTAAAGATGGAAGATAAAGCCGGAATTAGGCAAACCCGCAAGGTGCATCGGAACAGCCCCTTGCGGCAGAAGTTTATCAGCAGTAACTTTAGCGTCTGATATCGCTACGCTCAGCTACACTTTGACTCAACCTCCTTCCACCCGACTTTTCCCGATCCCTCTGTTTTTGTTTTAGTCAATGTGGCTAACTGCACTACTATACTAGGTACGTATTCCTGTCGAACTCATTCATTCTTGAGCAAAATTAGAAGACCATTGCGGAAAATTATGGAAATTAATTTAAATTTTCGTCGCTGTAGAAGCAACACCGCCTAACCCACTTCGGTCGGAAAATGAAACAGCTTTTACAAGAAATGGGTTTTAAATGAAACAGTCATATGAATCAATTTTTGAAACGATACAGTTTTTCTTTAATGAAACCTTTATTTGTGTCACCTGTGAAGTTGGGAAGATGTGGATTACGTGGTGTTGCTTCTACAGCGACGTTTTCTTTCGGATACTTGATGAGATTAAATAACTAAATGATATTAAATACATCACATTACAAATGTATAGTAAACCTAATGAAACAGAAAAGAGTAGAATTTTTAAGTTGCAAAACCGAAAATTAAAGTTGCAAATTGTTGCAAAAGTTGCTTTGTATCGCCGGAAGGCCTTTACTAATAAACCTTCTCATTCTCAAGGTGCAAATTGATCACAAGGTCCACTGTGTTTATAGTGGAGATCATTGATCTCCACTATAAATTGTCAACAATTTAATTTTTTAAACGCTGCATATTTTACACAAGAGTTAATATTCTTTGATAAAAGTTACTTGTTCGAAAATGAATTTTGTCATTAAAAAAATATTTTGAAAAACAAAAAAAAATCTGTATGTTGTTCGAACAGACGTGGGACTTCGAAAAATGGATTATGCATCCAAAACTACTTGAAAAATATTTGAACCCCTGGGATTCTTCAAAAATTCAATTTGTCGCCCCATGAGAGCCCACTAGATCCCCACGGTGACTACGAATCGTTTTGGGACCTCCGAAAATGGATTCTACGTCCAAAAATATTTCTAAAACGACACCTAACTCGATCCCGTAGCCGTAATCCTTCAAAAAAGCCCTCCCGTCGCCCCTTTTTAGCCCCTCACAGCCCCATGGGTTTGGGCGATCGGGCTGAAAACCTTGCAGGCACAACTAGATGGTAACCCGAGTATTTTGTCAAATTTTCAGATTAAAAAAAAAAAAAAAATCCTACTGCCCAAAACGGCCCCGGACGGCTCATATTTCATCTTGCCCCACCAGCACCAGTACCGGATTTCTCAATTTTAGGCCTGGAAGAGAATAGGTGTTTAAAAACCAACGAAAATTGTAGCGCATGTTGTTAGGAACCTACCTACATCTCTCCAACAAGAAACTCCCCTAGGAAAAAGCATGTCCCATGCTAAAATTGTTTTACTTAGGTATACTTTCTTTATTTGAGCTGTTTTCTACTCGACTATCAAGCTGTATGCTCAAAAATTCAGCTTGAACAAATTTTGGTTCGTCTTGCCCCGGTCTCCCCTACATGATGGGACCCAGGAAGGGGAAAAGAATGTACACCATGGGTCCTGATAACCGGATGAGTTATCGTAGTTAGGCAAGCGAGTGAAAATCAAGATGATATCGTTTTTCTTATTCTATCTCTATTTTTGTGTGTGCAGAATCCGAATCTAATGAGATCTAATAAATATATGAAGACCACAGGGGAAAAGGGGGGAAACTCCAGATTTCCGATTTTTGGCAATTCAAAATGTAAATGTAAAACGCGTTCCTTTCCCCGTTCTTCCCCTGTAACTCAGAACCAGAATCGCCATAATGAGCGGCATTCTCCCCGTTTTTCCCTTTTTTGTGGTATCTAATAGAAACTAGACCTCGTGTAGAAGTTGTTGCCAACCTTAACTCAATTTTCTCAAAAATGGAGTTTCCCCCTTTTTCCCCTATGGCCTTCATATGTTATTTGTTTAGAGATATTGGCAAAAAAACTCCAAACTTTTGGAATATTAAATTTTGTCAGTTTTTACTCCGAAATTATGCCTCCTATGGCAAAAGTCACTATTATATGAGAGAAAAAGCATTACATTTCCTGTAAAATGCACTGGTCTAAGTTGATTGTAGACCCAATAGTTCAGCTAGAGCGATTTGAAAAAGGGCGACTTTTTACGCGTTTTTCGAAAAGTCACTTTTTCGCACTTCAAACAGCTGAAACTTCGAAACGGCCCGTCCTATCGTGAAATGTTACATAATGAAAGTTGTAGAGCGGTGAATTTCCCATAGGATAAGCACCCAACGTTAGTCGAAAAGTGCCTATCGTACGAAAAACCACGTTTTTCGGGACATTTTTGGCTGTAGCTCGGAAATTATTGGTCCGATTCTTTTTTTTTTTTTTTTTTTTTTTTTTTTTCACGTGAAAGCTTATTAAATTCCCAATCGAACATGATATGTGACATTTGGATGAAGGATTTCACCGCGTAGGAACTTAAAGGACAGAAAAATGTGCGTTTTTGGTAACATTTCTGCACTTTTTTCAGTTTTTTTGCGTTTAACTCCGAAACTATTCGTCCTGCGGCAAACGTCCTTATTATAAAAGTGATAGAGCATAACATTCCTTATAAAATTCATTGGTCAACGACGATTGTAGGCCAAGTAGAACAGGAGCTACATTGTTTCAACCCCTCCGGGACCCATGGTGTATATGTTGTAATCCCTAATAAACGTCCGGGACCCATCGTGTAACATGAAAACGCCATTATTCATTCATAAAAGACCACAATTCACGTTTCAGGTTATAATTCATCCATAAAAGAGGCCATAAGCAACGTTTCATTGTGCCCCGAGCTCCTTTGTTTCAAAGAACCCCAAACAAGGCATTTCGGTTTCCCCTAATCTCTATCTCAAACGTGAAGCAGCAGGAATACGAAAATTGGGCAAAAACGTAAAGGAATACATGTACATTGAAATGCCATAAGAGGCAGCTGAATTAAAAAATCATTGTTAACTGGAGGCGAAAATTTCTTGACGAAAAGTGTTTACCTTCAAGGCGAAAAACGCATCAAGTTGCATCATATGGTTGCATGCAACTGGAAGGGGACGATCGGCTGGCCATGTTGGGAGTGGACAGCAGCCCTTACTATAGTATTAAGTATTAGGTATACCAAAATCCCTTTGAACTAGACCCTTCAGTACGATCGGTACATAATCTGTTTCACTGTGCCCCGTTTCATTGTGCTCCTCTCTCCCCTACTTTCTACAGTCAAAACGACACCTTATTCGACGTCCAGGAGGTCGATTGAACATTTCTATCAAGGGACGCGCAAGTTTATACCTAAATAAAAAGTTACCAACACCAAGGCGGAGTAAAGCGACGAATGTAGGGGTGGGGTGTTGGGAACGAGGCCAAGAAACATCAAAAGATGCCGATTTTAGGAAGCTTTTGTCTACTAATGCAGGTGTTTGATTGATTATGTGCACTTAATGCCCATGGGCGGCTAATGGATTAAGTCAGAATAATATTTACTCAAGTACCCTCGTTTGCTCCGAAAACCGTTGATTTGTTTTGACGCTTAGAAGAACATTATAGGTTTTATTAATTATTCGGGTGCCGCGAAACATTATTAATAAGTTTGTGAACGCAATTAGTAAATGTATTTTTCATTTATTATTATTATTATTTATTTATTTTATTTTTTATTTTTTCAGGCTGCTGCTCGTAGTTGGATTGAAGCAACCTTTCAGAAAAGAGAGTGCATCAAATTCATCCCTAACCCTAAAGATGAACACAGGTAAGAGCTAGAAATTATGTAATACCTGAATATTTTCTACATTACATACAAGACATCATGTTCTATTCACTTGTTGTTTCAATGCGAAATAATTTCGCGAAAACCCAGAAGTGCAGTTACAAGAGGTTTTGGAAGTGCATGCAGGAACATGACTTTTTTAACGTGTTACGTACACGTTTTTACGGGGTAATTTGGTGAAAGTGCGTGAGAGATCCCCCCACCTGTCCGACCCGAACGTGTCCCTTCCTGCCACCAATGTGGGCCCTCATCGCCCTGCCCCTTCCACATCGTTCTCGAGACGGCTCTCATTCGGTTCATCGTTGATTATTGTTCTGTTGTGAGCTACGTCGTTATGTACCTAATTGATAAATTATGGACGGACCGAATCACTGTATCAAGCGTCCAATTGTCTCCTAATCCAAAAAACATGCGCTACGTTCCCTTGCTATGACCCTTGATCAAAAATGAGATAATCCGGGGGTTTCGGGTGTCCCCCAGGTAAATCATGAGACATTACAGCATGTACAATGATCTTCTCAAATCACAAGTTTGTGTTGTTGTTGGCATGATTTTTTGTAGTGATGGCAGGAGAAGGATATCTATGATGTGGCATTTCCTTTGGACCGAAATTTTCAACATGTGCAATCGTATTTTAGTAGTATCAACATAGTGCAATCGTATTTTAGTAGGTTGTTTCGCTATGTGGGGCTACAGGAGGGGAAGGATTTTGAAGTATTTAGGGTGGGGGTTCGAAAGGGCTGTCGGTTTCGAAGTATTTTTGGACGCAAAATCCATTTTCATCTCCGGAAAAAGCGGTCCGCCAGCTAAAAGTCTGGGAGCCCTTGATATAAAGTACGCCGTTAATTAAAAACAGTAAAGGCAGTTTTTTTTTTTTTTTTTTTCAATATAAAAATCTTAAATTCTATAATCAGTTTTTTATTGCCCAATTCAAATTTTCGCACAATTTATGGCAAGGAATAATAAACCAAGGTGTAATCCAAATTGCTGCTTTTTTCTACGAATCTTTTCTCGGAACGCGGTACTGGCGTGGCAGCCTTCTCGTCTGGTTATGCAAAGCCCGCGTGGCCAATGAGTCGTGCTGGTGAGGTAGATTCAACAATGGGTGAAAAGTTGGCGACACTGGCTCTACCTCACCATCTCGACTCGGAGGTCGTGCGGGCATTTCATGTTTCGTTCTAAATAACGTTTCCAAGTTAGAGAGACTTAGTGTCGTTATCGTCGCCGAAATTGAAGTAACTTGCATGACTTGAGAAGTCCTTAGGGAACAGACGTAACGGCAGTTCTACGATTCCTTTTCAAGTTGGAGAAGTCAAATAAGGTGTTCTTGTGTTAGGGTTGTATTTGAAGTTGAGCTAATTAATTAGTTTGGCATTGCCATGTCCGTGGGGTTTTGTCGAGATCAACGAGGGGCATTCGTTACTCTGTTTCGCAAGTTTGTTGGGTGATGTGTTGTATATCCGCCAAAACCCTTCCAGTTATACTTACTGTTAAGCTTCTGATATACGGAGCAGTCAAGCGAATTACGAATTTCAATTTGTTTGGGGTGGGTGGGGGTGGTGGGAGGCACTATACGGCCAGCTGTCTTACACACTTGTGCAGTCTTCCCATCATACGGATTAACACTCAGGGTTTAAAGCAGGGTTCACATTTGTGCGTCAATGCGCTATTGCATCATTACGTTGTTGGTACTTTTCCGTTATACCCCCCCCCCCTACTTTCGCGACTGTTGCACGCCCGCCCGATGTTTCTAGGCACCGGTAATGATCCCTTTTCACATTTTCATTAATGTACGCACAGATACGAAAGAGTGAAGAGGCATCGGTGAATTCTTGGAAAAACGAGAGGGTAACTCCATTGGCCACGGGGGCTGTGCGCTTGCTTGGGTCGAATGTCTTCCCGATGAACCGGTTGGTTTACTAATCTCTTCGCAAAGGTCTTTCCCAAGAGCACAGACAAGAAATTGAGCGCCTTTGGAAGTCCGCAAAAATGCCCAATAAAAGACAATGCGGAACAACTACTTCGTTACTCGATACCTATTTGAGTGAATTCATGTGGAGGCAATCAAACTACAACCACGCCACTTTGTTTCAACAAATCCTCACTAACATCGGCAACTTCTGAAAACACGGTAGGTAATTGGTTTTTTCCCTTCTTTAAAAATATATATATATAATTTCTTCTCACAGTTTGAAATTGTTACGAATAGTACGTAAATATCAAATCTAAGTAAGAGGGAATGCCTAGAAACATCGGGCGGGCGTGAAACAGTCGCGTAAGTCAGGGGGGGGGGGGATAACGAAAAAGTACCCGTCATTGCGTTCGGTCCGCTGATTGGCCGATGCCAGTGGTAAGTCCAGTCGGGAAGAGGTTAGTTTTGACGGAGAAGCACTTTCGATGCTGACTGTAGACATCCGAAAAATCAGATATTTTAGCGGAACGACGCAATGATAACAGCGTTAACCTGCGCAGTTCACTACTGCGCATCCACGTTATTGTAGTCGCCATGGCAACATCAACAAAACACAAATAAACGCGGGAATGAGCAGTTGTGTGCAACGCTGCAATTGCAATTTGTCGGATGCTTTCTCTTCTTGTTTCTCTCATCAGCAATCAGCATGAGCCAGGTAGATTCTGAAATACTTATTGAATTGGTTCGAGGGAAAAGCCTGCTATGGAATACCTCCGAAAAGGGCTACCGCAACACCGAGTTTCGATTTCCCTCTATATCTCATCTTGCTCTTATTATTCGAAACCCCAGTTGAATGAGTAGTGAAGGGGAGAAACCAGTAAACAGGGTGTTTTAGCGGCGTGGAAAGGAAATTCGTATTTAGCGGGGCAAAGCTGAGCTAAAAGGCGGGTCTGATGATGATGGCCCTCTCAAAGAGAAACTTCTCTCCCTTTTAACCTCAGTCGTTTTTGCTCATTTGCCTTCATCCCCCCTCCCCGCCCCTAGGCCCCAGATACAGGCGCACAGGCCCCAGGGCAAATCCACCTGTGGGATGCAAACTCCCCGCTTTCCCCTTAGGCCATCGACAACTCGACGAGTTCTTGCTCGAATTCACTCGAGTACCACCAACATCCAGTTGTCCCGACTGTCAACTGCGGTCAACCACTTCACCGAAAAGTGAGAAATGAAATCTCCCTACCCGAGGGCTGTCAACGAAAATTAATTAACTAAACTGTATGTAGAAAGAAGGTAATACTATGTTTTGTTCCGAAGAGTGGCATAAATCCTCTTAAGAATACCTGTTCAGATGATACGGGTCTGTAATAAAATATTCACCTTAACCAAAAACCAACTACTGTATTGAATTTAAATTTAAAAATTAATAAAATTTTGAAACGTGAACTAGAGTATAAATTTAATGAAAATGTTAATATTTAACAAATTATAAAAATACAAAGCAAATTAAATAAAAAACTAAAGTTATGGAAAAATAATATTTAAAAACAAAAGTTTAAATTTTAAACAACAAAATAAAAAATATAAAAATTTGAAAAATTAAATAAAAATTACAATAGAAACTGCTTGTATCGAGCTGAAGGTACCTGGATAACTTCCTTGCTATAACCAGTATTTTTCAAATTCTAAGGAAAGTTTTCCTAAACAGGAATAAACGTTAGTGCCCTATGGTAAAATCACCCACTTTGTAAAAAGCCTAGCTTTGTAAAAAGGCTTAGTGTAAAAAATGAGGACGTTCGGAACCACATCTGGGATGCCTAAGTGGCCCGAGGTCTCTACAAAAGGGTGAAAAGAGTCAGTCAGCCTCATGAATGGAAATAAATGGTGAGGCATTCTTCCCGAGGGGATGAAAAAGCGTCGTCTATTCGATATCCCGCTGCCACCTTCCTATTTAATACGGGGATTTGTGCCAAAAATATTAAAATTCATTTGGTTCGAGAGGATCGTGAGATTAATTTCGTTTGAACAGAATTAAAGAAGCGTGAAGTCAAACTGTGCTGAATGTTTTAGCATCTGAAAAGAGCATAATTTTCTAAGTTTGGTTGTACAAAGCAATGGCGTTAAAGTTAGTAAAATAAAGTTTTACTTTGGTTTATACTCCCACGTCTATTGGTTATAAACAACGAATTTGTATGAGTTGTGTGTGGACTTAATTTTTGAAACTTGTTTATGTTATGATTAAAGACTAAAATAATATGCATAAAATTTGGGAATTATATGCAGAAGAAATGGAAAATATGCGCCCCAAGCCAAAATTCGTAAACAAATAGAAGTAGGTTCTAAAATTAACTAAAATTTGAAACGAACCTACCTACAGTTACTTAGTCTATACTCCGATAATTGTCGCGTCGCGATATTATAGAAAACGTTAAAGGAATGAAATGAAATGAATTGATTCCGCAGAATCGTGAATGTAGGTAAACTTTTTTTCTTGACGCTCTGCATTTTTATCGTACTATTCTATATGTACGTATACCTTCATAAATTATTGAAAATCTATTTACATGAAAAGCGATATGAAACAGTTTTGTCTGGCTCTGAAGCTGTTTCAGCCATCATTGACAGCGTTTCATAAGAACTGAAGAACTGCAGCTTCAGTTCTTAGCCATGGCTTGCCGGAGTCAATTGTAACGGTTTCGGCAAAATTTAATAATAGTTCTCTGCTCATCTTCATCAACGAAACGGCCTTGCGTTTTTTTTACAGCTGTTTCACGTTAGGTATATGAAACAGGTACTGTTTCATCGTTTTTTCATATGAAACAGTTTCGCCGAAAGTAGCCCCAACAGTAATCAGAGGACAGGTCCTTCTTATGTACCTCGGAACGGCCTTATTTTCGAAAAATGTAACTGGTATGAGGAAAACTTCCACTCAGGAGTTGAAGAACTAGAAAGATACACACAATATAAAGACATAGGCAAAATAATATTTTTCATATTTTTAATATTTTTCATTTCATATTAGGGTAAGAGCACCAGTTATTGGCCACTTAAGGGTATTCCCCATCGTACAAAACCAATTAAAAGTTATATTCACATCTTTCACTGGTTTTTGAAAAGGAAAACATCTAACGAATGCGATCCAATGTCAATTTTGGCCGACTTTTTTGTTAAAATACCTGTTTTTTAACGATTTGTGTGAAAAGTCAATTGCACCAGTTATTGGCCACATGTTTCTAACATTGGCCACCTGTGCATCAGTTATTGGCCACCTAGGATTTTCCGTCTTTCCGTCCATTCATTCAATCTTTCCTTCTTATTAGTTCTTTTTTAAAACTCTTGTGTACTCATAATGATCCCCAGGATGCACAGATTCCTCCTATGCAAGAGATTTCTTACCCATCCGCTTTGGCTTGCCGCCTACATGTCATGGCACTATACGATTTTTCTGTGTTTGGTAAGAGGGATCATTCAGTCATAAAAACAAGCACTTTTTGTTTATTATTCTTGTAATAATACACCTATATGATCGCGACGGAGGTCGACGACTCCGATGGACCTCAAAATTTGACATTTTCCGTTTCACGAGTTCTAGATTTCAAAACCGAAATGTCCGTCTGCCGTTCGGACCGTTTTGGGCAGTAGGAATTTTAAAAAAAATCTGAAATGGGTATTGATAAAATACTTGCATTATCATCTAGTTGTGCCCGCAAGGTTTTCAGCCCGATCGCCCTAACCCGTGGGGCGCTATGGGGCTACGGGAGGGTTTTTTTAAGGCTTTTGGCTATGGGATCGAGTTTGGTGTCGTTTTCGAAGTATTTTTGGACATAGAATCCATTTTTGGGGGTCCTGGAACGATCCGATTTCACTGTAGGGATCTATAGGGCTTTCATGGGGCTACAAATGGGATTTTTGTTACACCCTTATTAAAACACAGCTCAAAATTATCAAATTACAGTTTAAAATAGAATAGTATCAATCAAAAAAGAGAACAATAAAAAATGCAATTAAAAACCTTTTTTCATGACACACCCTTATTAAAACGCAGCTCAAAATTATCAAATCACATTAAATGTGATATTAAAATTTTTTTAACAGAATAGTCTCAATCAGTCTCCCATTGCTTGTGGGAGTTCGCCAATCAACCATATGCCAATGATTGGAACATTAAGCATTAAAACGGCTGCTTTCCAGGCGTTGGCCACCAGCTCAGGTGGTGGCCAATAAATGGTTCACTGAAAAATACGTCTGTTTCATACTTTTCGTATCAGTTATTGGCCACGTCAATAATATTGTTAAAATTCATCCAAAACCAAAAAACTTACATGAATCGATAAAGAAATTACTACAGATTGCTCTCATATCAAAAAAAGTGATTTTGAACTGGATTGAACCCTCTAAAAAACCTTACGAATGAGGTGATGTTTGCTTACCGTTTTCGTAAGAAACGGCCCTTTCTGCGTCTAAGGATGTACTGAGGCCGGTATTGTGTCGACTCAGGAGGTTACAACTGGTTATAAAATTGATTTTGCAACATCACAGCCATCTCGATTAGTTACTTGACGCGAGAAAAATAGTCATACATTTTCAGAGGCATCCGGGTTTTAGAAAACTGAGTTTAAAAAATGGGTGGCCAATAACTGGGGGGTGGCCAATAACTGGTGCTCTTACCCTATGCAAATTCCAGTCTTTAGTAACTAAACTGTTATGAATCATAACTTATGTTAACATAACTGTTAACATAACTGTTATGAATCATAACTTATGATAGTTGAGGATTAATCCTCAACGGCAGCATTTTGTCGTTGCCTGCAGTCCAAATGAAACTTAACCGACATGTAGTTAACTACGCTGTACAAGTTGCACATGGCGTTACTCGTAATTGGATTAAATTAGAATAATGAAATTCAATTTCGTGTACCTACTGTAAAACATTATAGATGGTCGGTGTTGAAATGCTTGGTGTTTCATACAAGTGTTCAACCCTATTATATTGTAACAGAACAAGATGATAATGAGTATAATCTGTGCAATGTCCGGCCTGAAATTGAACTAACTGGGTTTTCTTTCTTGACGACGGGAACATGTGGCCATATTGCGATGTCAATGCAATATTAAAAGGCTACGTCCCTGGTACATTTGCCCAAACTATTAACCCTAAGACGTCCTTGAGCGTCATAATAGAACTCAGATAATTAGTTAGAGGAACGAACTAAATTAAAGGGCGTCTGCCGTTTTATTGTGTTCATTGTAGTCGAAGATAGCGAAGATTGTATAGTTTGGCGGGCTGGTTCTGTGCTGATACTTAGCTCGAAGGACAGCGAGAAGCGCGCGTGGTAATGGGCAAGAGGAAGATGCCCTGGTAAAGATAATTGACAAGGACGTTGCAAGGGTGGAACTAAGAGATCTTGCCAATAGGTGGAATGGTCTCTTTGGGAGGTCCTTGCAAGTCACACACAAGATGTGCTTTTTTACACCCAAGATCCGACGTAAAGATCTGTTTTTTACAACCAAAGGTGTTCTCAGTTTAATTTGAGTTTTATTTGTTTCTTTTACATCTAGCTCAACTTTCCTGAATCAGACGCCTCTTGCATGGACCTATTCCCCAGCGTTGAAAATAAGAGATGAAAACCTCTCGACAACTCAACCCCACTCCACGTCCTCCTCGAGAAAGTCGACGATAATGGCCGGCCGAAAGGATATACTCGTGGAGACTATCCCACGTTGTAACTAACCCAATTGGCGCTGGACAAAGTATCGCCACGGGTGCCCAATCACAATCGGGTCGTCGAACCACCGGGGGGTCTTAAGAAGTTGGGCCTAACTGCTTCGTCGTCCAATAAGTTGGACTGATGGATTTGGAGTGTGCGCGAATCCCACTCTACTCCACTCCAACATCAACATCGCGCAACGCGATTCGCGCTACATTCACTGCTGATTATCCCTTAACTCTCAATTTGTAATTTTGAAGTGTTTGCAAATTAAGATTTTAAATTTATTGGGATATTCACAGAGGGTTTAAAAATAAACGCTGGGTACTGGTTCAACATGCTATCTACCATCAGTCCACTGGTCTACCGTTTTGTGTGATATCAGTAGTTAGTGTAGGTGAATAATATTTACCTAAATATTATGTAGAGTGTGAACCTGCATAATATTCACCTACATATTATGTAGTGTGAACCTGCAAGTGTTGTGTTACCGAATTGGTCACCAATTAAGTAGTGTGCGTGGCGGAATGCGTATGGCGCAGCGTCCGTGGTTACGCCGCCAGTGTTTGTGGAGGAGGCCAGAGGGAGTACGAGTGGACATTCCTCATAGGCCTGATACAAGTTGTCGTGATCAGCAGTCAAAGAGGACGTTCCAGCCGCAGTGCAGGGGAACCTGGGTTCCTTAGGACTTCCCGAATTGTCGGGTTTCTCTAAGTCCGGCAGATCCTCAGTATGAGTGGGAGAAAGTTATCCTACACGAGATGTCGTATTGGATAGTGTTTCCTGCAGCCGCGTGAATACCGGGAGATGGTTCCCCGGCTTCCGAACTTTATGCGTCAAGTACGGACTCCTGGTAGACACCTCCGGTCTTGCAGGTGGCGACTTTTCCGGCTTCCAATCTCAAGCTGTCGAGTACGGGCTCCAGGACAACGGTCCCCTGCGTGTTCGTAGTTCCCGATATGTCGGGGGAGGTTTCCGGATCGTCGAAAACTATGCAAAAATTGTTGTGATCCGACATGACGTTGATTCACAATGGAAAGAATACGGGCTATGTCAGCTGGACGCATGAGGTTCGAGTAGCTACCGAGTCGGCTGAAGCTAAGCCGATCTCGGGAGAACGAAGCGAGCGGCAGCGAGGAGTACTCTCTCGGCGTTCTCGGGGGGGGGGGGGGGGGGGGGGGGGGGTTATCGGGGTGTCAGGTCGGTGCCGGGTGGGCGGCGGATGGGATCTTTCTGTTGAAATCCTACCTTACACCGCCCAACCAAATAAAACACATTCTGCGTTAAAAAAAAGTTGGCTAGTTGGTCGCTTCTAACAACCTCATCTCATTCTACCTGTACTGGTCTTCCCCCAACTTTCAACGCACGGTGTGTATTTTCAACGTCAGGTCGGAATCCGATAACCGCCCTGCTTCTCGAGTGAAGAACAATTTTTCCCCGAGAGTGGAGAGAGAAGTACCTACCTACCGAGGTATCGGAGAAAAATCTATAAATATGGATCAGTGTGGGGGGGGGGGGGAGGTCTAGGTAATGTTTTCAGTTGAGGGTTACTCACCGAAGCATGAGGGAATAAGGAAAAGCCTGAGGGTGGGACTAGCAGTATGTCGAGAGAATGTACTCAGGGTCAAACGGATATTTTGCACTTCAACTCGTCGGATAGTCACGTGAGAAGGTCCACATTAAATAATTTAATGCCTAATTAAATAATTTAAGAGCCTATAATAATTATAGGCTCTTAAATTATTTAATTAATAATTATTATTATAGGCTCTCGTATATTCAAACAGCTTTGCTCATGAAGTTCAGACCTTTTCGACCCTTGGGCATATTTAATATATGTGACAAAATTTTAGTCACACAGTTTACTTATCAGATCAAATAAAGACACCAGAACCAGCGTGAGATACTGTGACACACGTCAATTCCACTGGATCAAATCAGAGAGCTGGGTAATGAATAGGTATATTAATGATTCATCGAAATGATCAAACACTAGTTCGACATGGGGTTCAGTACACACAGTGGTCTGCAATTAGATGATTAATTCAGCACTGTTCAGCGATCGGTCTCATGGATTCCGAAATTATTCACCTGGCAATCAGAACTACTATTGTGGTGAAGGTAGGCGTGTGTAATGGATATCGCTCAGGAACAGCACGACCGAATTCGCGGGTTTCCTGATAACAATTCACCTGACTGGACGGCCCTATCGATCCGGTTGTATCTGAGTCATAGGGATTTCCGTTAGGGACTATGGTATTGCAATGTAAAAACGCTGCAAATTTTACACAAGGGTATATTATTCTTTGATATACGTTAGGTACTTGTGCAGAAATTTAATTCTGTCAATGAAAAAAAAATTTTTTTAAATTTTTATCTCAAAAAAAATTTTTTTTGAATTTTTTTTTTTCAAAAATTCTTTATTTTTTACTCGAAAAATATTTAACATCCTGGGATCCTTCAAAAAATCCCATTTTTAGCCCCATGAAAGCCCTAAAGATCGCCCCAGTGAAATCGGATCGTTCCGGAACCCGAAAAAATGGATTCTACGTCCAAAAATACTTCGAAAACGACACCTAACTCGATCCCATAGCTAAAAGCCTTCAAAAAACCCCTCCCGTAGCCCCATTATAGCCCCAGAGCGCCCCACGGGTTTGGGCGATCGGACTGAAAACCTTGCGGGCACAACTAGATGGTAAACCAAGTATTTTGTCAAAGTTTCAGATTTTAAAAAAAAATCCTACTGCCCAAAACGGCCTGGACGGCGGACGGCGTACGGCGGACGGACATTTCGGATTTAGAATGTAGACCTCTTGAAACGGATAATGTCAAATTTTGAGCCCGATCGGAGTCGTCGACCCCCGTCGCGAAAACATAGGTGTATTATTCCAAGAATTATAAACCAAAATCAATCTCAGGGCACAGCGGCTTTTCAAATGGCATCCGATTAAAAATGTGTACCTAATTGCCGATAGAGTTGAATCCAACTTCGGCAGCTCTACACTAAGTGTAATGACATACTACGCGACAAAACGCCAAAACGCAAAACGCGGCGTTTTACGCCAAGTCGCCAACACTGTTTACAAACGGGACCAGACATACTAGGCGGAAAAACGCGCGCCTCTTTTTTTCCCGTCACGCGCGGCAAATTTTCTGTCGCGAACCTCGACGAGTTTTGCGCTCACACGTTTTTACTGGGTTCTACTAACCACAATATTGAATACGTGTCCAAGCTTTCTTCAGAATGCGCCTTGAAAACCCTCAAAATTAAATAAAAACGCTGAAAATTTTACACAAGGGCTTATTATTGTTTGATATAGGTTACTTGTGCAGAAATTTCTGTCAATGAAAAAAATTGTAAAAAATTTTTTTTCGGATTTTTATACTTCAAAAAACGTTTTTTGGATTTTTTTCAACATTTTTTTGTTTTTTCACTTAAAAAATATTTGACCTCCTGGGATGCATCAAAAATCCCATTTGTAGCCCCATGAAAGCCCTATAGGTCGCCACAGTGAAATCGGATCGTTCCGGGCCCCCCAAAAATGGATTAAACATCCAAAAATACTTCAAAAACGACACCAAACTCGATCCCATAGCCAAAAGCCTTCAAAAACCCCTTCCCGTAGCCCCATTTTAGCCCCATAGCGCCCCGCGGGTATGGGCGATCGGGCTAAAAACCTTGCGGGCACAACTAGATGGTAAACCGAGTATTTTGTCAAATTTTCAGATTAAAAAAAAAAGTCCTGTCCAAAACGCGCCGGACGGCAGACGGCGTACGGCGGACGGACATTTAGATTTTGGAATCTAGACCTTTTGAAATGGATAATGTAAAATTTTGAGGCCCGATCGGAGTCGTCGACCCCCGTCGCGAAAACATAATATGTTATGTGTATTATTCCAAGAATAATAAACCAAAAGGGCCTAAATGTGGGCGTTTCTGACAAATTTTCTCGGGTTTTCCTTGTCAACTTTTTTTTTTCTTCATATCTATAATGAAATTTTATTGTTTCCTTTGCCGAAGGTTACGAATAGAATACTCTCACCCCTCAAAAACAACACCTTACATCAATAAATAAATAGGTACATTATGTGACATCGTTTGTACATGAGCATAACCCACATTTTGTCAAAGTTGGTAAAAATAGACGATTATTGACGAACTACTGTGACCAAATTCCTCTGCCGAATTTTACGTTCTAGAAATCATGCGGGACTCAATGTCGAGTCGAGGACGCACTCGTTGAGTCTGTGTTATTTTACAACGCCGAGATCTGGAGCCTAAGGTACTAAGACGAAATTAAAAAAATTCGATCCAGATTCATTAAAAGTTCCCTAATGCTCCCTAGACGCACGCCTGGCTACCTCCTGTGAGGGTTGAAACTGGCCGCGACAGACTGAGAGTCAAAATGTTCGACTGAGTGTTAGGATGGTTGATTAAAATCCTTGAAATGGCGCCTGATAGATATCCAAGAATCTGTCTGGATCAACTAGTGAGCCGAGGTACGAGCCTTTACAAGTACAACTGGGCAGCTCAGGTGAAGGAAATGATGTGCGAGATTGGATGCGTTGCCATCTGGGAGAGGCTGGACTGCGAGGAACTACGCAAACGCCGGAAAGAAATGGTCACTAGCTACCAAACTAAATGGATCTAAGAGGACATCGCGAGAGTCTATAGCTCAACATACAGTTATTATTATTACTCAACATACAGTTATAACTGTAAACTGGTGTTTAACTGTTTTTTCACGGAGCCCTACCTAAACTCGAACACCCACATAAGAGAAAAACGCTGCAAATTTTACACAAGTGTTTATTATTCTTTGATATAGGTTACGTGTGCAGAAATTTAATTCTGTCAATGAAAAATATTTAAAAACAATTTTTTTCTCGGATTTTTATATTTCAAAAAAAAAACATTTTTCGGGGGATTTTTTCAATTTTTTTTTTTTTTTTTACTTGAAAAATATTTTACTTCCTACGATCCATCAAAAATCTCATTTTTAGCCCCATGAAAGCCCTATAGGTCGCAACAGTGAAATCGGATCGTTCCGGGACCGCCGGACGGCGGACGGACATTTCGGTTTTGGAACGTAGACCTCTTGAAACGGATAATGTCAAATTTTGAGGCCGATCCGAGTCGTCGACCCCCGTCGCGAAAACATAGGTGTATTATTCCAAGAATAATAAACCAAAACGGATCCTGGCGCATCTGAGACAAGCAAATACACAATGTGTATGTTATACAGTCGACTCGCGTTATAACGAAATCCAAGGGACCGGGAAAATATTTCGTTATAACGAGATTTCGTTATATCAACCGCAAATTCAAAAAATTTCGTAATATCGAGATTCTCAAAAAAGTGATTGAAAACGATAAATAGGTATGTATATAAAGTATCCGTGCATTCCAACAACTTGGGTTTTTTTTGTTGACATTTTTGAAGCATCTTGGTTTGGCCGATTTTCCGATTAGTTGGTTTCAACTTTTCAGAACCATCCATGTTCGCCGCAAGAAGTAACATCACTCGTTCATTACTAAGTTTTCCCCCATGGCAATTTTCTTTACTAAACGTTAGGGTACAGTCAAGTAAAATTTGAAAAACAAACCATTCTCATCGGCATTGAACACGTCCCTAGGATCATATTCATGCAAAATTGCTTGAAGTTTTCCCTTCCAATCGTCGCATACACCGTCTCCTACGCTAGCACTCTCCCCACAAAGTTTTCGAAAAACTAACGTGTCACACGTTACGTGTGCCTTTTTTTTTTAAATTTGCCAGCCAACCGTCACTGGCCGTGAAACCGGAAATGTTTAATGCTTCAGCATACTGTCGTGCTTAATGAATAATTAAGGCCTGGAACGACAACAAACTTCGTTATACCTATAGAGCTTCAGACCTCAAAATTTCGCTACATCGAGAGCCCGAGCCTCAAAAAAATTTCTTTATATCGAGGGGACCAAACTCCATAAGGAATACGTACAAAATTTCGTTATAACGAGGGGACCAACACTTTACTTCGTTATATCGAGCATTTCGTTTGGGTGAGAGGAGAGGGGTATGAGATTGACCATAGGATGCCTGATGTGTAATTGGAACGTCACGGAGTCGCTTCATCATGTGTTTCGCGATTGCCCTGAACTGTCGCAGCGAAGGCTCAGGTACTTTGGAACAAGGCGGTTGAGTCATGAACATTTCTGGAAAAACCTTATGTCAGGCAGAGATGTTGGGGAGACGAAGATGGTCACCTCTTTCCCGATTGTATATATATTTATAAACGCAGGTTTAAAATTTAATGTAGACTATTTAATGTAGACTATTAGAAGAAGCAGGATTTGAGGTATAGCCTGTTTTAATATACAATGGGAGTAAGAGTTGATTTAGGTCGGTTCTTTGAGTTTTCTTTTCTGTTCGTTCTAAGGATAACATGTAATGTAAGACAAAGAAAATACACTGCCAAGGCAATGGCACATGAGCTTCCTCGTGCCAAGTTCAAAATGAACGTAACGCTCAGGGCACTCGCCGATCACCGAACTTCGGGAAAAAAAAATTTTTCGGATCGACGGGGTGATCTCGGGAGGGAGCGGAAGTTGGCCCGAATTTCTCAAGTGTATATTGTAGGCGCCGCCTCTCATAGCTTTGCATCGCGATACGCTAGTCTAATATTAAAGTCTAGTCTGATATTGAATATTGACACCATAATCACATCCTTTCTTGATAAGTGTTCTGACCCAACAGATACGAATGCGAATATCAACAGTCGCGGTGGTGCAATGGCTAGCATTCCCTTAGATTCTGAACGGGGCGACCCGGGTTCGATCCCCGGCCGCGACAATCAATTTTTTTTCTCTAGTGCCATGACATCGAATAACCTTGATAACCTCGACTTTTAACCTTGATATTTCAAGTCAAAATTGAGAACCCAAATCTTGAATCGGACTGTCTCACACCCGTCTCTATAGGCGTATAGGTATTAAAGGTGTTTAAAGTTGAGAACGCGAACGTACATCTCGGATCTCTTCAATTTACCTCAATTTACGACTCGGTTTTTCATTTCTTATGTTTTTCTTATTTAGGTTCCGTTGAATTCAAATTTGAAATCAGATTTTAAAAAATTCATTCTGTACCTATTTCAAACTATTTGTGCTTGTGGTGTTACCACTATGACAATGGGGCGACAGAAGGTGGTTGAGACTCAATAAACATATAGGTACACTCACTCTCAACTTGAGTGAGTCCATACGTTTATTGCTTCCTAGCTTTGGGCCAACAGGGTCCCATCTTCAGGGTTTTATTAATTGATTATAATCTACTAATTAGTAGCGTCACGCTACCCCCTCACAGCTCACGCTAACGTCTGGCCCACCAAATTTAGCAAATTTTATCAAATTTCAAGTTTATTTCCCGTCCCCCCCCACCTATAGGCGTTCAGCACGAAGATAGGCACACATCCATTCACAATAGCACGACCCTCATGAAGAAAAATACACTGTCAAGGCAATGGCACATGAGCTTCCTCGTGCCAAGTTCAAAATGAACATAACAACTGTAACAAGAAAATTACGTTCGCGCATGCGCAGGGAGTACCACTGATTCAATCGTGATGAAACTGATAGGGAACCATCTAGGGCTATACCCACAAAATTCCTGAAAATTTGATTGAAATCCGATCAAAATTGTAGGAGTTATGGCTGTGGCAAGGAAATTACGTTCGCTCATGCGGTGAGCGTACCGCTGATTCAATCGTGATGAAACTGACAGGGGACCATCTAGAGCTATACGCACACAATTCCTGAAAATTTGATTGAAATCCGATCAAAATTGAGAAAGTTATGCCTGTTTCAAGAATTTCACGTTAGCGCATGCGCAGAGCGTACCGCTGATTCAATTGTGATGAAATTCGTATGGGACCTCAAGGAGCCTTATCCGCATAATCCCTCAAAATTTGAGCTAAATTCATTCAAAATTGTGGAAATTATGGCTGTAACAAGGAAATGCGGACAGACCGACAGACCGACCGACCCACAGACCGACAGACACGGAACCAAATTTGTTCAGTAGGCTATGAAACGCAAAATGCGAGTGGAAATTTTGAATTTGGACAACAAAAATTTTTTTTCTCCCGAAAGTGAACACAAGGCTTCCGCTGCTTCGCAGACTCGGAAGCAAAATTATTACTACGACTACTGTACTAACGTAAGGAACTAAGAAATTACGATTTTGTTCAGATAATAGAAAAATAGAAGACATTCGTTGCACTTAATATTAATATGTAAAATCATGTAAAACTGGGCGTGGCCCATGCGTTGTATAAGCATAAATTGCCTTGTCAATGAAGATTATTTGATTGATTAATTGATAGAAATCATTCGACGGGAAATTTAGTGTTCTTTAATTTGATATACCTATATATATTGAAGTTTTCCGCGAAATGAACCGATTTTTAGGTTCGGCAGTTTGAACTGAAAAAAGTGTCAAAATATCTCGGTTTTTCGGCTTCCAAAAGTTAAGCACCTTTCAGAAACCGTTTGAAACGCGTATTACTCTTAATTGGGATGCCCAAAGTGGATTAACATCATTCCCAGCTTTGCGCTTTATTGGAGGCACCGCCTTTTTTGCCTAATTGACAAAAAAGGGCTAAAAGGTTTTCCTCCCATCAAGTCTGCCTGAAAGTTTGGTACGAGGGAGAATGGAATGCCTTCTCAACGGTATGGTCAGATTTAATTTGGATAGCTATATGAGGGATTATAACGTGTTTGGAGTTTTATTTTGAGCGAAAAAAATGTCGCTCAAAAGATGAGTTTTATTTTCTGAGCGAAAAAGTATCGCTCAAGAAATAAAACTCAAAACCTGATATTGAGCGGTCCCCATGGTAATAAAACTCCCCCCATCTCAATCCTTGGATACCAGGATCCTCGGATACCTCGGATACCTCAGGATCCTCGGATACCTCGATCCTTGGATACCAGGTAATTTTTCGGTTGTCGTTGGAGGAAAATTTTCATTCCTTTCGGAGGTATTGAATAGAGAACTAAATAAATACCCACTCGAAACATTCAATATCGTGCTGATAAAAGGTGTAGTGGTATTCCGATATTAAAACTCCCCTTCGACAGGCACAATTTTTCATCCTTTCGGGAAAACCGTAGATTATGATAAACGGTGATCGAAAAAACGTGAAGTTAATTCAATTTCTCAAAAAGTAATCGTTCTTTTCGCGGTGGTGGTAACTTAGTCTGAGTGAGTCTCTCTAAAAATCAAACAATTTGAATTGGTAGTTTTAATTCTAGGAGTAATACTAGTATGTATTAGGAAAACCTACTTTTCACCTTTGTAAATGAAAGCAAGAAGTTCTATTGCTGCTCAATATTGATGAGGTTCGTTTAAGAAATAAGAAAATGGCGCTCTCACGTAAAACAATTCATTTTCCGAAAAATGTACCTATTATCTAAAATAAAAAATTAATAATTATTATTAATTTTTTAGAATTTATTTATTTTTTAATAATTATAATTTTTATTTTTATTTAGTTATAATTTAATTTTTTTAATAATCATTAAATTTTTTTCTCCAATTATTGTCACACGTACTGCAACACAATGTGTTATGTCATAACTTCCTGTCATTGTACACGACTGACTAACTGAAAAAACGACGGCAGCAGCCATTCGGACGAAAATTCAAGGTGAAATTCCCTTGTTTCGTTTCGTTTCGTTTTTCGTTTCGACTAACTGAAAAACGGACGGCGGACGGACATTTCGGTTTTGGAATCTACACCTCTTGAAACGGATAATGTCAACTTTTGAGGCCGATCGGAGTCGTCGACCTACGTCGCGATTACACAGGTGTATTATTCCAAGAATAATAATCCAAAAACGAATCCCGCTAGGTAGATGGAAGAAACTTCCACAACCCTCTATAATCATCCCCTCATTCCATCTACGTCAACCTCATTCCCATCTACATCAACCTCTCCATCCCCGTCGACGTCTTTCATCTCTCCTGTCTCCTCTTCAACACCCGCCGTCTGGACATCCTCTTCCTCCAGTCTTCCAATAAAATAACTCCTTATTTGGCCGTGTATGACAATGATTCCAGTTCCACTAAAAATTATATTGACGTCGAGGCTATGGGTGAGTTCGTTTCGCTGCATGTTGTTCGCTTGATTTGTCTTGGTAATGTAACGCTGACAACTGAGAAGCGGGTTGGTTTGCTTGTGCATGTGAGTGCTTGGTCCCGCCGCGCTCTGACTTACACCATGGTGTAAGACTGCAGTCTGCGATCTATGTATTGGGTGCAAAAGTCAAAATAGACAGCAGTCTTTTCATCTGAAATCTTAACTCCTTTTCCGGTTTCCCCTATCTGTGTTCTTGCCCAGTGCCGACGAATGGCCTGCATATAATATATTATGCCTATACATAGGTGCCTGGGTAGTCGCGGGTTTGTGCACAAGACCGTAAACCACCAGGACGTAGATCCAGCAACTGGGGCTCACACACAAAGCATAGAGAGGTTGTGGTTGGACCCCAAAGTTAAAATATTAAAGAAAACAAGAGGTTCCCCAGTACCATTTCGTCACTTAAGTTCTAACACCTTGTAATTGACATTTAAGCAACCTTACAGGAGGCAAAAAAACTGTTTCATCAGTTACGCACTGTTTTAACAGTTACTCATTGTTTTATCACTTACGCGTTGTTTTATCACTTTCGCGTTGTTTTATCAGTGACGTAGTTTTTGACGTTGTTTATTTGTAGTTACACTGTTTTAACAGTATCGGGCTCTTTTTCTCTGTTATGCGTTCTTTTATCAATTATGCGCTGTAGTCATTTTCGCGTTTTCCTTGTTTTCATGTTTCCAGGTGACCTTGGCATGGTTGCTATGCCTTCGGCTATTAACATACTTATCAAATGGAATGAAAAACTCATTTTCGTAAAAACGTCAATTAAGTGGTGTTAAAACAGTTTTCAGTGTGACTTAAGTCACTTAAGTGACGATTTGCAGTCACATTGAATTCGTGTGGTTAGAACGCACACCGAATCACAGTCAAACATAGAACGCACACCGAACTTGAAGCGGGGCGATAGAACGCACGCCGAACTAGAGACGCAACGACAGAACGCACACCGAACTAGCACCCAGCCTCCAAAACGTTTTGTGCGTCTGTTTTACAGAAGCTGGGAGAGTAGAGAGAAGACTTTTCAGGAAGAGAATTGATGAGGAGTACGCAAAAAAAAAAAAAAAAAAAAAAGGAGCCCTCCAACGTATGGCGCCAGAATACACTAGGCGGAGGCGAACTTTCAATTTTTTATTCTTCTTTCTTAATTTAAAAAATTAATATACCATTCTCTTCAGAATTCAATGTAAGTTTCATTTAGGAAAACTTTAAAAATCCGATTTTTTTGGTCATTTTTTGGCCCAGACCGTGTTCTTCTCCTTGTTTTTGCTCGCAAAAACAAAATTTTTAATTTTTATTGTTTGAGTACTTCTAAACAGTACAAGGTTTTGTCTAGGCATGGTAAAGTTGGATCACTATGGCGGAAATACTTCTGGAGATAGAGTACTTTGATAGAAAAGTTTTCAAACTTGGATAATTTTTACATAATATGTAAAAAAAATATACCATATTATGGTATTTAATTAATTTATTTACATGTCACTAATTTCATTTTTTGTTCACTTTTTGTTGTGTTGTGTTCACTTTAAAGAGGGATATCTAAAGAACGAATTTTTTTCAAAACAAAAAAAAAAAAAATACGATAATAAACAGATTTTGCGTTTTCCCAACAAAAAGAGTTGTGGCACTTGGATCACTTTGCCCCGCAGCCCTTCATTTGTGAAGAAGAACAGCCGACCTGCCAAACCCTCCCTCCCATCATGAGCGTATTGACATCATATCGAGCTCATAGTGCAACAAAGGAGCATTTTTGTGCAGAATGATTTGGACACAGCCTGCTTCTTCTGGCTCAGGACAACCTTTCCAGTCTAAAGACAGAGTGTCCATCTTTGGACGAATGTTTAAGTTAGAATTTCTCGTTTTTTCGAGCGCCAACGAAGTTTCAACTAAAAACACTCCAATTCTCTGAATTTTGGACTCTTTGTTTTTCTCAAGTGTGTCGAAGGTTGGTTTAAGGTATAGGTATTGAAAATCGACCATTAAAAACGTCGAAAATCGCGCTTATATTATTATTAAAGACCTCAACTTACTCCTCTCTCCCTACGGACTTGTGAGACTTTTTTACCAAATTAATAAGGTGGATAAATGAGCTGCAAGATGTTGGGGAGTTCGCATTGATTTTAGATTTGAAAATCTTCCCGATCATTCAATAATATGGCTAAAAAGTAACGTACACAGTCTCCAATACCAACGAAAAAAAATCATTGTAGGAGATACAACGAAAAAACGAAACGCACAGTTTGAATTGGCCGGGGTTTCCCACCAGTCACTCTTGAGGTAGTGATGTCACAGTTCCAGTGAATCTCTCACCCAGAGCGCTAGTGT
Source organism: Pilophorus perplexus (assembly GCA_955831195.1). Taxonomy (NCBI): domain Eukaryota; kingdom Metazoa; phylum Arthropoda; class Insecta; order Hemiptera; family Miridae; genus Pilophorus; species Pilophorus perplexus. Next base: position 16,704,845 of record OY037007.1, on the reverse strand, counting down.
CGTCAGCTTATATGATAAATTTATAGCAATTATAACTTGATACGACGGAAAACATAATTAACTTTCAATAAGTCCCTCGATAAGTCCCGTGTCCGAAGTTGAATATTGATTTTTCCAATTAATTCACGTTTTTTTAATTTTGGACGACTGTATGTAGCCTTCCTTTCGATCCTAATTTTAATACTAAATTTTGAACAGACGAGTTGGACATCTGATCAGTTCAGTTACCAATCCCAGTTGGACATCTGAACAGGTCAATTAGTTACTAGTCCCTGTCCGCGTGCCAGTTCTACATTAATAGTAACCTGGGTATTGATATCTTGCTGTTTGTGTCTCCCAGTTTGCGAACAGGTGAAGGAAACTTGTAGAGTGTTGATAGTAGGCATCACCAACTTCTCGGCATTACCATCTAGTTAGAGGGTCGTTTTATCAGTTATCGTCTTGAAAGGGGGACCCGATGAAACGTCGAGGCGAGCAGCAGATGTCGCTAACAAGGGAAGTTGTGAGGACGTTGAACTATATTTAGCAGCTGTTGGATTCAATGAATAGCAAACGATTGTTAGTTTTTTTTTTTTTTTTCGTGAGTAGGTACCTCGAAACTTCGACATGTGTCAACACGTGGAGCAAGTTGGGATCTTCGGCGCATCTTTATGGTCGTGAGGATAAGACGCGTTCTTGACACTGACATGAACTTGTGATTCTCCGAGGAGCTAACTCAGATGTGAAATCGGCTCGAAGAATTGGGACGGCGAAAAAATAAAAAGGGGATCTGGTAAAAAGAATTCGCTGAACCATTTTACTCCTCCCCATTAAAATGGCCGTCATTTCACTGGCGTCTTCCACTCGCATTAACGTCAAAAAGGTGGGATTTTGAGCCGAACAAGTTCTCTTCGTCTCCCCGAATCGCGCCTGACTTCATCCGAGTGGAAATAAGAAATAAAATTCCTTTTAACAGATGGCTCACGGTAAATTAGGCTTCCTCAAGTTAGGCGGGTGTGAATTTTTCTAATCCAAATCCACACTACGAACCCATCCGATAACCTCATATGGGTGATTCTCCGATAATCGTGCAATTCAGAAGCAATTTTTCAATGCAAAAAATGGAAACTTTTTTTCACAAATTTTTAAATTAATATCATCAATATACTTTGCCATGATACGATTACACATCATTTTCGATCATAGAAATGATTAGTTTGATGAAAAATCTAAATTTTGTACATTCAGGTAGTGAGAGAATGAAATTGGGAGTGAGGGAATGATAACAACGGCTAAACCAACTGTTGAATCTTAATAAGATTCAATAATATCATCGATGTACTTAGTCATGATACCATTATCCATCATTTTCAATCACAGAAATAATTATTTAAATGAAAAATGAGGCGAGGCAAAAATGTTGTAAATTATGGCTCAAAAGCCATAATTGAGAGAATGAAATAGGGAGTGAGGGAATGAAAACAACGACTAAACGCGTGTGGTGACTCCAATTTTTCCCCACATGAATAATTTATTAATTTATTATTATGCTTAATTTTTAATCACAAAGTATTTCAGTCTTGATCATTTTACCAACATTTTGAGTTGAAAGACGTAACGTTGAAACTTCGGTAACGAACTCTAGGTTTTAAAGGCAGGCAAAATTTTAATATTGAAATAGAAAATCTAAGCAAAATGAATAGCCACTATCGACCTTAAAATACGAAGACATCACGTGTGGACTCGACCATGATGCGGTCTAGACAACATTTGTCTAGACCCCATCATGGTCGAGTCCCCACGTGATGTAGGTACAGATAGTTAGGTGGGTGACCTACAGTGAAATCGGATCGTTCCGGGACCCCCAAAGATGGATTCTACGTCCAAAAATGCTTCGAAAACGACACCTAACTCGATCCCATAGCCAAAACCCGTCAAAAACCCTTCCCGTAGCCCCAGTTTAGCCCCATAGCGCCCCACGGGTTTGGGCGATTGATGATTTTGAAATAATCCTACACCGTTTATGAGGGTCTCAAACTCATGAGAATGTATACACACCGCGGGGATCTATGAGGTCTACAAGTAGGTATAGCTTTTGAAGGGCTTCGGCGTAGTGGTCGAATTGGGTATGGCTTCCGAAGTAAATTTGGACGTTGGATTTTTTGAGATCTCTTACCTACCCAACGACTAAATAGATAGGTTTACATTTTTTTTTTTTTTTTAATTAAAAGAATCAAATGATTGCAAAATTAATAATAACTAATAAAGAACCATGTGGAGGGTTTTTGACGTCCCCATCGGTCTGTTCGATGTTGAGGTCATTTGTAGAAATAAAACACGAAAAGCGCTCTCCATTTTCACTAGCCACCGAAGAATGTTCGCACAATTCCTTCGTCCCGTGTATCCACTTCATTTATTGCACAGGCAGAGATTGAAATAGATCGGGTTCTCGGGCTCTCAAAGGTTTTCCCTTTCTTTTTCGAAGATATTTCTTTTTTCTTTTCCGGGAAAAATACGGGCAAAGGATTAGCCGGCCGGCTTTGTTGAAGCAGAAAATCGACACTGAGAATAATTATTTATTTATTCTCTAGCCTTAGTTTGTACTGATCAATAATAGAATTTGCAATTCATTTTTTTTTTTTTTTTTTTTTTCTTAGCGAGTGTTTGGAGTGTATTGGAAAAAAGAAACAAATTGCTAACACGCGTTAAAAAAAGTAATTTCTTGTTCTATATTCCTGTTTTCTACGCCATTGAAATGTTTTCGCGATCCTTAACGTTTCCTTTGAAGCGGCAAAAAGGAAAAATTATTCAACCTCCTGCTTTGTGCTAAATTCAAGACGAATGGAATCCGAGCGATTCGGAGAATTCTCATTTGAGGCCGAGTTGATAAGCACGGGGCAGCCATAATTGAAAAGGGGAAACCTACCTGCGAGGACTCGGGAGCAAATTCTGAGGCTAATTCCAGTCTTCTCACCTCCCAAGAAACTTGCAAATTGTCGGAAGTCTATTGGATTTTGTGATGACAACTTGTCTAAGAAGGGGAGATCCAAACAAAACTATTAGAGTGCCTCGCCACTTTTACACTAGGTACCTACCCTAAATTGTTTTGTTTTTACACCCCTACGTTATAGTTATGCGTAACTGTTCGTACGTATTCCGCACGTATAGTCAATAATTATTCCAAACCATTTTATAATGGAACAGGTTTGATACTGAAAAACACTAGTCTTCTGATCAGGCATACATTGCTGTGAACTAACGGACCAACCAGTTTGGGTTTGCCTCAAGTACAATTTTAATGAACATACTTCTTGACTTTACGATTATATTATTTTGTACAGAATAATGTAAGGATAGATAAGATATCACCATAAATGAATTCTACTCTGAAAATAACTCTACAAAAATGGTGGGGTCACAGACCTGTACGAATTTGTTTTCCATTTAACCTGAAATGTCGAAAAGATTCGGTTTTGCTTGAATCGTTACGTGAATTGTTACACACTCCCATTACGTGGGGCTGTGTGAGGCTAAAAAGTAGCAACCGGAGGGGCGTTTCGGAGGATTTTGGCCTTGGTCGATTCATGAGAAGTCCCAGACCTGTTCAACCTTGTAGCGATGATCGCCGGAGCTTCAATGGGGGTTTTGACCGAGCTTTGTCAAGGGGTTGCGTGAAATGTCGTTTTGTATAAATGATTTAGCATGAGGAACCGATGTACAGTATGTTCCATACCTGTCCTCTCTCTCTACATTTATATTAGATTTCTAAGTAGATTACTTAGGTTTATGTACCTGGTAATCCATTCGTAATTCAATTTTCAGCGTTGGGATTGTGAGCGCTTTATTGTGTTTAGCTCGTTGTAGATGCAAATTTTTCAAATACGAAAACCAACACTTTTTTCTCTTTAGCTGTTTTCAATTTGTAATTATTACGTACTTTTATTTTATCATTATTTTTTTACATTTCCAAAGGCCTTCCTTCCTTAGGCACGAATACGAAAAATTCTATGATTTACACACACTGCGGGTATCGATACTTAGTGACCGATAGTTTTGGTCGATATTTTTTTATCCGATATAATATAATACAGTAATACTTGTGCAAAAATTTCATTCTGTGGCAATAGAAAAGATTTTGGAAAAACAATATGGGAGGGGGGGGGGAGATTAAAAAAAATTTAATTCTTTGTTTTTTACACTAGAAAAATATTTATCATCCTTGGATCCTTCTAAAATCCCATTTGTAGCCCCATGATAGCCCTATAGATCGCCACAGTGAAATCGGATCGTTCCGGGACCCCCAAAAATGGATTCTATGTTCAAAAATACTTCGAAAACGACACCTAACTCGATCCCATAGCTAAAAACCTCCCACAGCCCCATTTTAGCCCCATAGCGCCCCACGGGTTTGGGCGATGGGGCTGAAAACCTTGCAGGCACAATTAGATGGTAAACCGAGTATTTTGCCAAAATTTCAGATTTTAAAAATAATTCCTAATGCCCAAAACGGCCCGGACGGCGGACGGCGTACGGCGGACGGACATTTCGGTTTTGGAATCTAGGCCTCTTGAAACGGATAATGTCAAATTTTGAGGCCGATCGGAGTCCCTTGGACGAAGAAAGGAAGGTAACCTTCCGAAGGTGTTTGTCGTTGAGGGGAGGAGAAGACTGGAATGAAGTGGGGCATTTAGTTTTATTTTCATCCACCGTCAATACTATTACAGTAATAATAATAATAATAATACTCCACAACTTGGGCTTCCTACTGTATTTTCTCTTTTAGAGTTGGCAAAATATCGTCAAAGAATGATAATTGTTTGTTGACATAAGAACTAAACTAGGGTTAAGAATGGTATATTTATTTTTATTTTAGTTTATAGTAAACTCAATATTTTCCTAAAACTATCGATATTTTTATTCGATACTTTCGGTGGCCCAGAGTATCGATGTTTCAAGTACGATATATATTGGTATCGATATTTCATCCTCGACACTATCTAACATCGATGTATCGATAAATTGATTACCGACGGCCATCCCTAGCACTCACAAATGTCGTTCTTCGTTTTCACTTATGACACGAAAATGCTCTCCGATGTTTGCAGAATATATTTAAAAATCTAATTCTCACTTAAAGTTTTCATTGAGCAATAAAATGTGACGGTAAGGATTTGCACTGCGACTCTGCTGAATCAGCCTCCTTTGGAGTCGGTTTACTCTCCAGTCACTCTTGACTCCCGCGTGTCAGACGATGGCCGGGTTGAATGTCCACCAAGTGGTTCTCTGGGTTCTGCCCCTGCAACTCCTGGTATTGGCTGCTCGAATGACTAGGTCTGGGTGGCATATCATTACCCCGGTACCTACGCTACAAGTATTGAGTGCAATGCAGTGACGCAAATGACTGTGGGCCGCCAACCTTTTCAATTGTTGTTTGTCGATCGTTAGTCGTCGATTTTGCTTCCAGACTACCTACTCTTGGGCTAAAGACCAGAGCTTCAAGCGTTGGGACTACAGGAAGGTCACCCCCTCCACCTTCCCACAATACCACCCCTACCACGCACACGAAATCGGTATTCCAACACAATGGTGGGGAGGGGCTGGCAATAAACTCCGACGAAGTCCCATTTTTAACCCAAGTGAAATATCGCTGCCTGGGCATACTTGATAAGGCGCATAGTATCGCGAGTCAAATTGTGTTTCAACGAAAGGGAACCCTCCCAGGGTTTCTCCCATAGACATGATGCAATAACCTTGTGAGCGACTCGCGAGTTCAACACCAACTTCATCGGGATTGGTAAAGTCAATAAGAGTTTGAGCCGATTTCAGAAGAATCCTCCTTCCGGTTGAATGTACTGGAAGAACTCAAATAAGTTGGAACGGATATTCCATAAGTAATTGTAGCGATCCCGGCTTCAGATAATCGGTACAGAACAGGCTCGGCGTCGCCGACGCGTCGTACAGTGGGGCGAGTGACCCGATTCCGCGGACATCCCACTTTCAGACCCTTAAAAATTTTCTTTTGACACGTAACCTGGGTCTTTCATGTTAGGCAGAGCTCTGCTGTGTAAGTCCATTAACACCCTGACTTTTTTTTTTTTAAAGAGCGTAACAAGCTTATTTAGGATGACTCTTACGAGTTAAGTTTACTTGTCTGTATGAAGTATAGTATGAGAAGAGCAGTCTAAAGGCACTAAAGAGGAAACAATGTCTCACGAGTGGTTTAATGGGGATGTATGGACGTGAAGGCCACGAGATCCACTTGAAAGAAACTGAAGGAGCTCCAGAAAAAATGGTGAATATTACATGATACAGAAATGCCCATCTTCTGAATTACTTTTCTCCCCCTCCTCGGGCGTTCAGGGAAGTGGATGAAGAGAAACAGGTGACCACGTAACAAAACACTTTGCCCCTTCCGACCGCACGGGACGGGTGAAATATTGAGATTTCTTGTTGTGACCAGAGATAATATTTTTCGCTTGCCCGTAGAGTTTCAGACGAGGGGAGCCGGTAGGTTTCCAACCACTCTGATCCAGGCTTCGAACTCATAAATACGAAACGACCTTCCTGGCGAACACTTCTTGGGGGTTATTTCCATCCAAGAACACTGGTTTCCAAGCGGCAACTTGATATAAGTAAACCTCATTTCAACGCGAGAGATTTCGCCAACTCTGGCGTGTTGATCCCTCGCCCTCCAGTGAAATACATTAAACTCCCATCGTTGATACCTACGTGAAAGTGTCGAGTTGTTGAATTTTCTGGAGTTACCTTTCATCTCTCACATAATACGCTTCGCCTCAATCACTGTCAATCGCTTGTGCAAATAATCCTCGATTCCAAAGCTCCGACTCTCTCTTTAGAGATTAAAAATTAATGCGAATTTCAAACAAACCTTCCATAACGTGATTTAATGTTACGAATAAAGTCCGGAATTAGATAAAGCTAACGTTACCTGCACGCTTCATTCAAAGCTGGAAAAAGCTAGGTTCAACATAAATATCCTAGCTTTATCTGGGTAATGCTAGCCTCACCCAAGGTCTTCTGGCTAACGCTGATTTATGGATTTATTATAAAATTTTGTACCATGAAACCATGGTCAAGCACCTCCTTCCTGGTCCCTGGGGCGAAGCGAGTCCCCCCCCATCGATGTTAGTTTACTACATCGATGGTCCCCCCTGTCCAAAAACGTGGTCGGCTGAGGGAAGCGGTTGGCCGAGCGAAGGGAGGCCCCCCTGTCAGAGGGCTAGTAATTAAATTAGTAACAAAAGGGTATAATATATTATTATATTATAGGGTATTATATTATATTATTATATTATAGGGTATAATATAATCCTAAATGTTATCACATAAGTAGGAGATTTGAAACTAATAACGAGCTGATTCGAAAAACGCTCCTAATTTTGCACAATGGTTTATTATTCTTTTGTTTATATATTGTTATGTATAAATGATGCAACACGTTGAACGTAAAGTGTTTTTATTCATTAATTGTCTTCGTATCAATTACAATCTCCTTATCAATTAATAGTTGCCAGCTGTCTCGAGCGTTAATATTCATCATCTATGGTAAAAATTCCATGGCAATAAAAATCATTTTAAAAATCGGTAGAAATGCAGTTTTTTAATGATTTTTTTTTCCGACACAATTTTTGTAAGTAACTCAATAGTTTTAGGACAGATAAGGGACCCAAAAAAATTTAACTATTTGTTCCTAAACACTTCAAAACGACACAACGTTCGACCCCCACCCTAAATCCACTCGACTCTGTGGAGCCCCACGGGCTCACGACGATGGGCATAATACGCCCTATATTATAGAAAGACAAATATTGAACAAAGCTTGCGGTATATGTATTGTTGTACACTATCAAGTTATTTAAATTACTTAAATTAATTAAATTACCTAACTTATTATTTTCAAATATTAAGTGAAATTGACTCTTCGATTAAAATTTGTACCGAAAAGGCTTTAATTTTTCTTTATTTAATATTCCTTGAACCACCCAATGAGACCCAAATAAATATATTGTACATCTAAAATTACTTCGAAAACGATACATTACTTGAAACCATGTCCTGAATCCTTCAAAAACTCCTCCTGTTAGCCACTTTCTAGCCCCACAGAGCCTCACGGGTTACAGCGATAGGTCTGAAAAACTTGGCGGACATAATTACGAGAAAGAGAACCGAGTAGGTAAATTTTCAATATTGTAGATATAGAACACGTTGGATGAACATTTCATATTAAATTTTAATATGATTTCAAATAATGTTGTTTTTGAAGTGTGCTCCACGTGGAAAAAAGGAATTTTCTACGTCAAGTTAAAGCCTATTTTGTAGTTAGTAGTTGACTGATCGACAGCTACAGCTACTTTTGTCTCAACTACTTATTTGTCGGAAGAAGCTGTTCGATTGCAGCTACAAACTGTCAAGTAGCTGTAGTTAGTAGTTAGTAGCTGAACTACATTTTGCCCATCTCTGTATGGAGCAAGGATATCGAATGAGGTGTCCTTTTGGAAATAATGAATCATAATGACGTACCCATATTGGTCTGTATCAGACACAAATTAGGGTCTGATACACACTAATATGGGTAAGTCCTTATGAATCGTTATTAATAATTACTTATAATTAACTAGGTACTCCAATAATCCGTAATCAGCACACTTCAAAACAGGTCTAGAAAGTAGGACTTCCCCCTCAGTTATATATAACTGATATAGATATATCTCAAATCAAATACACGTATGTATGTGAACAACGCTTGAAATTGGTTATGGTTCGTAAAATGCTGCAAATTTTACACGAGGGTTTATTATTCTTTGATATAGGTTACTGGCGCAAAAATTAATTCTGTCGTAATAAAAAACTATTTTTGAAAAAAAAAAAAAAAAAAACTGTGGAACCTCGAAAAAGGATTACTTATGCGTACAAAATTACTCGGAATATATTTTACCTCCTGGGATCCAACAAAAATCCCATTTGTAGCCCCATTAAAGCCCCAAAGATCCCCACGGTGAACTCGGATAGTTCTGGGACCCCCAAAAAATGGATTCTACGTCCAAAAATACTTCGAAAACGACACCTAACTCAACCCCATAGCCAAAAACCTTCGAAAACCCGTGATTAATGAACAAGTGATGATCCCGTGTTTGGGGGGGATAATGAACAAGTTGAGGTCCGCGAGTGGGGAGATAGTGCACAGTTAAGCGCCAGGGCGAGGGAGATATCAACATAGTCATTATCTCCCTACGACGCGTTGGGGAGATAATGCCTGTCACCTCCACAGAGCCCCACGGGTTTTGGCGATCGGGCTGAGAACCTTGCGGGCACAACTATATGGTACACCGAGTATTTTGTCAAAATTTCAGATTAAAAAAAAAAAAAAAAAAAAACTCCTACACTCCAAAACAGCTCGGACGGCGGACGGACATTACGATTTTGGAACCTAGACACTTTGAAACGGACAAGTTCAAATTTTGAGGCCGATCAGAATTTTCGATCTCCTTCACGATTACATAAGTGTATTATTCCAAGAATAATAAACCAAAATGGATAAAAAGTCGTTGAATTTGGCGCTTCCAAATTATAGGTACAGGATGTACAAGTTGAACACAGATGATGGGAGGAGCGAACGTTTACTGGACGGACGTATTTCAAGGTATAAAGTTGCTTCAATCCAATAATTGGAGAATTATTCTAGTTCAGTCAGGCGAATTAATAATTCATTACTATCGACCTACCAACTTGTAGCTCCTCCGGAATCAAGTAAAGGTGCTGCATAATTTATTGGATATAAATTGATACCTTTTGTTGTGGACACGTCAGTGTAGGTTCTCGCGCTACTCGTCTAATCATGATTAAATCGATATTTTGTCGGGCGATGTTGAAAATGGGATAGCGTCAGTTCCCTTATAAAATGGAGCTCTCTGGTGGATGTAAATGATAGATTGGACTGGCCAAAGGCCTTTGAATCTCTCGCCGGCCTTATGCCTACCGACACGAGCGGAACTGAAACAGCAGACCGCGCGGAAACAAACGTCTGTCTGTTTGAATTCCAGTTGCGTACACAAAGTCCCCATTCCGACATACCACAACAGTGGAAAGCTCATATCCGCAATAAACCATCGGATTCCCGTCTGCTCTGATATCCAAAATCCAGTTCCGTCCAACTGTACTGTATCGATGTTCGAGGGATGCCAATTAATATCAGACGGATCCGAAGAATTGTGTACCGAAGTGTGTACCAAATGTGTACCGAAGCTGAATGCTGTTCATAGTTCACATATCACGGTTCGGAACGACTTGTAATCCTTCGAAGGACGAGTATTTGCCCAAATGCATTGACGGAGCAACTTGGGTGGAAATTCCCGGGCGGAATCATCTCAAGAACTCGATCCCGTTGGAGATTTTGCTTCTCAGCGGAGTGGAAACTTTCTTATCACGTTTGGGAGAGTGAATCAACAGCTAACCAGAAATCTTCCAAAACCGAATAATATTAGATATACCTAGCTCTTATCTAGCAACCTCCAATTTCAGGTCTTTCAGAACCACTCAAGGATCTTGTATGATTTCTATGAATAATCGTAACATTTACCATGTTTTTAATTACTGTGTTGTGCTGAGACTCGGTCGGTGTAAAATGGAGAGGGATGATTGACCAAACCAGTCGTGTACGTCTTTACTTCTCTTTACTGTCCGCAAGCTTTCGGTGCCTTGATGGCCACCCTCATCAGGCGTATACAGTCACCTACCAACACGTAGACATCACATTGTTAATAAATGTGGAAGGAAACTTCCTCTATGTACTTATTGTGTTACTAATAGTAACAAGTAATTTAGTAATTTAATTGCTAGGGTCTTAGGCAGTGACCAAACTATACACAAACTATTTACAGAAAATATTTACAAAATGTACATGGTGACTTACAAAGTAGTGACTTGAGAGGGGTGTGGGATAGAATCGTGGCCATCATTGCACCGAAAGCTTGCGGAGAAGTAAAGACGTACACGACTGGTTTGGTCAATCATCCCTCTCCATTTTTTTTTTTTTTTTTTTTTTTTTAATTATGAAAGGAATCCATTGAGAAGTAGATTTGACAGAAGCCTGCTAATTTTATACTAGGTTATTATTCTTAGTCACTAGAACGCTGTTGCAGGTTGGGTGAGTAGGTCTGGGATCTCAACGAATCATTTTCTCGTCCGAAATCACTTCGACAGTGACCAAATGACTACCTGGCTACAGGTCTCCCACAACAATATTGCGCTCCGGCCCTGAAGTCTGGTGGCTGCCAAAGGAAACGCCGATGTGGCATCCTGAGCACTGCCCAAGCGAAGGGTTTTCAGTTTTTTTCTGTTGGAAACATTGTCTCAGTTTGCTTGCCGTTACTTTGTTTCCGTCTCCTCGTCGTGTTGAAAGTTTGTGACAATATTTTTAACGATGGAAGAAAAAAAAGTAGAATTTCAGGTGGGAAGCCTTGTGGAGTCAAGCAAGAGAAATAGTGCATAACGTTGCCCAGTTTTTCAACAGTATCTAAGTGTTGGTGGGTCTGATGCAGAAGACTGGGATTCCGACTGACGAAAATCACGTATGTAATATTTAGAATAGATAATGAGTATGTAATAGAAAGGAAATTACTACATTTTACTTGTTTTATTGTAATTTACAATACTGTTTAAATTAAAATAAATTACAATACTGTTTTTTAAATTGTGAGGAATTCCTAATTCTTCCTGATAACTGCACAACGTCAAACTAAAGTAAAAGTCGTTAGGTTCTATTCAATCATGTTATATTCAAAATTTGTCATTTAATGAATCCGCTTGAAGGGAGAAAAAGAAAAGTGCTGCCACTACAGTCCCCGAGAAACTTCTGTGTGCATGGATCACAGAGTAACAGAGAGCAAAGGCATGGATGCTCCCCCACCTAGGCGCCTTCGGGAACGTCAGTGACGCCAACCTAAAAATACCTACATTCCCTGAGTGCAGCGGACCCTTCATTATCATTCCAAATTTCGTTGGTGTCGTGTCAACTACACTAATATATTATCGACTAGGTACATTATTTATTGTTGGTTGAACGTTCCAAAAGCCTCGAATATTATTCATAAATATAATACCATTATTCACTGAGTTTTGTTAATTAAGCATTCCAAAAGCCTCTTATAAATATCATTAATATAAATATTCTTACTCGTACTTCTCTTATCTTTTTTCGAGATACAGACACATTATGCATCCATGCTAAATAAGGCCTTCATTTTGGTTTATGAAATACACATAGGTTAAAAAAAATATATTACAATTTTTAAAAAAAATATTGCCGCCTGTGGGTGTATTGCCGCCTGTGGGTGTATTGCCGCTTGTGATTTGTGTAGATCATGGTACATGATTGTCTTATGACTTACCTGTGGGACACCCCCAGACCCCCGGATTATCTAAGTTTCGATCAAGGATCATAGCAAGGAAACATGGTACATGTTTTTCGGATTGGTATATTTAAATTCGCGATAAAAAAAAGTTTATTTAATAAAAGGGGGGGTTATACATTTAAAAAAGGCCATACATTTAATAAAAGGGGGTTATACATTTAAAAGGCCAGTGTCGAATCATGATGAATGAATCATGAATTGAATTTAATTCGCGGGGTTGCGCGCGTCGCGCGGGATTTCAATATAGCCTATGTTTGGGGCAATCGCACCCGAAACCGTTAGAAAAACCCCATTCGAATCCGTTCAGCCGTTTAGGCGCCTATAAGTCACGACAGACACACAGACAGAAAGCTCAACATCTCAAGGGGGCTCGACCCCTCTAAGCAGACATAAACGGTCCACCAAACCAATAGAAAAAATTTCATCAAAATCGGATCAATATAGGCTGAAATCCCCACTCCTTCCCTTCTTTAGGGAAGGAGAGGGGGTTGAAGTAGTGGAAAACGGAAAAAATCCTTGAAGGCGCTCAACCTATCCCAGAACGTACATCATTTTTGAATTTCTCGAGATTTTCAAGAATATATATATAATTGGTATATTATATATATATAAGGTTATCGGGTGGCAAGGGGGTAGATCGGCGAAGGGTTTACGGGGGGGGGGGGACTTGACTCTCGCATTCCAATCCGCATCCAACACGTTTCGCGCAAATTCGCGGGGTTGCGCGCGTCGCGCGGGATTTTAATATAGCCTATGCTGGGGGCAATCTCACCCGAGACCGTTAGAAAAAAAAACCCATTCAAATCCGTTCAGCCGTTTAGGCGCCTATAAGGCACGACAGACACACAGACAGAAAGCTCAACATCTCTAGGGGGGGCTCGACCCCCCTAAGCATACTTAAACGGTCCACCAAACCAATAGAAAAAACGCTGCAAATTTTACACAAGGGTTTATTATTCTGTGATATAGGTTACTTGTACAGACATTTAATTCTGTCAATAAAAAAAAATTAAAAAATTTTTTTTTGGATTTTTATATTTAAAAAAAAAATTTTTGGGGGGATTTTTTTTTTCAAAAATGTGTTTTTTCAAAAATTCTTTAATTTTTAACTATTTAAATATTTAACTTCTTGGGATCCTTCAAAAATCCCATTTTTAGCCCCATGAAAGCCCTATAGAACGCCACAGTGAAATCGGATCGTTCCGGGACCCCCAAAAATGGATTCTACGTCCAAAAATACTTCGAAAACGACACCTAACTCGATCCCATAGCTAAACGCCTTCAAAACACCCCTCCTGTAGCCCCATTTTAGCCCCATAGCGCCCCACGGGTTTGGGCGATCGGACTGAAAACCTTGCGGGCACAACTAGATGGTAAACCAAGTATTTTGCCAAATTTTCAGATTTTTAAAAAAATTCCTACTGCCCAAAACGGCCCGGACGGCAGACGGCGTACGGCGTACGGCGGACGGCAGACGGCGTACGGCGTACGGCGGACGGCGTACGGCGGACGGCGGACGGCGGACGGCGTACGGCGGACGGACATTTCGGATTTTGAATGTAGACCTCTTGAAACGGATAATGTCAAATTTTGAGGCCGATCGGAGTCGTCGACCCGCGTCGCGAAAACATAGGTGTATTATTCCAAGAATAATAAACCAAAATCGCCGTATTTTTATCGCTTACCGTTTAGGAGGAGGAGAGGAAAAACCATGGTGAGTACAGAATTTCGAAATTTCGAAATTTCGCAGGGTTGCGCGAGTCGGGCTGGATTTTAATATAGCCTATGTTGTGGGCAATCTCACCCGAGATCGTTAGAAAAAAAACCCATTCAAATCCGTTCAGCCGTTTAGGCGCCTATAAGGCACGACGGTTTACGGGAGGGTTACTTCTTCTTACATTCCAATCCAGAGAACGCCCGTAAAAACATTTACCATGTTAATATGTTTTCGGTTCAAGAAACAAAATTTCGAGCAATTTTTTGTTTTTTTTTTCGTCGAAGTATGTGTAGAAACCAAATTCGCAATAACAAAGATAGTAGGTAAGTACTGCAATAATTTGCCAAGAGAAAATATGTGCTTTTGCAAGTGGTTCCGCCCCCCAATTCTTGAATGTAAAGTGAAGAGGGGGCAGGGAATTTTTCCAATGACTGCGCACCAAATTCCCTCTCCTCGGCCACCCAGAGGGTGGGGCAATTTTTTCTTTGTCATGCACACAGAAGTTTCTCGCAGGGTATAGGAAGGGAAAAACGAGAGGGAACGGGGAAACTTCGTGCGAACGTTGGTAGTTCGATTTCCGCCACCAGAGTTCAGGGTTGGAGCGCAATATTCTTGTGGGAGACCTATAAATCCCTTACAAACCCCACATTTAGATCCATTTAAGTCTTATTGACCCCCAAACGAGCGATGAGGTAGAAAATTGTGGACGGAAACGTCGCAAATTTCACTCGAGGATTTAAGAGTTTTTGTAAAATAAATTAAGCAAACAATTTTATTAATGAACAACAAATTTGAAAAATGTATACCTGTATATTTTAAGGGCAGATAACGGATAACCAAAATGTGGATAATACGCCCAAAAATACTTCGAAAACGACTGGTTATTCGAATTCGTAGACAAAGTCCTTCAATTGCTCCATTTATGGCACAATTGATACCCACGGTGTGGTTGGACGGGTCTGAGAGCCCGATAAAATGTATGATTCCTACGTCCCTAAATACTTTGAAGACCCCCTCCATACCTTAAATCCAACAACAGAGCCCCACGGAGTAGAGCGATCGGGCTAAAAACTATATTCTCAAGGTTTCCCGGCAGATCGTTTTATAAGTAAGCGTTGGTTCTTAATTTTAAAGTATTTACAACTTAATTTAACGCGAGAGGCTGACACAGTTGCCGTCCGTCACACATAGTACGATAATCGAGAAATTTTAAATCTTCTGTAACTTTTGGATCTTGTCCGAGTCTGCGGCCTAACAAAGGTTTAAGCCTTTGATGTATTGAACCCGATTAGTGAAAACCGCACGGATAGTGACTTTGAAAATGTTAACCCTTTTCACAGTCGAGGCTTGCCACCGGTCGACATGATCGAAGTTCAGTTGAATTGTCTGGCTTATATCGAGAGAGTGAATGGAGCCCTTAGATGCTCCACCCTGAAATTCCGGTAAATTAAATTATTATCCCTCAAAGGCCCGTGTAAGAGGTTGTTTGCAAGACGTGTTCCGCTGACGGCAAATGGAGTGGAACGTGAATGTAGTTGAAGAGTAGATGAGAACGTCTGGATATCAAAGACTGCTTGGCTTCCGAACAGGTTGTGCCAGCTTTCGTCGAACATATTTAATGCTCCCTTTCCCCTAGACGGTGAATACAAGCCGTGATACGACAGAATATTATCTGATAATATTATGACAAAAACTTGAAAACATTGTTTAAAGTTTTTCACGAGTTTAAGAGTCTTTTCGGAGCGTAGTGGTTCTTTCAGACTTTTCAGTCTTTCCAGCACAGCAGGGAGACAGAATTGTACTATAATAAAGAACACATTTCTTAACCAGCTGGAAATGTATAATTTATGGGCTGGCCCTTCGTCCACCTGACAACCACTCACCCGAAATTCATTTATTCTGATGAAAACTAACTTTTTTTTTTCTTCTTTCCTCGCTCCCCTCCAAGTTTCTACAGGTACTTTTTCTTGGCCTAATTGAGACTTTCCCCACAATTCACCGGTCCTTATCGACCGCGGGGCCTCGTTTCCTTTGGGGTTCTCTCGGGACGGAAGAGTATCGGACAAACAAGCATCTCGCGCTTGCCTTGATTGCCTTACACTCCACCACTTGCAGTAATAACTCAGAGCTTTACAAAAGGATTTCTACGACTCCCCCTGAACTGCACTGCTATTTCAGAGCAGAGCAATTCCTCTTCAACGCGTTTTTATCCCTTGTTGGGACCAAGACTCATTTTATACTGAGGACATTTTTTTTTTTTTTTTTTCCTCACAAAACTCCCATTTCAGTATAGGACTGAAATAAACACAATTTGAAAAATTAGATACATTAAACACGAAATTGGCCCTTATTAGAAGAAAAAAAAGCCGATCAAAATTGTTTATGCCGTCGAGAAAATTTTGGGTGGATTATTTTATAAGAATAACTAGCTGCTCCGGCTCGCTTTGCTCGCCTACGCACCCATCCGGGGGGCTGCGCCCCCCTGGACCCCCCAGTGGGTGAGTAGCATCGATGGACACGTTGGAACCCCCACATGAAGGAATTCCCAAATTCGCAGAATTGCAGTGCTCGGTTGGGACAGCTTGAAACATAATAATAATATTTAAACATGTCTCATGTAGAATAATAAAGTTGAAACATGTTTCAATATTATTATTATTATGTTTCAAGCTGTCCCAACCGAGCACTGCAATTCTGCGAATTTGGGAATTCCTTCATGTGGGGGTTCCAACGTGTCCATCGATGCTACTCACCCACTGGGGGGTCCAGGGG
This sequence comes from Pilophorus perplexus, assembly GCA_955831195.1. Lineage (NCBI taxonomy): Eukaryota > Metazoa > Arthropoda > Insecta > Hemiptera > Miridae > Pilophorus > Pilophorus perplexus. The sequence goes on along the minus strand of OY037007.1, from coordinate 16,687,946 downwards.
GGCGCAGCCCCCCGGATGGGTGCGTAGGCGAGCAAAGCGAGCCGGAGCAGCTAGTACTTCTATATTATCGTCAAAGTGCTAGTGAAATCAAATTTAAAGTCCACCATCAATCCCTGAAAATTTCATCAAAATCGAATCAATATTGGCTGAATCTGCTGGGAGAAGGTTAGGCCAGTGTCGACTCATGAATGAATATACCTATTACATCTCTAATGGTTGAGGATAAGCAGTTAGGCAAGCTCCAAACAGATAAATCCCCCCCCCCCCCCCCCCTCGCCTTTTTCAGGGGAATTCACACTCTCGGGACACTTTAGGACACTTTCAGGACACTATTTGAACTCACCCCAGAGTCATCATATGGTACAAAATTGGGACTGCTGGAAACGGCTTTTCATTGTATGTATACATATAGGTAAACCATTCGTTCCCGAGGGATTCATACTCGCAGGACAATTTTGGACAATTTAAGGGACACTATCCAAAACTTTTTATGTGATACCTGAGATCACGATGGAAAAAACCGTATCTCCCTATCTTCAACGGTTTTATAGAAGTACTGCGCTCCCCCCCCCCCCTTCCCCGAACATCCCATCTCTCTATCTCTAATGGTTGAGGATACATGGGATATAGGATAGGTAATCCATACAGTTGGGACAGCTCGAAACGGCTTTTCATTGTATATAGGTAATGATTGTATAAAGGTATTTCGGACGTAGAATTAAACGTAGAATCGGAATCCGCGATAAAAAAAAATATGTAGGTAGGTAGTAAATTTGAATGTGTAGGTAGGTAGGAAAAAGAATGAGATTTTTTGTTAAATAAGCCTGGGTAATCATCTAAGGCACAACCCGGGTGATCCCTGAAAATTTCATCAAAATCGAATCAATAGTGGCTGAAATCCCCACTCCTTCTTTTCTTTAGTTGAAGGAGGGGAAAACGGAAAAAATCCTTGAGGGCGCTCAACCTATCTCAGAATGTAGATCATTTTTGAATTTCTCGAGATTTTCAAGAATATATATAAATTTTTTAATTTTTTTTAAATGTAGAATAATAAAGTTGAAACATGTTTCAATATAATTATTATTATGTTTCAAGCTGTCCCAACCGAGCACTGCAATTCTGCGAATTTGGGAATTCCTTCATGTGGGGGTTCCAACGTGTCCATCGATGCTACTCACCCACTGGGGGGTCCAGGGGGGCGCAGCCCCCCGGATGGGTGCGTAGGCGAGCAAAGCGAGCCGGAGCAGCTAGTACTTCTATATTATCGTCAAAGTGCTAGTGAAATCAAATTTAAAGTCCACCATCAATCCCTGAAAATTTCATCAAAATCAAATCAATATTGGCTGAACCTGCTGGGAGAAGGTTAGGCCAGTGTCGACTCATGAATGAATATACCTATTACATCTCTAATGGTTGAGGATAAGCAGTTAGGCAAGCTCCAAACAGATAAATCCCCCCCCCCCCCCCCCCCGCGCCTTTTTCAGGGGAATTCACACTCTCGGGACACTTTAGGACACTTTCAGGACACTATTTGAACTCACCCCAGAGTCATCATATGGTACAAAATTGGGACTGCTGGAAACGGCTTTTCATTGTATGTATATAGGTAAACCATTCGTTCCCGAGGGATTCATACTCGCAGGACACTTTTGGACAATTTAAGGGACACTATCCAAAACTTTTTATGTGATACCTGTGATCACGATGGAAAAAACCGTATCTCCCTATCTTCAATGGTTTTATAGAAGTACTGCGCCCCCCCCCCCCCCCCCCGAACATCCCATCTCTCTATCTCTAATGGTTGAGGATACATGGGATACACAGTTTCATTGTGTATAGGTAATGATTGTATATAGGAAATCCATACAGTTGGGACAGCTCGAAACGGCTTTTCATTGTATATAGGTAATGATTGTATAAAGGTACCTACCTAAATTAGTTTGACGATTTTGCGCGCGCCAAAAAATTCGCGCAACCGGTATTTCGGACGTAGAATTAAACGTAGAATCGGAATCCGCGATAAAAAAAAAAAAAAATATGTAGGTAGGTAGTAAATTTGAATGTGTAGGTAGGTAGGAAGAAGAATGAGATTTTTTGTTAAATAAGCCTGGGTAATCATCTAAGGCACAACCCGGGTGATCCCTGAAAATTTCATCAAAATCGAATCAATAGTGGCTGAAATCCCCACTCCTTCTTTTCTTTAGTTGAAGGAGGGGAAAACGGAAAAAATCCTTGAGGGCGCTCAACCTATCTCAGAATGTAGATCATTTTTGAATTTCTCGAGATTTTCAAGAATATATATTAATTTTTTAATTTTTTTTTAATTCAATTTAATACAATTTTTCGATACTTTTCTCGATAATCGATTCAATTTAAATCGATTCATTTTTTTAATTTTTTAATTCAATTTAATACAATTTTTCGATACTTTTCTCGATAATCGATTCAATTTAAATCGATTCATTTAATTTACATCAATTTCCATCTGGGAGACCTTGCGCATAAACCTTGGGAGCGCCCCTTAAAGGCTGATGTCCCACCCGCTCAGAGTGAAGAGTGATGGCGGGGGGATAGAGGGTTTCACCCGTCGCGACGGGTCGGTGACGCCCGCCCAGTTTTTTCAAAACTCAACTCGCTCTCAAAAGTCGCTCATCGTCGGAATGAATTTGGTCGATATCTCCTATTAAAATTCGGATCTCTAGGTAGGCGTAGGACGAAACGCGGAAAAAATCCGTCTATTAACGACCGAATAAATCGAAAAAATTAATTGAGCGAATTCGCGCGCGCCAAAAAATTCGCGCAACAGGTATTTCGGACGTAGAATTAAACGTAGAATCGGAATCCGCGATAAAAAATGGGGGTTATAGGGGAGCGAAAAACACGTTTCGCGCAAATTCGCGGGGTTGCGCGCGTCGCGCGGAATTTTAATATAGCCTATGTTGGGGGCAATCGCAGCCGAGACCGTTAGGAAAAAACCCCATTCAAATCCGTTCAGCCGTTTAGGCGCCTATAAGGCACGACAGACAGACAGATAGACAGAAACCCGATTTTATAGAAGTATATAGATAGATAGATAGATAAACCAAAAGGGACTCCAGTTTTTATACACTCAATCCCAAGTAATCCTCCAGGCCCCGAAAAATCACTTTCTTGTTACATCCGGCCTACAAAAGTTTTATTCAATATGACATATTTGACAATATTACACATTGTGTCAGTGCCCACACCGCAAACCAATCATTATCAATAATTGAAGAGGGAATGCGTTGCACATTTTACACCAGGGTTTATTATTCTTTGATATAGACAAAATTTGCAAAAAAAATAGGGTGGTGGCACCTATTATCGACATGCTCCAAATTTGAGCCTCCAATTATTGACAGTGCATATATTTGAGGGGAACAGTCACCACCCTAACTCTGTCAAAAAAGTTTTTATTTTTAATTAAAAAAGAAAAAAACATTTTCTGTAAGTACAATGTTTGGACAGATGTGAGGCCTCGAAAAAATGGATTTTGCGTCCAAAATTACTCGAAAAACGACGCCTTATTTGACCTCCTATGATCCTTCAAAAGCGTCATTTGTAGCCCCATGAAAACCCCCATAGAAAAAAAACCACGGGGAAATTAGATCGTTCTGGGACCCCCAAAAATGCTTCCAAAACGATACTTAACTCGACCCCATAGCCGAATACCTTCGGAAACCCCTCCCGTAACCCCATTTTAGCCCTATAGCGCCCCACGGGTTTGGGTGATGGGGCTGAAAACCTTGCGGGCACAACTAGATGGTAAACCGGACATTTAGTTTTTGGAAGCTAGACATCTCGAAACGTATATTGTCAAATTTTGAGGCCGATCTGAATGTTCGACCTCCGTCGCGATTACATAGGTGTATTTTTCCAAGAATAATAAACCAAAATTCCCGCTGCGATAATCCAGAAAGTATTTTTTCTCGATGTGCTGCCCTCGTCTATAAAAGTCCGCATTATAAACTGACATTATCTCCTCCGGGATACTTGGTGAGTGAACGTTTCCTTGGCAGTTTAGACAATCCACGGCAGATCCCAACCCGTCCAATATAATCCTCAAAGTTATAAGAATCCCCTTCCCTCTCCGTCAATCTTAGCGGGGGTGTGATGATGGAGAAGTGGGCAAGTTTGAGGATTACCAGGGGCTATCTCACCAAAACGGGAAAGTTTTGGAAGATCGATCAGCCCCGGAGCGACACCTAAATGCAAATAGTGCTGTTGGTTGATTCCTAATTGAAGCCCACCAAATTCAAAATAGGAAGATTGAAGGATACACGGAGAAAGTAAAGCTGAGTGGCTGCGCCAACACACTTGAGTTCTTCACGGCCGAGCTCATCACGTTAAATGTTGAAAGCAGATAAGTACGTGATTTTCAAAATACGGGGTGTATTAAACTTGTATGAACGAACTGTCATGAGTGGAGGGCCAGATTTTACATTTGAAATAACTCACAGGTGAGTTAGTTAAGGAATGTCTAACTGCTCCTTCTAACTTATAGCTAACTGGGCTGCTCTGCCTTGCACCAGTGGATCCTACTCGTCACTTCACGACATTTTTTCACTCACTCCATTTTCGTTTATTACTCTTGAAATAATACCTATGTGACCGCGATGGAGGTCGAAAATTCTGCTCGCCCTCAAAATTGGACACTATCCGTTCAAAGACAAGTAGATTCCAAAAACGAAATCCCTCCGCCGTCCGAGCCGGTTTGGCCAGTATTTTTTTGTTTTTGTTTTTATTTTTATTTTTTTAATCTGAAATTTTGGAAAAATAGGTACTCGATTTACCATCTAGTTGTATCCGCTAGGTTTTGAGCCCGATAGCCCAAACCCGTGGGGCTCTATGGGGCTAAAAAGGGCGATAGGGTTTTTTGAAGGCTTTGGCTATGGGGTCGAGTGGGTGGTTCTGTTTCTAGGACGTATTCTTGGACGTAGAATCCATTTCCGGGGGTTCCAGAACGATTCGATTTCACCGTGGGGCTCTCATGGGGCTAAAAATGGGATTTTGGAAGGATCCCACGAGGTGAACGATTTTCCGAGTAATTTTGGACGCATAATCCTCTTCTTTTTTTTGAGATCCCACATCTGTCCGAACATTGTACAGATTTGTTTATACATGTATTATATTTTTTTATTGACGAAAAATTGATTTCCGCACAAGAAACCTATACGGGGGCGGTTCGTCCAGGGGTTCACTGGTTTAGAGAACCCCCAAAGCTAGTGAGAGAGAGAGAGTGAAGGTTAGAGTGAGCGAGAGGAGGGAAACATTTTATTTACCTAATATCAGTTTGAAAAAGAGCAATAATACCTTCCCATAGAGTCACTGTTGATGCAGTTGGTAACTAGTTCTTACTATTTTTGATAACAGTTCCATTCGGCTGGGGAGTGACGTCAGAACTTCAGCAGGCAAAAGAATGGTTACGGGGAGGGGGGGGGGTCACGTGACTGGGCGATTATTATATTTTTTAACTTGTTTATTGCACCAAGTAATAAGTTATTACTATAACTATTAATAACTAACAATACTATTAATAATTAATGCAATACAACTATTACTAATTAATAACTTATGAGTACAGCTTATAAGCAACATTATTCTGATACATAATGGAACCTGTTAAAAAACTAGGATACTTCACTTTTGCACTTCATGATGCTCACACTAGATGCGTTAGCTCGTGTGGCTTGGTTCTCTTGAGTCTTCTAAGCTGATCGTCTGTGCTGAGAAGTTGGACCACATCCTCATTAACATCTTGGAGCCTCGAAAGGTGGTTGATGGCTTGGTTTCGAATAGCCTCATTGACAGATTCAATCTGCAGCTCGTAGTGAAGTCTGTCATTTCTGAAGTATCTGTATGTGTCTAGGGCGAAATTATAAAGGATGCTTTCGCGGGTCCCAGGTGCAGCCCATGCAGTTTTTTCCACAGCTACTGAGGAAGCGCCCTCTTCATTCTGTTCACCAAGACGTTGACAGACAACTTTGGGGTTGTTGAAATAATGGAACCCCGAGAGGCCTAAACCGGATTCGTCCGACGGAAACAACTCAGAACTTAACTTATCCGAGTGAGCACTTGATTAAGCCCCTGTTGCCGTTAAAAGAGGCTCCCTCAACTCTACGCTTTACCGTACTGGGAAGAAATGAAAAGAGGGGAGGAAAAGCCTCGTTTCACCGGGAACATTTATTAATTCAACAGTCTTCATCTTAATATTCATTAAAAACGCGAGACTGTTCGCGGCTTGGAAACACCGGAACAAGTTCCCCCCAGCCCGACGTAATTGAAATATTACGGCAAAATTGTTCACGTCGTTTGATGGGGAATAGAAATGAAACCGTAATGAGGAACGTTGAAACAGTAGCTGACCGCAGCCAACAATATCCTCTCCTCCAGTATTATACCATTAAAGGTTCCCTTTGTGTTAAGTTACCAAGTGAAAATTTAATTTGGAACGATTGAATCAGCTATGTTGCGAGAATCTATTAAGTAAGATTGTTCACATTGTGCTGCAATTTTCGCATCGCCATTATTGGAACATTCACGTAGATACTTCTCTAGTGACCAGATACTGGACGAACATAATATGACATAATATTATACATTGTATAATATTATTCTTTAAACACACAAGCGATATATATATCTCATATATGAGATAATGTTTATTATTCTTGAAATAACAAACATACCATACATACGAGGGTTATTCGCGGCGAGCGACGAAAATGTTGATCAGTCTCACCATTTGTTCTTTTATTAGTTATATGTTTCGGCACAACTAGATTTCAAAAGCCATGTCAGTACGCTGTCGGCTACCCTGCTGTACCAAAACATTAGATTGTTTCCGAGACCAGTTATGGCCCAATGTGATCTTTTCTGGTCTTTTTTTTTTTTCCTGGACTTGGCTCTTGGAGTGTGTCTCTCCTATGTCTGTCTCTGTCTACGTCCTCACGCCTTTAAATGGAGGAGTTTGATTTCAAACGGGCTTATATCCACTTAAAACCATTTTTGGGAAAGTGAGAAAAACGAAATTCAAGCCGAAGCAAATTTTTTAGGGTTCCCAAATTGACACGGTCATTTTTAATTTCGAAAAAAAAAACGCTGCAAATTTTACACGAAGGTTTGTTATTCTTTGATAAAGAAAACGCTGCAAATTTTACACAAGGGTTTATTATTCTTACTTGTACGAAAATTAAATCTGTGTCAATAAAAAAGATCCCCTCAATGAAATCAGATAGTTCCGGGACCCCCGGATTCTACGTCCTAAAATACTTCGCAAACGACACCTAACTCGATCCCATAGCTAAAAGCCTTCAAAAAACCCTCCCTTAACCCCATAGCGCCCCACGGGTTTGTGCGATCGGGCTGAAAACCTTGCGGGCACAAGTAGATGGTAAGCCGAGTATTTTGTCAAAATTTCAGATTTAAAAAAAAATGTCTACTGCCCGAAACGGCTCGGACGGCGGACGGACATTTCACTTTTGGAATCAAGACCTCTTGAAACGGATAATGTCAAATTTTGAGGCCGATCGGAGTCGTCGACCTCCTTCGCGAGTACATAGGTGTATTAGTTCAAGAATAATAAACCAAAATTGTGCAAAAATTGATTCTGTTATTTAAAAAAAAAGAAGAAAATTCCTGAAATTTTTTTGGAAAGATGTGGGAACCCCTGATCCACTCTCATGCCCATTCACACCGCCAAAGCTGACAGCAAAGTTCGTAGGTTTCTCTCCGGTTAAAAAAATTTAAAAAAATCAGGCATTATTCTGAGTAACGCCAATTGAGAAGAAACTATAGTTGGACGGTAATCCCGACCTGTCGTGCGGAGAAGGAGCAACCACCGATTTCCTGCGTGAAGTTCAAAATCAGCTCCATCTAACGAGCTCAGCCTATTACTTCACCGCTTGTAGGTACTGACGCGGCAATCGCTACGTCACTCAATCAGTGCTTCAAGGAGAGGGCAGGGTTCTATCCGGTCTCACCTTCCAGTGTGCCAGTGGCACAGTGCCACCCATTCATTCAAGACCAAGTCGATCGGTTTCAAGCCCGGGAGTCGTTCACGCTACCCTCGAAGAAATCCTCAAACTGGAGGGAGATAGATCTAAATTATGAGTTGAGATAAGAAAGTTTACTTTAAAAAAACTTTATTACTCAAATACAAGAACGTTAGTACAATTTTAAAGTACAAAGTTCAGGGACTGACTCTTAATATTGACACGATGCAAGTTGGGAGTGAAGTGAAGTGGTGTCTTCTTTGGGTCTACTTATAGTCTACTTATAGTCTTCTTGTCAAAGGGGTGGTCCATGATTAGGATTCTTCGTAGGGGTGGGATCCGTGGGAACCTGTTGCGAGGGAGGTTTCGAAGTGTTTATGGTTTCCAGCCGTCTAATATCTGCATCCTTCGAAATAGGGGGTACAGGAGGTTGTCACATTCATTGCGCCTTTATAGCATCCTTTGAGGGGGTATGGATAACGCGGGGGTGCGTCGTTTATTGTGATGTAGCGGTAGAAAAGGCTGCATAACTTCTATGAATTCCTCTCATGGTGAAGAACCGGTTGAAAGGGGTCCAATCACTTTTAGGAGATTTTTTCTCCCAGGAAGCCAAATCATTCATATCAGATTCTATAATTCTGCAATGCATTCTATAAACTTGCAATTTCGTTTTTTTCCAGTCATTCACAATTTTTCAGTTACCGGTATCGCCAAAAGCTGACCAAACCTTTCTATTTACAATACTTTACGAATAAAACAGGATTGAGTGGGTGATACGAGGGCTTGACATATTCCCTATTTCCCTCTTAACGAGCTTGGTTCGCCAACTTCAATTAAGTCGGGAGCCCGAAGGGAAATCCGGCGGCTCTCGTGTGTTCTAAGGGGTAATTAATCTTTTGTTTTACCAACACAGCTCAAATCATTTTTTCAATTTAGTGATGCCAACAAGATAAAACTGATTGAGATTTGAAAATCCCTTCGTCATTGAGGTATTTTTTTCCGAATAATCTAGGGGAGCGTTGGGAGGTTTCGGACAAAGTTCGTACCTAGCTAACTAGTGCCACTGTATGGCAATGTGGCCCTAATCAATGGATAAAGCCCACTAGTCTTGATCAAGATTGTTCCTTTAGTGTTTCATGACGCGTAGTTTGGAAAAATGTCGGTGACCTCAATTTTCGGTGAATGTTTTTTTTAAATTAATTTCCAACAAAATTTGTTTTGAGTATTTAATACTCTGTTCTCGACCTAGCTTCTTCCGAAGGGAAGATAATTATTAAGAACAGAAGTGTTCTTAATTCAATCACACCTTGGGAGTCTATGAGGCTGAGGGGTATGGATGGGGTTTGTGAAGGGCTTTGACCAGGAAACCGAGTGAAGTGACATTTTTAAAGTTAATTTGTTGAGAATTGATCTATGGGGTCCAACAACTACCTGACGAATCTGCAACTACGTTGGATTTCAAAGGATAACGTATAATATAGTATAATAAAACGTATTAAGTTTTAATAATTCTCGCTCCCCACCTCTTTAATTGGCTATATCCTACTACTAGGTAAAACGGTGGACTCCTCTACTCGCACTAGATCACAAATTAACTTTTTTTTTTTTTAGGGCATAGCTATGTTTTTTTGAGATAGCCCCATAAAAAAATCAAAAAAATTGCAGATTTAAAAAAAAATCCTACAGCCCGAAACGGCTCGGACGGCGGACAGATACTTAGTTTTTGGAATCTACGTGCCATGAAACGGATAATGGTATACGGAACATAGTATTATTCTAAGAATAATAAACCAAAACGGGGTTCAAATATTGAAGCGAACCTAAATTGTCTATCATTGTCTCTGTTTTCGCTGTTCGATTATCTAGAGAATACCTAATGAACCAGTAATGAACAGTTAGGGATGCTACTCCGAGTTCAGAGGACGATAATATGCTCCATGTGAAAACCTCTGTTCAGCTAATATCCCCTTCTCGTTGCTTTCCTGCCAGTATAAGGGAATTCAGTCGATCATGATAAAGTCCTCTAGGGATATTACTATACGGAGCCACTTAACCTTGAGCTCCCTTCAATATTGGACATTCACTAAGCGAAATGTTGGGGGTCCCCTATAGCATTATGAACACAATTCTCCCTTCCTGGCATTTTCCGCGTTATAATGAAAACCACTTTGGAGTCCTAACAGTTGTCGATGAGTTAAGGATCGTTAAGTTCAATTGTTAGGACTCCAAAGTGGTTCACGACGTGAACTTCGAATGCCGCGCGAAAGGCGGCGAAAATTTGAAACACCACTATGGTCGTCCCGACAGGATTTGAATGGCTTGTAATGCATAAGTAGGTTTTGCGCTTTATAAAGCCTATAGGCTTGAATTTCGTCCTGAACATCCTCATGGTGAAGTCGGATGGATCCGAGACCCAAAAATACTCTAAAACGAACACCCCCACCGACCCACCGTTTTAAAGGTTGGCTTTAAATTGGTTTTAAAGGTTGCTTGGTTTCTGCTGATTACGAACCGGTTTTCACTCACTGAAACCCAGATCCTGTTCAGTGAAAACTGTTTTGTTATAAGTGCTTAAAACCGGTTCTGCTAACCAAAGAGCGGTTTCTGCTAGCTTCGGTCCGTTGCATTTGCATGAAGCCTATGAACTCAAAGTTTTGAGGACGGTCAGAAATTTTGGCAAAGAACACGACTTTCCTCTAAGGTGATACGATTGAGATCGGTCATGAGCAGGTAGTCGACCCTCAGCAGTGGGGTCTTAATCCTTGAAAATGCACGATTCATAACGCGGCGTTGCCAAACCTCTGTATTTCCAAAAGTGATGGAAACTGTCAAAAATATTACGATATCAATCGTAACAATACCACTCGTGGCTCCACCGAAATTTTGAACTATATCGCGAAAACGGGTTGATTATTCATAATACACCCATGACCTGCCAAGATGATTCGGAGCTCGTAGCCTGACGAGGGCGTAAAATGGGTTGGTACGAATAGTTTCGGTCTAAAAGCAGGGTTACCATACGTCCTACACGCTTGAATTAGGGGAAATTGTCCTACACTCTGACTTGGAAGAATAAATAATTTAGAATTGTGTATAACGAACATGGCTGCAGCCAGGACATCAAAGTTTGAAAGACACAAAAGGAAATTTCCGGGATTCAAAGCTTCGTGACTCATACCAATGTCTACCGAATGTAGGAAAAAACTTCCCCAGAAAAAACTTCCCCATTTCTGACTTGCTGGGAAAATTCTTCCCCAGCCAAAACGTCACCACGGAAAATTCTTCCCCAAACGAGAATCGGCCACAAAGACGCTGTTGAGAATGTTCTGAAGTAGGGTGACAATCTCCTGGTTAGAGGCTTTGTTGTTAACTTTTATCTAGCGACGAAAGGTCCTTTGCCCTAACAATAGGAGATAATGTACATATTATGTAAGCTGTGAGGAATGATGAGATCGGATTATTGGAAGCAGAAACAATTTAAAGATGGTGTTAGATGGGCCTGCGTTAAAAGAGACTCGCTGCAAGTAAGTATTGTTGATAATAGATAAATAGATAGATAGAGAAGTTGTTATAGTTTGGTTGTTTATAGTTTATGTTCAAGTTGTTATATAGAGTTTTCACGTTTTATTCCAGTGTAGAGGTGCAGTAAAAACAAGGGACGAGTTGGGCCAAACTATAACAACTTCTCTATCTATCTATTATCAACAATACTTACTTGCAGCGAGTCTCTTTTAACGCAGGCCCATCTAACACCATCTTTCAATTGCTTCTGCTTCCAATAATCCGATCTCATCATTCCTCACAGCTTACATAATATGTACATTATCTCCTATTGTTAGGGCAAAGGACCTTTCGTCGCTAGATAAAAGTTAACAACAAAGCCTCTAACCAGGAGATTGTCACCTTACTTCAGAACATTCTCAACAGTGTCTTTGTGGCCGATTCTCGTTTGGGGAAGAATTTTCCGTGGTGATGTTTTGGCTGGGGAAGAATTTTCCCAGCAAGTCAGAAATGGGTAAGTTTTTTCCGGGGAAGTTTTTTCTGGGGAAGTTTTTTCCGCATACCGGTTTGGGTCTACCATGGTTGGGCTCTTTGGACTGAATATCAACATGACATACCTACAGTGAGTTTCACAACTACGTTCTTCAAACTCCCGATTTATTGGGAAAAAAAAATCGAACGAAAAGTGCGCACCAAAGCACGATGTATACCTAACTCAGCCAAGATTTATATCACGTTTTTTATTTTAAGCTGACTTCCCCAATTTGGGTTTCTGTCGGCAGTTTGATCCCTTAACCACGATCATGATCCATCCATCTCTTCATTAACTCAGAAACAAACGCAGCCAAAGAAAAGTATCACTGGCATCTAATTTCCAAAATAAATGTCAGTTATGCTTTTCTCTGGCTGCTTTCGTTTTTGAGTTCGTGAAAAAGGCGAATGTCGAAACTCGAATAAAACAAAGAAGTGGAACCTGCAGGTTCCAAATGATCATGATCATCGTTTTTGGGATCAACGATTCTCTCGTCAAGAACCTAGGACTGGGGAAGCCAACATGAAATGAAACATAATATAATATATTATGTACAACGTTTCAACCCATGCACCTTCTCTAAAACCTTCTCTAAAAGATTTTTTGAAACCTACCTACCACTTTCATCAGTAGTAAAATTAAAATAAAAAAATAAATGTAATAACAATAAGCATTCTTGGCCTTGAATGGTATTACATGTGTTTTGTTGAATTTATTTTTTATGGGGAAAGTAGGAAAATAATTTTTTTAAAGTGAATAAAACGTACAAGTGGAATTATTACTTCACCATTCGTTACAAATGAAGTTTGTGGAACGATGGATTGAATCAGAATAATATTCTGTACCCATCACTAATCAAACGCTATTAATCTTGAAAATGTACAGTAGGTACTATTGTGTTTCATAATGTCCTCCTTCGGCGTCCTCCTTTTAAAAAAAATGTCCTACAATGTCCTACATTTTTACTTGGATTGTCCTTCTTTCACTAAAAAGGAGATGGTAACCCTTTCTAAAAGGGAACTAGCCCCTACTAGACAAACCAGACAAATCCCTGGTGACATTTGAGGATTTTTACAAGGAAAATGCTGTTCTGTGCCTCCTCACACGAAAAGTTGCTACTGAAACGGAATTCCATTATGTTGAAAGTTCCTAAAACTCGAACTTTTTTATGCTCGGCAGCTACCACGGATCCAGGAGAAGAAATTAGTCGACGAAAAAGAAACCAAGGGAATCAAGTTCTTTAAAGGACGAAATGGCTCCTTAGGACGAAGGGACGGAGGGAGGGACTTTTTATGCGGGTAAAAAGATTGTCTGGGGATGGTTGTTCGGGGGGGTAACGAGGACCGGAGTGGCGGATGAAGGCATTCTGCTGAGAAAAACGTTAGCCGAGAGAGAAAGAGAAATTAGTGGAAAAGAGGATGTTAGGATCCCAACGACGGCCTATTCTACCGTGCCCGATTTTAATAAGTATCCGGGGGAGGATATCCGAGAGGATAATAACTCGAGTACGTGGCTAGTTGGTGGTGGGATGGAAATGGTCTATCTTAAATGGAAACCTTCAAAATAAAAATTCAGTTATAAAAAATATATTTTTCAATTCGTCGCCAAATAGCACACTGCAGTTACTTCTCAAAAATGCTCACTTTTCTAAGATTTTACACATTTCCTACGATTGTTTCTATAGCATTAATTCAGTATGTTGTAATACTCGTACCATGTTTGGTCCACACAAGTTTAAACCAAAAGAAACAAGTTCGTTTTTATTTTGGCAATGGCAAGGCATTTATACTTTTAAAAAAAATACCGAAGCTTGCATTAAATCTTGGAAAAGTTTATATTTTTTTATGTTGTAAGGGATGGTCCCAGTAACATAATATAGTTTTGCAACGGCATCCTGAAGCTAACTTTAGTGTACGATAAAAACCGCAAATATTTCGGACTTTTTTTAGTTTTTGCTCCAAAGCCCCCACCACCCTGAACACACGAAAAATATATAGTATATAATATACACTTTCAAATCAATAGAAAGAAATAGAGCAGGGGTTCCTAACAGGTGGTCCGCGGACCCCCAGGGGTCCGCAAACGTTGGTGTGGGGGGTCCAAAAATTAATATTTTAAGCTATTCTACCAGGAACTCAAATAATAAAAATGACTGTTTGTAGCCGGAGTGTCCTGTAAAGCGTGAGAGGCCGTACATGCGACGCACAGTGGTCCAGAACCCTCGAAAACGTGATCGAAACTCCTAGCGACTTTAATTTTTTTACTTTTGCTTTCAAAATGAGTAGGTCTTATGTTTTTTAGTGCGCAGATTCCAAAAATCATGTTCTTATTCACTTTTGAGACCCAGAAATGGTAAAAAAAGACATTTTTCGACTTTTTCGTTGATTACCTGAACGTTTCATGTCAGACCCAAGTGTATTATTGGTTATCTCAACGTTTTCATTAAAATTAACAAGTTACTGAAGTTGAATCGAAAATATTGGAAAAAATAGAAAAAAATGTCCAAATTTATTTATTTGAATATATTAATCGGAAAAATATAAATGAAATAAAATAAATATCGGGTTGGGAGAGGGCACACGAAACCGATGGAAGGGAGCTCCACTTCCGTCTCTGGACATTGATCTTGACGTGGACGAAAAGTATCCCAGGTTTATGAGCAGAGATACGGACTTTGGATCAGAAAAATTGACCTACAGGCCAAGGTAGCAACTAGTAGCACCTGGAATTGGATCGAAAACTTTCTTTATACCTTTCTCGACAATCTGAGACCAATTTTTGCGCGTACATATTTTTACGATTTTTCTACCCAATTTCGAAAAATATTCATGAAAATTGTACTTTAAAGATAATTTACTCATCTTCGGATCTACTTGTTGGCTGTGATTAACCAATCAGCAAAGCTCTCCAAATTTTGGAAATAAGAAAAAAATAAATACAAATCGCTAGGTACGTTAACAAAAAAATCGCTAGCATCGGGCAACTTTAAACATTTCGAATTTCCTGCAAACTTTTCTAGGCAGTTTTCGGGAAAGCCTTGGCAGGCTTGGGTGTTTCAAGAACTGTAGAATAAAGGATAAAATTTTCAAATCTGTAGAAAAATATGAAAAAATTGAGTTTCGATCACGTTTTTGGGGGTTCTGGACCACTGTGCGACGCGACGCTAGTGACACCTAGCCTAATTATTATTGACTAGTTCGCCCAGTTTCTACCAGAATGTAGGGATGTCCGATTCTCAAAAATAATCATGATTATTTTTTCAAAAAAATCGATACATCTGAGGATCGATTCTTTTTCCAAATTATTTATTAAATTTCAAATTTATCAGAAGAAGAAGCATTACCTACCTATTACGTTACGAAACCTGAATTCCAATTACTAATAAATCCAACTGCAAACCAGCACTATTACGTAGGAAAAGGTAGGTAGGTAAGCTTCAGCTGTGTCAGTGGTTGTTGTGCAACTGTTTCCAAATGTAAAATAAATGTAAAAATAAATAATTATTTGCAACAATCAATTGACTTTTCCCTTGTGATATATACTTACACCCAGGTATAAGCAAACGGGGAAAAACATTTTTTACAACAAAATTATATATATATATAATTTACCTATATAGGGGCTCCTCAATACATTGGTGGTTTGTTAAGGGGTCCCTGACAAAATTTTATTGGGAACCCCTGAAATAGAGGAAGTAGTGGCTGAAAATTTTTCAGAGAACCCGAGGTGGCTCGTGTTGTGAATTTAAAGGGGAAAAAATTCAACTTGACATTGTTGGGTCCTTACGTTGTGTACATTTTGTGTAAATGTTGTAAATTGTGAGGAAAAAAAGATGAACTACAACCCTTGATTTTGTAAAAATGTTATTTAGTATTATTACTCAAATTAAAGCGGTGCAATATTATTTACAATAAATATAGGCTACCTACTTACTTTACCTACACTTTTTTTGTTTATTATTCTTGGAATCGAGAATCATGAATCAAGAATTTTTTTTATTTGCTAAAGCCAAAATTGATAGAGCAAAGGTCATAAGTTGGAACATACAGAATGGTGGTTGAATGGTTATAGCGCCGATTACAAATTATATTAACTGTATTAATGGGAATGACAAATTATATTAACGATTACAAATTATATTAACTGTATTAATGGGAATATGTAATATGTAATACACCTTTGTAATACCCTTGTAATGGAATAACGGAATATGTAATACACCTTTGTAATCGCGACGGAGAGAGACGACTCCAATCGGCCTCAAAATTTGACATTATACGTTTCAAGAGGTCTAGATTCCAAAACCAAAATGTCCGTCCCCCGTACGCCGTCCGCCGTCCGGGCCGTTTTGGGCAGTAGGACGTGTTTAAAAAATCTGAAATATTGACAAAATACTTGGTTTACCATCTAGTTAGTTGTTTTCATTCAAATCCGTGGGGCGCTATGAGCTATGGGGCTAAAATGGGGCTAGGGAAGGATTTTTTTTTTAAAGGCTTTTAGCTATGGGATCGAGTTAGGTGTCGTTTTTGAGGTATTTTTGGACGTAGAACTCATTTTTGGGGGTCCCGGAACGATTCGATTTCACTGTGGGGATCTATAGGGCTTTCATGGAGCTTTTGAAAGAATCCCCGGATCCAATATTTTCCGAGTACAAAAAAAATTAATAACAAAAGCAAAAATTGTTTATGGACAGAATTAATTCCTGTATCAAAGAATAATAACCATTGTGTAAAATTTACAACGTTTTTAATTTTAATTTAACTACCCTAGCTGGCAGCATGCTTAGCTGCAATATTTTTAGCCCCCCCCCCCCCCCCCCCCCTAGCACCCTTCCCCCATCATTCCCCTCCCCCCTGCTCTCCTTCTTCTTGTTCCTTCCTCCCTTGCTAATCCCAGTCGCGGTGTTGACGTCAAGGGAAACGGATCAGTGAAACTGAGCTGTCGGATATGGTCGCTCCCATGGAATGGCCTGAACCTCCTTGTGGCGATTTCAACGTAAATTTCAACGAATAATTTCAACGAAATTATTCCAGCTAGGAAATTATTCCTAGTTGCGTCAGTTCAAGTTGACACCGTTGATATAAAATGTTTCCGCCGCTTTCCGTTGAACGATTGTCGGGGAGTGCAATTGAACTAAATGAGGAAATAAATCCCGGGAAGGCGCCCGCCTTCAGCCCGTCAGCCGATTTCCCACGAGGGATAAAGACTGCGCAGGAGGGGATAGTGAAAGGGAGAAGAAAAGGGAAGGAACCTCACATTTTCCTCGTTCAAGTCTGCAATTTCAGAACCATCCGGTGAAACTTATTCGATTAGTTGGGGCTGGTTTTCCCGCTCTATCGCCTGTTCCAAATGTGAATTAACCTCAACCTAAGCCTAAATGACCTTGAGACCACCATGAATTCAGTCAACTAGGTAATTGACTAAAACGCTGCAAATTTTACACAAGGGTTTATTATTCTTTGATATAGGTTACTTGTACAGACATTTAATTTTGTCAATGAAAAAAATTAAAAAATTTTTTTTTTGGATTTTTATGTTTAAAAAAAATTTTTTTGAGGGGATTTTTTTTTTAAACGTGTGTTTTTTCAAAAATTCTTTATCTTTTACTCGAAAAATATTTAACCTCTTGGGATCCTTCAAAAATCCCATTTGTAGCCCCATGAAAGCCCTATAGATCGCCACAGTGAAATCGGATCGTTCCGGGACCCCCAAAAATGGATTCTACGTCCAAAAATACTTCGAAAACGACACCTAACTCGATCCCATAACTTAAAGCCTTCAAAAAAAACCTCCTGTAGCCCCATTTTAGCCCCATAGCACCCCACGGGTTTGGGCGATCGGACTGAAAACCTTGCGGGCACAACTAGATGGTAAACCAAGTATTTTGTCAAAATTTTAGATTTAAAAAAAAAATCCTACTGCCCAAAACGGCCCGGACGGCGGACGGCGTACGGCGGACGGACATTTCGGATTTAGAATGTAGACCACTAAGTGGTAGACCACT
This sequence comes from Pilophorus perplexus, assembly GCA_955831195.1. Taxonomy (NCBI): domain Eukaryota; kingdom Metazoa; phylum Arthropoda; class Insecta; order Hemiptera; family Miridae; genus Pilophorus; species Pilophorus perplexus. The sequence goes on along the minus strand of OY037007.1, from coordinate 16,669,894 downwards.
ACTATTTGACATTATCCGTTTCAAGTCTTGAAACGGATAATGTCAAATTTTGAGGCCGAATTATTAAAATGCACGCATTCAATACATATTTCCTTCACTCGCAGGCCTAAGAAACCCTAAGAAAGGTCTGGACCCATGCAAATGTTTGCTTTCACCATAACTAGCCAGTAAACAACCGAATGTTAAATGACTCAATACAATCAATACACTCAATCGTAAGAGATTTGGGTTGAGATATTCAATTACCAGACTTGATAAGTTTGATTAAATACTGCTAAATAGATTAAATAGTACATATTATGTACTAATAGATTAGTACATAATATATATAATATATTATTAAGGCTAAATAGATTAAATAGTACATATTATGTACTATTTAATATATTTAGCAGTATTTAATCAAACTTATCAAGTTATATTGACGCTTACGGGACACCAGAAAATGTTTACTACAATGAGTCCTACTTACTTAGTCTTATGAGTCTTTCTTTATAAAGACTTATAAATAAGTCTAAGATGAGAAATAAAAAGCTCCGGAATCGGGAGAGAGGTAACGGCTAGGGTAAACCTGCAATACCTTAAGGTCATACATCTTTAGTATTCCCTTTTCGTTCCCCACGCCTTTCTCCACGCCTAGTATAGTTTCTCAGCATCAAGCAACTTGTTTTCAAGGGATCTTTGAGAAATTTATCATAATTATAGTGACTCTCGATACTCTGAAAAACAACCTTTAAGTATTTCAGCATGTGGAACCTTTACCTATTGAATATTTTTATTATTAAAGTGAAACTTTTATTACATCGTCCCAAATTTTTTGGTCTGTGTGTCGTTTCTTGTCGTTGCTACCGTTGATTTTCGCTTACAACCGATTCGTTGCTACGGAACTTCATCTTCGCCAGTTATAATCGTACAAAAATCGTTCACCATTCGTTGGAAAGCTCTCGATTTATCACGCATTTCTTTCGTACTTGTTCTTTGTCATTATGTCCCCATTTTATATTTATTGATGTTATTAATGGATGCAGTAAACAATGCCGCTTGTTTTGTTGTTATCAGTTGCCACGTTAGAAATCAATTTGAGAAAACGCCAAAATGAAGCCGTGGGTAGAGATACAAGGGTAGGTGAATGAGTAGGAAATGGGGGGGGGGACTAGACGTAAAAAACGTGTCCATCGATGCCGGAGAGACTAGTGGGAAAAAAGTTTCACTTTTACCGTGGTTTCATAAAACCACACCCCAATTTTTTTTTTATTTAGGTACGTTAAACATGTTGTACGAAAAATCTGGAAAGCCTGAAGGAGAACGCGATTAGGAAGGGGCGTCCATTAATTCCCTCTCAAACGCATCGGCCGGATTGAGAGTTACTGAACTCCCTCCCCGTGTCAGAGTAAGCAGGGATAACAACTTCTTCTCAAGTCTAAATCTTATTTGAGTTATCGGTAGAAAAGTGTTGATTCCGAAGATGATTCATGTTCCCGAAACTATGCAACAATTTCATAAATAGGTACCTATCAACATCTTAGGGTAAATATCAATATTCTTCATTCCCTTGATGGAACCGATCTGATGTTAGCTTCAATTTAAAAAACAATCAGAGATGGACTTGGCGCGTTTGGATGAAAAAAGACTTGGCGTAGGTAAATAAAAAACGCTGCAAATTTTACACAAGGGTTTATTATTCTTTGATAAACGTTACTTGTGCAGAAATTTGATTCTGTCAATGAAAAAATTAAAAAAAAAATTTTTTTTTTGGATTTTTATCGCAAAAAAAATTTTTTTTTTGGATTTTTTTTTTCAAAAAATTTTTTTTTTCAAAACTTCTTTATTTTTTACTCGAAAAATATTTAACATTCTGGGATCCTTCAAAAATCCCATTTTTAGCCCCATGAAAGCCCTAAAGATCGCCCCAGTGAAATCGGATCGTTCCGGGACCCCAAAAAATTGATTATACGTCCAAAAATACTTCGAAAACGACACCTAACTCGATCCCATAGCTAAAAGCCTTCAAAAAAAACCTCCCGTAGCCCCATTATAGCCCCATAGCGCCCCACGGGTTTGGGCGATCGGACTGAAAACCTTGCGGGCACAACTAGATGGTAAACCAAGTATTTTGTCAAAATTTCAGATTAAAAAAAAATTCCTACTGCCCAAAACGGCCTGGACGGCGGACGGCGGACGGACATTTCGGATTTAGAATGAAGACCTCTTGAAACGGATAGGTAATGTCAAATTTTGAGCCCGATCGGAGTCGTCGACCCCCGTCGCGAAAACATAGGTGTATTATTCCAAGAATAATAAACCAAAATGGGTTCCGTCAATGTCAACAGTTGACATTGGTCAACAGTTACTTTGGTCAAGAATGAAGGAAAAGTTTAGAGCTCAATTTAGTCGAAACCGGTTGAAAAGTAGCGAGATAGCCTGGAGAATTCTCCGAATTTCCTGTCTTATCTGAGAACTGATTTTGATGAAACTGATTTTCAATATATAACTTTCCCCAATTTTATCAAAATGATACTTTTCTGATCAACAATGTTCGCAAATTTAGTGTTTTCGAATTTCCTGTAAAGGAACATAAATAAAAACGCTGCAAATTTTACACAATTGTGTAACCCCTTAAAACCTTAAGGGTTTATTATTCTTTGATATAGGTTACTTGTGCGAAAATAAGTTCTGTGTCAATAAAAAAAATTTGGGAAAACTTTTTTTTTTTTTTTTTATAAATTTTTTTTTCAAAATACCTGTCTACTCGAAAAATATTTGACTTCCTGAGACCCTTAAAAAATCCCATTTGTAGCCCCATGAAAGCCCTATAGATCGCCACAGTGGATCGGATCGTTCCGGGACCCCCAAAAATGGATTCTTCGTCCAAATCACTTCGAAAACGACACCTAACTCGACCCCATAGCTCAAACCATTAAAAACCTCCCGTAGCCCCATTTTAGCCCCATAGCGCCCCACGGGTTCGGGCGATCGGGCTGAAAACCTTGCGGGCACAACTAGATGGTAAACCAAGTATTTTGTCAAAATTTCAGATTTAAACAAAAATTCCTACTGCCCGAAACGGCCTGGACGGCGGACGGCGGACGGACATTTCGGATTTAGAATGAAGACCTCTTGAAACGGATAATGTCAAATTTTGAGGCCGATCGGATTCGTCGACCCCCGTCGCGAAAGCATAGGTGAATTATTCCTAAATAGGTGTAAAATCCCCAGGAACTGCGGGGACTTGTACCTCTACTTTCAATAGAAGTAAGACCAGGATTGAGATGACTTCAAATTATCGCCAATTGAATTTTACGGTACTTGGAGAGTGACCGTATTTCTAGGAGAACGACGCAGAAAGTTAATTGTTCTCTCTCGGCTGTGCATCGAACATGTGGCGAGCTCCACCATTCACTGTTAAGGTTTATCCCACAGCTAAACTCGTTTTTCGGAGACCGTAATTTCCGCAAACAACTTTTACACCATTGTTGCTGCCCCCCTTTACGAAGTATACTTACCGGTTTGTTTGTTTTTTCAACCCTCAGAACGGATTTTTCCTCTTTTCTCCTCCCGAAAAATTAAAAAAGGAACAATTGACAGGTTCCCATTCGCGTTCCATTTTCAAGGTGGTAATGCTAACAGCCTCTCCTTTCTTTATTCATAAACTAGCAGGAAACCCGTGCTTCGCTCGGGATAGTTAAAAATGTAAATAAAATATTAATAAAGTGGTATAGAGTAATAAAGAACCCAACAGGGGAGGGGCAAAAAAAAAAGAAAAAGTTGTATAGCAAAGATAGGCATCATCAATATGGTGAACAGGTACATACCTAAGTAGGTACCTACAGGAATCACAAAGAAAGAACGCACAAAATGTAGTGCACAAAAGGAAGGATGGGTATCGATGTATCGATGTTTCAAAAACATCGATGTTTTTCCTCAAACATCGATGTTTACTCTTCGATGTTTTTTAGACGTCGATGTTTTTTCCCCAAACATCGATGTTTTTTCGCGAAAAAAAATTGATGAGTACAGGGGAAAAACCGGGTAACTCGATTTTTGGTCGAAAATTAGGTAATGATGGGTCCCTATGTTTTGAGAGGTGCTGGATCAAATGCAAAAGCGAGAACTGGGGAAAACCCAGGCCAAATGCCTCAAATCATCGAGTGAACATTCGGCTTACAGGGGAAAAACCAAGTCCTCCGTGCGCTCCAAGAGAAGAACCAGGTAACATTCTCTCGTCGCTCCCCCACTCGAGCCTTCTTGTCTTCTACCCTTCCAATTTCTCGGTATTCCTAGTGCCTTGTTTCTTGTTACCCTGTTTTTCCCCAGTTTTTTGTTTCTTATTACCCTAGTTACCCTGTTTCTCCCCAGTTTTTTTTTTTTTTTTTTTTTTTTGGAGTGCGAATTTGTTAATGAAAAATAATGAATATTCATTATTTAATTATAAAATTTTATTATAAAATAATTATTAGCAGGATTTGATTATTGAATCATATTCACCTATACTCCAAGTTTAATTGTACATTTCTTCAAATTAAAAAATTTTCAAATTTTTTTTTTGTAATTTTTTTTTCTTCAAATTTTTTTTTTTAATTTGTTTGTAAAAACGCACACTTATCAGCATGAAATTTTGATTTTGACAGAAAAATCACTTTTACTCGAAATGTGAATAACCTGAGTTACCCGGTTTTTCCCCTGTGCTCTTCAATTGGTTTTGTTGGTCGTTTACGTAAAAATAGTAGATACTTTTATACCTGAATAATAATTATTCATGTTAAAACATTATAAATGCTTACTCGGTTGTTTATTATTTCTATAAAAATAATACTATACAGATTCAAGAAACATCGATGTGTTTGAACAGAACCCTTTGGGGTTTTGGATGGCCATGCAGGCAGCTTACCATATCATTTCCGAAGTTTTTTTCAAGAATGTACCATCAGCAACATCAGTTCCTTCTGAGAGGCTATTCTCTCAAGCAGGCTTAATTTTAAGCTCCTTGAGAAATCGTCTCTCAGAGGAACTGGCGTCAAAATTGTTATTTTTTCATGAGGCAGAATACCGTTTCTGGAAGTTTGAAAATAGTTTGTTCATAAAATTGTATCTACTATAAACTTTTATCTACACTATTTAGTTAATAATATTATTCTTTACCGACTTTTTTACTACCTAAATTCTTACTTCTTTTCATTGTTTCAATGACAATTTTTTTCTACTTTTCTACTAAAAAAAACAATGGAAAGAACCCCCTTCTCCGATGTTTCTTTTAAAAAACCATCGATGTGCAAACATCGATGTTTTGTTCATCGATAGGTACCCATCCCTACTGGCTACCCAACTTCCAGGAGAACCACGTATAATAACCACGTGGAATAGGAAACTGATGTGGAAGGGGAGCGTGTGGGGAAGGGGGAGGGGCTGAGGGACTCGAAGAAGGGAAAGCGTCCGGCAGGCGGATTTCTCTCCGAAGGTCACCACCCACTGAGCAAAATATCGCTTTTTCAGAAAATTAAATATGTACCTAATCCTTTAAAAAAAAAAATTAAAAATACGGGCATTATCATGTCCACTCACCGGTCAATTGAAAAAAAACTGCACCGAAATTGACCGAGCCGTTTACCTTGCAGAGCTGCCGACAAACAAGAACCATCCTCGTTTTATTAGGTAGAAGAAAAGAAGATAAGAAGATCGATCCTCGTTTTTCATGCAGGAACCGTCATACAAAATAAGGGGGCGAACATTTTTGATGAGGGTTACTACGGAGGCACACCTTATAAAATACAGATAGCATAATTTATTAGAGAGGTAGTTACCTACTTGTAAAAAAATAAAACTACCCCCAATGAAATAAGTTTTTCAGCCCGACCAAAAATTTATCAATTTTCATATTGACCAATGGATTCACAAGTTGTGGGTGGTCACCCTAGGCATGACACCACAACCTCAGTGACAGCCCGAGTGTTGCAGCGACCCTTCCTGAAACCATACTGGGCACTTACGAGGATACCACTTGACTCGAAGTAGAACGCAGCTGTTCATAGAGCAGGATTTCGATTATTTTTAGTACGTAGGGTACCTACGATAGCTATAGGGCGGAAATGGTCGTACGAGTCACGGCTACCTTTTTTGTGCACGGCTATGATAACGCTGATTTTCAGATAAGAAGGGATATGTCCCTTCTACAGGCGTCGTTGGTTCCAGAACCAACATGCTGTAGTGGCATCTTTTTTGCTACCATAAAAAAAAAAGACGGAAATTTCCAGTCGCTATGAAAGCTTTGAGACCATATGGGGGTGTTCAACCCCCATATGACTGCTTAAGACGTGTCACATTGGGGGGGGGGGGGGGGGCTAACAAGCAGAAAATGTGGCAAACGTATATTTTGATCCTAATGACAAAAGCGGGGACGCAAACACGTCCAAGAGGCATCCGTTCCGCATATACTCCTAGAGCGATGAATATTTTATGAACCCTGGTAATCCTTTCTTCTGAGTTAACAATTTACATAATCTGGCTAGGAGGGGTCTCTTTGGGTCCTTTCCCGACCGTCTCCATTGTATAGCTGTCTTGAAGGGTAATAAAGCGCATGCATACCTCAAGTTCTTCAGTTACCCACACATTTGTACGCCCTCACCGTTCATACAAATGTACACACATACTGACACATACCTACCTACTCTAATATTTGCTTCACGCTCACGTACTTTCCCCAACTCGGAGCAAATAATGCTGTACGGGGTTATTTGAACGCCCTTTGAAGTCAAGATTTTTATCAACATCGGTTCCGGCTATTTCCAAACGGTTTCTCTCCTTGAAAGGTTTCGGCCAGAACTTTCTGGGTGCTAGAAGTTAGGAATGGGTCGTGCCAAGTGGAACCGTTCCTTGGAACCTAACCAAGAGCATCGTTCCCGGAACGGTGACATCTCATTGAAATTTCTCAGTTCCATTGGACCGCTGAAACAAGAAAAACAACTTTTTGCGATATTAAAAACCCACTCCATGCAGACAAAAAATGATAAAGTTCTTTCTCGAAGCCCTTCGGTAGCCCCGGTGCCCTTCCTAGCAGTTAAATCGGATTTTCTGAAACAGTGTCAACAGACCCCAAATTCAGTTCTGCATGCACTACCAATATTGCCCGGTAGGAGAAGTTTTAAGTTGAAACGCTATCTTGATAAAGCTCAGTCCCACATATCGTCAAGCCAATATGACTAGGTTATATATTATTACCTATACAATATGAATAGGTTCCATAATATGCTATCCAACTGGAACTGCTATTGGAAGAGGTTTCGGGGTTCCAACGCCAGTTCTATCATTCCGAGGAGTGGCGATTTTAGTAAGTCACAATCATCACCTGACGATGCCTTTCATTTTCCAACACTTTCTGCTGGTCCACATCCACGTATCAATGAATCAAGTACCAATGTATCAATGAGCGCAGATGTACACTTTGGAAGATAGTAGCTATTTTTACTAACTTGGAAGTGGAAGGCTATTAAAATCTTTCCACGCATCTCACTGGAACGCATAGAATGGCAATAAACAACTTTGGAACAAGTAATCTTCCCTAGAAGGAATCATCTAAGGAGGCCAATAAGGTAGGCCATAGGTGATCAACAAGTTAGAAAAAAAAAATCAAACCACCACACTGGATTCTGCAACTGCCTGTTGAGCTCTTTTTCCGCCACAGATTTAAATTTTTAGTTTTTCCTCAACTCTATAAATTCGTATGACATACGCGTATGTCATACGAATTTGCAAAACTGTAATTACTGTAGGTACGCGTACCTACAGTAAGTAATTAGAGTTTTAGCACTTCATACTCTTGCGGCGCGTCCATTCCTTATAACTAGGGCTCGGCAGGATATGACCAATAAAATCTGGAAATATGACCAATAAATGCTCTAAATATGACCGAAAACCCGCAAAATATGACGCGAAAACATGCCCGGAAAAGATAATAATATGCTAAAATATGACCCCCAAAAATTGTGAGAGGGCCATGAAGGTAAGAAAAATTGCATTGGGGCGCTCAACCAACTTTTTTATTGTTACAAGTCATCTTAGAAAATTATCAAACACATTGACCACATATTTAGACACTAAAATATTTACATAGTTACAAGCAGTTTCATATTAACGTCTTATTTACATATATACAACATACCTACTAGTCAAAGGCTTGCACAACCAAGTGTTTTTCAATATTTTCGGTCTTGAAGCTGTGGCGCAAGTCTCTCAGGAGAAATTTCAAGCGGGAGAACGAACGCTCAACATCGACGGAAACCAATGGTAGAAATTTGAAGGAAGCAAGTTCATGAGGAGTGTAGGAGAGTTCCATTTCTGGTAAGTCACCTCCTAACACCCTGGCTACGTTGACGACAGTACCCCAGCCTGGGTTACGACCAAGAACGAATTCGAGCTTGGTTTGAACAGCTTTCTCAATCTTCCCAGCCCACAAGGAAGCCTCTTCCTGAAATTTTTGAACCTCACTCACCACTTCAACCAGCTCCTTCTCTGAGGCCTCAAGCTTGAGAATCAACTTTGGGATCGACGCCACAATAAGGCTTTGGCCGTGCTTTATTGAAGGCCAGCGTCGCTACAGTGTCCCTGTCCGCCATGCTTTTCTTTGCCTTAGTTATGTATTGGCTGTCATTCTCGTCGAACGAATCCACTACTGATTTGACAGCCTATAGAGGTGTTCAGCACAGTAGAGCGCTGCAGAAATCCAGGTTCCCCATCGAGTCAGGATTGGCTCAGGGGGCAGCGGCCAGTACGGGATGTGCCAATTTAAAGGCGCGCCCTCGGCTAGGTGCCTTTACGAAAAATTTTTTCCCTGCAGAAATGAGTTTGTTGACGCTGAGAGAGAATGCTAGTTGAGAGAATTTATTTATAGTGTTGATGTCAAAAAATCTTAAAATATGCAGAAATATTGAAATAAATAGGAAAATACCTAGGGCCTAGTAGCGAAATGGCCCAAATATGCTCGTATCCAACAAAACCCCAAAATATGCAATTATATGCCCGAAAAACTCGAATTTGGATCATCCGATTTGCACAAACTTGGTATATTTACGCTTCTTATAGGTTGGGCATTTCGGGAACGAAATATGCAAATATGCCATTTGCCGAGCCCTACTTATAACCCTCCTACCAAACATAAACAAATCACCAATTTCATGGATCAACTATATAAATAGGGAGATTGAATTTTTAGGTCAATTCAAAAATGCATCCAAATAAATGATGCAAATAAATAAATCATGCATCGTAAAAGTCATCCAATGGCGTGTAAAATAACAACAACAAAAACGGCAACTCAGTTACCCACTAATGGTTTTAATGACATGGAGTACAGTTTTAGAGTGAACGGACAGGTCTAGAACTACCTATTTTCACCAGCATTAAATGCTGGTTTAATTAAAATTTTTAATCTCACGTTCAAAATGCTGGTTGATAGGTACGTAATAAACCGGGAGAAGGAGAGAACCCTTTAGGGCTCTGTACACCTACCAATGTATCTACTTTCCGGACCAGTTCAAGAACCTCTGATCTCTGATATTAATCAAGTTTTCCAAGGTGAGCCCTTGACACCATCTTCCCCCAGCAACAGAAGCTTTGTCAACTCTATTCAATCTAACTTCGTTCATCGCCATAAACTTTCCAATTAACCGAGTAGGTAGCGTTGCCCATGAGTGAGAGGTTATTCAGCTGCCGCACAAAATGTTTCGAATTTGATTCGAATAGGGATGGTAATAGTTAAGCATGCCATGCTTAACTCAAAACAGGCATTTAGAGTTGTGCCCCTATTGTTCTCGGCAAGCGGTATATCGATATTATATAAATATCGATATACCGCTAGACTTAAGTATTGGGAATGTAATTAAAACAATTTGGAATACGAACGAATTGTAAATGTATATCTGTAAACATTTGTGAATAAATTGAATTGATTGATTGATTGAAAAATACTAGGGGGCCCATCCACTGCAGACTACGCCAGCCAACCCCCGGCCGTATCCCACCTGGCCTCAGACCCAACAACTCGTTTTCCCATATTGTGAAGTTTTGTTTTTTTTCTTAAAAAATACATATTTTTGTGTGTGGGGGGGGGGGGGGGGGGGGGGGATTAGCCGCGTAGCCTTCGGACACCCCTTGGCCCACCACCATCCCAATTCCACACATATTATGTAGATTCGACAAATGCAAAGTTCCTAGTTCATCCTCAAGGTTTTCTGAGAGCAGCCGTCTCCCATGTGTAACGAACTAGTTTTTTTTTTTTTTTTTTTTTTTTTCAAACCATTTCCAGCGTTTGAAAAAACTTATTGGCGGCAGCGAAATCCCTACACGAGGCTCCTATGTCAACGGCCTTCACCGAGAAAAACCATGTACACACCATCATATCCATTTACAACTTGGACGGGGCCATCTTTCAGTTCCCAACACTCCGAGAGCATCGTGAAAGAATAAAAATATAAAAAAATAAAATAAAAAGTTGTAAAAAATACGAGTCGAAAGGAAAGGGCTTTATGAAATATTCATGTGGGGACGTCGAAAGGTGACGGAAATGAACTAAATGGATTCACGCTACATTTCACGTCATGAAAGTAAACGGATTTTTCAAATATCAGAGAAGATTCTTAGGAGGAGTGAATTAAGGTAGCCATATCACGAGCCTCGACGTTAATAAAAACCCGCTTTTACGTAATTGCCCATCCATACACTACCTACATGGTTTATACTCACAGCTTCTAAATTAGATACACACTCTTTCCGTCTACTGCTCTTACCTTTCGCTAAGATATTCTAAACTACTGGTTTTGCAACAGGTGTTGCTGTGGGTTGTCCCGGACATTCCATTGTGGCGCGGGTAGTGCGTCAGCGCCATCCCAATCGCAGTCATCAGCTGAGAAACCTGTCGATGATGTTTGGCTTCCCGCACGTCACACGATGCCGTCACCCACTGACGCTTACGGAACCATTGAATTTCAAGGAGGTCCTCACCCTAGCAAGGCCCAGGTAATAACAGTTTTCTCCCTCCTAGTCCAAAAGCTTTTGTAATGAGGCGAAATTACTCTTTCATTTTTCCCCCTGAGAATCTGTATGATGATGATGTGAAATAATGGGGTTATGGAAATGAAAAATCTCTACATAAATTTAAGAAATTTAAAGTAGTCAATTTACTGAGTGGCGTCATGCTTCCCTACATAGTCAGTTAGCACATCACTAACAGAAATTCAATTTTTTCTCCTACTTTTTTCTCCATTTCCAAGTTCCATAAATTTAAACAGCATTAGACGAGTGATTCTGGGCTACGAGTTCGAATCCTGTTGAAGACCATGGATTTTTGTAAAAGATGGGGGGGGGGGGGGGGAGGCAATTGGGTAAAGGGATTGAAGAACAAATTCGAAATCCCCCCCCCCCCCCCCGCATGTTATTAGCTCCACACCGCGTCACCACTGATGGAGGAGCTAATTCCCCCCTCAGCCGAAAAATGGGTATACGTTCTTCTGGGAATTGCCGACCACTTTGTGTCGGCAACCCCCCCCCCAATATAATAGAATCTATTATCTGATAATCTATTAGAGAGTTCCTAAAGCCACTTTTTGCCTAACGGTGATGAGTTACGGTCGACGTAACTCGAGATTTCGCGCATGCGCAGAAAAGTCGGTCTTGAGGATAACGCCGTTAATTTCGAACAATATAAGGTAAATAGCGGCACTTTAAATTAGCTTGACTTTTGATAACACCGTATCTCTGTTACGGTGATATGTGAAGTTAGCTTTTCTTTGATTCTCCCAAGACAAATCCCTTACGGCGATAAAAATTAACGGTCGATGTTTCTTTAGGAACTCTCTACTATGTATGAACGTTCCCATGGATGAAGAAGCAGCTGCTATGATAGGCATGTACTTGGAGCACCATCAGTATCTTGCCGGGTTCATGCACGTCGTCAGGTACTTCCAGAAATACCAAACACAACCACACAACCCAACATAAGGCGAGATCCAAACATGCAGAATTCGAAATACAAAACTGCATTCACTCACTCACACGATACCAATGACCATAATAATATTAGCAATATTATGGTGCTATTATACATTCCCTCAAATCTGCAACTATCTACTCCCAAAAACTTTCCCACACAGCTATGATCACTTGAGGCATTGCTTCAATAATGTGAAAAAAAAGCTTGTAGAACATAACATCAATCCACCAAAACTTAAAAACTAAACCTAAACTAAAAAAAACCCAAACCTATCACCCCTTCCCTATTGTACAACGAGGATTTATGTTATTCTACCAAGTATATTGTATATATTGTTCTTTATAAAGAGAATTGTGCACGCACAACAATAGTACCTATATGTAGAAAAAAACGAAAGTGGGTTTTTTTGTTAACCAACTGTTTTCACAAGAGGGGCAGGGGCCGACCCCGCACTCTACTTAGAAAAGCTTTAGAAATTCTTTTTCCAGAGAATGGATTCACATAAACTTGCGTTCAGAGGTGAATTGTCTGCCGACAAGACAGGTATTACCAGGTGACAGGTGATTGACTTTTGATCAAACATTGTTGTTCGGCCCCGAATTTGAACCAGGCTGATCAGCGCTCCGACTGATTTGCAAGCAGACGAAGCTCTGTCGCCTTAGTCCACGGGGCCACCGTGTACCCTAACAATAGTATAATATACTATAGTATAGTATAATAAATTATACACTAATTTTTCGTGTGTATACGTACGTTCGGTACGATATTAATAATATATCGTCAACTCAAGTTCTAACACCACGTAATTAGGAATGGAAGCGTTTCTGGATTTTTTTTTTTAATCGATAGAAGGCCTCCAAATAATACTAAAAATGGGATTAAAACACAAACTGCAAGCTCGTATGAATTTATAAAATTTATGAAAAAGTTGCTATTTGAATTTTGGCGGAAACCCGAGGTCACCTCCTATTGGTCGACACGTTGGCCACCATTACAAAAATAAAAACTGAAAAATCGGTCATTGGAATAAGTTTAAGTATATCACAAATAAATTGAGTAAATTAGCATGATCACATTCAAAACAAAGCGAACACGGCCATTTTCGCGATACTCCAGTGTCACTAGAGCCAAACACCAAGAAAAAATCGAAAATACAAGAAACAATCGACCTGCACTCTGGTGTCTTTTGAATGGAAACCGGAACACCTGTAGGTGACGTCACCTACAGTGGTTTTTGAATCCGCCTGAATTACTTAAGATGATTATAAACTACGTGAAATACTTTTTGTCACAAAAATGATGTATTTTTCCCTTTTTGACTTCTAACAACACGGTACAGGATGATTTAACCCGAAATTCGGGAGCACTTCCATTCCTAATTGACATTTAAGCAACTTTACAGGAGACAAAAAACTGATTTATAAGATGTTTTTCCATCAGTTTCACTGTTTTATAAGTTATAGGCTGTTTTTCTCAGTTATGCGATGTTTTATCAATTAGGCGCTGAAGTCATTTTCGCGTTTTCCTCGTTTTTATGTTTCCAGGTGACCTTGGCCTTCGGCTATACCTATCACCTGGAATGAAAAACGGTACTAGATTTCTGCCATTCGATAAGGAACGTTTGATTACCTGTCCCGTCATTCCTAGATCGATTTTTTTACAATCATTCCAAGATCGATTTTTTTAAATCGTGTTTCCGGGACCTATAATGCTACCTGAAAAACTAATTTTTGTCAAAATGTCTATTACATGGTGTTAGAACTTAATTGACGATTGCAAAAGTTATAATTGTATGTATAAGTTTGTAGAAGAAATGGTATATACACTGTATTATAATCTATATTACTGGTATAATTATACAATAATTCACATCTTTATATAATAATTATATACAATTATACAATAATTCATATCTTTTTTTTCGTACGTTTGGTCCCCAAGGTAACAGGAAGATGTAATCAATACTTAAGGGTAGAAGAGAACTTTTAAAAACGCTTTATTATGCCTTTAGTTAACTTCAAGATCGAATGATTCAACTTAATTATATGCAAATTACTTAATTGTCAAAAAGCACCCTTTTCAGCGAAAATATCTCAGTATCTTTGAACGATAAATAGAAAGATAGATAAATTCTGCATGGGAACCTCCAGGCCCAAAAAGTCCTGACATCCCTCGGTCTTGACCGATTAATATGCCTTAGACCTCAATTTGAAAGGATTACTTAATCATTTACGTCTTAGCTACGGGAGTAAAAACATCCTCAATTTAACAATTCAGAAAGTGCTTTTTATATTTTTGAGCCTCGTTGACAAATAGTAGTTTTTTTACTAAGTTGGTTTGGGTTGGCCAAGGTCCTCAGGGTGCTTTTAACTGGGCCGATAACTTCTTACTTCTTTATTCTCACATTAGGTATCCCGACGTTTCAAAGGCATGAGCACCTCCATCATCAGGAGAACAATTCATCAAATCCACAGGAGCTAAATGCAGGGGCATCGACGTAAATTTTTCAAACTTCTAAAGAGGCAGCCATTCACTGCACAGCAAAAAAGGGGGAAGTACCACGGTCCATGGTCCTCGAAATGTGAAAATATTTTATAACAAGTCAACAATACTAATACTACTACCTGGTGGTTGACTAAAAGATTATTTGGTAGTGAAAATGAGCAAATGAATCGCAATTGCAACGTGTTCGTTTAATGAAAAAATTATGACTTTTGAACGTCCAGTTATGACTTTTGAACGTCCTTATAAATATCTTCGCTAGCAGCAATACCCGTCCTTGCTATCTTCCCTCCATTTTCCCGTAAAACATAACCTTTTGTGCACTACATTTTGTGCGTTCTTTCTTTGTGATTCATTTAGGTACGTAGGTATGTACCTGTTCACCATATTGATGATAACTATCTTTGCTATTATAGCAAAGATAGTTATCATCATAAAGAGTTGTATAATACAACTCTTTCTTCTTTTTTTGGCCCTCCCCTGTTGGGTTCATTATTACTCTATACCACTTTATTAATATGTTATTTACATTTTTAACTTTCCCGAGCAAAGCACGGGTTTCCTGCTAGTATTTAATATTACCAGCTCGAACATAAGTTACCAAATTATCTTCCCCCCTTTTTGCTGTGCGGTGAATGGCTGCCTCTTTAGAAGTTTGACGATGCCCCTGCATTAAATGCTAAATTTTAGCTCCTGTGGATTTGATGAATTGTTCCCCTGAAGATGGAGGTTCTCATGCCTTTGGATCGTCGGGATACCTAATGTGAGAATAAAGAAGTAAGAAGAAGTTATCGGCCCTGTTAAAACCACCCTGAGGAACTCCTTGGACCCATTAGCTTTTTTACTAATACAATGAAGGGTCGCTTTTCAAGTAAAAAATGAACGGCAATTACAATACGTGTGCCTCATTCAATATACAAAATGAAGCTGGGAACTTCACTCCAAAAGAAAAAAAATGGAATTCGACTGAAGATCACTTTTTTAAGCCAAGGGAAAAATTTAACAGGGACCTTCTTAGATATGCATTTTTCAGTACATCGTCTCATTTAGCGACCAGAAAGGTGGTTGGAACGGTTGTAGGTGAAGGTTATGGGAACGAGACGATCGGGTATTTCTCGAACAACGCTGCCACAGCTGGGGCAGGCGTCTATGTCCAGAAGGAAGGTTTCCTGAATCCAAGAGGTTCAATTAATTCAGAGTTAAATGAGTGACGGTAACAGCAAAGAGTATAGATACAAATAATTAATAAAAATTAATATCTTAGATCTAAGATATTAATATTAGGCTTAACATACCAACGGGTGCAGGCGGCAGGGTGTGCGCACTCGTCCGAATCCAGTCCAGTTGCATCGGAGGGTGTCACAAGTGATGGCGCACTTAGGTCGATTGCAAACGCACAACGGATTTGGATTGCTTGCTGGAAAATCAAGTAATGCAGCAGTAAGGCAAAATGCATGAGAAGACAAAACTACCGCTCATACAAGAGAGGACCCCACCGCTATGGATTACTATCTTCTCAAGACACTCTCATGGTACTATAGCAGATGGGAAGGATTTGAGACCACACTACCACAAGGAGCAACAATGGCGCCATCATCACGCATTCAATGGAAGGGTTGGTTTTGGGATCTTCGTGCCATCCGACCCATCCTCCCATTCATCGCCATTT
This sequence comes from Pilophorus perplexus, assembly GCA_955831195.1. Classification (NCBI taxonomy): domain Eukaryota; kingdom Metazoa; phylum Arthropoda; class Insecta; order Hemiptera; family Miridae; genus Pilophorus; species Pilophorus perplexus. The sequence continues at coordinate 16,653,746 of OY037007.1, read as the reverse complement.
TGAATGGTAGGAATAACCACAAATTTCGACAGATCACTTGGTTACTCTTTTATAGTTGTTTACTCACAAGACTTAGTGTTACTGTTAGTGTTACTGGTTAATAAAAATGTATTGGTAAATATCGATATTTCACAGCCAATATAATAGTCATATCGATAAATGGGTACTAATGTGCAGTCCCTATTATGGGTTGCCCCAGAGATGAACTCAACTCCCGGCACATTCAAACCACTGTCAAACAATCGCGATAGAGAGCTGCAAGGGACGGGCCACACTACTCAGCGTATAGTATTGCTGTGGGGGTTTTACCCCCCTGTGTGTCACTCTCGCCAGCCTGCCGGAGGTAGTACCAGCGGGAGGGGCGGGTCACGCCACTATCGCGACGCCACGGCGTGAAACCCCTCTTCTCACGCCGGTGAGACGGCCTTCCTTTTGTTGGACGGAGGCGTTCGCCTCCCTTTAAATACCATTCTCTGTGTGTCATTTTTATTTCACAACATTAAATTGTCAACTAAACGTAGTACTGTGTTTGGGATCAATACCGATGCCCACGCCTCCCTCAGCGACAATACTTTGTCCGAAGTAGCTGCAGAAACTGACTGCAGTAAAACTGCGGACCCTGGGTAAATGTCCTCTTTGTGCTTTGTGTGACCCGCCCCTCCCGCTGGTACTGGACAACACTTTGTGCAGGACATGGCCTTCCCCACGGCTCCCTTCCGGTGAGGATGCCTCTGGGGTGGATCCTGACATTACTTCAGGACAATCCACAGCGAGCTCCTCACCCATTTCTGTGGCTGCAGTCTCCCGCAGGTTCAGAGCTCACGACAATACTGCGTGCGACTCCCTGGATGGAGGTGCTTCCACACTCCCCCCCTTCCTCTTCCTCCAAAACACCAGCGGTGAAATTGTGTATTTACGCCTCAGGCTCTCCGCCAAACACACAACACCTAAATTTACGGATTTCAACTTCCAATTTAGGTACAAAAAACATATAGGTGCACATGCATCCGAATCTTGGTGTATTCCCACAATTGTTTTTCTGCTTACAGGTATGATGTTTTTAAATAAAGTTTATCCTAATCTATTCCCATGAATGCAATCATTACAGTAAGTTGCAACTGCCTATTTAGGGCGAACACAATGGGATCCTCGAAAAGGTTGGAATCTCACATTTCTAACAATATATTCGTATTCAGCACCCTTTAAAACCTCCTGATACAAATGTTTAGTTAGAAAATTAACATAGTTATGTGCAGAGCTATTACAGACATTTTCGAGATTTGGAACTAAAAACTGAAGCGTGTGACGTGTAACGTTAAAAGTTGTCAGAGAGTGCAGTGATGATTCAACTAAAAACGCACGACTGTTCGCCATTTTGGATTATTGTGAGACTACAATAACTGTGGATCGCTATCGTGAATTCCTCATGTTTAATGACAATGAATGTGATGGGGAAATCCCCGACCCTGGGTAAAAAACGCTGCAAATTTTACACAAGGGTTTATTATTCTTTGATATACGTTACTTGTGCAGAAATTTAATTCTGTCAATGAAAAAATTTAAAAAAATATATATATTTTTTTGGATTTTTATCTCAAAAAAAAATTTTTTTTTGGATTTTTTTGTTCAAAAATGTGTTTTTTCAAAAACTCTGTAATTTTTACTTGAAAAATATTTAACATCCTGGGGTCCTTCAAAAATCCCATTTTTAGCCCCACGAATGCCCTAAACATCGCCCCAGTTCCGGGACCCCAAAAAATGGATTCTACGTCCAAAAATACTTCGAAAACGACACCTAACTCGATCCCATAGCTAAAAGCCTTCAATAAACCCCTCCCGTAGCCCCATTATAGCCCCATAGCGCCCCACGGGTTTGGGCGATCGGACTGAAAACCTTGCGGGCACAACTAGATGGTAAACCAAGTATTTTGCCGAAATTTCAGATTTTTAAAAAAATTCCTACTGCCCAAAACGGCCTGGACGGCGTACGGCGGACGGCGGACGGACATTTCGGATTTAGAATGAAGGCCTCTTGAAACGGATAATGTCAAATTTTGAGCCCGATCGGAGTCGTCGACCCCGTCAAAACATAGGTGTATTATTCCAAGAATAATAAACGCTGCAAATTTTACACAAGGGTTTATTATTCTTTGATATACGTTACTTGTGCAGAAATTTAATTCTGTCAATGAAGAAATTTAAAAAAAAAAATTTTTTTGGACTTTTATCTAAAAAAAAAAAAGGTTTTTTTTTTTTTGGATTTTTTTGTTCAAAAATGTGTTTTTTCAAAAATTCTGTATTTTTTACTCGAAAAATATTTAACATCCTGGAATCCTTCAAAAATCCCATTTTTAGCCCCACGAATGCCCTAAAGATCGCCCCAGTGAAATCGGATCGTTCCGGGACCCCAAAAAATGGATTCTACGTCCAAAAATACTTCGAAAACGACACCTAACTCGATTCCATAGCTAAAAGCCTTTAAAAAAAACCCTCCCGTAGCCCCATTATAGCCCCATATCGCCCCACGGGTTTGGGCGATCTGACTGAAAACCTTGCGGGCACAACTAGATGGTAAACCAAGTATTTTGCCGAAATTTCAGATTTTTAAAAAAAATCCTACTGCCCAAAACGGCCTGGACGGCGGACGGACATTTCGGATTTAGAATGTAGACCTCTTGAAACGGATAATGTCAAATTTTGAGCCCGATCGGAGTCGTCGACCCCCGTCGCGAAAACATAGGTGTATTATTCCAAGAATAATAAACCAAAACCAAAAAAAGAAAAAAAAAAAAAGCTGACAATTTTACATAAAGGTTAATTACTTATTGTTTGATAAGTAGGTATAGGTTACTTGAGCGAAAATTAATTCTGAGTCAATAAAAATATTTAAAAAAAAAAAAAAAATCATTGTTCGGATGTGGGACCTCGAAAAATGGATTATGCCACCAATTGCAAAATTGCTCGGAAAATATTTGACCTCCTGGGATCCTTCAAAAATCCCATTTGTTGCCGCATGAGAGCCCAATAGATACCCACGGTGAAATCGAATCGTTCTGGGACCCCCAAAAATGGATTCCTCGTCCAAAAATACCTCAAAAATGACACCTAACTCGGCCCCATAGCCGAAACCCTTTAAAAAAAAAATCCCTCCCGTAGCCCTTTTTAGCCCCACAGAGCCCCACGGGTTTGGGCGATCGGACTGAAAACCTTGCGGGCACAACTAGTCGTTAAACCGAGTATTTAATGTAAGGTAGGTTATTGTACTGATAATGGTTTAGTAAACCGAAACGCGTTTACAAGTTATTATTTTTATTTATCGTAGAAATAGACTACTTCGTCTGAAATCGTCTTTTTATAAACCGAGTATTTTGCCAAAATTTCAGATTTAACTAAAATTCCTACAGCCCAAAACAGCTTGGACGGCAGATGGCTTACGGCGGGCGGACAGGTGGTTTTTGGAATCTAGACCTCTTGAAATGAATAATGTCAAATTTTGAGGCCGTTCAGAATCTTCGATCTCCTTCGCGATTGCATAGGTGTACTATTTCAATAATAAACCATAAGACCGATATATCGAGGCAAAAATATCGATATTATCAAGAGTAATGGATATCGTTGTGGAGATAACGATATTTTGACATTTTATGTCTTTGCTTTGGCACATAAACTCAAAACGCTGCAAATTTTACACAAGGGTTTATTATTCTTTTATATACGTTACTTGTGCAGAAATTTAATTCTGTCAATGAAAAAATAAAGAAATAAAATTTTTTTTGGATTTTTATCTAAAAAAAAAATTTTTTATGGATTTTTTGTTTAAAAATGTTTCTTTTTCAAAAATGCTGTATTTTTTACTCGAAAAATATTTAACATCCTGGGATCCTTCAAAAATCCCATTTTTAGCCCCACGAATGCCCTAAAGATCGCCCCAGTGAAATCGGATCGTTCCGGGACCCCAAAAAATGGATTCTACGTCCAAAAATACTTCGAAAACGACACCTAACTCGATCCCATAGCTAAAAGCCTTCAAAAAAACCCTCCCGTAGCCCCATTATAGCCCCATAGCGCCCCACGGGTTTGGGCGATCGGACTGAAAACCTTGCGGGCACAACTAGATGGTAAACCAAGTATTTTGCCGAAATTTCAGATTTTGGTTTATTATTCTTGGAATAATACACCTATGTTTTCGCGACGGAGGTCGACGACTCCGATCGGCCTCAAAATTTGACATTATCCGTTTCAAGAGGTCTACATTCCAAAACCGAAATGTCCGTCCGCCGTCCGCCGTCCAGGCCGTTTTGGGCAGTAGGAATTTTTTTTTAAATCTGAAATTTCGGCAAAATACTTGGTTTACCATCTAGTTGTGCCCGCAAGGTTTTCAGTCCGATCGCCCAAACCCGTGGGGCGCTATGGGGCTATAATGGGGCTACGGGAGGGTTTTTTTGAAGGCTTTTAGCTATGGGATCGAGTTAGGTGTCGTTTTCGAAGTATTTTTGGACGTAGAATCCATTTTTTGGGGTCCCGGAACGATCCGATTTCACTGGGGCGATCTTTAGGGCATTCGTGGGGCTAAAAATGGGATTTTTGAAGGATCCCAGGATGTTAAATATTTTTCGAGTAAAAAATACAGAGTTTTTGAAAAAACACATTTTTGAACAAAAAAATCCAAAAAAAAATTTTTTTTTAATGTTTTCATTGATAGAATTAAATTTTTGCACAAGTAACGTATATCAAAGAATAATAAACCCTTGTGTAAAATTTGCAGCGTTTTTAAAAAAATTCCTACTGCCCAAAACGGCCTGGACGGCGGACGGCGTACGGCGTACGGCGTACGGCGGACGGCGGACGGACATTTCGGATTTAGAATGTAGACCTCTTGAAACGGATAATGTCAAATTTTTAGCCAGATCGGAGTCGTCGACCCCCGTCGCGAAAACATAGGTGTATTATTCCAAGAATAATAAACCAAAAACTAGCATTTAAACGAGGGATATTCGAGAATTTGCCATGGAGATAGAGAAAAGCACCATACGTAGAGTGTGGTTCGAACTTTTACCGCTGTCTGCCGGTAAAACCAAGAACTAGCCACCTCAAATTTAACAAGTACGATGCGTGGAGTTACATCGGACTTCTACCCAGTAAATTCAAAGGCAAATTCTAGGATTGACAAAAACAAAGACGGGAAAAGCCAGACGGCGAACAGCGAAATCGGGTTATTTCCGCCTCGACTTGTCTCAACTAGAATCTTCCGCTCGTCTTCGAACTTTTCCTGTGTACCTTGACCCAGACTCGAATTTTCCAGTAAATCCTAGTTTTAACCCAGGGTCGGGGTTCTACCGTAACGAATACATTGTACCGAACAGAACAAAGACGAGCCATGTTCATACTTACAGTATCGTTCAAAGAACAACCGAATATGGGTTGGTCCAGTAGAATCGGCGTCACTTTCTTCCACACCGGACCGCAGAACAGAGCCAAATTCACCAGGTTCGACAGGGCCTGAAAACAATACAAGAGTCACATACGAATCAACCCAATTAGTCCCTTCGTTACCTATTTACCTCCATGCCCCAGCGCCACCTACAATGGCGATACGCCCACCCCACAAATCTTGCATATTATATGCGATCGATATAAGACTATGACATAGTCTTATGACTAAAATTGACTATATCCACGGTGACCAGACGTACAACTTTTGTAAGGACATGTACTAATTTTTAGGCTAATGTACTGTGCACTATTTTTTCCTCGAAAGGAAACTGAAATGTACTGCTTGCTGAAAATCGCACTAGCTGAAGAGATAAGAAGAAAAAATTAATAAAATAAAAATTACCCAAACATTTTGGGCAATTGAGCGGGTCGTCGAAAATTCAGTCGTTGGACGTCGAACACCTTGTCTTGTCTTATCGCCGTTATTATCATCAGCATTGAAGTTCAGATGAAACAAACCTAGTAGGTACTTCTACTTTCAGAACACGGTTCTCCATTTAAATGCATAAAAGGTCAGAATTGATCAGTATCAGTAGCACGTACCCAAGTTTGCGCTGAAGACAGCGCTCCACAAAAGCACCTGGTAGTAGAGGTGGATCTTCTGGGGGACATTTTGCAGTTTTCATCCACCACAATCAATCGGGGGAGGGGGGGGGGGGGGGGGGAGGTAATAAAATACATATAATAATAAAATGAGTAGGTACCTGCTGTTAACAAAAATGCCAGCCTACAAGCACTGCACTCTGGGGATTTTTTCCCCCCTACTTGCCCGTTTCAATTTCAGGATCGGGGATTTCAAAAGGAGAATTTTTTCCAGGGATCTTCTTTTCCCACATACGGAATGAAACAGCTATGAAGTGAGAGCTCGGATGCTCAGCTCAATAATTAATATCAATAAAAATAAAAACATACCTACATAATATGGATATTATCCATGATCAGATTTTTTTCCAGTAAGGGAGAAATTTTAAGAAATTATGCTTGACGTGAAAAAATGTAGGTATACCTACATTTTTTCATACATGCGTCATCTTGAATATTAAATTCAGTGCTTTCGAATGAACGAAAAATGTTACCCTAAAAGTTTGAAATTTTAGCTGTAGGTTTGAGGATTCCCCGATATAAAAAACGCTGCAAATTTTACACAAGGGTTTATTATTCTTTGATATACCTACGTTACTTGTGCAGAAATTTGACTCTGTCAATAAAAAATTTAAAAAAAATTTTTTTTGGATTTTTATCTCAAAAAACATTTTTTTTTTGGATTTTTTTGTTCAAAAATGTGTTTTTTTTTTCAAAAATTCTGCATTTGTTACTCGAAAAATATTTAACATCCTGGGATCCTTCAAAAATGCCATTTTTAGCCCCATGAAAGCCCTAAAGATCGCCCCAGTGAAATCGGATCGTTCCGGGACCCCAAAAATGGATTCTACGTCCAAAAATACTTCGAAAACGACACCTAACTCGATCCCATAGCTAAAAGCCTTCAAAAAACCCCTCCCGTAGCCCCATTTTAGCCCCATAGAGCCCCACGGGTTTGGGCGATCGGACTGAAAACCTTGCGGGCACAACTAGATGGTAAACCAAGTATTTTGTCAAAATTTCAGATTTTAAAAAAAATTCCTACTGCCCAAAACGGCCCGGACGGCGGACGGACATTTCGGATTTTGAATGTAGACCTCTTGAAACGGATAATGTCAAATTTTGAGGCCGATCGGAGTCGTCGACCCGCGTCGCGAAAACATAGGTGTATTATTCCAAGAATAATAAACCAAAAGAAGAAAAACTAACGAATATAATTTATTTAATGAACAAGATTAGTAAATGGATTAAACGAAAGTAAATGAAGATTAGTTAGGATTTCGATTTCAACACGCTACAAGTGTTACAAATGTTCTTTTTGAAAAAAAAAAAAAAAAAAAAAAAAATCTATAATATGGTGGTCCTAATAATGAATAAGAATGAAAATTATAGAGCTCTTGCAGCACAACTCGCCTGATGAAGGCAGTCCTTGTTGAGTAGCCCTGTTGGGTTGACCATGAAAGACTCCACGTCCAAGTTCTCCCCGTCTCCGACCACGACCCGAACTTTCACCAGCGGTTTTCCGATGGAAGAGGTTGTCAGGAAGTCCCATTTCAAGTCGAAAAGCCTGAGAAGAAACGTTTTGCAATACCTTAGCTTGATAATGACATTAGATATTATTCTTAATTTTCTGACATTGATATTCTGAACTCTGTTTCATTGAATCAATCTCAAGGAACAAAATCGACAAATACATAGGTACCTACACTGAGACAAAGTACCTGGTATGTAGTTGCAATAGTACCTAGTTATGAATATCCTTGTCGATAACAAGGAAACAGGCCACTCATCACCATTTGCGTATACATGGATTCACGCAACACTCCAAGTTACGCTCACCCCCTTTTCAATTATCCCATTGCCCACAATTTTCTACACCCATTCTGATAAAAAAGCCTTATTTACTTGTTAATGCAATTTCTACAACCCCTATTGACTTGCTATGGGGAAAATTTTAAATAAAAAACGGATTGAGACCAACGATCAGAAACACACAAAAACCTGTAAGAACAGAATTTGAAAATTTACATTTAATGTAGGAAACAAACTGCACCGGTTAGACGTTTCATTTTGGGTCGAGTTAGGTGATGTTTTCGATGTATTTATTGACGTAGGGGGCTTCAATGGGGCTACAAATGGGATTTTCGAAGTATCAAATAAGGTGAATTTAGGACACACAATCCATTTTTCGAGGTCATCTATCCTTACATTGCACAGTTTTTATTGTTATATTTTTTTTAATTACACAGAATTAATTTTTGCGCAATTACTCCGTATCAAAGAATCAAACAATAATAAACCCTTGTGTAAAATTTGCAGCGTTTTGAAAAAACATTCATGTCTGAAATGGGATAGCAACAGTGAAGAATAGTACCTATGGGTGGTTGTGGCGAGAAAATAAGACCGAAGGCAGAGACATCGGGTTTACTAGACAATAGGACGAGGGAAAATAATTTTCCCAACATTGGCTTGTTGGATAGTTCACTGGGACTTGCAGACAGCGAAGAAGCTTGGAAAGCAGAAAATATTCGACAGAATTTCTTCTCGGGTGGAAAGGTGATGTTCAAATGCAGGAAGTTCAGTTAGTTTCGTTAGTTTAGTTTAGGTCTCCAGTGCCTGCCAAGTCTCCTGCGGGGACGTTTGAAGTTCGAAGTGAACCCGTCCCTGCTCAAGGTGAGCTGCTCGCGGATCTGAGGTGGAAGCCGATCTCAAAGCCGCCGGTGAGGCGAATCTGAATCTACCGAAAGAGGCTGTAGACGTGGTGGGAATCATTCTTGCGAGGGCACAGGAACATAGGAAAGGAGAAGATTTGAAAGAAAGCAGGTTTGAAAAGAAATAAAATGCCCTTCGCGGGGCCTTCTTGACTGATTAGGGGCCCCCATGAATCAGACAACATGATTAGTTCGCCAATCCCGGCGATGTATTCTTGAAAATGAAACACCTCTCGGAATAGGGTCTTCATGGCACTGTTTAGCGCAACCTTTCCCTCAAAACATGGAAAGGTGCGCTCATCTCTTCGACGTTTTTTTGTGTGTTTGTGTATCACAGCATCACGCCCGAACGGCTGAACAGATTTTCATGAGGGTGGTCTCATTGTGATCAGCGAGTTCTGGGGGTGGTTATAGGCTATCAAAATCACATCCGTCTTCGACGATTCTTCCGATCCCGACGAGATACCTACAATGAACCTAGTGTGTTAAGTTACGAATTACTTAGTTACGGTTTTGGTTTCGTAGTAACCGAAAGGTTGCGCTCTTCTATTCAATTCAATTGATGGCTTGTTGATTTATAGTTGAGACTCTCATTTCCACCTCTGAACGATTCCACTCATTTGTTTGTGAAAAGTGAACATGACATGTTTATAAACATATTTTATATTTTTTATAAATAAAACATAAATAAAAAACCTCCGATCCCCCTCTCTGGCTGCCTCCATGAACACCTACACTCATAAAACGAAAATTTGTACATTTAATGTACAAAACGTACAATCAACAAAACAAATCTTAAGTTCAGATAAACAAAGGAGATTCTGAACTGAGGCAGGGCTTCTTTGTTTATTGCGATTAGAAAGATAGTCGGGTGGAAGTTGCCCTGTGCCCCGCAGTACGAGCCTCGTACTACGAGGGTCGTCCGATCCACCTAATTAGTCGTTCCACGTTCCAAATTAGTCGAAAACATCGGACTTGACCCACTGGAGAGGACATTGGCATTCCGGGCTATCATGGAAGCTATCATGCTTTAAGCATCCGCGCTTATCATTCAGCCTTTGGATTCAAGCCTATAGGTATTTTCAAATAAATTCGTGACTTTTAATTCTACTTCTTGTAATTTGGATTTGTAACAAACAATACTGAGGCCATAACTGATTCTTAAATAACTCACCTACTGTGTCGTTCCTGTGAGATAAAATAGGTTGGTTCCTCCTCGATCACACAGAATTATTCAGAAGCTTGGATCGTTCCTGATGGTGCGCGTTCCACTAGGGTTGCTGAAATTTTTGTATGATACATCCCTACCACTGACTAGGGATGCTGAAAATATATCAGAGTATCGAAATATCGATATTTTTCTTCGATATATCAGAACATTTTTACTACCTACCTACATAATATCAAAAACAATTAATTAAATACAAATAATTAGTTTGTACGATCCTACAATTCTGTAATTATTATAGATTGTGGGTGGTAAGTTGTTGAAATATTTGCTTTAATAAACAAATAAAGTCCCACCCACTTTCATTCAAACGATCGACATAATCACCAACATTATAGAAGTGAAGGGTGAAGACGTTTCATTTTCATGTCAACATTACCTCGTTTCAATTAAATTAAACTAAATTGAATTGTTAATAAAATTGAATATTTTTCTACGATACCTATATCGAATTACTTAAACGATAACTGTTTAACATATCGAATATCGATACTTTTCACGATGTGGACATCTCTACCGCTGTCTCGCCTTATAATTGCACGTTGGCAAGTGACACATGGCTTGGCATTCAAAGTCCATTTTGCTGTTGACAAAACATTCAGGTATGCTTGCAAATCAAATCAGTTTTCCCACTAATTATTTCACTGTTTAATTGATTAAAATAATAGCGCAGTAAATACATTTCACATGGGCCCCATTATCGAAAATTATTGAATACCGTTGTAGAGTGATCGTAAAATCGACGCTGCGTTCAATAGGGGTTGTTCGGGGGTGGACTGTATAGGGTTTGGGGGTTGGAGGCGACTAACCTTTCAGGTAAGTACTAGGTAGGTAGATCCGGCGGCGGCGGCTCCGAGATCAGGGGGTGAACTATAGTTGCGGCGATTACTTCGGCGGGCGCGGATACGTGTTTAACACGGAACTTTTAACTTGCGTGTTGGCCGTATAACAATGAAAAAGACTCACTGCTTGTCGCCTCAGGATCAGGAGGGGACAAGGTAAAGGTGGGGACGGGAAGTGCCAAAGTACAACTTTCAAACAGGGGTGTTGTAAAAAAGGTTTGTTCCAGGTCTGACTGCGTCTGTCGACAGAAGTTGGACAGCTGTCGACAGAACGCGACCGCACATACTCGAGCTGTCGTTATCGAGAATAAATTATCCTATCCAAAAATCTATAAAATGTAGGCGTTGTCCTTGTAGCAGGAGGCTCACATACCTAGGAACTAAATTTCATCACAGGAACCTACTATAACTTATAGTCTATAAGGGAAGACACGAATCAAGTTCTGAAAGGAAAGAAGCCCCTATTTAGGATATTTTGCCCTGCCAAGGCCAAGCCCAAAGTGGCTGGTCACATGTTCTCCAAGGGCCACAGCTCAATACATTGCTCCAAGTCTGGCAAGATTAGATTAGATTATGAGGTGATCCGCTGCTGATGGGGGGGTTCTTTCCTATCTCTGGTTGTGCTGTGATCTCTGCTACTCGCCAACAGGCTCACGGAAAAGCGCCCCCGTGATACCTTGACAGGGTTCAGGTCCTATAAGTTCCTCGCTGGACCCCTGTCTGGCCAGGGCGTCTGCTGTTATGATGGACGTGATGATCGCGTTTCCAGTTTCGAATTTGGATTCTCTTTCACAATTTTTGCGAGATTCCGGTCATTGCCTGGTTAGTGTTATTTCATGAGAGCCGTTTTGTTTCAGTATGTGAGGTTGGCGTACGACACGAGGCCTGAGCATATACTCCAACTCTTCACTCGGGAATGGGGCCTAGAACTACCCAAGCTGTTGATAACTGTGCAAGGTATGTCGGTGGAGTAGATCTAACATAGATTCATTCCGTTTCCACTATATTACGAAAGCAATGGTTTTAAGGTGGGAAGGCGAATTTCGAACTTCAACCTAAGCTGAAGAAGGTCCTGAGGAAAGGTCTGCTTAAAGCTGCCAAAACCACTGGAGCTTGGGTGTTCACTTCTGGAACCAACACTGGTACGTTCCAATTACATCGACTGCGTTTTGCAACAATTTCAAATCAATAATTCGTCAGTTTTAATGTAGCACTATCCTTACTGACCCTTCCTGTTGTTTATGACATAAACACAGACACTTTGTGTCTGAGGTGATTATTTCTTACGTGTCCTTTTTTTCTCCAAGGTGTTACCCGGCAGGTCGGCGATGCTCTTCTCATGGAGCGGTCGCAAAGGAGCGGGCGTGTCATCAGTATTGGTATAGCACCGTGGGGCATCGTGGAGAACAACCATGAACTTATCGGGCACAACCGAGATGTACCATATCATTCTATTTCATCACCAAGGTGTGTATTCATACGCTGTTCCTGGTGTCTTGTTCTTAACTAGAAAAGTTGAGATGGGGTGGACAAGAGCGCAGTATCCAAAATCATGTAGGTACTGATTGTCTAGTGTAGCAATTGAGACATGTAGGTACACTTGAACATAATAATATTATGTACTCACATACATATTATGTATGTGAAGTTCCAACCACGTGTGGTTCAAGTTGGGATCACTAATTGAGGAGCTTACTTTCAAAAGGGCACATATCCATGTTGGGAACATTTTCGACTTTTAGTGTTTTTCTGATCTCATGGAAGGGCTCTGTATACAGGCGCATCGATTTACCTCCTAAAGCGTTTCTATCCCATAAAAGTGAACTGAAAATTAAGTTTGCCACCAAATTGGCATAATATTATGGGATATATTATAGATATTATCCCACCCATAGTAAACTGTGAATCCATTTTCACCTAAGAGGGACATATCCTGCAAGTTGACCGGATTGTTGTTTTTTTTTTTTTTTTTTTTTTTTTTTTTGTCCAAAAAGGTGCTTTTTCTGGTGAGTTTGATTGTAGTAACTACCTACTCTAGCGCAGCGCGTGTCGAGAATGCGATTCACCTAGATAACTACCGAGCTAAACATATGGCGGCACATGGTGCTGCATTGGTTGTGCGCCATGATCGCGAGCCTGGTACTGTTCTCAACGCAATTTTATTGTTAATAGAGTTAGAAATCACTAAGCACAACTGAACCTTGTCTCGAGATTATCGGTTTTTTGGTATTGGGTTGGGTAGCAGTATAATAAAATCGATTTTGAATCGGACCTGAAAAATGTATTCTCAAAGAATCGGGTTCACCGTCTTAAGACAGAGTCAACTAACCCCACCAATGTAATGGGAGTTTTCGGTTGGACGCCGTTTTTTTTTTTTTTTTTTCTTCTCCAAAAAGGCACTTATCCAAGTTTCTCACAAAAAAGGGGACTTATCCACGTTTAAAATGTTGAAATCATTCCATAGAAAATATTAGAAAATTCCTAACTTCTATATTTTCATCACTCGAACCAAGACTTTAGCAGTCCAGTAATTTTGGAAAACCATTAAATTTTATTAGGGCCACTAAACTTTTTTTTTTCAGTTTCTCAACAAGTAAAAAATGGATAGGTGCCCTTTTGAAAGTAAACTCCTAAATTTATACTTATCCATTTGTACCTACCAACAAAAACTGAGGTCAGCATGAGATTCTGCTTGAAATTCTTGATAAATATCATAATATGATCAAATTTTATATTATAAAATTTTAAACACCTCTTCTTTCCATATCACATGTTGCCACTGAGCCTTCGACATGCTACAGCTTAGTAGAGGCAAATGTGATTCCCTACTAAAGTCCACGTTAGCAAAGTTGGAGGTACTGCTATGAGATAGAGGTTGTTACAACTAGCCGGCTGCAATTATGGAAGTGATTTCGAGTGGCTCAAGTAAATATGCATTGTGGTATGGAAAATGCAATTTGTCTCTGATATCCTTCTCTTGATGCCACTGCGATAAGTCTTATCGCGGTCGGTGCACCACTTTATCAGATTGTCGACGGCCTTGTCAGATACCCAGCGCAAGTGCCGCTCTTTCCCTAGAGCATTGCTATTTTCCTCAGCTTAAAACTCGACTCTTGACATTATCGAAGGCCGACGGCCTTTGATCAACGTTGTTTCCCTCTTCAGGTGGCTCATCTTTATTTCTCAATTCGCTGGCATCAGATATAGACATCAGGAGCAAAACCTCGTGGAATCGTTTAAAGTTATAATTAACGGACAAATGAACCTCTCTTCCATTAGACGTTCATGAAACAACTTCAGGATTCACCCAAACCCAAGAGAGAGAGTTTTGGGTTTGGGTGAATCCTGAAGTTGTGTAGAGCTACATTTTTAAGATTACGGAGCATAATATGCTCCGGAATATTATTCCGAAATCTCCGGTTCTCTGTTATGTGATGTCTTTTCTGAATTATTTTTACTAATCCACGGCCCAGGAGTTCGTTCCACAGTGACTAAGCCCGAATAACATTACTGTCGCTCTTCAACTGTCAAACAATCACAATTCCCCGACAGACGAGGTCTCCCAACAACCAATTTTCACCTCCCTTTGTTCTACCTTACTCCATTACAATATACCGTTACCTACCGCAATATTGACTTTCCTCGATCGCTCGTCCCTCGCACTATTTGCGTTCCTTGTTCTATAATTCGTAACTTCAATAATTGAAATTATTTGTTTTCCAGGTCGAAATTCGCTGTTTTGAACAACCGGCACGCCTTTTTTCTTTTAGTTGATAATGGAACTGCAGGGCGTTATGGTGCAGAAATTATTTTGAGGCGAAAATTGGAAAAATATATTTCTATTCAAAAATTGCACCCGTGTAAGTATTTCTGATAGTTACTATTATTAGTGCTGAGGTTCTTTCAAGCTGTCTCACCCAAATTGATTCCTCTCATTCATTCGTTTTAGGTACACATTGCAGTACGCCCGTCGTGTGTCTAGTTATTGAAGGTGGAACAAATACAATAAGAGCTGTGTTAGAATACGTAACTGATTCTCCCCCAGTACCAGTCGTCGTATGCGATGGTTCTGGTAGAGCTGCTGATCTCTTAGCATTTACTCATAAGCAAGTATTGGATCTGCAGACTTATTTTTTCTGTTCGCCATGATGTAATTCGAACCCTTACGCTTAATTGTCGTATTACAGGTACGCTTCCGATTCTGAAACTGGCGAACAGCCTGTTTTAGAAGGTATGAAAGACTATTTAATAGAAACTATTAAGAGGACATTCGAGGTTGGAGTAGAACAAGCCGAATGCTTGTACAACGAACTTATTCAATGTACTAGAAAGAAAAATCTGGTACGTAATAGCAGTGCGTTCTTTTGTCGAAGTTTGGATTCTCAACCTTTGTTTCCTTACGAAATCAAAATTGATTATCTTCTAGATCACTGTCTTCCGAATTAGCGATCGTGGAGAGAGCAGTACTCAAGAGCTTGATCAAACCATTTTGACTGCACTGTTCAAGAGTCAACATCTTTCTCCGTCGGAGCAACTGAGCTTGGCTCTCACTTGGAATCGGGTGGACATTGCTCAATCGGAAATATTCATTTATGGACAAGAATGGCCTGCTGGTGAGTTTTACTTGTCTTCAAGCTGACTGAGTTTTCAGATGTATCCATATCATAACAACATTGTCTAGAGTGGAGGTGGTAAAAATCAAGAATGGATGTGCCTCGAGATTTTTTTTTTTTTTGTCGATTGAAGGCTTCCATATAACACTACACTAAACATGAAGTCAACATTCTGAAGGGTGTACATGCTTTCTAAATATAAAGCCAAAGCTTAATCTGTTGTGGGAACTGGGGTCCAAGTCTGTGGTTTGACGTCACATTGCAACGCAGCTCCCATTCGCCAACAGCCAAGACACTCAACAGTTGAGATTGTTCGCGGCAAGTTGGTGAACAAAAACTTTTTTTACACGGCTGGACTACGTGAGTACGAGAATTTCTATTATAAAAAATGCAACGGTTTCACTTCGTTTACAAGAATCCAAGAGAAATATCCATGCCATGCTTTTTTCCGTTTAAGCGGTAACAATTTTTTTCGTAGCGATCTGCTTTCAACTTTTCGACCTCCAGAAGAGAACTGTGCAGGACGATTTAACCCGAAATTCAGAAGTTATTCAAATCTCTATTATATTCGGCATTTGTTGACACATGAAGTAGTAAGATGCAGTTTCCAATCCGAATATACCTATGCCTACAAATGGCTTAAGCTTTGACGAGGTACGAAATACACGCGTAGATAGCAACTGGCGGGATGGATTACGTGTAACTCTTTGCTATATTCTTCTCTGGAATCGTCTGTTTCTATCGTCAATTCCTTCAGACCCCACTGTAGAGAAATGTATGGTTTTAAGAAAACGATTTACCTACCACAAGCTAGCTCTGCGTACACATGATACGACAGCTCCTACGTAGTACCTATGTGAATGTCATATTAAGAATTATAATAGTGTTAGGCGGGTTAAACTCCACGGACCAAACGATGGTGGAGGCATTATGCCTCCTATGATAGGAGGCTCAAGGAGTTTGTTGGGCGGGCGCCTCCAAGGGAGGAATGGTTGCCACCCATACGGCGGATTTCAATGCGTTATTTTGGGCCAAAAATATATGACAGTACAAGTTCGGAATTGGTTGTGGAACCTGGTTGTGGGGAAACTCTACCCACTCTGTCCGGTTCGAGGGGCTCACGCCCGGCGTGCTGGCGAACGGCACTTCCCGCGAGCTCGCCTCAACAGCGGCCGACTCGGGGGGCCCTAATAAAAACCGGCCTTCAGCTGCCATAGCCCATTTATTCTGCACTCAACTTTAACAGTTCATATTGCAGTACACGACCCTTCGTGCTGGGTAAGCAAGTTTTCTCCTGTTCCTTCCGAGGATCTGCTGGCCTTACAACATCCCGACACTTCGAGTGAGCCTAAGGAATCCAAGATCCTCCATTACTGCAGCTGGAGTATTCCCAGAGTCTGCACATCGCAACAGCTTGCGTCATGCCTCTGATGAATCTCCACCTGTACTCCCTCTTGCATCCTCCAAAACACCTGGCAGCGTAACCACGGACGCGTGCCAGACGCACTCCTCCACTCACACTACAAACCTTATCAATTATAAATAAAAACAATACAACGTATTGTCATGTGGGTACACATCCAACACACGCACCTGAGGGTACCCTACACTGGTAAATAATATTGTAAGGTGAGCTAGAATCAAGAATCAAGAACTTTTATTTGCAGTGGCCTAAGTATAGACATTGCAAACTTCGGGAAACGGGTAATACTCAATTACATTACATAGGTAGGTGCACATTGTTAGTCCAAACAGTTGGTGGAGACACGGCACTTCAATTAAAAAAAACAACAACAAAAAACACATCAGCACAATGAAACCGCACCACCGCTGGACCGCGGCACTGAAAATCCCACACAATTCCAAAAAACTCGTCAAGCGAGTACCCTCTACAGCTCTGCCCTAATGAGATGAACTTTTATGACCTTAGTGAAAGACTTAATAGGCAGCTCTTGAATATTTTGGGGTAGGGCATTGTACAGACGAGAGCCTACTTGGATTGGGTCATTTTTCTGAGCTATACTTAGGCGAGTAAAAGGAATCGCTAGGTTTCTACGGGATCGGGTGTCGTGCTGATGAACATCGGAAACCACGGCAGAAGAATGATATTATCATTGCGTTTTTCTTTCTCATTCAGGTGCCCTGGACGAAGCTATGATGCAAGCTCTTGAACACGATAGAATAGATTTTGTTAAGTTATTACTCGAAAATGGCGTGAGCATGCGAAAATTTCTCACCATTCCCCGACTGGAAGAACTCTATAACACTGTAAGTACATTTGGATTTGCTGGTCCCGGTGGAATTTCAATAAAAGGGGCTGCTTTTACGTATATATATAATGATATATCAGGTTGTTTCCCCTGGTACTAGTAACCGTTCCCCATTCACTTTTCTACAGAAACAAGGACCAGCTAACACGTTGGGATACATATTGAGAGACGTGAGGCCTCACATTCCACGGGGTTACGTTTACACCCTGCACGACATCGGTCTTGTAATTAACAAGTTGATGGGCGGAGCCTACCGGTGAGCAACCCGTTGTAATTTTAGGGGTACTTGGAGTAGAGTGTGGTGTCAATTAGACGACCATGATTTGGAGTTGGCGATATTTTTTTTTTTTTTTTTTAATTGCAGGTCTCAGTACACTAGAAGAAAATTCCGCCTAATATACGCCAAAGTCATGAAGAAATCCCCTCACGTCCATAGAAACAGCTCGTCGTTCATCCGATACTATGGAAACGCAAACCTTACGCTCAGTCTTTTGGCTGAAACTCTACCGACGTCTAAGGAGATGCCACTCTTCGACTATCCTTTTAATGAGCTCATGGTACATAAAGATAAGCCATGTTCGAAATAACTCTTGAAGAACTGTCTATGAGAGAACGAGATTTCATCGTCATCTATAATGAAATGTTGTTTTTTTTTTCGAATACAACAATTGTTTTTAGCTATTAAAATCCTTGAAAATGAATGTTGTTTTTGAAACCGTGGCTCCTTCCAGATGTGGGCGGTGCTAACGAAGAGACAAGCGATGGCGTTACTCATGTGGCAACACGGGGAAGAAGCCCTCGCCAAAGCCCTCGTGGCCTGCAAACTGTACAAAGCGATGGCTCACGAAGCTGCCGAAGATGACCTCGAGACTGAAATTTACGAGGAACTGAGGAACTACGGCAAAGATTTTGAGACAATTGGTATGCACGTTGTGTATTAGGAGGTGTTCTTGATTTTTACCAAGTTGATAAGTTGATTCAAAAGAACTTCATAATGGGCTAGGGAACTGCATCTCGACTAATTTTTTTTTTTTTTTTTTCCTGAAAGAACTCCATAATTTGTTGCAGTATTAGTGAGCTGTGGGCTCCTACAATCTAATTCAAATTTCCAGGACACTTTCGAAATTTTCAATTTTGAATTAGATTGGTGAATGGGTGCGAGGGGGAGGACGCGCTCTCTCATTGGTTGTTCGTTGGCGGGGACATAATATTATTCATGGCCATCAACATAACAAACCCCCCAAAAAAAAGGGGGTTTTTTTTTAGCACACTTTATTTTTTTGCGCCAGTGCACTCTGGCGTGTTAGCTGAATAGAGGAGCTGGCTGAATTCAAAATGCCAAATTTTTTCTAGTCATTTTCTCTTTTTTTCTTCTTTTTGGTTTTGTTACGTTGGTGGCCATGAATACAGCCTGTCCCTGTCGACGAACAGCCAATGATAGAGCCCGTCCTCCCCCCTCCGCTGACACACCAATTCCCCACTCTATTTGTAGCAGGATAATGAAGTTCTTTCAGAAAAAAAATGTTAGTCGTAATGCGGTTCCCTAGCCCATTGCTCCTTGAGCGCTAGTAGCGACGTTTTTACATTTTTAGCGACTTTCCTGCCCTGTGATTGTCTCACTGAACTGTTTTGGTTTCAGGCTTGGAGCTTTTGGATTATTCCTACAGACAGGATGACGACCAAACGCAACAACTCCTGACGTGCGAACTTCAAAATTGGAGCGGACAAACCTGTCTGAGTCTCGCGGTGGCTGCCAATCATCGGCAATTACTTGCTCATCCCTGCAGTCAGATAATTTTGGCCGATCTGTGGATGGGAGGGCTCCGAACGAGGAAAAACACGAACCTCAAGGTTGTTAGAATCTACCACAAATATATACCCCTTAAATTTGATAAATTAATATTCACAATCTATTGCCTTATGATTGTGGCTTTGTTTACCCCGAATTGCAACCTTTGGCTGGTTACCATAAGGTTAAGATTGAAAGCCTTGGCCCCTCCGTATTCTATATGACGTCACGATTTGCTTTCCCGAAAAGATTACACAATTTCTCCCTGTGCTCTTCCAAGTCATGAATACAATAAAATGTCCAGCTTTAGCTCTCGACACTCTATATTCCCACTTTTTGATGTTTTATCTCAACAGGTAAACGGCCCTTCATTCTTGTGTCTTACAAGTTTTCGGATGACATTTCCACCAATGAACACGTACACACAAACACTTGTGCAGATTGCCGGTTCAGATTATTGAAAGTAAGAATGTCACCTGATGGGTGAAATGCTAGCGAATACGATGATGAAACTCGAGTAGGCTGGTAGTTTGCTGGTAGTCGAGCCTTTTGTTCAGAATTTTGAGAACATGGTTGTGATGGCCATAGGAGAACAAATCTATCCCACAAAACAACGTCAAATACTTCTTGGAATTTGTTTTGGACTGTGCCAGTTGGTGGTGCCGGATCCAAGGAAATGAACAAACACATCTCTTGGAAGAAAAAATACGCTTTTAGTATGAAAACATCCTTTGAGACCATCACCAAAAAGCCATATTCCTTCACCAGCTTGCTGTAGCAATCAATCTAGGCACTAACTGAGCTCTGTAAATCGAATAGGTACCGAGAAATACCCTTCGTCACAAATAATGTAGGAGTTTGTGATTTGAGCTTTTTGTTGGCGAACGTGTTGATCACAATCCTGGAGTAGGCCAACATCCAGTGTGACGTCAACCCAGAAAGTTCAGCACTTGTTCCCACCCATCAATGTAGGTACGTTAGTTTACTACAGTCGTTAGTTTACTACATCAATGTTCCCACCACGTACTTGATTTTCCTCGAAGTCTGTAAATTCATATAATCTATCTACTATATAATCAGAGTTTTGACGTCACTTTGAGTGTTATTTTGAATTTTTCTATTGGTCAAACAAAAAGAGCACATTACTGAGTTAGTCAGTATCATAAAGGGGTGGTTCCACGAAAAATTTTCCAGTCGCTGACGGGTGGGCTCAACTTCCACTAGTTTCGGCTCAAGGGCCTTAGGTGTACCCAGATGAATAGATCAATTAGAAAGAAGGAAAACACCTCAAGCTTGATGTTCTATAATTCTTTCCATTGATGTATAATATACACATTATGCTTATGATTAAAACGTTAAAAAATTGTATCAAGAAATATGCTACGGAAGGTGTTGGGGAAACATGATAACTATCGTTTGGGGAATGACCAGTCCTACTTTAAATTTAAATTTTACGCAGGAAGACTAGGGCCTGATTAGTTAAGGAGAATTAGGTCTAAATCTTTGGGGGCCATCCCCCCTGCTGGCTACGCCAGTCAACCCACGAACGTATCCCATCTGGCCTCAGACCCCTTCTTATTGCTTTCGCATATTATAGCTGTTTTTTCTTCAAGAAATTCAGGATGAAAGTGAAAAGATTTAACCTATTTTTAACTTTCAGAGCCACACGGAGCGACCTTTTTTTAAGGTTGCAGACTTTTATCGTGATATACTCGCCAAAACAAATATTTGGTACTTAACAAATTTTTCCTGCCGCTAGAAGTAACTTGAAATAAAAATGAGCATTCTCCTCCTCGGGTTTCAGCTTGACAAGGCAATAGAATAGACGAGGCCATCCAAAAATGTGTTAATCTATTGTTCTGAAACCTGTTAAATGGCTGGGGACGAAAAATGCCACTTTCATGGAATTCGTGGATGTAACTATGTACAGTGTGGGGCAGCATCATTTCCTTATTTCGTAACGCAATAAAACAAAAATTACTTAGCATATATATATATTTTTTGTAAGTGTAGGAAAATTTTTAAAGTTTTTTGTTACATGGTCTTAAAAATCATGTCCAAGTGACGCCCTCCATTGTCGATGCACTGAACGAACCGATTTCGCGTGTTTCGCATCACCCTTTCTAAATGTCGACCGGTTTAGCTATATTGGTCTTCAGGTCTTCAAGAATTCGTGGACGTTGTTGCAGACACAGGACTTAAAGTACCACACAAAAAGAAGTCGCACGGGGTTAAATCGGGCAATCGTGGCGGCACTCAAAATTGTCTCTGAGAGAGATGAGGTGCCCTGGGAAGTAGGCCTCTACGGCACACGCGCGTTCCTCGTTGCTCCATTGCATGATCACTAGTGATGAGGAGGGAAAGAGGGAACGACTCCTAAAGAGCGATTCTTTTCAGAGTTCGTTCATCAAGTTCCTCCCTTAGCGGAGCGGTAGTTCAGGGAATGACTCCTCATTCAGTGAACCAGGAAGGGGTTTCGTCCTTGTCTCCTTTCCTCTGTGGGTTCTTCATACCGCAACAGGTAAATCACTTCAAGGGCCGAGCTCTATCCCCAGCTCTCACAATGGAGGCTCTATACAGCTTGACCCTTTCTTGCGTGCTGCACATTTTTACCGAATACCTGCGTGGGTAACAGGGAGTTGAAGGTACAAAATAAGAATCTAGTTGTAGTGCAACATGTTAGGAGTTAAGGGAGTGGTAAAAAGTGAACCCTATTTTCCCAAAAGGAGCAAAGGAGGGAAACCAGACAATTTTTTTAGAGGGTGGAATAGGACTGGTTGTGGTTAAGGGAGTTGGAGTGGTCGGAAGTGTTCGGTGGTCGTTTGGGCACTTGTAAGATCGTCCCCGACTATGACATTTCGTCCCCCTAAAGATTTGTAATTTCGTCCCCGTTAGACCTTTTCGCCCCCCCCCCCCCCCCCCTAGACTTTTGTAATTTCGTCCCCACCACCACTATGTCCCCGCCCAGGGTTTTCCAAGACAAGTGAAAAGTAGATTCCTTATTAAATCATTTATTGAAGAGTAATAACTAGAAATGTTCCTGATCGTCAATACTGGGTACAATCGAGATATGAGAATGAAGAAGAATCATGCATTAAGTATTAAAAAAAACAGGTGTATTACTGTTGGGTCATTCTCTTTTTTTTCTCTTGTACGACAGTGTGTTGGTACTTATGACTAATGACTTTGACAAATTGGTACAACGAGAGTCTACCTTCTTCGTATTTATTAATGGTCTGCTGGACCCATCTTTGCTTGTGCTTGGTACGTCCTGATCTCAGGTCAGCAACTTCATCACAGGATTCAAGTTTTGCATATGTGTCGCATTGAAGTGCTAGCAGGGAGTCAACAAAAATGAATATGTTTGGGTGAGTCGATACGAAATTACTTTTGAAATGGGCGTGGAATGACTCACACGCATTAGTAGTAGATATGGACGTCGGATTCTAGCCGACCTAGAAGCCCACAGAACCGGAGGAAATCGACCATTTTCGGATATGTAGTTGGTGTATAAGTAGTCCGCGAATTCGTGGCACTTGGAGTCTTGGGGCATGTCTAGAACCCATTCAGAAAACCCATCTGCTGCTTCATTACAGTTGAGATATGCCAGCCTTCCTTTTGATAGATCTCCTTAACTCACATATAGGTAACTTGCTCTTGTTCGTCCGCAGTATGCGAATGTATGTCACACGATTCCAGCACCTCCGAACCCAACATTTTTACGAAGGCCCGACAATTCCCCCTTCTTGCACACATCCATTTTTCTATCCCACCGGCTAGTATTTTCTGAAATAAAAATTTGTGGCCGTTTCGGAAAAAAACGTCGCCTCCACGTTGGCTACCGCCTTCTATTTTAACCGGGTCCATTGTCGGCACATTACTGAAACGTTGAGATGTAGGAACGAGAGATCAGGGGGAGTAGAGATGACAATCTTCGACCGATAAAAAGATCGACTTTGGGAACGACCCTTGGTTTGTTTTATCAACAATAACCGCAAAACCACCCGAGAGAGCGGGGGACGAAATTACAATCTCGATTTCCGAGCGACCTTCCCATCGGGGACGATCTTACATTAAGCCCGGGACGAAACGTCATGATTTCGGGATTGGGCAAATTTTCTTTCTCGGGAGTGGGCAAATCCAGTCCCAGTCCTTTTAGGGAGCGACTTCTCCCATCACTAATGATCACGACTTGCAGAACTGTTAACGATACCGGTAGCTTACCGTTGAGCGAAATGGCACTAATTTCAGATAAGGAAGTGATGCTGCCCCACCCTGTACTTTACGGAAATTGTGGATTACGCTGCATTGCGGTTTCAGCAGCTTTTGCCTTCATTTCATGTACTTAACCTTGGAGGCTTGTATTGTATTAGTGTAGTGCTGACTGATTCCATAGAGCGGCCATCTTGCTGTCGCAATTGCCACGCAGACTGGTGTCTTTTTCTGCGGTGGGAACTAATTATTCATTTTCCATTTCGCATGATGCCTGCTTTATCGTCGTGAATATTCTTAGAGCATTTCCTCATTTTGCTCCCCCTTTTCAGGTAATTTTTGGACTAGTGTTTCCGCCTTACATTGCAAGACTTGAATTCAAGTCCAAAGAAGAACTCCAGTTGATGCCGCAGACTGAAGAAGAACATCTGATCGGCCTTGAAGAAGAAAACGAAAGTGTGGAAGGGACCAAAGGTTTGGACGGTCACCGGACCACCGAACATGATGGAGAGGTTAAATCAGATGCAGTCCACATACTCTACCGTCCATCACCGAATTTGCAATGATTAGACCAGTAATTTCTCCATTTCAGGTTCTTCTCGAAATTCAAGCCCGAAACACAATCGTCACTGAGAATGGCAAAGTGATCGCGGAAAGCAGTAGCAGTTCAGACAGTGGAAGTCAGTTTCTTCCCCCACCGCCGGAGTACTACGATCTCAAACCAACAAGACCTCTGCGGCTCAGACGGAAACTTTATGAATTTTACACTGCGCCCATCACCAAATTTTGGGCACATTCAGTGAGTAATGTTTAAACTTTAATTTCCCGTATTTCCTTCATAACTACTTAAAAATTCCCCAAATGTTTTACAGACTTCGGTATAGTACACACGCAGACTAGTAGCAATCTCCACCGCCTGTTGCAAGTGTGTGAGGGTTTCACTAAGATGGTACATGTTTGTTTTTTGTTGTTTCAGGTGGCTTATTTGGCATTCCTATTTTTTTACAGTTTCGTTGTGCTAGTGAAAATGGAGACGCAGCCCTCATGGCAAGAATATTTTTGTATAGCATATATTTGTACCTTGGGCTGTGAAAAAGTTAGAGAAATTGCATCATCTGAACCTGTAGCTATTAGGTAAGAAAGATGGCCATGGAAGAAAGGAAAGGAAGTTTCACTTATAGGGGGTGGTGGGCTACCCGGCAAAGACTGCTGAGAGTAACGCAATCTGGGTGTGTATCCTTTGTCACTAGTAAGTTTACCAGGTGCCCGCTAGGTAGAGTCTGGCTTTGTGGTTCGAAGTTCTCGACATTTGCGGTTCGCAAATATTCAGGGAATAAAACCTCCTCTCCTCCGCCTGGCTAATGCCGCCGTATCCCAACCCCCCAGAGATGGATGTATGGATATTTATTCAGCGGTAAGACAGTAGTGGGTGTAACCTGGCACGATCTGTGGACGTAAAGGCAAACTCCTTGGCCCTTATTAGTATCGAGGATACTCCCAGAGGTGTGGCTAGTGGTCGAATGTGGAACTAAATGGGGGGGGGGGGGGATTTATTGAAAAGGAGGGAAGCTTTTGGGCACGTCTTGTAACACAGAGTGGAGCTTCCTTTTCCTTCTTCCATGAAAGATGGCATTTGTGCTTATCGTTCGGCAATGAGGGAATTTGTGCATATTGTTTCCTTCGGTTTTCAGTCATAAATTGGCCGTGTGGGCGTGGAACACGTGGAACCCATGTGATGCCGTGGCCATAATATTTTTCTTCATCGGTCTTTCACTCAGACTGAAACCCACGTCTCACGATATTGGTCGAGTCATGTTCTGCGTAGACATAGTTTACTGGTACCTCCGGATTCTCAACATTTTGGGCGTAAACAAGTATTTAGGTGAGTACGGAGAGGTAATGAGATCAATCTCAGCTGCTGGTTGCTCTTTATTCAGTAGTATTCACAATCGCACGCTGTGAAAAATTCGTTGGTTTTACAGGTCCTCTGGTGACAATGATGGGGAAAATGGTCAAGAATATGGTGTACTTTGTTGTTCTGTTGGCTGTAGTCCTGATGAGTTTCGGTGTTTGTCGACAAGCAATTTTATACCCGGACTCTGATGCGAGCTGGTCACTGATAAAATACGTCTTCTACCAGCCGTACTTCATGTTGTACGGAGAGGTGAGTTCAGCTATGGCTATCCAACTATCTTGGAGCTCTTTTTGATGATGGTGACTTGGGGCGGATCTTGGTTGGGGGGGGGGGGTGTCCAGAAGGTCTGAGTTCACGCTAGATAAAATGATAACTTTGTTAAAACTGTCTTTAGCTCTATATGGCTCTTTAACGATTCACAGGTTTTATATTACTACAAATAGGTCTTAAAGCTTCTTAAACGGGCTGTATATGTCTTCAAGCCCATTCTTTTGCTCTTCAGCCAGTTTTATATGACTTTTTACCGGTATAGACTGTGGAACAAAACTCTCTGCCTACCCTGCTGACTCTGGATCCAACCTCGATGGTTATCTTCGAAAATTAATCTGATAATAATTATTATGATGATCATCATGATAATACTGATAATTTACGACTATCTTTGAGTCAAGTTTGAAAATATTTCACTTTTGGTGAACAACCAGAGAGTTACTTAATGAAATCTAGAGCAAGAAACCGGACCTTGTGCCAACGATCCAATCCAACTTCCACCACCTCGATTTCTTCAATAAAACACAATTGTCTTTGGTCTTGTAGGTATTTGCCGATTCTATCGATCCTCCCTGCGGCGACGAGCCTGGGATGCAGCCGTGTCAAACCGGCCGGTGGATCACCGTTCTAGTCATGTCCACATATCTATTGGTCGCTAACATTCTTCTCATCAACCTACTTATTGCCGTTTTTAACAACATCTTCTTCGAAGTCAATTCAGTTTCCCACCAGGTTTGTCTGCTGGACTTTTAATGTTCACGAAACTTTATTTTGTTATGTCGTCGATTCTGTACCTCCGGTAAGCGTGTTGCTTAAAGAGGCTGGAGGCTTCTGATCATCATTTGCTATTGTATACTGCGGCTTTTAACAGGTATGGATGTTCCAACGCTTCACCGTGGTGATGGAATACGAACAAAAGCCCGTCCTCCCTCCTCCGCTCATTTTCGTCAGTCACATCTACCTCCTTCTGAAATTCCTTCGTCGGAAAGTCCGGGGAGACAAAGAGACTTATGACAACGGCCTCAAGCTTTTCCTCGACTCCGAAGACCTCGAGCGGCTGTATGACTTCGAGGAAGAGTGCGTCGAGGGTTACTTTCGCGAGAAGGAAAACAAACTCCACCAGTCTACTGAAGAAAGGATCAAACTGACGACTGAAAGGGTGGAAAATATCTCGCAGAAGATTGAAGATATCATCATAAAAGAGAATAATCAGAATACATCGTTACAGGTAGCGTTTGGCCCCGTTAGAGCCTGCCATTTTTACTGCTGTATTTCGAAAAATTTACAATGATTGTAAATTATTTGTCAACACCCCAACAGGCGTTTGAATTGAGAATGAGGAAATTGGAAGAAATTTCCGAACAGACCGCTGCCACACTGTCGGTTATTCATCGGTTCATGAGCCTGCATAGTAAAGTCGACACAGCGGATTTACCAGGTGGTGAGGGAGGCACTGGAGGAATCCCTGGCAGTACGAGCGGACCTCTGAGGTTGCGGAGAGCCAGTGAACACTCAGAGTCTGAGGTGAGTTCAATCGAAGCTTTTTTTTTTTTTTTTTTTTTTTTTTTTAAGTCAATGGGCGGTAGGCAGCGACACACGCCCCTGCCGGGCAGGGCCTGCCTACTAGGGTGCCTCTCTGCATACGCAGAAACCAGCAGTAGCTGCTGGTTGACTAGGATTGAGTTTCACATCCAGCAGGTTGGGCGCATAATATGTACCACCAGAACATTATGGCCTTCCCGAGAAGGTACCTTTGGATAGAACTCACGCCTTCTCCAAACGGCCTTATACAGGGTGGCGCAATAGGATCAAACACAGTTTGAATTGTTCTCCTATAGTTAATTTTGAGGATACAGGGTTGAAATGAAGCTTAAACTGCCGAGTTAAAAAAGGGGTTTATTTTACAGTCTATTGATCTTAAGTATAAAAAATTATGTCCAACAAATGGCCTCCTTCCTGAATGATGCATTCTTTGAGTTGGTAGCCGAAGTTCTGCATGGCTGGCTCAAGCATGACGGCCGGGATTGAGGCGATTTCAGCTCGGATTGACGTCTTCAACTCCTGAAGATTGCGGGGTTTGTTCCAGTAAACCCTGGCTTTCAGATCGGTCGACGTTCGACATTCTCTGGGGTCTTTGCCGACCTCTATCTCCCTCTGAATGAAAGAGCACATGAACCAGTTGTTCTGAGAGTACGCACCCAACTCAAATTCGTGTTTCGCGAAGGCATTACACCACGATTGGGAATGCTTGCCCACCTGCAGATGACAACGATTGACTTCTTACACTGCACAAACTCCTCAAACGCAAACATGTGATGTTCAACCGACCATGTCAATATCGTACTCCCGGGGAGTTTCAGCTACGCCCCTTCTTTCAGCACACAACAGGTGGGTCGACAACCCCCAAACCCCCACAAATGGAGGAATAGAGAGGAGAGTTCACTAAATAGGACTTCATGTGCCGTAGTCGACGGTGGTGCTATCCCTACGGAACGTAGTGAACTACGAATAGTACCTTCAAACCCGACTAGAGTGAGCCACTAGCCCTTCTTAGTAAGAAGAAGAAGTGAGGTCTAAGAAGTTCTTACGAAGGAAAGCCCCAAATACCTCACTAAACGGATTTATCTTTCACTGTTGTGCTAAGTAGTACTACAATTAAATTGAAGGAACCATCAGATGTTTATTCAGAGATTCTCTGAATAACGAAATTGATTGTGTAGTTGTGTACACTGTGAATGCAAACGACACGTCGGAATTCGCAGGGCGCCATCTTCTGGTTCAATTTTGGTAACTTACCACCTTCAAAGTTCACTACATCTCGTAGGGGTCGCGCTGCAGTCGCAATCCCCCCCGCCGTTCCACTATCCGTTGGATAGTTCGCCCGTCCTACCTGGTACGCTGAGTTGGCCACACGCCCTACCCAGGAACCAACTTTGGTCGGATCATATGCCCTATCCAGAATGACAGCTGTAACTGAGTCATGAGTCGGACACCTTGGCCGTCCCACCAAGTCTCTGAATTGGACGCACGCGCTTTCCAGCGACCTGTAAAACTGTTTTGGATTTTCATCCGCACCATTTAGTTATGTATGAGGATTGGACTTCAGCCCTTTCCTCTTCCTACCTAACTCTAGGTCTTGATGAAGCACAGAAGATCCCCCAGTTAGTATTGACTACCTATGTCCCGAGGGGTACAAATGACGTGCCATAGGGACATAAAATGGAACCGCATTGTATGTGCATGTTTGCTTCAATGCCCTGATGACCTGGACATCATTCGGAAACTATAGGCTCATTGAAATCCCCCGAAGATCGATCCACTCAAAAAACCAGTTGGGTGAACTCACTCGAAAAATAGCTACACATTATCTCTGAGATAAAATTTTTTATCCTATGTTCGCCAATAACAAATTTCCTAGAGGATAAACCTGTTGTGTCTAATTCAGGTGTCTATGGACTTCGGGGGTTTGGAGCGTCCTCGTCGTCGCGGTCCGCCAGTCAGAGCATTGACGGAGGTCCGTCCCGACTATGCCCTTCCCCTCCAAGATCCACTCCACTTGCCCCCACTTCCTCACCCTCTAGTCCGCCCAACGCCACCACTCATCCGTAGCGACACCCTTCGCACACCATATGTGGAACAAGATGAACCTCCCGAGACCAAACCTCAAAACGTGAGTAATTCACCTGTTATTTCAGTTTCTTGCGTGCTTGTTCTGCACTCTTCAAGTACAGCATTTTTTGTTGGTACTGGCCGTTGGGGGTGTGTAGGTATTTTTGTACACAAAAAGGTTTTTGGAAGGCAGTACCAACTACTCATTTAAAATATAAGCCACCTGATATACCAACATTCAAACATAATTCACTAGGGAACTTGATCGTATTGTTGAGATATGTTGGTGTGGTAC
Organism: Pilophorus perplexus; assembly: GCA_955831195.1. Classification (NCBI taxonomy): domain Eukaryota; kingdom Metazoa; phylum Arthropoda; class Insecta; order Hemiptera; family Miridae; genus Pilophorus; species Pilophorus perplexus. The sequence goes on along the minus strand of OY037007.1, from coordinate 16,623,917 downwards.
CACTGTTTTCATGTACCGAGTAATACCTACCTGCTGGTTGGCTGGTCCTTGGTCAATTTTTTGCGACCTGACGAATTTGCTCAGTGAATTGAGGATGGACATGCACTCGAATTTTGGGTTAACTCACACTGTGCCAAGTTGTTAGAAGTCAAAGAGAGAAAATTACATCATTTTTGCGAGAAAAAGTCGTTCACGTAGTTTATATTCATCTAAAGTTGTTCTGGTCGATTTAAAAAGGACGTGCGTGGAGTCAAATACGGGCCTTCCAGTTTGCCAGCTAGTTTCCTACCAAAGACACCAGAGTGCAGATCGACTTTTCATAATTTTTCTTGATTTTCTTGGTGAAATGGGAGCCAATGGGTGTCGAAATTGCGATTTTTCTATAAATTCGTACCAACTTGCAATTTGTGTTTTAACCCCATTTTCAGTGTTATTTGGTAGCCTTCTTTTGGTTAAAAAAAAAAAAAAAAATCCAGAAACACGTCCATATCTAATTCTCTCAAGAAGCTAAACACTACTCAATATCCTTCTAGGAACAATCAAATTTATCTTCGACGAAAATTCGATGGCTACTTGAATTCATCATCGCTATTAGGTTACCGTTTTGTCACATTAAGCGATTGGAAGCTGTCTCATTTGGGTATTGTCCCTTCACCGAACACAGGAAACACACTTGCACCGAAGCATGATATCAAACGTCCTTCATATCCTTCTGTCATATTACCTGGTCATTCGTTTACTCTCAAAACCTTCCTAGTAGCTCTTTTTTGTGACACCTTCTTATTTTACTCTGCGACGAGCAAAGTTCAGTTATTGCTGGTTCTAACCTGCCAATCACTTGTGTTTGATGGTTCTTTCTCTCTATGTAAGGGTTGTGACGGGTTGGTTTCTTAACTCAGCATGTTAGATTTTCGTAGCATGTGACATTATTGAGACCTAAATTTATTCTCTGTAATTAACTACTATTATATGCTGGGGGATGGCTAATATTCCCTTTGTCTTAGCATGAGGCTGAAAAAGGTTGAAAGTCTCTTAAATAGGCGAAACCTACTAACGGCATTGTGTCAAGTTGATTAGGTGTTTGATTATGTAATATATACAGGTTTCATACATTATTAAAACTAAGATTAACTAGTTCACCAGTATTAAATATTTAAATTTTAAACTACTGGTTTCAGTGTAGGTGTGAGATTGTAGGAATTTTGTTTTTTCAGTAGGTATACCTACTGAAAAAACAAAATTCCATTTAGTATACATACTAAATTATCACCGAATGGTCCATGGAATCATCATCATTCGTTCGTTTTTTGTAGAGGACAGATTCCCATTTCCAATGACTTCTTTTGGCCTTCTAATCTGCTGAGTGGTGTGGAGTTTGGTCACAATCGAGCTTCACCCACACAGCAGAAATTCGTCTCTTACGAGATATGTAACGTCTCAATGACGTTACAAAAGAGACGTGTGACGCGTGTGAGAGTTAGACGTCTCAAAGCTGCAATGCTGAGACGTATCAGAACAGGTATCAGAGATGTATCTGAGACTCCGAGTCTTTAGCCAATGAGACGTTGCAGAGATGTTCTGGGTAAGCCAATTGGAGATGTCAGAGTTGTAAAATTGCGTGTCGCCATATTGGAAATGGCGCGAGAAAATTATATAAATGAGATATCTGGTTTAAAGTGAAAACATGCCCAGGCCCGTATTAGGGGGACTAAAGCGCCCTCTCAGGAATGAGAGGGCGGTGACATGCTTAAAAAATATAATCCGTCCCATTAAAGGGCCCCAATTATCAATCCGGCAGAGTGCTTGAGTGAACAGGTGTGGGGAATTTCCCCACATTTATCTTTACCGTTTTTGAGCTCTTGATTTATCATTAAAAAATAAAAATAAAAATAAAATAAAAATTCGATAAAACGCCCCTGGATGTTATTTTTGAAATGCCAGAGAGACGTCTCATTGCAGTCACTTTGGAGAAGTAGGTTCTACGTTGCGCCGGTGTTGTCTCTGTGACATCTCTGGTTTGACGTTTCTGGTATGTTAACACTTAATGTCTCTGAGACATCTCGAGATCGACCTTTCGAAGTCTCAGAGACGTCTCGATAAAGTCTCAATGAGACCTCTAAATCTGTGAGACCTGGAGACCCGTTTGAGCCCAGATTGAGACATCTCTGAGACTATCTCTGCTGTGTGGGCATAGTACTGCAATTTTTAGAAATTTTGCGTTGATTATTATAATTGTCAAATTTAATTCGGTTCCGCTCACGCTTCAATTATAATTACAGCTAGCTACAAGGGTGACAGACTGATTCATTATGACTAGAACTGACTGGACCATTATGAGCCACATCCATCTGTCAGAATAATGTTTAGAAAAATGTTTCCAGGCCATGTCAATGTAGATTAGAACATTCTTATTCACTGCACCGCCATGACCATTAACATACAAAATCCTCGAAAAATGTGCTAGATGCGGCATTTGAGTTATAGATATTCGAGATTGATATATTATACTCACCCAGGCCATATTTTAACCCCAGGGTTATTAAGGGTAATACTAGCTTCTGTGTTAGCTGTTTGTTCAATTTCAACAAAATTGATATCCGTGTTTGTCAAATGTTTCTGTTTATCTTCCTGTGCTTGGGTATCCAATATGCTGAGCCAACTGGAGGTCTGTTGGCAACATAGGTCTATCAATTGATCCATTTTTAAGAGTATTTAATAGATTGGCTGACGTACTTTTTAATTTAGAAACTTGCATTAAAAACAGAAGGTAAAGGAATAGCTCCTACCAACTGTTCTGGTTCGGGAGCGTTCATAATATCCTAAGAACCTCTATATCTATTAGGTATATTGGTCTCACTCGACGTAGAAGATAGTTTATGCAAGGGCAGGATTTCATAAAGGGTATAGTCGAGACATGTAGAAACTGGGTGTGTGGGAAGATCGTTCCTGTTATGTTGATAGAATTTATTCCTATCCTTTTGTTAGGTACTTTGACGAGTTCCCTCATCAAAATCCACCTCATCCCCGCTTGGCAGTCCGTCCGTCGTTTCAACATAATCCCCTCAAGCATTACTACCAACCTTCTCTACCCGGATCCTTATACTAGGTTTCGCTTTTTCAGGTGTGGGGAGCGGACGTACGTGATTTGTTTCTTCATGACTTGAGAAATATACTTAAGACTCATGTAAAAACCCGCCCCAAATCGAAAATACTGTAGACCTTTAAAATATTCTAGTGTTGCCTATAGATAGAAATTATCACTTTGAGTAACGGCCTAACGTCAGTGTTCAATTCGCCTCAAATCCGAACTGTCCATAAGAGCGTGATATGCATAATATGCAAATATTATTTAGCAGGTCACACATATTTTTCTTCTAAAATTCCCTTCTCAAGAATTCAATAAAAATAAGTTGTTGCTTAAAAATACCAAAGAATTAGTAAGAATTGAAATTTGTACGTGATATTTCCTTGTACTTGTATTGATTTTTTATTAGAAGAACAGGCAACGACATGTCAATAGTAGCTATATAGTCAACAAAAGGGCCTTACTAAAATTTAGAGCATTTAATGTTTTTATGGGTTAACGCACCAGCACTCAACTTCAGCAGCACTTTCCCCAGAGATGATAATGGGTATTTTAGTCAAACATGACTTGTTAAAAATTCTGGAGTTCCTAGTTGTCCAGTTAGCATCCTCCATTTTCTACCCGCTGACTCCATTTAGGTCCACAAGGGTCTGTTACCTTTTTAAAGAATATTGAATGCATACGAAACGTGAACGTTCTACTGAATAAGTCAATCGAAGTGCTAATCAAAACCAGTTGGCGATGATACCTAAAGGATTTAGCAGATCTCTGCTGTATCTTTCAAGATATCATGACGTATTTTTGCCTCTTTTACAACGAAGATTCAATTGAGCTATGTCCTTTCACTGTTCAAACAGAATTTTCTGTTATGGTTTACTATTCAGAGAATAATACACCTATGGAGGTCGAAAATTTTTATCGTTCTCAAAATTTGTCATTATGTCTACGTTTCAAGATTCCAAAAACGAAATGTCCGTCCGTCGTCCAGACCGGTTTTTTTTTTTTTTTTTTTTAAGTGGCAACTGCATGAGCTCCTTAGAGCTATCGGCAGGCCCCCACATGTAGGGAACGCCACGACAGGATGAGACGGAAGGGAAGGGGATATGGCGATGGGAGGGAGGGATGGTGTTCTCCACCCAGGGTGGGAGTGACGAGTAGTAGACTTGTGATGGGGTGCGACCCAAGCAAGCCCCGGTAGCCGACTATTGGGAGTCAATGCTCGACCAGCTGTCGTCCCCCTCAGGGCCCACTGATTCCTGCGTTTTGGGCTGTAGGAATTCTTTTTTAAATCTGCAATTTTGACAAAACGCTCGGTTTACCATGTAGTTGTGCTTGCAAGGTTTTCAGCCAGATCGCCCATACTCGTGGGGCTCTGTGGGGCAAAAAAGGGGCTACGGGAGGGGTTTTTGCAAGTTTTCGGGTATGACATCGAGTGAGGCGTCGTTTTCGAAGTATTTTTGGACGTAGAATCAGTTTTGTTGGGGGTCCCAGAACCATCGGATTTCACCGTGAGGATCTATGGGGCTTTCATGGGGTTACAAGTGAGGCTTTGGAAAGATGACAGGAAGCCGAATGAATTGTCGTTTTCCGAGTAATTTCGGACGCATAATCCATTTTTCGGGGTCCCTCATCTGTCCACAAACCTTACAAGAACAAAAAAAGTTTACCTATTTAATTTAATTACATTTTTTTATTGATACAGAATTAATTTTTGGATCATTTATATCAAAGAATAATAAACCCTTTTGTAAAATTTGCAGCGGTTTTTTTTTTTTTCTATTAAAAACAGGAGGGTGTTATCACTTTGATGACTCTTTTCGAAATATTTTTTTGGAGGATCCATCTTTGAACTCTTCCCACCTGAAATCATCTAAAAAATCGTAGTTTGTATCGAAAGCGACCGGCCATTGTTTGAACCAGCCATCCAGAGCGCTTCATCACTGCCACCTCCTAGAAAAGTTATGAAGGCGGTGCAAGTCCTTTCTTTTGTGCTCTTGATTTCTTTTGAACCTGATCTTGATGTCGAACTAACTTATTCTACGCGTGTATAACAAAAACTGACGTTTGGGCTCAATTCAGGATTCAACACAATATCGGTACACACAATATCGTTTATTGGTTAACCGTTTAAACGAATAAGATCGAGTTTCAGGTGGACTAAAACTGGTTCGTGAGGTTAAACCGCTTTAAAGGGACAGTTAAAAAATTTGGAATTTTAGAAAAGGATCCAACTCCGCCAAAGTCCAGCTAATTGCAAGTGAAAATATCCAACTCCACCAGCGATGCGTTATAGGGTCAATGTGGGGACTACCATCTCCCAGCTCAGTTCCAGTGACCCTTTTGCCCTTGACGTTAACTGTACTCGACTGGATTTTACCAAGAGAATACAAGAAGAAGGAGAGCTAAATAAGTGACTAGCTTCACTGGACTTTTGCCACAGAAATCCAGAAATGCAGGAATCCAGAGATCCTGAAAATCAAGAGATCCAGAAATCCAGAAAAAAATCCAGAGATCAGAAAATTCCGAGATCCTGCGATCCAGATATCCACAGAACCGGAGATTTTGGAATCTAGAGATCTAGAGCTCCAGATATGCAGGGGTCTCATAGAACAAACATGTGGAGTTGGATGAACTTCTGGCGGAGTTGGATGGTCCCCTTGAAAAAGCGTAAGTTTGAAGCGGTTATGAACAGTGGGTTTATTGGAAGGAGTCTAAAACGGGCTTGGTGAGATTTAAACTCTGTTTGAATAATCAACTCTGATCGATATAATTATTAATGTAGTAGAGGTGACTGATAAAAACCGGGATTTTAATTTATTCATTTGTAACTTTAATTTTCATTTATTAATTGGCCTATTTTTTAGGCTGATTGTGATATGCGGACAGCGAGTTTCCCTCTTTTAAATCGGAAGTGAAATGCTGGTTTATCGGCTAATCTTCGAATCTCCTAATCTTATAGGACCTTCGACTTCCTGATTGTGATATGCGGACGGATGTAGTGAAAACAGTTGTGTTTCAGTTGTGATGGATTTCCAAGCTGACACTTACGTAAATCCCGAAGTAAGCCCAGAGGATCAACCACGACTATTTATAAAGAAGCATTTCTCAGAGAACAAATGGAAGAAATGACGAAAGGAGTTATAGATCGCTTCCGTTTGGACCATCTGGAAGGAGCCTGGAAGGTCAATACCGGGGGTAGCGCAATCTCCTCGAAGCTCCATGAGTGTAAACGAGACAGGAGCAGTTTCCGGCACAATTTGCAAGGTCAAAAGTCGAAATAACCCAATTTTCAACTTTTTTCTGATTGGGATGTTGCGAGGGGAAACACCGTAGGTTTTTGGTATAAATTGCATTTAATGAAGTATGCAACTCAAGGGGCCTTTCGCTCCTACCTTTTTGGGTTACAAAGGAGCAGTCTCACGTTGCACTGCTCCTCGCAGAACCACTATCTAAGACAATCTGTTGTAATGTGCCGGCAGGTTACTGTCATACTCCTGAAGAGCTCTGAACCCAAAAAGGTAGGAGCGAAAGGCGCCTTGAGTTGCATACTTCATTAAATGCAATTTATACCATAATCAACCTACGGGTTTTCCCCTCGCAACATCCCAATAAGAAAGATGGCAACCGTCTATACTACGCAGAACGTTTCTCTGGTTTTTGCTTATATTTCAAAAACTAAGCGTTTCTCGTGGAAACACACTATGAGCAAAATTGAAGGAAACATCTTCTACAAAATTGTCAACTGTTGAAGATCGGAACAATAGTAAGGCCGCTGGAGCGCGCTGAAAAAGGCCACTTTTCGCTATTTGCCAAACACGAGTAAAAGCCCAGTTTCACTTATTCAAGCCAATTTTTCGGTAGGTAGGTACTACAAATCTAGTGTCATATATGTAAACCTGAGTAAAAAGGGTTCGCAGGCCAAAAATTTGAGGGATAATCCTCTGTCCTCTTATCACATGTGCGCAAATCAAATGCATCCGCACATCACATTCTTTTTGCATCGCTGTCCGCAGTTCACGATTTTCCATTTTTTTTACGTAGTAAAATGGTATGAGTTTCAGTAAGATTTCTAGGTCATGTTTTGTGTTTACTTTGATTTTATTTTACTTTATGTGGTTTATTTTTTATTTCCTGATTTTGATTTGTTCATTTTTTGTTTTTTAGTTTTAGAATAATACATTTTATTATTAAATAATATGGGGAGTGACACAATCATCGGATGTATGAGGGCTGGCAGGTGGCCTAGGTTGAAGGAAACCTAACGAAAACGTGAATCGCAGTTTTGTGCACGTCGTTTTAGCACTAGTCGGCTACTCTAATTGGGAATTCAGTATCAGTCTGAGTGTTCGCCATAAATGAATAAGCCATGATAATTTTTTATCCCCGTCCTCAACGCGAATCAACTTTTTGTATGCATTCAATGTTAAACAGAGTTACCAAATATCTAATTTTTTTAAGGCATTAAGAAAACCATGATCGAATAGTATTAGTAGGTTTATCATAATCCAGTATTTTCGAGTAAAATATATCGAAAGTACTATAGCTTTATTTTTACTAGTGAGATTTTTTGGGATTCGTCGTCAAATTATTTTTTTCTCGGTATATTTTTACAATTTGATTTATGAGACTGATTAGGCTGATGAGGTCTATTGTGTGATAGTAAACGTTTTCTCCCGAAGGCTGCTGTGGAGACAAAGAAGAGACCACTAACTGAGGCACTGTTTCACGCCAGGCTGCATTTTTTTCATGCACAAATTGTGCACATTGTTTATTCTCATTCGCCTTCACGTTTTTCCCTTGTATTGTATGTATTTCGTTTTCTACGTTCCTGTCTTACTGTTTTATTTTTCATGTTCTTTCTTCCTACGTATTGTTGAGTGTTTTCCTAACCTTTTCTATTGTTCGTCACTTTTTTCCCCTGAAACGTTTCTTGATGAATTTTGTTTTGTTGTTATTGTGAAAAAATAAAAGTACATTAAAACTAGACTGTTTGTGAGTTGTTTGACTTAACTAGTGTAGCACATAGACCTTAGGGGTTGATGGGTTTTCGTTTGATGCATGGTGCAAATCTGGGGAGAAGGATTGTAGAGACTTCATTGGTTAGGGACGTTGCGGCAGTGGAAGATATTTTTCATTCAAAGTCTACCTACCTGTATTTCAACTGGGAACGTGAAAACAGTTAAAAGGGTGTCTCTTATATTATACTAGATATACCTTAATGGGGTTATAAGTTAACACGATATGGAGGGAACGTTGAGCACGCAAGTCATGACGTTACAACTGAGGTGGAGGCACAGGTTTTGATTATAACCTTCCGAAAGTTGCAAAAGAGGACCATCAAAGCCAGTCGTAAGGTATTCGGGTGTGATTAGTTTTTAAAACTTATAAAACGATTTCATGAAGGTTTTCATTCAGATTCTTAAGAATCTGAATGACACATTCATTAAAGTGGGATAATTTTGAAAATTAAGCACTCTTAAGGGGGGTCACCCATCTGTGTTATTGTCCTATCTCACGTTTACCCCAAAATCTTGGAAACCAATACAGGGTTAGATAGGGACAACCCATCAAAGCCCAAAACAGCTACAGGTGGGGGTGGGTTGGTGTTCAAGCTGGAGCTGGAAGTGTTCAACATCGACTCAAACTTCCACTCCACAATCCTCTCGTTCTTCCCAAACTCCAAATGCAGGTACCTATAGAAACTCCAACATCAGTTACCAAACTCCACATGCAGGAGTATGATTTGCTTGACAGTGAGAGTGCGGTTGACTTCGTGGACATAAAATTTAATGCCATATCGAAGCTGGCGGATACTAACTTTGGATGGCTATATCTCCGGTTAGAATTTATATTTTTTAATTCCGTTTGATTCTCCTGATTTCTACATATATGTAATTAATTAAAAAAATTTTTTTGGAAAATGGTCAAAAAAAATTTTTCAAGTGGGTCACCCCCCTTAATGCAATCAAATCCCTAACAATTGGGTGCTAGTTTGCCCCTGTTTGTAACCTTTGGTAGGAAGATTACTGGCCGGTAATTAAAAATGGTAAAACTTTGCCGCAGCTCTGTAGGTCAGACTTTCTCCCTGTCAGGCAACTTTGGACCTAGTTGGGAATAATAGCTGGTTGAGCGACAGCTCTCAATAGTTATCCCCACAGACACTGATGTTCTTCCCCAAAAGAGGCGGTTGAGCAGATGCTCCTGCTCGGGATGGAAAGCCTCACTTCCCCAACTCATCATGAGTGGCAGGAGATGGAGCTAGGCAGTAGCCGAGTTGGCCCACCTGGTGGCGCTCCCTGGTCCCTGTACTGCCCGGAGGCCTGCTGAAAGCCTCACAGGCTCCGTAGCAGTTGCATCTATTAAAAAAAGTATATTCTATCCACGACTGGGACCTTAGATGGACCTTGCGATGGGTTGTAACGTTATATATTCGTAAAAGCGACTATGGTTTTTGTGATCGGTTTTATGGCAACGTCCCTAACAACACCTGAACAAACGACTTCGGAAACTTCGTCTGCGATCTGTGTCCCCGTTATGTATAAGGAGCAGAAGACTTGGAATCAATTGAATTTCACCTCTTTTTCCCCCGTGATAGCGGCATTTGTTTGAGTCGACTCGATCGTGATGAATCGGCCAAGGAACTAGGTCAGAGAAATGGGAAAATTCGGCCGAACATAGTTGAACTAGTAATGAACAAAGTACTCAGTACAGTTAGCACTGAGAAATTAGGTGTCTGAGCAGAGGAAATCACTAGTGAATATTTGGCGTTTTGAATTTTCCTGCGGTGGCACTTTTACTAATCCGCCAGAGTGCGTAAGCATAAGAAGGGAACGACGGGAATCTGCCAGAGGTGACGACGGAAATTGCGGCCGTGTAGCAGCCAATGAGAGAGTAGCGCCACTTTTCCCTCCAGATTCAAAGTTGAAATTTTCGACAGTGCCCTGGAAATTTGTATTACACTGTAGGAGCCCAAAACTCACTGCTATGCCTTCAAATTATGAAGTTCTTTCAGAAAAAAGTATTATTCGACGTTCGGTTCCCGGGCCCATTCATTGTTGAGCGCTTCCGCGGGTAAGTCCGTCTGCCGTCCACGCCGTATTGGGGAGTAGTTTTTTTTTTTTTTTTTAAATCTCCGAACTCAACAAAAGTGTTCCGTTTTATTTTTCTACATGATTTTCTTATTTACTGGAATTGAATTTTTTGGACAATTCATCCAACATTATAATTAACCCTTGTGTAAAATTTGCAGCGTTTTTTTGTTTTGTTTTTGTTCTTTAATCAAGACCATGAGCTATTTATTTTGTTCTTTTGCTCCAAAATCGAGTTGTAACTAGTGTTCTTTTTTCGACCATTAAAAAAAATATGCCACCCATAGGAACTCAATCCACTCAGTTTTTCACGAAAATATTTACCTGTCGCCTCAATAATTATTATATTATATCTACCTAGGCATTCTTTTCTTCCTGGTATTGTGCATGTCTTGGTCTGTTATGTGATTCCATCAACTTGAGCTACCTTTATCTTCTCTCTCACATTTTCTTCTCTCGAGTATTTGTATGCCGTTGGTAATTTGTTGCTCTCTATCTAAAAATCTCTTCCCTGCAAATGTACTAGTCAAACACACAAAAGAGCCCACCGTGGAGTTATCTGATTGTAGGAAAAAACTTTCCAATTTTAGCCTCGCTTGGAAAATACTTTCCCAGCCAAAATGTCACTGCGGAAAGAACTTTCCCAAGTAAAGTGTATGAAATATTCAACTCTTCAGGGAAATTCGTGCAAAGAGTTGGGGTCATTTAAAAGCCAGAGTGTACACCAATAAACCCCGCACCTTTCAAGAGTTAAAGGCTTCAGTAATTGAGACGGAAATTCGATCGATTCTGAACAATATGCTTGAGCGAGCTATGAAAAACGTGTAGGAATGCATCGCACAAGAAGGAAAACATTGAATTTTAATATACATAAAATTTCATAATTAGCAAAATTAGTTTTCTTCGACGAATTTCGACTTTATTTCAACCCGTTATCTTCAAAATTGACGATTTGGCGACTATTTCAAATCCACCCGGCTTATTTGCGCCACTCTGTATAATGTAAATGGCGACGAAGACGAAGGTAACACCAGATACCGATAGATTTAGTCGAATATGTTTACGAACAAATGCACCTGCCATTCACATTGTATTTCCTCGCATTCTAGGTACCTTTTTTACAAGTAAACTGTTTGCACGAATTTCCCTAAAGAGTGGATTATTTCGTACACTTTTACTTGGGAAAGTTTTTTCTGTGGTGACGTTTTGGCTGGGAAAGTATTCTCCTAGCGGTCTGAAATGGGAAAGTTTTTTCCGCTAGTTATATAACGTATGAGCATAATTGTTCGAGCTCAACTATTTGAGACAGTTTCTTGATTTAAAAAAAAGAAAAAAAAAAGTGGCTGATAGTTTGTATTCCTTGAGAACATGCTATTTTGCCCTTATGATTGGACCACATTCTCATGTGCCTTTATGTGCCTATTCAGTTCAGAGTCTGGGGTCACTAAAAAAGAACTCTTTCAGTCAGCATTGTCCTGCTGGTGGGTTCCCAAGTGTAAAAAAAAAAAACAGCAATAATATTGAATGATGTTCTAATACGGATTAAATCCATGACTGGTAGTTGTGCAATTTTTTTAATGATCGATTTCTTGTGTTAAATTAGTCTAGCGGTGTTCCAAAGAGAAAATACGAGTTGTTTCTTTTCTTAAACTATTCTTTACTTCTATTTTAAACGGGTGCCCCAAACCCTGGAAGGGTGTAATACAATTCATATACCAAACTGCTATACACGTACCGATTTCGAGAGCAATCTGACCCCATTCAACTTGATTCGATTTAAAATTGGTCTCTTCATCGATGTGTCTGATTCGGTAAAGGTGTCTGATTCTGGTGTGTGCTGATTGGGTTGTTCTCGAAATTGGCACGACTGTATTGAAACAATGATGGATTGTAGAAGCTCTAATATCAATGGGGTCGCCGATCTGATGTCGAAATTGGTACGTATATACAAGCAGCCTATTTGCCTATTTGCCTAGACCTTTTGATGGTTTCCGTCAGATCTCAGAGGAAAGCGCCGAGGAGACGGGGGGTGAAGATGGGGAAGAGAGCCGACGGAGCTCCCTGATGTTCTCCATCAACCGCCAGGCGTCTCAGACCCACTCGGAGCCCGACACTGGCGACACTGGGAGTCGACATATGGTGATGGTGGAGAGATCCGTCACCTGGGCAGAGCCTCGCATCAAAGTCATCCCTCCAACCACCCATCCGAGGGCCATGCTGATGGCGATGCACTCTGAATACACCAGGTGAGTGTTTGAAGGCAAACCAATAAGAAGTGGACTTGCCTCAGGATGATTTTTTTTTTTTTTTTTATTAATAGAAGGCGTCCATATTAACTACACTAGAAGTGAAGTCAAAACTCTGATAGCATGCACATAATATTCATATTACGAATTAATAAAATTCATGTACATAAAACTACTGTGGGGAGGTTACTAACAGTTGGTGATTTGATAAAATAAAGTACCTAGCTGGAGAAGTTGGTCCACTCGGTGAGACGAAACACACCTGGTAGCCAACCAAGAAACCCATGAGAGGATGTTCACAAAAATTCTATTCATTCAACATCAAAATTTCAACACGCAAACTTCAAACTTCAAACTACGCATTCAAATTTCGGACACCGATCTGGACCAGCTACAGATTTCCATTGAATTGGCATCTTCTTTCACACACGTACAAGTCAGGCACGACAACTACCTAGACGTTTAAATCTACGGTGGAAACAAAGCTCAACTGGGTTGACTTCATTGGCTGGTGATCCTCGCCGATAGTACCTCAAATTACTAACCAATGGGAAGCCAGGGTCCTGAGTGACGTGAACCGAGAGGGTTGAGCCCTGGTCCCCGCCGACTCACAATGGGGCCAAAGGGCTCAAAAAGTGGCGGAAATTATTTATGGTAGGTATCTGAGAGGTTCCTGAAGGTTTGGATAGGCGTATATAGCTTTGTAAAGAGGGAAAATGAAGTTTTTCATTGGTTTTTAATATTTATCGATCGCGTGGGTCCGTTGCCCAGACCACTATCCAATCAATAATTGATGGGAGTTCATGAACTCGCACCCAGGGGGGATTTGAGCGTCAAACTCACACCCGGTCGTATAGAACTCGCACCCACCCATAATCAAAAGTGAGAAGTTACTTCAAGTACTACTGTAGTACTCGCACCCAGGCCCACAGGGGCCCTGTGCTCTCTTTTGCTCCGAGTACGCTTTTTCTCTCGGCGGCCCTGCTCGCACCCGGTTTTCAACTCGCACCCGCGTTCGTGCAAACATTAGCAGTATTACTCGTAATCCGGGGAGTCCAACGTCAAGACCCGCTTGTTTCATTTCGGGAGTCCAACGATGCTTTTTTACCGACCGGGGAGTCCAACGTTAGTCCCCGGTACTCGCACCCCTGCCTTTCCCAATTACCAACAGAATGTGAGCTATCAGCCGCTGACTCTCGCCTTCAACGATTTTGATATTTAACTCGCACCTACAACCGGTGCTCTCACTTTCTACCTTCCCGTCGGTGCGGGTCCTTACATCGTAAACCTCACTTTTGCTCCAGCCCCGCTCTCTTTTGGTTCGGCGGGTGCGAGCTCATGGATGCCCATGGACAATTATTCATCAATAATGGCCTGGGCATAATAATTGGTCCCGCTGTTTTGGCGTCCCCAAGCAATGTACGGGATGCCCAGTCCTCGAAGCCAACCGAAAATTCACTGCGTTTAAATCGTGAATTATTCATTTGTAGTAGCTGGGAGATTGGACCTTCGTAAGACTAGGCCAGTGGGCCCAGCTACGACCATTCGTTCGTGGGAGCCAGCCCACTGATTCCAAGTGATACTGCGGGCTTAGGACGAACTCATAACAATGTTGACTCTTTAATTAAAGTTAACTTTATAGAGATCTTTCCACCTAACTTGCCCCATGTTAACCTCAGGGGAGCCGAACAGAAATGATCCCCTCCATCTCGCCACTCGCCAAACACCCCCCTCCAGACCGATTCGGGGCAATGACGAGCCCGTGTCTATCCAAGTGGCCAAACCAACGAAGTTGCCCACGACAGAAAGGCCTACGGGTCGATGATGTATTTTTTTTTTCTTTAAATAACAGATTATTTGATGAATACTCGATTATTAAGGATTTCATCTAATTTGGGGGAAGATGTCAGTACTAGAAAGTGTCAGAAAATATAACAATGAAAAGATATGACAGAATGGCTGCAAAAGAAAGAAATCGATTTTCGAATCCCCTGAAGAATTGGATGGAATTCATCGGCTTACCCAAATTTATTAGTGATAATAATAATTGTTCTAAATATAGTAGCCCATGTCAATGTTCTCCTCTTGTAATTTATTTGTGATCGTACGTTATTCATACTTCATTAAAAAATTAAATCATTTCTGCTTTTTTCATATGGAAATCCCACTAGTCGGCCTACTCCGAACCTCAATTCGGGAATCAGTGTACTTTGGTTGGAAGGCCTTCCATCTTAACTGGAAGAGAGGCACTGGAAAACGAGGTAGGGGTTCGAGAGGAGTGGCTTAGTAGTGGAGGGGGTCACTCTTGCTTTGAAGCTCTTGAGGTGAACTTGGGGCAAGTTAGGTGGAAAGATCTCTATCAGATTCCCCTCTGCTCCCTTCCGAGGATCAACGCATCCCAGGCCACCAGAACGGTTCGTGCCAACCTGGGGATAGCAGTTTCTCCATTTATGCATCCATATCTCCAGCTCAGCAGATCGCAATACTACTTCGCGTTATGCCCTGGACAGGGATATTCATGCAGTCCCCCCCCCCCCCCCCTCGTCTTCCATAGACACCGGCGGCGTAATCCTAGATGTGACGCTAGAGACATCCCGCCAAACACAGAACACAATGATGAACCTAGAAATCAATAATAATTATTATTAGGAGCACATTTTGTGCATGTAGGTTCACCCCAACATCCGTTATGCAGGGTGCTCTACACATGCAACCAGAGTTTCGATATCACTTACATTATTGGCTATCGATTTTTTTTTTTTTTTAACTGGACCTTAATCTCGTGGCAGATATATTTATCATTTTACTGGACTGTAGAAAACATATATATTTCTGGGTGGTATTTTTATTTTTATTTATTTATTTTATTTATTTCAGCATCACAGACGAACTGGAAACAGTCTGTGGGCTGCTCAGCCCTCCCAAATCCCCCAGCCTGCTTACCCCTCCACGTCCCGGTGAGGCTCACCACAATTCGCGACGGTCACGCCACCATTCGGAAATGTCAAACCCTGAAATGGCCCGATTTCTGGAGAAGGAGCACCTCCGCGATGCTGAGGAAAGCGACTACCAACTTATGGAGGGCCTAATCCAGCGGCGGCTCAAGTCTTCGGACGATGACAAGTACCAAAACAACGCCTTCTTTCTTGCCACCACTCCGGAACTCGAGCGGTATCAGGTTAGTAAAAGTGTCAGTCTTAAAGTAATTTCCTTAAACAATTGGTAGCTCCGTACAATGCCCAATTTTTGTTAATCAGGGAAAGCTGAGAAGAGAGAGCGCCATTGAAGGGGATATCCCCACTCCTCACATATCTGCTTCGAACACTCCGGTAATACAAAGCCCAGTGGAGCCTGTTCGCTCTAACCCCAACAATGAAGAAGGTGCCGACGAAGCCAAAAAAGCCCAAGAAGTCGTGAAGGAAGACGACATCGTACCTCTCCCCGGAGTATCGCTTCAGTCCCCATTTCCCTCGAATAAGTTGTTCAAAAATGCCCAGAAAGAGGTTCAATTATGAGGCCGTTCAACGATTCGGTGGTTGTCTTCTAGTTGAGCCTCTCTTTTTATCCAAACTGACTTTCGTCCAAGTAAGAATTTGGAACTACACAACGCTACTCTAAAACTTGAATTTATCAAATGTCTTTAGGCTCCTAGCAGGACATTGATTATTAGCCGAATTCCTACCGACAACCTTGTCTACTCCCCATCATCTTGTGGCCACTCAAACGGTATCTTCAACCGATTCGAAAACCACCCATCTTTGGTAGGGTCACATTTTCAAACCCAACATTCCCCATTTTACCCGCGACAGTTTTCTATGGTAAAATCGGTTATCACTCATGCATACGACTTCAGTAGACTTCGTGCCTACACTAATTCTGTACAATAAAGCTCATAAAAACATCACACAACTTAAGAACCCATTTTACCATTGAAATTACGTTTACTGGTCACTAACGATCACCATGATTTTTGTTGGGAGTACTCTTGATGAGATTCCTCCTACAACCGTGCCATTTTCGATAAACATTAAGTTATGATTACATTTTGACGTTAAATGTTAATTATTATCAGTCAATTGTTGAATGAATAGAACGTGCATATCGTGATGAATGTATATAATTATTAGTAATTGTTTACTCGTTTCATGTTGCCAAGCCATTTATGTTGTTTTCTTATTTTTAGAACTAGTCCACTTGCCAGGTTTTATTCTGAGATTGAAAATTTTGCCTACCTCGATCGATAGTTTTTGGCCTAACGTGTCGTGGTTGTGTTTATTTTATTGTTTTTAACACTCTCACGCACACTTCAACTCCCTGGGGCTCGCGTCGTATTGGGTGTTTGTGAATTTTAAAAATTATTTATAGTTTCAGTTCATCGCTGTCGTTGAAATCCTGCTTTGTGTTTTTTAGGTGGGTCGGGGGGGGGGGGGGGTCAACTCGCAATTTTCTTTCACTCCGGTCTGAAGGAAAACCGTTGAAAATACTCGAGTTCGTCGTGACGACTGGCCAGATCGCCGCTTCACGCATTTAATCACGGAGTGTGGACGCTACAGAAGTGATGAGTGAACCCGCTCATGTTTTAGGAGTTAGGCTACTCCTCTGGTGTTTGTAACAAAAAAATAACAACAAATTTCTTTAAACAAATTGTCAGACGACACTGAAATTACTGAGCAACAAATGAATAAGTTTAGTTCAACTTGAAGGATTTTCTCAAAGGTCACTTTGGTTCTTTCCCAAAACTTCAACATCTTCCTCACGCTTGAACAGTTAACATTCCAACTCCCACGCAACTGAGTCATCTTTTTCCGTTCGTTTTTTTCCATACAGAATGGTTGACAGGGTTGCGATTTAGGTTCCAGCAATTTTATATATTGATACCAGCCATGGCACTTCCACGGGAGACCTCGTTCATCGTTTCATTCAGTTCTCAAGGCACAAAAAACCCAGTTTCTTTCTTCAGCTGCTTCTGCAGTTCTAATGTTTTCCGTGATATAAGTGTTTTTGATTAATGTTTATTATATGTGTATTCATGGTCGTTGTTGTACGTGATTTTTTTTTAATAGTCCAGTCAACGAAGGCCCCAAAAGGGGGTGTAGAGTGCGTTGTCTGAAGTCCAAGGTTTTTCTTCGGAAACATGTTCAGGGTAGTTAGAAAGTAAACATACTAAAAGTCCCCACGTTTCCGGGCAGGGGAAAGGGTGGGGAGGGGGGTTAGAAGGTCTCTTTTTTCGCTTTTTCGCTCATATCATGAAAACGGAGCGTCGTACGTAAAACATCACTATTTATCAAATTAAAGCTTATTAAATTCTCTATAACTTTCATATCATACGTTTTTTTCATAAACTGTACCGTTTCCGAGATATACGCTTTTGAAAAGTGACAATTTGCGAAAAAGTGATTTTCACCTCACGTTTTCTGTTAAACTTGCGTCCATATCTTCTAGAATGTTCATCCTATAACAAAAGTCCTCATAATCAATGTTGTAGAGCACTAAATTTCCTTCATTTATATATACATATATTATTATTTACCATCAACCCGTCAAAAGTTACACCAATTTCAATATTTTTGTTAGGAAATTTGGTGTTTCGCAGTAGTCCTATTTTTCAGAACTTATGTCCTTTCAAGTTTTTTATGTACTAGATATGCATTATTACTACACCCTACTACTTCTGTAATAACTGGTCAACACGCTCAACAGATGTTAGTAGCGAGAGGTCGCCAACGCCCGATTACGGGTATGGCACCCAAAGAAGAAGAAGATATGCATTACGTACTTTAATTCACAGTATATATTGAACCTAAATATTATTTTAGCAGTATATAATGAGCCTAGATATTATTCGTTACCACCATGTTTTCATCAAGGATGTGCAAAGTTCCATGTTTTCGGGTTGAGTAGTACACCTACCAGTCAGGGCCATAGCCGCAGGAGCGAGGATTGGTTTTTTTTATTAAATCGGTTCTATTTTCACCCTTGACCCCCACTAGAACCTTGAACCCCACTGGCAGAAGAAGAGCTGTCCACTGTCACAGACTTGTTGACCACTTTCCATGACGATCCTCCATCGTTGAGTGTGATTAATGGAAACGCAACCATCCATCGGTTGGCCATTAAATTTGGAGAGAAGCTGGACCCGCTGGAAGGCAATGGACCCACTGCTTCGCTTTGGATTTAGTACAACCCCAACCATCAAAGATGTCACCTGAAGAGTACGACCCACAGACCGCTTCTGGTCAGGGGTGTGGTCTGATAATATATTACATATTATGACAATTAAAACAACATTGATGACATCATTTAAAAGCTGAGGTGGGATTACAGGAGGCAGAGGTGTCTCAGAAAGTGTGCTGAGTAAGTGTGGTTGTTGGCATGTATGCAACTCATGACATTTGCTCATCCCTGGAAGAGTTTTGTGGGGTCCTGTTTACATCAAGTGAGCAGCATAAGGACATTGGGGAAACACGCCAGAGAAGAGATGCAGCAGACGTGACGAAAGTCAGTCAATGGTTTGACGCGCATCCTCCCTTTCCACAGACTAGCAACATCATGCCAATTGCGAGTGGGATAGTGGGAGATGACTCCATCACTTGCTATGACGCCGTCGAAATTGGGAAACGAGCAATGGCCAAGATCGCGGGTTTACCATTTTCTACGATCAAACAATCTCGTATAGATCGAGCACTCCCCCTCTCGATTGTCACCTCATTCTCTGGCGTGTTCCCCCAATGTCCTTATGCTGCTCACTTGATGTGCACCCCACAAAACTCTTCCAAGGGATGAGCAAATGTCATGAGTTGCAAACATGCCAACAACCCACTTACTCAGCACACTTTCTGGACAACTCTGCCTCCTGTAATCCAAGCTCGGCTTTTAAATGATCGCATCAATGTTGTTTCAATAATTATTGTCATATCAAACCACACCCCTGACCAGAAGCGGTCTGTGCGTCGTATTGTGAAGTACCCGCTGTTAACAAATTTGTGGTACTCTTCAGGTGACATCTTTGATGGTAACTGTTCCATGTCATGAATGTTCAACTGACAGGACTTGGGGTACCTAGGGGAAGTGTCCCGAAGCATGGAAAATTGGAATCATTCCCTTCACACAATTCAGATGCTTTTCCCAGTCGCCTGACCTCTCGGCGTAAATATATTCTTTCATGAGGTAAATCATTTTGAAGTACTGAATCCAAAGCGTAGCAGTGGGTCCATTGCCTTCCAGCTGGTCCAGCTTCTCTCCAAATTAATGGCCAACTGATGGATGGTTGCGTTTCCATTAATCACATTCAACGATGGAGGCTCGTCATGGAAAGTGGAAGGCTAGGTGTACTACTCAACCCGAAAACATGGAACCTTGCACATCCTTGATGAAAACATGGTGGTAACGAATAATATCTAGGCTCATTAATAATGACCCTGGATATTATTCGTTACCACCATGTTTTCATCATGAATAATGAGCCTAGATATTATTGGTTAGGTACCATCATGTTTTCATCAAGGATGTGCGAAGTTCCATAATGAGTCATTACATACTGATAAAATAATATTTAGGTTCATTATATACTGTGAATTAAAGTACGTAATGCATATCTAGTACATAAAAAACTTGAAAGGACATAAGTTCTGAAAAATAGGACTACTGCGAAACACCAAATTTCCTAACAAAAATATTGAAATTGGTGTAACTTTTGACGGGTTGATGGTAAATAATAATATATGTATATATAAATGAAGGAAATTTAGTGCTCTACAACATTGATTATGAGGACTTTTGTTATAGGATGAACATTCTAGAAGATATGGACGCAAGTTTAACAGAAAACGTGAGGTGAAAATCACTTTTTCGCAAATTGTCACTTTTCAAAAGCGTATATCTCGGAAACGGTACAGTTTATGAAAAAAACGTATGATATGAAAGTTATAGAGAATTTAATAAGCTTTAATTTGATAAATAGTGATGTTTTACGTACGACGCTCCGTTTTCATGATATGAGCGAAAAAGCGAAAAAAGAGACCTTCTAACCCCCCTCCCCACCCTTTCCCATGCCCGGAAACGTGGGGACTTTTAGTATGTTTACTTTCTAACTACCCTGAACATGTTTCCGAAGAAAAACCTTGGACTTCAGACAACGCACTCTACAATCCTTTATTGACTGGACTATAATGGCAGAGCGCAAGCCAGGGACAAACCTTCGAGCAAAATCCAATAGATTCCAGGTAGGTATCTTGTTTTGGAGTCAGAAGCTCTTAACACAAAACTAATATTTGGAAGCCAGAGCCCTGCCTAACCTCTAACAGTATCTGTAACTACAGAAATTCATTGTTTTACTGGGTTGGGGCAATACAAAAAACGCTGCAAATTTTACACAAGGGTTTATTATTCATTGATATAGGTTATTTGTGCAGAAATTTAATTCTGTGCTAATGAAAAAAAAATTTTAAAAAATTTCTATTTTTTTAAAAGATTTTTTGATTTTGTTTTTTCAAAAAATGTTTTTTTCAAATTTTGCTTTGTTTTTTACTTGAAAAATATTTGACCTCCTGGGATCTTTCAAAAATCCCATTTCTAGCCCCATGAATGCCCTATAGATCGCAACAGTGGAATCGGATCGCTGCGGGACCCCAAAAAATGGATTCTACGTCCAAAAATACTTCGAAAACGACACCTGACTCGATCCCATAGCCGAAAGCCTTCAAAAAACCCCTTCTGTAGCCCCATTTTAGCCCCATAGCGCCCCACGAGTTTGGGCGATCGGGCTGAAAACCTTGCGGGCACAACTAGATGGTAAACCGAGTATTTTGTCAAAATTTCAGATTTTTAAAAAAATTCCTACTGCCCAAAACGGCCTGGACTGCGGACGGCTGACGGACATTTCGGTTTTGGAATCTAGACCACTTGAAACGGATAATGTAAAATTTTGAGGCCGATCGGAGTCGTCGACCCCCGTCGCGAAAACAGGTGTATTATTCCTAGAATAATAAACCAAAAGTGCGCCTTCAACAGCTCCTGACTCATCTAAACACTCAGAGATTTGACGGCAAGATGGCCATACGATGGGTCCCGGACGTTTATTAGGGGTTAACACTTCGGATTCAGCGCCGCAAAAACCATAGAATAAGACCAAAAAAATCCTACCATATATTTTTTTCCACCTCCTTATGCGCATTGATCGCACTGCCTATTTCATATATCTTACCTTGCTTGCTTGTTGGCGTTGATCAAGTACCTATGTAAGTGTGGTATTTTTAGAATCAGGAAAGAAAAGCCCTGAATTTTGAAGCTATCTAAATAGCTCATTTTTCTTTGAAAATTCGCTGAAATGGGGATTTGAGTTTGCTGACCTTACATATAGTCGCTGTAGAAGCAACACCGCCTAATGCACTTCGGTTGGAAAATAAAACAGGTTTTTTAAATTTTAGATGATAGTCACAGTCTGGGACCCATCGCGTAGAACCCGGACAGTAATGCGCTCTCATTCTCGACCTCGGGGCCTCCGTGATAGGTCTATGAGTTGACCTAACGGGGCAGAATGACGGGATTAGGGATGTGCGATACTTATCGATATGGGTAAAGTATCGGGTATTTCCTTTCGATACCGGGTATTTTTGGTATCGAATCCTGCCATTCGATACTACTACTGGTATCGATTCTTTTTCCAGTATCGGAAAAAATACCCAAATGGAAACAGATGTAACTACTTAAAACTAAAATAACTTCACTTGAATCGTTTATTTATAAATGTATAGGTACTTGAATCACAGGGAAGCTCTCTACCAATAAATTATATAGGAACACTCACACACATAAGTTATGTGACAACGTCTCGTCTGAGTCTGTTGTTGTAGTTGTTACTGTGAGTACCTACTATACCTCCTTGGTGCAATAACCTACACGAAAAGCGAGGAATCTACTCGCCACGCTCACCTCTGTCGGCCAACCCAGATACTAGAGAATCTCTAGTAGAGATTATCAGTCAAACCTAGAGATGTAAGGTACCTACTTCAAAATGAATTGATACATAGGTATCAATATACCTAATAATATTATGTATCAATACATTTTGAAGTGATGATATTATCATGTATTGATACATTATCACATCGACATTTTTGATAAAAAGTATCAAAAAGTATTGGATCGATATTTTTCAAAAAGTATCGATACTTCTATGAATCGGTACTTTTGGATACTTTTAAAAGTGCATTGGACTAAACTAAAACATTATAACCATGGTTTAATTTTTTTTCTATAAACATTATAAGCAGGGAGTTTTTACTGACGATAGCGACGCTAGACTCAGGCGGTGTTCTCAGATTGCTTATTTTCATTTATCACAATCGACCTCGTGGATGATTAGGTAAATAATTTTCGACCAAACTTATTACTGAATTTTGAGAAAAGGAACATTCTCGGTTGTCACCAAAATATGTTGACAAATTTTGTTTTCTAAGAGGCACAGACGACGAATGGTGGTAGAATTATATTTTATATACAATATTTTCTTTATTAAATGAATATAATATCATTCTTCTTCTGACTCTTTGAAGTAACAATAATGATAATAATAATAATAATAATAAATAATAATAATGATAATCCAGGATTCGATTTTCAAACTGCCCATGATAAAATATGAATATTATTCAATACAGAAATTTTCTTTTTTCTAAATAAAAGTACCCATATGATCCAATACTTGTAGGTATCGAATACTTGCTTCCGCTACTTCGATAGTATTGCATACTTTTTTCGATACTAGTATCGGGTACTGGTATCGGGTATTGTATAGTATCGCACATCCCTAGACGGGATATCAGAGGTGGGACGGTATGGAGCAGTGTTGTCAGGTGTACGGTAATTACCGTTTTGTACGGTAATTCCGGGCTCTGTAGGATGTACGGTATCACCTGTAGGGTATCGCCCTTTTGTACGGTAATTTAGGATTGAGCCTTTCTTCCTGACGTTTTCAAAGATTTTAAGGAAAAAACACTCCATCCGTACAATTTAATAATAAAAAAATGATTAATGGGGGCATTTGGAATCTTCTTTAATCTTCTTCGACTCGGATCGGCCTCAAAATTTGACATTATCCGTTTCAAGAGGTCTACATTCCAAAACCCAAATGTCCGTCCGCCGTCCGGGCCGTTTTGAGCTGTAGGATTTTTTTTTTTTTTAAATCTGAAATTTCGACAAAATACTCGTTTTGCCATCTAGTTGTGCCCGCAAGGTTTTCAGTCCGATCGCCCAAACCCGTGGTGCGCTATGGGGCTAAAATGGTGGGGCTATGAGAGGTTTTTTTTAAGGCTTTTGGCTATGGGATCGAGTCGATGTCGTATTCGAAGTATTTTTGGACGTAGAATCCATTTGTTGGAGTCCCGCAACGATCCAATTTCACTGTTGCGATCTATAGGGCTTTCATGTGGCTACAAATGAGATTTTTTATGGATCCCAGGAGGTCAAATATTTTTCAAGTAAAAAACAAAACATTTGAAAAAAAAGAATTTTGTTGAAAAAAAATTTTTTTTTTTCATTGACACAGAATTTAATTTTTGCACAAGTAACCTATATCCAAGAATAATAAACCCTTGTGTAAAATTTGCAGCGTTTTTACAATGACATAATGCATACGGTAATTTTTGGAGAAAAAAGGAAATGCGTACGGTAATTTTGGGGAAAAAAAGGTAATTTTGAGAGGCTCGTACGGTAACTCAACCTTGCAGACCTGACAACACTGGTATGGAGCAGAGAGGTTGCAGTCTATGTCTATGGAGTTGAGTCATTACATTACACGGGAGTCGTCCGGCTCTGAGCCATTAACCACCCGTAAAAACCATTAAATTTTACCCTACTTAAAACCACTTCAAAGTCTTGAATACAATCATAACCCCAAACAAATCAGAATGCTGAATGGACGTGGAGCCCTGATTCGCACTCACCTGAATTCAATCCTTTGCCAGTTTGAAACAAATACAAAATTGCTTCAATCTGATTAAATCGAACAGAAGTATCTTGTATTTGTACCGGCTGTTGGGGGGAGCCATTTGACCGTTTTATCATGTTGAGCTTCGACCGTGAACACCCTTTACATTTTCTGATCGTGTCCTCCGTTTGAGAAACCTACTATATAGCGTATAACGTTGCACAATCTTATTTTCCGTGCTAGTGATTCGTAGATGTTTTCATTTTTCAAAGTTTAAAAGAAATCCTTTTATCTGTAGATTTGGTGGGTAATTGTTTAGGGAAATGAAATTTTTCCAAGAACCTAATGTAGCGTAGTTGAGTAACTGGTTGTAATCGTCGTTTAATTTGTACCATATGTTCGAAAAAAAATCTGTGTGTTTATCAATTTTCCCTGTGATTTTAATTCCTACCTATCTGTAAAGCACTGTTGCTGTTTACAGATTAGTAATGTTTGGACCAACTCTTGTGTAAGTTTTATATTCTTGGAAAAACTTATTCTGTCACCGTCTACGTAGTACATTTTTTCATAATTGACTTTATTCTGTTTTCATTTTTACTTTTTACTTTTTTCTTTGAATATCAAATTGAGACAATATTCGGACTATTCGCTTGAGGCATGTTGTGATAATGTTGTTACTGACAGGGTATTAATTTGGTAAAGTGCTCGGAGCTGGTTTTAGGTTGAGCGGAGACCCCCAGTACGGAAAGCCTTTTGGCTTATTGTACCCGCGTATTGTTGGCTTGAGTGCTCATTTTTGACTCTATTTGCCTCCTAACTGGTCGAGGTCCAATTCCTAACTAATAGATGTTTTATCACTGCGTCTTCTTCGGGGGGGGGGGGGGGGGGTGTACACAATCCCACCGCCCCTTCGACTGGTCAAGGAGGGGTTTGGGGGAATTGATACTTCCCCCCTCCCGTCATTAGCCCACAAGGCCCGCAGCAGCTGGCGTGACTTGTTTAACGTTCTCAGTAAACGAAGGCATGTTTATACCTGGCCACCAAAAAATTATTATCCCGTTCCGAGGTCCCAAGAGAGGTGGTATACAGTGTCATGAATTGTTGTTTATCTTGGATAATTGGCATTAACTTGATTGTAAAGAATGGGAGGCGCATTACAAATAATTTGTATTGAATTATTGTGATTCGTTCCAATATACTGCGTAAGACTCATTGCATAATCAATAGGGATGTAGCAAGGTTTTCCTTGTAACTTCTGAGTTACCTACCGAACGTTGTGATGTTCTAATTGGCGTCAGGACCTACATCGTATAATATATATTCACGGAAGTCACTTAGATTCTCTTCTGATTTTACAATTAGAGCAAGTCACTCCGTTATCAAGCCCTATATACTTTTTCGCCGCCTGGCGCCACAATCCTATCCAAAGGCTTTGCCATCCCCAAGAGAACTTGCCAGACATAGAACCAGTTTTTCGGCCTTTTTGTGTCATTTCATTGAATGGAAAGTCAGAATAGAAAATGTTAGAAAAAATTCATTTTATGAGGATTCCCAGGCTACGAGTTCCTGTAGCCAGGGTTGCCAGGTCCTTGAGAAGTCAACCCTTCGGGCGGGTGTAAGGTGGGACAAAGTTCTCGCTATCTGCAGGGGTTATAACCATTGAAACATAATTTCATACCTACGTAAATCGGGCCAAATGTCTCGAGACAGGTGAACAGCCACAAAGGGTAAACTCGGCCAGGGCTCTTGGATGCCAACTTCAATACTGTGATATGGGGCCACCCCCCGCGCCAGCCAACCCCCAATCTTTCCCACCTGGCTTCACACCCAACATTTCATGTTTTTTTTTTTTTTTTTTTTCTTGAAAATTTTCAGGATGAAAGTGAAGGGATTCATTTGGAAGGTAAACTCTATTCTTACCCCTTCTGTGGCCAACTCTCAGCCAAATATCAACTGCATTTCCGAGCTAGCACCCTTTTATCGTTGTTTGAGAATGATTCATTACGTGGGGGTTAGATCCTCTATGAGAAGCAATCTGCTCCCCCACGTCAACCTCCTGGAGGTGCCGTCTTCTTGTTTCTTAGAAGTTAAAGAATAACTTCATTCCTCAGGGCTCTACTGGGTCCTTTTTTTACGGTAGCCAGCAAGCTTTGTTCTATTTCAGCTTTATTACCAATGTTATAAATATTATCTCTTCTTAGTTATTTAAATACCATGATAATGTCGTCATTGAAATTTTTTATTCCAACTTTTCTTTTCAGTTGTTTTCATTCGTTATCAGTCCTGCTTCCCTTAAAAGAGAAAAAATGTCCCCTCGTCAGTGACAACTTGATCACAGCAGTGTTGTTGACATCTATTAACAACTTCAAGAGATGAATGGAATATTTTTGTATAATAAATACATCAGTATTAAAAACCGAAGGGCGTTTTTCATTTAGTGTCCTATCATGGAGGGTGTCGCTAATGAACTAGTTCTGTTGACCAGGTTCCTCATTAATACGAGGGAAGGGCCGTTTTATTCATTGTTACCACTACAATTATTGTAAGTGATTCTCGGCTGCCCAGATAAATGCAACTAATCAACTGACTGCGACTGATAAATACCTGTTTACAATTAACCCATAGTTTCTGGGGCAAATGTAAACGCTAAACGTTGTAATCAGGCTCTCAATCATCACCAAATCCAGTCAGAGCGCAAGTTTTGAGTTTAGTTAATCATTGGTTGACATTAACACACAACTGTATCCCTCTTTAACCCAAGAAGTAGAGGAGAGGTTAAAGTTGAAACATCGCGATTTTGTTTATAATTATCCCGCCTGACCCTACACCAAGTAGCCGCAGTGTCCATACGACACATCAAGGTTATAGGATGATACCAACAAAATTACATGTACACAGAACCTGTATATATATATTTATATATTTTCAATTATTATTACATTTGTTTCAACGAATTATTTTTTGCTGCAATAACAACAGAGATACTTATAAACAAAAACTAATAACTTCTAAAAGTTAGAAAAATAAATTGCTCTGTAGATTGGTATTAATTTCAAAAGACTTTTGCTTTCAACAAGAATTTCTTCAACAGCAGCAACGATTTACAACTGCTTCGAAAAGCTTTCCATCAGGAATTTCAATTTCCACGAATCATATTTCCTTCCGGAAGAGGGGAATCGGTTTAATACTGCAGTTCTACGTTGGATCAGCGATGGCAAAATGGAGTGGTGTTCAAAATATGGCGAATTTCTGTCCAGGTAAAAATGAGATTTTAAACAAAACTTCGGTATAAAATATGCCCACCAATAATTATTGTTCAATTTTACTTGGAATGGCATCACTCCGCAAATGCTCGAGAAATTCAAACGTTACTCATTGAAATATGATTGTCGTTAAATGATTTTTGAACCAGTTCAAGTGTAACAACCCAACTTCGCACTCAATTGTTCCATCACCAAGACGAAAAATAACTGCAATGATAATAATTTGCACGATATATAAATTACTTACGAAGGGAGGCAGTAGAATAGATTGCTAATAGGTACACAACCAGAGCGGTATGAAAGGGGGAACAGGAGGGAATTTCATGGAATCGGAATTTACATTAGTTTACAGAAATAGCTTTTTTCGTAACTTTAAAAATAACATAATACTTTGATTATACAATAACATATGATGAATAATTATTATTTATACAATTCAACAACGATTTTGGTCAGATTCTAATCCCAGTTTCCAAGTTTGTCGGAAATATAGCACAGGGACCAAGTACATCACTAGGTGGAAAAACGAATACTCAACTATTTTCATTACAAGTGTATACAATAACTTACGCGAGACTTGCAAAAGCTTCAGGGAGCTGAAACATCCCCGATTTTAGGCCTTTTGTTAGTCAATTAGGCTGACGAGAATCGATTACCGGATGACAGACTTGCTAAGTTCCAAAGACCTAACTGGGTGTGACGGAACTGGACTGAAAACAAACAGAGAAAAAAGCCCCGAAAAAACAACTAAATAAATAAATAATCCACTACTAAATAAATAATGCAATAAATATTTCAACGACAATAACATTTTGGTCTGATTCTCAAATGTAGGTAAGAGGTAAATCTCGGGTGAGCATCCGAGTAGCTCCAACGATGGCTATGCTTAGAACAGTGAGGAGAGGGGACTAGTGGTGAGCAGTGGCCAAGTTTCGAACTAGCTGACGGCTCTTCAAAATGAAGGTAAACTGCCGACAAAAGTTCGCCATGATGGAATTTCCACCATTGGTAAGTTTGAGAAACGCCACATCCGAAGAGAAAATTATGAACAAGATAAACTATACAAGAAATTAAAAAAAAAAATTAAACCAAAATTGAAATACTTATAGACTTCTGGACGAATTGTAAATTTAGATTTAAAAACTGCATTTATTGGGCAAGAAGTTAAAGTGAAATAAATATCTTCTAAGTATTTGTTGTTTTGAAAGATGATGACAAATGGAGAAATAATTTCAAGCATTATATTGGGCTCAAAGGTTTTTGACTGCCAAAAAAGCCAAACTGTCAATCGATTTTTTTATTAAAATTTATTTTATTGGGCTGCAAATCATATGACGCATCAGGTTAACAGCATTGGAATGTTTCTGTGTTACGACCTACCTACTTGTAGACGCGATATCTTGATAATCTACTGGAAGAATCGAATCTATGACCAAATATGATTGAACGAAACGTTCACGAGTTCACATTGAAAGCTTTCTTTCCAAGTGTCTCGCGTATAGAAGCAATTTCTAACAATAATTTACAAAAATAACAACAAATCATCAACATTTTAAACAATACGATGAATCATAGAATTAAAACAGGGGATCCGAAGCTCCACGGTTGAAGTTAAAAAATTTCTTTCTGATCATCAATATCGACGAGATTCACATATAATACAGAAAATAAGAAGTTTATGATGATGGTGATGATTATCAAGGGGTTTTGTTTGCCAACTGAACATTTTCGGTCAAACAATTTGTTCACTTGCATAACCTCACATAATTAGTTAGAATCTGGGCCATTAAATAATAAATTTCATTATCGCAGAAAAAATGTTAACTAAAAAGGTGGAAAATTTTAGAACCAAAAGCCAGACTGGGAAATCATAACTTCCCCACCTCTTATAAATCGTCGCTGTAGATACAACACTGCCTAACCCACATCGTGCCAATTACGCAGAAGACACAAAAAACTGTTTTATTAAAAAAAAAAAAAAAAAACTGTTTCCCGTACCTATAACATTTTTCAAGTAATTGTTTCATTTAAAACCCGTTTCTTGAGAAAGCTGTTTCATTTTCCGACCAATGTGGGTTAGGCGGTGTTGCTTCTACAGCGACGAAATAAGAGGTTATGTCGACCAGGTTAGGCAACCTTACGGACGTTTCCCCGCATCGCCCTAAATTCACTTTTCCATATCCAGAATTGAACACAAAAGCGAACACAAATTAACGTTACTCTCCAATTTACCTTCACGATTCAACCAATCGTCCAAGTTGCATTAAAAATTAGTTAACCGTTTTCGATAGGCAATTTCCTTGGCACAACATAATACTTGACTGGTTAGCGACAAAAAGTACGCTGATAAAACACATGCCAAACCAACAGGTTTTTACTCTGATGAAAACGTTCACGAGCGTCAAACATTAGAGAATCTGAGCAGCCAGAAATGGTGAAAGGGGGGGTTACGTTATCACCACGCACGCATCAAACTACATACAGATGACGGGGGCCACAAAGCCGACCAAGCTTATTTTTTTCAGCGGGCCTCAAATGACGTTAACTACATGCTGCCATTAAAAAATGCCTTCTCCCTTGACTCAACGACCGTACTGAACCTGATATCGAAATTGCCAAGATGCAAAACATGTTCTTGCATGATCATCACCGCCCCAAACAACCACATAAACATGGAAAGTGTAATCTTCAGTTAATCCCGAGTTCAGATTCAGACAAGTCAAACAACAACAAACGACCATTTTCACAGCCATGTTGCAAGTCAATGTTGAGAACATTGATTACACAACTCCAAAATTTAAGTGTCTCAAACATGGCATTTTCAACACTAAACTGTTTTCCACAACACAGGTAAAAATCTACAACACAGTAATAAAACTACGGTAATGTGGCATGTTTTTACGAACGATCACAAAAGACAATGTAGCTGTTGATTACATGAGCTCATATCCTTTTTCAGAAGAGTATTGTTTGCTGCAACATGGCTGTCAATGGGTTTGGGGAGTTTCAAAGCAAAAGCTACACACACAGTTATGACTAACCTTAAACAGCTGGGGGGGGGGGGGGGGGGTGTCGCAAAAAACTGTCAAAATCCGATCTAAAGGTTAGGGAGGTGTCTAGAAATGACGTAACTTGAGCATTTGATCACAACGGGGCGATCCTTTGTACTTTTACATTGAATAGGAATTACGTATAAGAAGCGGGAAATTGTCAAATACCTACACAATCACTTTATCCCTACAAATGTTTTCCTATAGACACCAAAACTGACCAAAGGAACTGACGATTAGGCTTCGATTATAAAACATTGACGAAGTCTCTAATTACACAGTGGTTTTCAGTGTTGCCAACTTTTCGCGAAGACTCCCCGCAGTTTTGATTGTTTCACATACAGAGTTGGCTCTTTTCGGGGGGGGGGGGGGGGGGGGCTTGAAAACGGACAGCAACACTGGGTGTTCTTACACACACTAGTTAGTATAACGATAAATTTCCAATGGGTTTTTGACAATCGGTCACACAAAAAATGACTAATTCTCAAAACATTTTCGCTGACACAAAATTAACCCCAATAAAATATAACAAAACCAACAAAGGAATTTAATATGTGACACTTTCTCTTGTCACTCGAATTATAAAAAAAAATTGCTGAGTTTCCTATCGATAAAAAAAAAATCAAACTCGGGAAACCCACCCAGGCTTGCCAAGATCAGCTCTGCCTTGATTACTGAGAACGCAACAACAGTGAAATCCCGTCAACTTGATTCACCCGGGAAGCAACGAATTTTGTATTGACTCCCAACAATGAGAAATCAAAATGTTAAACATGATTCAACTTTAACTGGATTTTCTACGAGCAACGTTTGTAAAAACGACGACCAGGTTCTAGCGGGGTTTCACTGTGAAAAAACAAAGCCGAGTGAAATTACCCACAATTGATTAAAATGTAAAATATAATACAATTCGAATTGGCCGCAAAGCATAAACGAAAAATAAATAAGAAACGTATGAATAACAAAGATGTATACATTTTTTTGCATTTCTAGGTTCTATGTGTCACTCTGAAAACAGCAGTTGCGAGATTTCAATCAAAATTTAAACCAGCATTTGAACAAAGTTTGAACATGTTGGAATTTGCTGATTGAAACAACCGTCGCTTGCTACTTAGATCCTCATCCAGAGAGAACGGCCTCATAGGAAAATACGATCTTACTAACTGAAATATCCAAAATATTTAATATTTTTTACAAAACAAAAACTACTGGAAACCTCAGCACTTAAACAATCCCTCAAGTACAAATGGAAATTAAATTCAAAATAAACAAAAAAGAAAATTTACAGAACGACAGGAGGAAATGTGAGATTTAGCTTTTTCTAATATTCTTTTGCTCGATTTCTCTCAAAAAACGCTAACAATAAAATATCAGTTACACACGAGGGTAGTACCTTAATTTCATTCTCACTGGTAAATTCAAGATCTATAAAGGTATTTTCAGAAAACTACGCACCTTTGGGGGGGGGGGGGGGGGGGGGGCAGGGACGAGTAATCTAAAGCACGGTTTCGATTTCGTACGTAAGAATGCTCTCAATGGATTGTTGACGAGCACTGAGTAATTTTTTTTTTCTTTTACCAAATTCGATCATTCTAAGTCTAAGTAATAAATGCATTATCAAATGTCATCACTTTTTTAATTAGCCAAAATCATTTTACAAGTTCATAAGGATGTTGGGGAGTTTACCTGCTCAGGAGACTGAGGACGAATGCAACCTAGAAATCGTCCAAAACTAATAAAACCCCGATGACATAAAACTGAATTTAATAATAAAAAGGGATTTCCTACAAAAATCATTTAACGGGTTTTAAATTTCTCTCCATTTTAATTAGAAGTCAAAATGAACAACACTCTCAAAACCAGAGGAAAACGTGAGACACATCAGCCGGCAGAGAAGGTCGACTACCCAACGCCCTTGACGACCAATCCCGAAAAATAATTCAATTTTTTTTTAACTTGCCGAAAAAGAACAGAAATTAGCTATAAAAACGAATTCATAAAATCAGTTAGGCTACTGGTTCCACATAATTGGCGGGGTAGAGGCCGACGCGGCCCTCTTTTCTCCCTTTACACCAGCCTTGCTCGTCTTCGTCTTCGAGTTTTTCAAAAGTGTCCCCTGAAAAAAGGATAAATTAATTTTCGATCGGGCTAATCGGTATGTCGGTATATCGGTAGGCTAATACGGACACATCCGCAGATTCGTCACTCACCTTGCTTGAAAGATAATTCATCACTTTCGGCTCCAACGTAGTCGTACAGAGCTCTGACGGGAATGCCGGGTTCGCCATTGTCCACCAGCACTTCGCCTCCCTCATCCCATTCGTCTTCCTCAAACGGATTGGGGCCTTCATTGGTAGGATAGTTACCATTCCTGGAACAGAACCACATGTTTATTTCACTTTCTAAGCCATGGGTTACTTTGGTGGTATTTGCTGCTAAGTCATTTAGTTCGTTAGTCTCTAGGGGAAACTAGGAATATTTGACACTTAGGGATGTTTGACCCACTGTCAATCACTACATCTCCGGACATTTTTTTAAGGAAAGCTGGGCAACACAGGAAGGGACTTCCCAAGAATAACGTTTGGCGAGAGTAAGATTCCCGCTTTCACTCTCATCAATGGAGTGATATCAATCTCGTCAAACCTTACCACAAAAACTAATTTTTAGGGCTCCCGATTGTTACCAACTGAGGACTTCAGGTTCCAGGAAAGGATATTTTCTTTGGTAGCATTCGATTCATATAAGATAGTATGGAGTTTCTCGGATTTATACGGCAGCAATCGTAATAATAAGTTGCACTGTCAGGTACCCACTTGTGTAATGGATGATTGACCCTTTTTTTTGTCTGACAATGAAGTTTTTGCGAGAAACGAGCCCGTGAAAGCCGCATAGATTCCCACGGTGAAATCAGATCGTTCTGGGACTCTACGGAGATTCTATGGATTCTACGTCCACGACTTTAGTGGATGTCGCAAAATGTTTATATTGCATTTTCCATGAATTTGCCTTCGGATACTCTCACCACCACCACTACTACGACTACCACTATTTCTGCTTCACATCTTCAGTTTTGATTTCAACAGCTCCTGGTTCCTATTCCTTCAGTCCTTACTAAGGACTCCTTAGTATTTCAAGTCAAATTTTCAGCTCAAACAAAGCAGCAAACAAAATGAACAATTCGTATCATCCACACTATTTGGTGTACTTACAATGCGGGGCTACTCGTGCTTCGGGCTCCATTTTTCGAATCTGGGGACTTTGGTTGGTCCGGTTCTTTATTGTCCGTGTCGTCGTTCACGCGGGAATTGGTGTTCACGTTACTGGCTCCCTTCCGGGTGGAGGATTTGTTGCTGACCGGAGGATATTCCTTTATGGGGGAAATTCAGAGGACATTGAGATACGAGCGTACAAAAACGCAGATAAAATGTCGAATTAGAAATAATTAATAGAACAATCGAATGGTCAATGATTGAGTGGTCTTTCTTAATGATATAGTTACTCAAAATACTATTACGAAAGGTTTCGAAACATTTATCGACGATACTTATTTATTTAAATTTTTAAACTGAAAATCAAGTACCTACTTAACCCTGGGAGTCAGAAGATAAGACACTCAAAATCCCCAAGCGTAAAGAAACTTCACTCGTGGACATTACTGAGAACATTTCACTCATTTGCCATCATAAGCCACTCTTCAGTCAGTTCTTATTCTGGAAATAGTTCATCCCCCCCCAACCAACCAAACACTTCCTTGTCATTTTCTGAACCGAAAAAACCACATTCACACTAGAACAACTGGAGACATCTACAAACCTCATATGACTCATCAAATGAAGAAATACTCAAGCTGGTCAAACAATTTTTCGACAGAAGCAGAGTAAAAGATCAAATCTACGGACGGATCATGCACAAAGACAAGACGTTAAATTGGTGAGGAAAGTGGCAATGCGTATTAATTATTCAGGATACTTCAAAGGTCAAACCAATCAATTTTTTTTATAGACACAAAGGAAAGAACGTAGGGGGCATACTAGTGATTCATCTTGTAGTACTGGTAATGAATGAAAGACAAAAGAACTTCGATCCTGTCTCGAATACAGTAACTTGCAAGATACCCATTAAAAAGGATACCAAAGTTAACTGATTTCAAATCGAAATACTCTCATAAAAAGTCAGCAAAATACTCTAATAAGCTTCAAATGTGTCATAATGCCAATGGACCCCCCTCACACAAATGTTTGGCGGTATCTATACCACTATTTTTACACTAAGAACTAAAATAACAGACTTCTCAACAAGCCGTGGAGATTTCTGAAGGATTAGGAAGAAGAAATTACTAACATATTTCCACTGGTTAGATCCTCCCACTAGCAATAAAAAGACCTATGCATTTTTTTACCAAGAAACAATTAAACTACAAAAGATTCAACAAACTACTCCTTCATCAATAAAACGTACCACGCCAATGTAGAATCTATATGGGTAATTGAGAAGAACTCCATACTTAAAACACTAGTACAAGGAGATGAATAATAAACAAAGTAAAATATGAAGAAAAAAATACGTTACAGGCAGATCCTCTCCAACAGGGCGCTGGTTAATTAAAGTGATGCTTCCGGCGGGGATGGCGTCCTTTGATTTCCCTTTGGCAATATCACGGAACTCTTCCGTATAATCCTAATGTTTTGTAAACACAAACACATGCATAACAGCAAGCAACTAACATGCGCGAAAAAAGTATGAATAACAATTAAGACAAATGCCTCGACATGACAATCCCTGTTGTGGAGGGGATGACAAATTAAAACCCTTGGGAATCTACCACGTAGAGCTGATTAATCCTCAGTTATGGATTAGGGAGGAACGTGATAGCACAATCGATACAAGCAAGTAAATATTTTTCAATTTTCAGAAATACAGATTTATGAATTCCAAAAATTGTTCAATGAAAGATTTTTATGGAATCGTTATAACATAAGGAAATATTATTTCCTTAATATTAATGTTTAATTTCTAAAGATTTTCTACATTGGCGCACCTCCAGTTCCCAATCAGCTCAACAATGGTATGATGAAAGTAAGTTTCACGCAGGCCAATTTTTAGGATGGAAGGAAAATTTGGGATTATGTATCTGAAACCTCTTGACGACCCAAATGTATGAAAATGAGCTTAAATGGGATAAGAATTTGCAAATTATTTTCAAAGTAGAATGTATCCCGGAAATGGTGGCAATTTCTTTTTTCGAGGTTACTCAGAAGATGACATCATAGTAACATTGATACTATTTGAATTATTAAAGATTGCGAAGATTGGAAAATTGGAGCGACCGTATCTCTTGTTCTACAAATGAGGTAAATTTAAACCCGAATGAGTGGTCAATATCGATAAACCATTCTTTCGTAGTCAAAACGGCCGAAAACAACAAATTCCGGAAAATCTGCAGTTTTTTTAAAGGAAGTACCTACCTACTATAGAAATTCGATTAAGTGATTAAATATAAATGGATTTTAGCGTGGAATACATCCACAAAGAGAACTCCTGGGCACTCGACTGAATCAACATATAAGAGGGTAGTTCTTTAAGTGATGAAACCCCCGAAAAAATGTAGTACCACCCTTCCTGAGGCATTCTACGAACAATGCATTAATTTATGGAGGAATTATTCTAAAATGAGGAGATGATTTCAAATCAAAAATATTATCCCCTCAATTTTCTTGTTCAACGTCTAATCCTATTATTTCACGGCATCTGTCTTTATTAGCAATAAAACCCCTTATTGCACCTTTATTATGGTCTCATAATAAAAATTTCATTAGTATTGCAATCAAAATAGGTCAAAGGTTGAATAGACATTTAATCATTGAAATCCAAAGGGAACAAAAATTAAAAGTAAATCAAGGTTGACGGTTCAGTTAAGATAGGTTCGAATATGGATGAAATATGAAACTAGCTACATGACAATCTAAACACACAGAAGGCAACTACCAACGTTCTATGGACGAATGAAATAGACATATTTAACCAGGAATTCCCTCGGCTCAAACAAATTTTTAAATGGCAATTGGTACACCACAACTACAGACGTACAATGTACTGTGGCATTAAGCAATGAAGAAAAGAAGAAATTAGCGGCCTAAGTTTGTTCTGTCCAAATTATTTCTTGCTTCAGGTAATTCCGAGTAGCAAATGGATTTACTTCTTACCAGTCAAAATATTATTTGCTAAAATTTAGCAAGAACGCAGCATAATAATATTATGTCACTGTGACATTATGCTCTTTGGTTCTCATTTAGCAAAAACTTTGACATTGGTTGAACACGCATGGAAGACTACAACTGCCGTTTGCAGAACAAACCGACGGTTTATCTGGAGGGTTTCCAGTTACAATTAAACTGGGCTTTTTCCGTAGGTATACAAATAGCAGCACTAAATGTCCAGAAAAAGAAAACCAAACATAGAGATGAACTACACACCTTATACCCAAATGAACATCGAATTTGATCGAGAAATACCTCCAAACTGTGGAGGTCAACAAGAGGCCTAAATGGCCAAAAGTTACCTATTGGTATAGCGCGCGAACAATATTTCATTCATTATAATATAATTATATACATAAGTGAGTTATAAGTGATATATTATATAAGTCAGTTACGCGATATTTCGTTCTCTAGTACTCCACAATAAGGAATGGACGTGCTCCCGAATTTCGGGTTAAATCATCCTGTGCCATGTTGTTAGAAGTCAAAAAGTCAAAAATACATCAACAAAAAAGTCTTTCACGTAGTTTATATTCATCTGAAGTGGTCCTGTTCGATTCAAAAAGTACGTGCGTGACGTGACGTATAGACCTTCCAGTTTGACGGCCAGGGTTGCCATCTCAGAAAACCACTTTTTCCTTAGATCGTTCCTATAAACATTCTCTTGACATTTTTAGAACCAATTTAAATAAAAAGTGTTTCTGCTATTCACCTTAACCCATGAACGAATCAAAACAAGGGCCGTGGTGTCACGTTTAACCTTTGCTGTGGTTTAACCTCATAGATCCTTCAGTTTTTCATATTTTTAATAGTGGCCAACTTGGCAACACGGCGAAATCGTCGACCAATGACAGCTGATCGCTGATTTCCGCCGAAAATTCAAATTGCTATTTTCAATAATTTCTATAAATTTGTACGAATGCAATTTGTGTTTTAACCCCATTTTCAGTGTTATTTGGAAGCCTTCTATCGATAAAAAAAATAATCCAGAAACACGTCCATTCCTTACTTTCTCTATTTACTTAAAAATATAATTAACTGTTCGTGTAAATGCCCAAAAATCGGCCGACTTATAAAACCAACAGTTCAGCGATTTTAAATGACTGTATTTTGCCAAACGTGAGTTTGAAGTTTAGGGAAAACTGACTGACAACCCCCAGTTCAGTAAACCGTCGGTTTAATTTCTTGTCTACGCTCGATGAATACTTTAAATCCAGTCATCCAATTTTTAAAATTATTTCTACATTTCATCTTTCGTTTCCTATCCAAATTGAGCAATTAAAAGTTAGTAAGCGTTTGCTTGCTCTTTTTTTCAACAAAAACGTTTTTTTTTAACCAACACGTCCGAAGCTTGGAATAGTCAAATGATCTGTGAGTCTATATGAGACTACATGATTGGTTACGATGGGTAGAAATAGAAAAAATAAATGGAATAACATTTCTCGAGCATCTATCAGGTCACAAGGGTAACAGACGCTTTTAAAAGCAAATCAGAATACGGAGTATACCATCAGCAGCGTAAATGAAGACTGGGTATCAAGAATGCGGTCATGACAAGGAAAAATATTTTTACGGGGAAAAGCGTAATTGCTGAAAAATTATGGGGGACGGTCTCACCTCAAACTGGGGCCAATTCATTGCCATATTGACGCCATGATTGTTGGACCACCATTTCAGATCTTTCTCGTGGTCAGCATTGTTAATTGTATGACTGAATTCATCATAAATCAATGGAAGCCTGAAAGGAAAATAACATCGGATTACATTAAAGGAATTCACGAGTTGCACGTATTTGGTGGGCAAAATGACGAAATTCAGGCTCACATGACGTTTTGAGAGATGTTGAGGCATTTGTGGAGCGAGAACAGGGTAGCTTTGAAGAACTGAAGCCGCTCGGCTTCGAGGGCCTGACACTTTTCGAATACCACAGTCATATCCTCCATGTACTTGGGGTTGTAACTGTTCAATTCCTGTAAAGCCACCTCGTACTTTTCCTTGAACCGTTGAACGTCCTCTTTGGTTTTATTGACTCTCTCTTGCATTTTACGTATCTGAAAACAAAATAATTTGTACACGACGCCAATGGCAAAAAACGTTGCCAAGTGACCAATTAGAAACGTTGAATTACCTGATCCATCGAAAGGCTACTATCTCCACTGGCGTTGCGTTCTTGGTTCGATGCTGATTTTTCCGTTTTGCAGGCACTGTGATAATCACTTTTCGCCTTATTGACTTTCGCCAAAAGTTTGGACCAGGGCTTTTGAGCTTTTTTGAAATTATCTTCAATATCTTTCTTTTCTTTGATATGCATTAGGGACTAAAAAAAAAGAAAAGGCGACTTAGAAACGAATTCAGATTTTGCAAACATAACATAGAACATTCTCCCGAATGAGAGCATTGGAATCAGCCACAGAGAACTGCTTTTTGCCTACGCATTGAAGATGAAGAACAACAACAACATCCAGGCTTCTATGAGTTAGTTTCTTTTCCTGTATAGATCAAGAAGGAAGCCAACGACCGCTGCCGCAATTTCACGGGAACAGGCGATCCATCCCTAACGTCGACAAATAATGGTAACCAATCTCCATTTAATGGAAAAGCTAATTTAGCTTTTCGGCGATCCGTCCCAGTTTAGGCAATCCTTTCCCGGATGAAGTCTCTCTTTTTCTCAATTCATCCCCTACCTTGGCACCAACTTTGCAAGCCTTGGACAGGTCTGGAAAGCTAGAAACCATCTTGACAAGCCTTGGGAACCCTTGTCCAGCTTGGCACTGTATTGGCATGCCTAGGAAACACTGCCCTGACAGCTGTGGGAAGTAAGATAAGAATCTTCACCACTTTATCAAAAAAAGTGGGGAGTGGATCGCTGCCAGAGAGCGGGACGGATTGTTGAAACGACCGATGCCTACTCTCCACTCTACGGGGATGAGCCGCCGCCGCTTCCCACACGACGCTAATTGCACCTATCACTTTTTCGGGGACGAGTCGCCTGCTACCCAATTATACTCACTTTATGGTATGTGTCCTTCTGCCACGATTTGATGCACTGAATAACTTCGCTGTTTAGGTCGTCCTTAATCTTCAAATGCAAATCACAAAGACGATCCGCTTCAACTAGAACTCCTTTCCAGGCCGCTTCAGACGTTCCGTACTCAGGACCTGAAACGGGAAATCTTGTTAGACAATTGTTAACCTTATAACTAATTACTTGGCCGAGTTAACACTTTTCGTACCCTTTTCAATCAAATCATTCCATTTCCTGGACCAGCTTTTCAAACTTTTGGCGTAATTTTTCTCAATGTCTGCCCTCTCTTGTACGAGGGATATGAGGTCGGTGCAGAGTTTGTATCCGTCTTCGATCCGTTTAGTAGTGCGCTTGTAGTTGCCCGGTTCCCAAAAGCTGTCGCTGCTGGGCGTCAGCATCGTGTCGTCACTGTGGTGCGACATCTTGAATGGTGTTTAAATTCAACCTGAAATCAGTGAATGGTAGCTGGTTCAGGGATACCAATGAAATTATTGGGGAGGTGAAGAAGACGAGCATTTCTGTTGCCTCTCTTGAAATGAGCGATATTGAAAAGCCCCCAGGTCAAAGTGGAGTGAAGGCAGGCCCAAGTCTCATACACCGAGCAGGACTGTCAGGTATTTTCGGCCATCGAATCGGGAAGTCAGAGGCGGTTTGAGAACGGGAGACAATCGTGTCTGAAGCCCTTTTCCGGTGTCGCTAGAGGCTTTCTACTAAATAAAATCTCTTGACGCAAGAGATGAATGCTCAGCACTTTCCACATTTTATCACGGTCTATATGACAAAGACTTGTGGCAGACACACAGGAAAACATGAAATTCAGGCCTAACTCACATTCGGTTGATTCGTTTTATTCTCCTCCCTCGTGCCAAGATTATGGAAGAACGTCCACGGCGTCGAATTTCATGATGCGCCAGTCCAGCCGCTGATCAAGATGCGTCTATGCGGTTCATAGCAAGTTGTACTTGTCATAAGTGAAGGGACGTGGTGCCGGGGCAAGACCGATCACAATCTTCTCCGGATTACAGAAGCCGTGAATTTTAGCTCACCTCCCTCTTGAGCCGAACAAGCCGTGATGTGGCCAAGTTGAGGCCATGAGTCAAATTTGACATGGATTTTCAAGCATGACCACAAATGAATGAGAAACGAGGAGTATAAATACTAGGAAATTTCCTAGTGACATATTTTGGTTTATCGTTGATGGGCACCTCATGACGGATGTTGAAGGTGTACCTACATGCACAAAATAAGCTAATAATTAGCAATAATTATTATTGCTTCATAGGTTTGTCATTAATGGCGGAGTGTGTTTGGAGAAGGCCTCCAGCGTAACTGGGATTTCGCCCCCAGTGTCTGTGGAGGAAGGGGAAGGGAGTACCTGAATACCCCTACCCAGGGCATAATGCGAGGAGTCGATCTGCTGACCTGGGAAAAATTGAGGCAGAACTCGGAGACCCGTGATGTCCAGATTGGCACAAAGTGTCGTGGAAATGCAATGGACTCCCGAAAGGAACCTAGGGGAATGATGACATCATCTTCAACAAAAGATTCACATTGTGTCAACATCAATATTAGTTCGCCCTAGGATCGCAGTATCTATGAAAGCCAGTTGGCTGGCTTCCCCAGACAAGTTGTCGCCATGGGAGGCCGGGTCCGCTGACCCCGTCTTACGGTCGTTGGATCTCCCAGTTACCCTAGTTGAGATGTCAACAAGGGTTGCCTGGGCAACCAACTCGCGCCAAAATATTGATCCCGCTGAACTGGCTTCCAGATAAAGTGTCGCCAGGGGAGGCTCGGTCCTTGGGTCCAATAAAAAATGAACTGCGTGTATTCATAACCATGGAATAGTATCATGAACAGTTAAATGTCAAATGACATTCCTCCCATCTACGAAAATAAAGGCGGCATGTGAAGGGGGGATTTGCACGATCGTGCCCCCCCCCCCCCCCCCCGCAGGACTAGCTCTGGCGGGCTGGCGATCTGCGAGAAGAGAATGGGGTAATCAGTCCAGATTCCCCACAATCGTAATCGAAAATTAGGACAATATTGGTTTCTCTAGTAGTAGTTGAAGGTTTTAACCCTGATCGCCCAAACGCCATGGGGCTACAGAAGGCCTATGAGCGAGATTCTCAAAGCGTTTTTGCCAAGGTCGAGTGACATGTCGTTTTCGAAAATATTTGAATCGTAGTCTCTAGTAATGGGGGTCCCACACCTGTCAACACTAGTAATGGCAACAAAATATAGATATACCTATTGCAAATATCATATTTTGCTTCCGGTGTATCGGTATTTGAGCTTCAATATTATCGGACCTATCGATATTTTTGTTCCGATATATCCGATATATCGGTAACTATTTTAATTGAATATTCGGGGGTCGCAAGGTTCAGAAAAAAACTTCAGGGATTTTCTACATCAACGTTTCGGTTTATTTATAAACCATCATCAGGACTAAAAAACAGAACTACAACTCAGAAACAAACAACCTTGGACTAAGAACAAATTGACGCGATTTTTTTTTAACTAGAAACCATGTAAATACGATAGTTACCGTTATGAATCTTACCTTAAAAGGGAGAATCGCCCTGTAACTGCAATACAGCAGAATGTAGTTGGACTTAAAATTGATAGAACAAAAATGAGGGTAGGTTTCAAGGAGTTTACATAAAACGAAGTCTTCGTATCACTTAGTGAGTAGTAGTAGTTTGTTAGTCTCTAGTCACGCTCGTTAGTAGCTTGTTAGTCTCTGAGCTGTGGTTCTGTTTTGTAGCCCTGAACACGGTTTATTAATATACCGAAACGTTGCCGTAGAAGTTCCCAAACTTTTGATACTAAACCTCACCACCCCCGAATATTTAATATGAGCAGATGACACTAGGGGTCGCAGTCCCGCACGATTTCCAATCCCGCGGGATTCAA
Source organism: Pilophorus perplexus (assembly GCA_955831195.1). Classification (NCBI taxonomy): domain Eukaryota; kingdom Metazoa; phylum Arthropoda; class Insecta; order Hemiptera; family Miridae; genus Pilophorus; species Pilophorus perplexus. The sequence goes on along the minus strand of OY037007.1, from coordinate 16,581,061 downwards.
GCTAATCCCGCGGGATCCCTGCGGGATTTGTAATTATTAAAATAATTTTGCTTAAAAAAGTGCAATTTCTTTACAAAAACGCTGCAAATTTTGCACAAGGGTTTATTATTCTTTGAAATTTTCCTAATGTATTTAATACTTCGTGCAGTATCCAGGTCGGGCAGTCCCCCCCCCCCCCCCCCCCATCCAAAATAATAAAATAAATCGATATGTTATCTCCGATATGTTGGTGACATCGATTTGTAGGTACTTTTCCGTTATCCCCCCCCCCCCCCCCCACACAATTTCGTGTTTTATACAAACCCCTCCCGATGGCTTTAAGGCACCCAAAGCCAACCAAAATCGAGGGGGGGGGGGGGGGGGGGGTATAACGGAAAAGTACCGATTTGTAGCTAACGATATATCGGAAAACCGATATACCTATCGATATCTTGAAAATTTTTGCCATCACTGGTCAACACCACCCCCACCATTCCAAATGATGCAGAGTACATATGATTAAATATCGAACCTGGCGAATTCCGTCATCCGTCGATTTGTAATATCGATAAATTAGATAAAAACCAACGAATGATTTTAAATCACATTATATATTTAGAATTATTGATAAAGATCGTTTTGTTTGCTGAGTCACCAAATAAGTAAATCCTAGACTGATGATTTAATCATACGGTCCCATGACACAAACACACACACACACACACCCTCACACACACAAAAACAAATAGGTGAATTTATCAATAATTCCTCGCCTGGCAGGTGGATAATACTAAGGAGTGTTCGAATGGTAGAAAAGAGAAAAGGCCGTCTCCAAGGAATCAATAGGGAGTAACCTATTACAGTGTAAGATGATAGTGAGATACATGTAAGGTTTCACACGGGGCCTCAGTTTTGCGAAACTTGCAAAAAACAAAATATGCTCGAGATGATATGGAATCGAAGTAAAAAAGGAAGACAGTCGAACGCAAGAATACGTGAGGAACATAATCGGTTAGAGATAAACAAACAAATAAATAACTTGGAAGGCAGCTCGCTATCAACTAAACAGCAATTCAAGGCGAACCGATAATGAACTGCTGAATAAACATGTAATTCTGAGGGGCTTGGAGGAGAGTTATTTTGGTAGAGGATCGACCATTGAGATCGAATTTAAAGAGTAATTTAAGCGTTTTGAATCGAGGACTTAAGACGTAGTTCACATTAACCGGCCTGGTAATAACAATAGGTACGTAGCAGATTAACGAAATGAAGTGAGTTCAAAACCTAATGACATCTAAATCGACGAATGAAAATAGTAATCAACAGGTTGTGAGGGTTGGTAAATTTGAGCAATTTTAGGAGTACAAAATGGGTACACCTACTCGTCAATAGGCGGGACCCCAGCCAGAGGCCGATTCGAAGATGGAACCTCAGGGCGGATTTATTATTGGAAAGTGCAATAGGTGGATGGAGGTGTATTGCCAGGATTATTACTGAATGAATTGAGATTCGGAACATGCAAGAAGGCAAGGCCTTCACAGTTTACAGTACCTGATAAGGAGCCCACTCCTATGAAGTCTTGCTCGGTGCCAGGTTCACTTCCGAGGTGATGTACTCCACGTAATTTTCACTAACTATGGAGCACGAATTCTTCATCAATACAGATTGGTCATAGTCCGGAGACTAAGCGCGTCAAACAACTCGAAAGGATTTATTGTCACTTGAAAACCAAAATATCTGCGGTGAAATCCCACCTCAAACGAAAAGACCCGAAGGTATGCACTTGACAAATAAAACAAGATACCGTTGCACATAGAGGAGGAACGTGATTGATCCGTTATCTGTTAGGGCGGTAGCCACGGCCATCATTTTGAATCAACGACTATAACATTTCTCGTATCCTTTAAGTTCCTACATTGTGACCTGTCACTCCACACTAAGAGTTATATTATAACAAGTGTTATAATTATAACTTATTAAGTCTTATAAAGTGTATTTATTATACAAGTGTCACTTCACACTAAGTGTTATATTATACAAGTGTTATAATTATTAAGTCTTATAAAGTGTATTTATTTCATTTTTCAAATCAAGTACCTATTCAAATAAATAGTGAAAAAAACGCTGCACATTTTACACATACAAGGGTTTATTCCTCTCATACCGGTATCCTTGACCATTGTTAATTTTTTTAAATTTTTTATGTTTGTATTAAATGAAATTTTCATTCCTCAAACATTTTTATTTTTATTTATTTCTGTTTTTCTGCTGTACATTCAATAAAATGTAATTAGTTGTTAAATTAAAGTAATTAAACTAGGCCGTAGGTAAGTCAAGTCAAATTATAAATAATTTATGTTAGGTATTATATTAATTTTACAACCTAAGGGCCCCAGAGGCCTATGTAAATGTTTACCAATAAAGGTCTTATTATTATTATTATTCTTTGATGTAGATTAATTGGGCACAAATTAATTCTGTCATTAAGAAAATATTTTTGAAAAAAAAAGAAGCTGTACAATGTTTGGAATGATGTGGTACCTCAAAAAATGGATTTTGCGTTCAATATTACTCGGGAAACGACACCTTATTACATTTTGATTCCTGGAATTCTTTTAAAAAAATCCCCTTTGTAGCCCCATGTTTTACACGATGAAATCGGATCATTCCGGGACCCCCAAAAATGGATTCTACGTCCAAAAATACTTCAAAAACGTCAACAAGCTATAATAGCCGAAAACCTTTAAAAAAAAAAACCCTCCCGTATCCCCCGTATTTTAGCCCCATAGCGTCCCACGGGTTTGGGCGATCTGGCTGAAAACCTTGCGGCACAACTAGATGGTAAACCGAGTATTTTGTCAAATTTTAGATTTAAAAAAATGCATACCGCTCATAACGGCTCGGATGTTAATGACTAAAGTTTTTCTTGTTAGGGCTGTAGATGAGTATAACTGCTCGAAACCGGGACCCACGCTACAATTGTTCATTTAAATATACAATTTAGTACCTACCTACTCAGCAGAGGAGTCATTTCTCACCCTCGCCACCTCATTGGATTAGACCTCTGCACCGTCGGCAAAAACCACACTATAAGAGAGATACCTACACTGAGGTATATGATTTTGTGATATTTTCAGTGAAATAACCGGAAGCAAACTGTTATTGGGGCGGAGGTCGATAATTTCGATCGAACTCCGTGTGTCCTTCTATGTCTAATGATGCGTAGATTGAAAAATATTGCGTCCATTCCCTTTCGTACATACCTTAGGCCACTTGTTCGGCATCCTCACAAGTCTTACTGTTAGGCCACTAGTTTGGCGTACTCACCTGCGTACGTTATGCCACTAGTTCGGCATCCTCACTTGTCTCACTGCCAGGCATGCTGCTATCCATTTCCCCGGTTGGCCACAAACAGCAATGATTCATGGCTCAGTTCACTAAAAACGACCTTCTACGGAATGAAAACGTGTAGGTAACAGTAAAGTGTAATAATTACAGTACGTAATGATTCCAAATAATTATTATTTGGAATCATTACGCACTTATCCCATTAACACATGGGTGGCCAGCGTCAGGGATCGAGCCCACCAATCTACAGCGAGGCACATTCTCAACGCATGGGGTCATAAATGATGAACCCGCCTGCAGTTTCTACGGATATTGAACTCCCTGTTGAGGATAGTTCCACTTATCTTGGGGTCGTCCTGGACCAGAGGCTCACGTGGAGGAAACACGCGGCGAGGCTGAAGGCCAGTGGGATGTCGAGGCTGAGACTTTTGAAGAAACTGGCTGGTGTGACCTGGGGAGCTAATCAGGACGTCTTGATTACCACATGTAAGTCTTACATTCGGCCCACGATAGAATATGGAATAAAAATGCTTTCCACTGCTTCTCGTAGCACTCACGAAGTGCTGAACCACGCTCTGAGAGCAATAACGGGCAGCGTAAATCAACAACTATAGCCGCTATGGAACTGCAGACTGGGCTGGAGCCTCTGGGCTTAAGGCGAGACATAAGTACCTACCCTAAAGGTAGGGGAACGATTAGATCGCCTTCCTGTCAATCACTGGAAAGGATATCCCACGACCAGCTGGTTGCAGGCTGAGAACCCAAAAAACCACGCTGTCTGCCATAAAAGAGCTGAGGGACGCGTATGAGCTGACATGGGAGGATCGAGAGCCCTTCATCTAGCCAGAAACTGTCACTGATATACAAGGAATGTGTACTCCTGAAGCCCACTTCTCTTAATGGGATACGAGGGAACAAAAGATGGTATGACTCCTCCTGAGCTTAGGGCCTTGGCCCTTAAGACCATCTCTAATAGATTCCCCAGCGCCTCCTGGATCCAGGTGTACACAGACGGATGGCATGAAAGAACCCTGAGACGTGCAGGTGCTGGATTCACAACTGAGGGAGTCTTTGAGGGCCGTGCTCCCCTGTCAGCCCACGTCACTAACCAGGTGGCCTGATTCTGGCTCCCTCGGGACTGCTTAAACGTCCGGGCTAATCAGAACTCAGCATTGTCCAATGTTGAAAATGTTGGTTGTCTCTCTCTCGTGTGATCTTTTTACCAAGCATTCTCCAATGTTGAGAATGTTGGTTGTCTCTCACTCTTGTGTGATCTTTTTACCGGTGGTCTCCATCAAAATGCCACCAAAATCCTAAAACATCGAATGCCTTAATAAGGCAGGATAAGTTATCCTGCAGTCAACAAGTCCAACCAGGCCAAGTCAAAGGGATAATAAAAGCCACAATTGAAAATTACAAAACTAACTACTTTAATTTACATCCATTGCACAGCTGTACAACACGCAAGTACAATGCCGAACTCTAAAAAACAGAAAGAAAGAAAAACCAATATGTACATAGTGAGAACCTAAGATGTAGCCCTTCTCCGTAGTATAACAATCTATAATCCAACATAATCACTCTTCCCAGCACGGCTCAAGAGCAACTGAGCGACAACGGAAAGCAGATCTGCTCTGAGTTGACATTTCAACGGGATTGTAATCTCATACGGATGAAGGTCGATTCGAGGGTGAACGGTGCCGGCGTTGTTACCTACGAGCTTTAATGAAGTGCTGCGAAAAATCGATTTTTGTATTTTCGGAGTTAAACTCAAAAATTTAAATAAATCTTAAAATTTTATTTTATTTAGTTATTCAATAGTAACCAACATAAATACTTTCGTGGCGGATTTGGAAGGTTCCTGAAATATTTTTCAGTACGGCTTATTTTCGGAATCATTTTATATTAAACGATTATTCAATTTTTTTAACGAATGGATTTCGATTGAACAAAAAAAGTTTTCGATCTTCACGCAGGATCACTTGGACGACCCAGGCGGAATATAACAACAAGAAGTCAACTTGGAGCCAGTTCGAACAAGCCGGCACAGAAGAATCATCGAATCATACGGGCAATCAGCTCATCGGTGTTACTTAGGAGGCTCTTGATTCATTTGAGAATAAAAGCAAAACGAACTATTTACACGACAAAATGACAATCTCAGCCAGAATCAACACCAAAAATAATTTTTTTTTTTCAACACGATAAAAAAATAAAATATTAATTATTAACATCAATACTCAATACGGGATACAGAAGTAAGAATTGAGCTTAGCATTTTCGTCTAGCTAATATTAATTACGTTTTAATATGAATGAAAAAAACAAACTGACTTAGAATCTTATGGTTATTTATTAAATAAGACCTACGTGCAGCGATTACTGATGCAACTCGGTTTCAGGGAACGAATAGTGCTGCAAAAAATCTATATGATTTATTGAATCATAATCGATTAAAAGCGAGCAAATCAAAATCACTCAAAATCAATTCTGCAAGACAGTGTGATGATAGTGAAGGAGGCAGACACAATTTGAAATCTGCCTACTGCAACTCATGCCACGGAAAGCAAAATATAGGTGAACATCAGATTTCAGAAACGAATTCAAAGAATTGTTTTATTAAAACTAAAATTAAAAAAAAAAAAAGTCTGTTGATTATGAATTGATTTGTAACTGACAATATTTTAATTTTTTGCTTTTTGCAGCACTAGGGATGAATATAAATTAGTTAGAAGGGAAGAGGATGGTACAATTCTGTCCTGAAACAAGAACCCGGAGAAAATGTCTCATGACCATTGATGTACATGTTTGTTTACTACATCGATGCTCATGACTTATCTGCATTGCTGAGTCATAGGCCCCTGATGACCGCCACTGATCATAATTTGGCAACACTGCCCAACCGCAAAGAAGGAAAATTTCGTTACATTTAATGTAACGATTGGTTGCCACTAATGCGCATCACGGAGTCTGCAGCCGAATAGTCCATTGACAACATACCTACAAGCAGTTACTACAGTGGTCGAGTGTGTGGGCAGTAGTGTTATTTCACAAAGGCTTGTAAAATCTATTAAAAACCTCTACTGATTTCCATTGAAGGCCTCAGAGCAGAACACATTTGATCAGGAGGCTAACTACATTTGAAACGTTCATCACAACAGTTGTGTTAATATGAAGACATAAAAGGAACAAAGAAACCTTCATCCTAATTTCCTATTGATGATGCAGAAAACTAAGATTGTTCAGAGACACTCCACAAACGAATGAAAATGCCCAATTTGAACGTGCCAGCAACATTCGAAGATCAGCGGGCGGCAACAATGATTGTTGAACAATCTCTTCACAAACATTAACAATAGTACATGTAAAAGGATTACATACCGTAAGAATTATACACCTTTTAACAACATAATGTAAGCACATCGAACGAATGTTCAACTACGTAAAACATTTCGAAGATGAGCAAACCGACTGGAAGGAGTGAGATGCTTTTTGCTATCTTTTAAACATATATGAACCCACTGAAACTATGAACATTCACTGAACGATCAACAAAGTTCGGGATAGACTTGTCAATGATAATCTCAAAAAACCAAAAGGAAGTGGATGAACATGGCAACCGCGAGGCAAAGAATCGGAAACGGCTGGGTGCGTTCGAGAACCCTCTAAAGATTTAGGTTCTAACTGAGGCTTCATTCCCAGCTTCCAGCAGGACTTTGGGGGGGGGGGGGGATTTACCCAATACCACCCATCGGTAACAGGAAAACTATTTTTCTTCACCCCGAAACCCAAATTGGCAACCAAACAAGTTCACAACAAGCAGGGTTAACGGATTAGTTCAGAGCCCCCTTTTTATAGACTACATGCTAAAAATTAAAACGATCAAGACAGCTGTGGCCTGATTAACAAGTTGAATAAAAACGCGATGATATTTTACGTATTAAAAAAAAAGGCAATTCATGAAGGACCGTACATACCAACATTCATGAGGGATAGGAAGATCAGAATGTGGAAAGAAATCACCAGTGCCTCAATTCTCAACTCAACTTGCACTGAACACACGAGTTTCAAATCATCAGACTTCAAAGTCAAGTTAAATTCTTTCAAAAACTATGAAAATATATAGTAATACAAAGTGATTCATTTGAACCAAAAGTTAAAACCTACATAAGATAGTTATTATTATCATCATCATCATCATCATCATCATGAAGGTTAATTTAACGTTGATGTTATTATTTCGATTTTGTTTAAATTTTCTTATAAAAAAATATATTACTCATCTTCAGCTATTTCTATATCAAGACATCTCGAAGGATTTCTTTGACGCTCGGGGTTAGCTGGTCCGGGAAGGTGATGTCGAAAGTGACGATGAGATCACCTTTTCTTGAGGGATCTTTCGGAAGAGGCAGTCCATGCCCTTGTATTCTCTTGACGGTCGAGGGTTTGATCACATCCTTGGTGAAGCTCAGAGACATCGTTTCCCCAGTAAGAGTTGGTATGTCGAGGACGCAGCCGCAGAGAGCCTGGAAAAACAAGCATTAAATGCTTAAATAGCACTAAATTTTGTAGTGTTTAGCAGATATCACCTTGGGGGTCGTCCATTGGAAGTAGTGAGTAATTTATTGATGCGTAAAAAAATTTCATTCATTCATTTTTTGAAACACCACTATCCGATCTGATATTTCTCGGTGAAACCCGTTTGACCACGAAGACCTCTGAAGTGGGCCTGGAGAAGCAACACGATTGGTCACACGAAGGACGATCCGTGCCACAGGGGCATTGCGATCCACTCCCGGCAATCGACTCCCTTTTTTTAAAACAGCCCGGACAGGCCTAGTAAGCGTGGAGGCCGTCGTGGCAAGCCTTGGAACCAGCTTTGCAAGCCATTGAAACCCTCGTACAGCTTGGCACCATAATCTGGTGCCAATATAATTGGCATGCCTTGGAAACTGTTAATCAGCTTGGGATAAGCTTAGCAAGCCTTGTACAGCTCTAGAAAACTAGGGTACCATCTTGGCAATCATTCAAAACCCATTTGTAAGTCATTTTATGATGATAGCAGTAATTTCGTGGCAAAAGCGCCATTCATCTTGTGGTCAAACGTGTCCCCAAGTTCGCCGTATAGGTTGCCAAACGTGTTGCGTTTTCGGAGCCAAATGTGATACTCCCAATTTCTCTGCCATCTGATAAATCAGGAGAAACCCCAATATTGGCTGGAGCATGTCAAATATTAGATACCTCTACAGTGTCACCGTCCCTAGTTAGAGGCGATTTTGCACAAGAAGTGACGACATACTAGCCCACAACAGCTGGAAATCTCTATCAAATCATGAGACACTAAAGTGACAACAGGGGACTTCATGTTGCACAATTTTTTTTATCTATCCCTCCCCTGGCCCTCCAATCATCCACAGACGAGCGTCATGCCTTAGGAATGGATGGCGGCATACCAGAGGACATCTCCCTCTCTGCCAACACCAGGCAATAGCCATGATCAGTCCTCTTGGTCACTGGAGTCTGAGTTGCTCTGAGTTGCTGGCAGCGGAATCAAGGAACTTAATTGGAGGGGCGTTGTTGAATTCGGCCAAAGTTCGTATCTCCGTAAAGAAACTTTCTATTACGCTCAAAATGAACCATTGAACTCGGCCAACTATCTCGGATTGTGTCCTATTGAACTCGGCCAACGATCTCCGACACCCCTACCTATGTTTTTGGAGATATTGGCCGAATTCAAGACTGTCCAACTGAAGCACTTTGGCCGAATTCAACACTGTACAATTGAAGCACATTGGCCGAATTGAAACACCACTTGCGAGCATTGGTTTACTATTGGCCGAGTTCAATAGTGGCCTTAATGGAGAGCTGAGGCTCGGAAAAGAGTTCCTCTCGCGTCATCTCAGCACAAATCCCTCGTTCCTTCACTAATCCGCTGCACCATATTATAGTTTAGATTTAACCGATAACTTATCGAGGGGAATCGCCATGCTGGGAGGAACCGCCGAAAGAAGCAGAGGGAGTGCAGCGGTTGACGATTGTGAAGCAGTTGACAAACTGGAATCAATCGCCATGTGTTCCCAGCAGGCGGGAGCAATCGCCGGTTCCCCGGTCATTGACCGCTGACCCAACGGGAAAATAAAAACGGATAGTGCAAACCGAGGCGTACCTGCTTCAAGGAGACGGAAGCCTTGTACCGTATGTCACTGCCGTCCCTTTTGAAAGTCGGGTGAGGTTTATCACGAATTATGAAAACGATGTCTGCCGGGATTTTGTTCCTCCCTTGGTCTCCCTCTTTTTGGAACGTGATCTTCGTCCCTGATTTCCATCCTGGCTTGACGTTTATGGTTAGGAGTTTGTCCTCTTTCTTGGTGCTCCCGTCCGCCTGGAGAACTTTGCGGGAAATCTTCATCTTCTTGACGCAACCTTTCAATATGTCTTCCAGCGTCACGTATAGGTCGTACTCGATAGGCGAGTCCTGAGTTTTGTCTTTGTTACGAGAGCCGTTCACGTTGAAGGATTGCGACCTGATGAAACAGTCGAAGTTGAAAGATTAAAAGATGAAAATGAAGATTGAGATTGAAAGATGAAAAATACTGAAAAACGCTGCAAATGTTACACAAGGGTTTATTATTCTTTGATATACGTTAATTGTGAAGAAATTTAATTCTGTCAATGAAAAAATTTAAAAAAAAAAATTTTTGGGTTTTAATCTAAAAAAAAATTTTTTTTAATTTTTTTTTCAAAAATGTTTCTTTTTCAAAAATCCTTTATTAATTACTCGAAAAATATTTAACATCCTGGGATCCTTCAAAAATCCCATTTTTAGCCCCATGAAAGCCCTAAAGATCGTCCCAGTGAAATCGGATCGTTCCGGGACCCCAAAAAATGGATTCTACGTCCAAAAATACTTCGAAAACGACACCTAACTCGATCCCATAGCTCAAAGCCTTCAAAACACCCCTCCCGTAGCCCCATTATAGCCCCATAGCGCCCCACGGGTTTGGGCGATCGGACTGAAAACCTTGCGGGCACAACTAGATGGTAAACCAAGTATTTTGTCAAAATTTCAGATTTTTAAAAAAATTCCTACTGCCCAAAACGGCCTGGACGGCGGACGGCGTACGGCGGACGGCGTACGGCGGACGGCGGACGGACATTTCGGATTTAGAATGTAGACCTCTTGAAACGGATAATGTCAAATTTTGAGCCCGATCGGAGTCGTCGACCCGCGTCGCGAAAACATAGGTGTATTATTCCAAGAATAATAAACCAAAACTTGAAACTGAACAAATGGGACACGTGAAATAAGAAACACAACTCACCTGAAAGCACCTCCATGGCCGCGAGAGGGCCCCATGAATTGAGCAAAAGGATCCGACGAGTCCATCATGTCGTCATCCTCCATAAACATCCTGTTTCCCGGTGGATCCCCGAAGCTGAAGAACGTCTGGAATGGGCTAGATGTTCCGAAAAATTGGGCGAAAGTGGCTCGTGGGTCGTTGTGGAATTCATAGTAGGTTGATCCCGGACCGCCTCCAGATGAGCGTGATCCACCCTTCAGACCTTCTTCGCCGAACTTGTCGTAGACGTCCCTCTTCTTGGCATCACTCAGGACCTAAAAGACAAAACAACTTGGATGAATCTCCCAACTCGACTCACAAAATACCACGTCTACAAGTTTAGAAAAGAACCAACGGCCTCTTCAAATTGTAAGTATGCAGAACTCATAAAATCATACGAACCTCATACGCTTCAGCAACTTCCTTGAACTTTTCCTCAGCCTGGGGCGTCTTGTTCTTATCAGGATGGTATTTGAGAGCCAGACTGCGGTAAGCTTTTTTTATTTGGGCCGTAGAGGCAGTTTTGGGAATGCCAAGGATCTGGTAGTAATCCTTACCCATCGTCATGCGCTGTAACAAAAATTAAGATAATTACCAAAACAATCCTTTGTCGTGCTTTCGATAGGAAAGAGCTTCTTCGTAAGGAAGAAGCAACAAAATGGATAATACATAGGCTTATTTCAATTTTAGCCAGAGCATAGTCGACAAGTCGTAAAGGTTTGGAACCCCTCCAGTGATGGGGAAATTCCCGGGAATTTATTTTTCCTTCAATAAAAATTATTTTCACTATTCCATGATCGTCGAAGGACGATTTAATCATAATCTTTTGTTCGTAAATCATAAATAAATCTTTTTAAGGAATGAATTCAAAGGTACTTGAAATAGCCCATTTTGGATTATTATTCTAGGAATAATAAACCTATGTAATCGCGACGGGGGTCGACAAGTCTGATCGGCCTCAAAATACACGGACGGACCTTACGTTTCTAGGCATCGTGAAACGGATAATGTCAAATATTGAGGCAAATGGTTTTTTCAAAATACCTGTTTTTACTCTGAAAATATTTGACCTCCTGGGATCCTTCAAAAATCCCATTTGTAGCCCCATGAAAGCCCTATAGATCGCCACAGTGGAATCGGATCGTTCCGGGACCACAAAAAATGAATTCTACGCCCAAAAATACCTCGAAAATGACACCTAACTCGATCCCATAGCCGAAAGCCTTCAAAAAAAACCCTCCCGTAGCCCCATAGCGCCCCACGGGTTTGGGCGATCGGGCTGAAAACCTTGCGGGCACAACTATATATATAGATGTTTTAATAGTAGTTTTAAATCTGAAGTTTTAACAAAATACTTGGTTTAACATATATGTTAAACCAAGTATTTTGTTAATATTTCAGATTAAAAAAAAATCCGACGGCCCGGACGGATTCCTGATCAAGGAAGAAGAAAGAAGATTGACGAATCATAAGTGCACTTCCCCTAGGGGAAGAAGAGAGCAGAAGGTACGAGAAAGGTTGTTATGGGCCACAAATGGCCTTAGACACAACCTAAGAAGCTCTACGGCGGACGGACATTTCGGTTTTTGAGCTAGACCTCTTGAAACGGATGTCAAATTTTGAGGCCGATCCGAGTCGCCGACCTCCGTCGCGATCACATAGGTGTGTTATTCCAAGAATAATAACCCAAAATTAAACTGGAAAAAAAAAATTAAAATAAATTTTAAAAAATAATACAAAAATTAATTTAAAATTAAACCTTTGATTTAAATTAAAAATAATTGATATTGAAGTACTACCTTTCATTTAATAAATTAAAATAATTGCCCAAGCCAAATACAGTGACGATGATGACGCTTACTCCGACGATGAATAACGTGAAGCACCTACCTACTACCTTCCATTTATTTATTATTTATTATTGTGATACGAGTCATTTTATTATTGCGATGATTTCAGTCATTTTATCTAATACCTGTCTATGCCAAAGATTTTGTTTCATGTTAAGTGCTGACCAGTTTATTGTAAAAACCGGTATTGTACCTAAAACCGTAACATTTCCTAATTATGTTACCTATTGCTTAGTATCAGCCAAATCGGGCTGAGATTATTTATTTATTTTTCTCGTGACCAAATATTTTTATTGACACAGAACTTATTTTCGTACAAGTAACCTATATCAAAGAATAATAAACCCTTGTGTAAAATTTGCAGCGTTTTTCTTAATTCCGAACAGTGGTGGGCGACCACCGGCCGTGGTGCGCTGGTAGAGGCCGTCATTGAGCTGGAGTCGCGTTCCGTCAAAGGTACCAATGTACCCACAACAGGTGATCCACCATCCAGCATAGACCCACTGGCTTGACATCACAATCAAACATAGGACACTAGGCCCACAAGGCTTCTTCTGTTCAAGGGAGCCGGACTACACAAGCCCCGTCATCTGTTCTGCACGACGCATTACACCTCTAGCAACTGCAGTGAAAATCACTGGCGCGAACCGGCACTGAGTCGACTGAATGCAAAAAAGGTGGATCAACCACACTGCGCACCCTTGCGATTAGGTACCGCAAGTGAACCAAGTATAATTGGAGCGTTCATAGAGATCCATCGCAACTACAATGCTTTCAACGCACCCTCGCGGTTTTCGGGCAAATCTGAATATTTGATTTTACATCACGGACAGGGGAATGCACCGATGGTGAGCAGCTCCATTCCAAAATTTGCCTCAAGCCGCCCGCCACACTAAATGCCATCCAAAGAATAATTTCTTGGAAAGAGTGGCGCTATATTCAGGCACCACCTTGACCGGATCGCCATCCACATCAAAGTTATCCCTGCCCCAGCCCTCCATGGAAAATCATTGTTAGATCTAACGATGATTTTCCAGACCACTTCGAGTGAGAAATTCAACCCCGTGAAGAACTTAGGAGTTACCATTAGGTAGAAAGTGGTTTTTTGTTGATGTGTTAACCAAATTGGTCTCACAAGTGGGGCAGGAGCCGACCCCGCACTGTACTGAGAGAAGCTTTAGAAATTCTTGCCCCAGAGAAAGGATTCACACAAACTTGCCGACAAGACAGGTATTACCACACGTGATTGACTTTTATCATTAGGTACAATACAGTCTCTTGACATTCTCGGCCTTCGTAGGAGGATAAAGATTCAGGCAGGATGCTCATCAGGAGTTCACTTTTAATTTCCCCCCGAAATGCGTTTTTTAACTTACCGAGGCGGGCGGTTTACCTTACACAGCGTATTATTGGTTTATCCGTCCGTGGAATACAATACAAGTGCGATTAAAGTCACAGCTGCAATATCGTCACATTCCAACGTCAACAATCTTGTGACGGCACTTTTTAGCGGGCTGGCAAGTTATACGAGTAAAAATAAGTGCTAGTTATTGATTAAAAATAGCTGCAAGAAATCGAAAGTGATTACTAAGCCGAGAAAAAACCACAACGAAACGCTGAGCTGTCAAATTTTGACATCCATCTCCTGTCATCATAAAACTACATATTTATAATAGCCGATTATTTCCTGAACGTTATAAGTGAGTAAATATTAACAGAAAACAGAAATTACGCAAAAAGGGAAACAAACCACTTCCGAACGTTGTCACAATTCATCAAACGTCAGTTGGCAAACTCATTAGTTGACGATTTGACACTTCGATAACAATCCAATTTTAGTATGGGCGTCAAAAGAGGCCAAACGGAGACCAAACTCGTCGAAATGTCAATTCAATGAGGGAAAAATGAGCTTGAAAGGTCAAATTCATCCAAACCTGGTGCTCAAAGGGATGTAGTCATGGGCAGTATTATTTATAATCGAGATGATAGTCGAGAGGTGAGCCCAATTTCCACCAATTAGAGCCCTTCAATAGGTGCAAAACCGCCAATTCAAGTACCCGACTTAACAATGAGAACGAGAAACAGGACAAGAGAACCTTGAGCGCAAAATTTTACTGCAAACCAGAGTCCACTATCCGTAAATGGTCACGAAAAAGAGACTTGCAATCAAACACGTCGACCTGACGTGACCACGCAGAAAAGCTCAAACTGAAAAAGAGGAAATACTTTTAAAATGACTCACCGATATCACAACGCGATGTTAAATTGAGTTGAATCACTGGAACGCACTGTCAAATTGGCTACAACAATAGAGAACAGTTAATTCGTCTTCGAAAACTTCTCAACTTCGCACACAATCACAACCTCGGAAGTGGTTAGCACAACTACAAATAAAAAATCACAGCGAAGAACGGTGTCACGGCCTCCTGTAAACAACCTACTCCGGTCCAGAATCCTCTAGAATGTTCTTGAATGTTCGATTCCAACCAATTATTCCACTTTTACTGCTACTAATGGGCATCCGGTACAATGACCTGAGTTATAAAAAGCTTCCGAGGGAATTTCTTTTTGAGGAAAAACCAAAAAAAACCCTCCGGTGCAGTGTTTTTATTTGAATGCATTTGGCGCCTTTTCCATAGAGCTTTCAAAAACCACCGAATGTGCAACGGCAACTTTGAGAAAACGGCACCAAAATATTCATTTCATTATCTCATAACGTACCACTTAAAGTGTCATGGAACTCGAATAAGCACGAAAAATTGGGTGGACGGGAAAATGAGCTCGATTTTGTACCGTGACTCATCGAGAGCTATTTTTAACTACCTCGACGAAACCCGTGGGCGGAATAATCATCCCAAATTGTCCTCTTTAGCTCAAAAACCTCAAAAAATTTACAATTTGCGGGCAGAAAAATATTCACATGGAGAGAAATTAATTTTACGTAGAGTAATTATTTACAGTTTTTGTCCGTCATGCTTTGTAGTTAGAACACCTAAAAAGTTAAATGTCAGCTGTGATGATTGCGAAGGTTGCAAGTAGTACTGTGTGGTTCCTTTTCGTAGTGATTAGTGGGGAAAATTAGTTTTTTCGAATTTTATTTAAAAAAAGTAAGTGTTACAGGTGTACTGTATGTAAATCTTCTGAATTGAATGTTTACAGTGCTAGGTGATAGTGTCGTGGGCTTGGGGAGATAAATCGACCTCGTCAAATGCTTACTCTCCTGTGTTAGCCGATTCTTTTAATGAATCGAGTATTCCTAACCAAACTTGATCGCTCACTACGGTATAGTTACGGTGACCAGATTTTTTTTCTATAAAAGTAGTACATTTTCCAAATTATAATATATATATACCCATTAAATATATTATAGGTATAGGCTATCCCTTATCTTATTAAAAAATCCAAGGTAAGAATGAATGAGGCGGTGATTTTTATTGCACAAAACGGTTTTATTCTAAGA
Organism: Pilophorus perplexus; assembly: GCA_955831195.1. NCBI lineage: Eukaryota > Metazoa > Arthropoda > Insecta > Hemiptera > Miridae > Pilophorus > Pilophorus perplexus. Next base: position 16,565,085 of record OY037007.1, on the reverse strand, counting down.
TCACACAGAATATTACACAGATGACACGACGAATGAAAAATTTATTGGACATTCAATTAGAAAATCTGATGAAAATCGTCCAATTCGTCCTGTGCCTTCCAGCCAAGAGTGCCCCAGTTGAACGATTATTTTCCGTTATTATCAACTATTGGAGCAGTTAGAAGACGCGATTGAAAGTAGAAACCCTGAAGGAAGTCATGGAGGTGATGGAGGTGAAGATAATATCTTATCTTATTATAATATTATTATCTTCCCTCGATTGCAGAAATGAGTGCATCTCCATGCAGTTCTCGTCGAAGTTTGTGTACACTTCCATGACTTCCTTCAGGGTTTCTACTTTCAATCGCGTCTTCTCACTGCTCCAATAGTTGTTAACGGAAAATAATCGTTCAACTGGGGCACTCGTGGCTGGAAGGCACAGGACGAATTGGACGATTTTCATCAGATTTTCCAATTGAATGTCCTGAGGGGCGAAATCCTTAAAAATTGTTCCCCCTTCTAATCGAACTTTCACAACTTTTTTTTTTTTTTTTCAATTTCTGGCAAGAAAGGCAAAAGTAGTACGCTTGGTAGTGCATGATACGTGGTAGTACATTGAGCCCAAAAGTAGTACATGTCCTTCCAAAGTAGTACGCCTGGTCACCGTAGGTATAGTGGGATTTACATTGTCTCTGTACGCTCAAAATGTTCTCAAATCCGTAGTTAAAAATCTTTGACATTTTCCGAATTAAATGTTACTTACACCGGCCACGGCGATTCGCTGTAGATTTCAATAATAATTATTGCAGTATAATTATTATACTTAAATTAATTATAATTATAACAAAAATATTTGACCTCTTGGGATCCTTCAAAAATCCCATTTGTAGCCTCATGATAGCCCAATAGATCCCCACGGTGGAATCGAATCGTTCTGGGACCGAAAACGACACCTAACTCGACCTCATGGTCGAAACCCATAAAAAAGCCCTCCCGTAGCCTCTTTTTAGGGCTGTATCCAAATTGCGGTCACGAGCTCACAGTGCATTAGTGAGAGTAACAACTGCGGCCCCACCTTCGAAAGGTAACATCCGATTTGCGGTCCAAGGTGGAGAGATTGTAAATCTGTCAATTAATACGCGTAGGCTTTGTCAGAAATACCAGCATGTGGGGGCTGCTAAGAATACCGAACTTCAAAACGGTCAGGGTATCATCCAAGTTCACAATGGCTGCACCAGGGAACTCTCCAGGACCAGCACCTTTGACCACCCACGAGGTGCAATAGCTCATGTGCCCAGCTTTATCACAGGTCATACAGACGGCCACGGAATAGAATGGGATTAGAATGCCATTCTATTCCGTGACAGACGGCAAGCTCTTCCGGCCACCTGGTTTTGGTATGCCCATACTTATAAAATTAAATACCAATTTCGTAGCACTGCAGGACGTCCAGGTGGTCAGCCACATCGACCAGGCGCAAGCCCACATAGCACACGCGCTTCAGCTCGACCAGCGCGGGATAGCTCACTTAATGTATGACCGCAATTTGGATGCAACAAGGACCGCAATTCGGATATCCTAGCTTGAGAGGAGTACCGCAACTGGGATATCTACTTCGAATTTGACCGCAACTTGGAAACTGCGCTTTTTAGCCCCACGGAGCCCCACGGGTTTGGGCGATCTGGCTGAAAACCTTGCGGGCACAACTAGATGGTAAACCGAGTATTTCGTCGAAATAACGAGTTTTAAAAGATTCCTACTGCCCAAAACGGCTCGGATGGCGGACGGACATTTCGGTTTTGGGATCTAAACCTCTTGAAACGCATAATGTCAAATTTTGAGGTCAATCGGAATTTTCGGCCTCCGTCGCGATTTCGTAGATGTATCATTCCAAGAATAAACCGAAATTAATGTGAGTTTGAGGTCTCAGCGTACAAACCAAGAGGTGCTGCGAAGTGAGCGCATGCGAGAAATGGCACTTTTTGGAGCACCGAGCTCATTGAAGGCTGCTTGACTGACGAGTTGAAGTGTCCCTGGCTCGGGCACAAGCCAGTACCAATGCCTGTCTCTCGTCGCCTCCTGCAGCCACCCCAACATCGCACAATGCCTCAGGCAACGACTTCGAGACACAACCTCTAAGCTCGGCACCGATTCGTCAATGAGGCTGCCAGGCCTGATCAATGATGTTCACTGCACGCTTTTAGTGGATACAGGAGTGTCAGCCATAGTGATCAGTGAAGAGTTTCTGCCCCAGCAAGATTCAAATTGGACCATCAGATGAATTTGTGCGTCGGGTGTGGAGTAGCGATAACACCAGTGGTACTTCGTTTTCAGCCCGATCGCCCAAATCCATGGGGCGCTAAGGGGCTACGGGAGGGCTTTTCGAAGGTTTACTGCTATGGGGTAGAGCTAGGTGTCGTTTTCGAAGTATTTTTGGACGTAAATCCATTTTTGAGGGCCCCAGTACGATCCGATTTCACCGTGGGGATCTATGGGGCTATAAATGGGATTTTTGAAGGGTTCCAGGAGGTCAAATATTTCCCGCGTAATTTCGTACGCATAAATTATACGGCATAATCCATTTTTCGACACCTCTGGACAAACAGTAGGTGCAGATTTTTTTGTTTTTTCAAAAAATTTTATTGACGCAGAATTAATTTTTGCACAATCAACTTAATAAGTTGATGGTCTACTTCTAAATCCTCGTAACTAAAATTACTAATTACTAATCCTTGTACTAAATTTTAAATTTAGTACGAGGATTAGTAAGTAGTAAATTTAGTTACGAGGATTTAGAAGTATACCTTCGAGGATTTAGAAGTAAAAGAATGAAATTAAATTGATGAAGCATGAAAAATAAATCAAAACTAAATTTAAAATTTAGTTCGCGGATTAGTAAGTAGTAAATTTAGTTACGAGGATTTTGAAGTAGACCATATTATATATAATATATCAAAGTAAACCCTTGTGTAAAATTTGCAGCGTTTTTGTTACATGGATGGTGAACATGTCAACGGGTAACCAGTGAATACCTACTGGATCCGTGACCGGTATCCGTGGGAATTGATGTGTAATGTAGATTACCTCTAGATAGGTAACGGAAAGTTAACATGTGGAATAATTCGACTTGTTAACTTTCCGTTATTGCAAGGTGGATTATTGCGTTATTGCAAGGTGGGTTGCAAGGTTATTCCGTTATTGCAAGGTGGGTTAACTTGCAATAATTATTATTGCAAGGTCGGATTACGACTAATAAGCTCTCTCCGGTGGAATTGCTAACAACTCTCTGATTCAATGTCATGTCATACTCAGTAATCCAGTTTCTATGCGAAAAACTCGATCTAACCCATTACCTTTTTTATCATATACGTCCCGAGTAGGTCGCAGGCGTTTTCATTATGCTTCCGAGTGATCGGAAACTGGGTAATGTGATTTTTATCGACTCTTCTCACTGATTCAGTTACTAATCTTTTTTTTTCTTTTAAATTAGCCATGGCATCAGACACAGGCGGCGTGAAGGCGTTCTCTATCCAGGGGCGACTCTACAGGGAGCGGGAGCGACTCGCTGGTAAAGGGATGACTCCCGCCGAACGGGCATGGCGAGCTCAGTGGCTCAAAGACCAACATTTGGCACCGCACGAGCCGGTCCACGTTCCTGAAATCAAAAACGAGCTCATGAATCCCATACGCAGGCTGTACCGTGCACCTTTGGACGCGTTTGAACGAGCTCTCACGCCAACCGTTGTATGTACCGTTCCATATAGTTTAAATATTCCCTCGCACAATGTGTTAGGACATGTTCAACATCAACTTGTCATGTAGATTACTACACAAGCTGTGGTTGGTTGCAGGGTGAAGGTCCCGCTCGGATGATCAGGTTCCTAACAGCCAAAACTGGGTTTTTTATTACCTTCGTGTACTGCAGTGCCTATTATCTCAAGTACAACGCTAACGTAAGTGTCAAATTTTCCACATAGTCTCCATTTGGACGGATTTCAATAGTTGAGTTCGCAGAGTAAGTTCTGGGCGTTCGGAATCGTATCAGAAATCGAACGCTTCAAGGAATTAAACTGTCCTCTCCACTTTCAGAACTTGGTCCTCTGCAAGCGAAAATGTAGTCCATACGAAGTTAACTCCACGAGATCACAGAAGGAAATGAATCGCGCATGCGTGACTTTCCACAATCGAGGAGGCAGTCTGAATCAGTTCTGGAAGTTCTAAAAACCAGCAGAACTACCAGAAATTCTGGTCCAGAATCGATTCTGAACAAGTTCTGCGTTCGCAGAGCATCAGAACTTGAGTGTTTTATTCCGTAAGCCGAGGTACCCCCACTCTCGGCCATTGCAAGAGGCCATACTGCGCATGCGCCGAACGGTTTGGAATTTTCAGAATTACTCTGCGAACTCACCTAATAAGTAATGGACGTGCACCCGAATTTCGGGTTAAATCATCCTGTGCCATGTTCTTAGAAGTGAAAAAGAAGAAAACATAATTTTTGTGACAAAAAATCTTTCACGTAGTTTATATTCATCTTAAGTTGTCCTGGTCGATTCAATAAGTAGGTAAATGTGTGACGTCATCTATGTGTGTGTTTGAGGGTTGCCAACTCAGAAAACCACTTTTTCCTTAGATTGGTCCCATAAACAACCTCTTGACATTTTTAGAACTAATTTAAATAAAAATAAAAAGTTTTTCTGCTATTCACCTCAATCCACGACCGAATCAAAACATCGCTGTGCTTTAACTGATCCTTCCGTTTTTAATTTTGTTTTAATGGTGGCCAACTTGGCAACATGGCGAAATCGTCAACCAATAGGAGCTGTTCACTGGTTTCCGCCAAAATTCAAATTGCTATTTTTCCATAAATTCGAACGATCTTGCAATTTGTGTTCAATCCCCGTTTCCCCCTTCTATCGATTAAAAAAGAAAAAAAAAATCCAGAAACAAGTCCATTCCTTATTGTCATCCTTGTAAGTTAGCTGACGACAACCCTTGCTACGTCCCACGTTAATATTACAATGCATTTCTAACCATTTTCGGTCCTTGTTTTTCAATATTCTCTCCCCAACCTTTGCTAACGTTTGAGCCTTGGTTTCCAGGATTGGACGAGGAAAGGCGGCTGGCGAGTTATCAGAAATCGGCCTGCTTTGGTCCCAGGTGATCCGGGATACCCTTACAAGCCTACTAAGCTCGCCCCATCAGACTACGCCGAACATGGGTTTAAAACGTCACCGATCTAATAGTAACGTTGGCTCATAATTTTGTATAGTTTGGGTACCATATGGTTTGAGCAGTAGATGAATATCACTGATGTAATTTTCATGTAAATAAAATGCCAGTTAAAATTTGAACTTCAGTTTCAAATTTCTCTCAGTTTGCCCTTGGATGAGTAAAGTAGGGGTCATCCAGCGTTCATTTCCAAACCCGGTGGCTATTGCAGCTGAAATAGGCAACTCAAATTTAAGCCAGAAAATTATTTAGGTGCTTCACTGTGGGGTTGAGGGTCGGGATGAAATCAGACTGTTCTGGAGAATTAGCTGGGTACAACATCTGGTTCAAGTGAAGGGTGCACTTGAGGGGGAAGAAAGGGTCTGGGGAACTTTTATTGTGTTTGTGACGACGTCGAACAGACTATGGATTGTACCGCACTCTTTGCCTGACACGAAGCAATGGATCTGCATCATGGTGGAGTTGGAGGATTGCAGTGTATGGCACAGTAGAGGAAACCTCGTTGCCATTGTTGGGAGTGGAAAACGTTTCTGGAGGGAATCAAATTTTAGAAGAGAACTTAGTGCAAATCGTCAAATCATTGAAGGCCGAATAACCAGTTTGGGCGCTTTGGACTTGACAAGCCAATAAGGTATCTAACGCATTTCAGCCAGGCCTTGAGCCGCCACTTGCCAAAAAGGACTTTACATAATTGCAAAGTGAATATGCTGTCCGCTGAGCAAGCATTTCATTTCGCCTTGGAGAAAAAAAAAAAAAAAAAACTTTTCCGCACACCCGCATTTGCATTTTATATACGCAGGTTGGTAACTTTTATAGGTACTACTGATAGAGGGTCACAGCGTTAATAAGGTGTTGTCATAGTGTCGTGAGAACACAGTGTTGACAGGGAGAACACAGAATCACGGCTGATAGTCAGCTTTTACTCATTGGGAGCGTGGGTGATAAGTGTTGTCTGGCTTGACACTGTAGTTGAGTTTGCAGAGCCGTTGTGACCATTCGGAACTGTTTAGCACACCAGGGCGTTATGAGGGGGTAGCTCGGCTTCCAGGAATCTAACCCTGATGCTCTGTGAACGCAGAGCCTACTCCAAAATCGTTACAGCAAGTAGTTTTTTTAATTTACAGAATGCTTCCTTGTGCATGAAATGTCGCGCCTGCGCATTTTATTTTCTTCTCTGATTTCGTGGTGGTCGCTTCGTAGAGTAATAAGATCTGAAATGCCTAAGCAGGGCCTAAGGGGGGGGGGGGGTTGATGCGTGTTTAAATTCTTATTCAATTCTGAATGAACAGAACTACTCTGCGAACTCCCCTTGTGTTGGATAGGGTTTAGGGTTTTCATTTATTGAGCCAGGATACGAAACAACCCAGAAAATGACAGGGCATGGGAACTTCAGCGCAAAGCTGAATTTAATCAGGAGAAGGGGCAGCCCGGTAGCAGAGCTTGCTGAGTACCTACCTACGCTGTTCGTGCCTCCTCCCTGTATTGCAGGGGCCATGAACTCCTTGAATGATTAAAAAAAAAAAAAAAAAAAAATCGGGAACGGTCATGTTACGAAAACCGATCCACATTGCAGAAAACCCTTCTCTATTATTTATAGGTCGTTAGGAAAAATATACTATCAACCAGCCAGGATCAGCCAGCGGATCGAGAGAGGGGCTCTGAAATGGTATGCCTGAAGGAGTGTAGCCTAAAATGATACTCAGCTGGTCGCCAAAAGGCAGACGAAAAGAAGGGTCGGCCAACAGCCTCATGAAGGGGAGGAGCAGTTCGCTCTATGAGACGACTGGAGGACTACCAAGCTGAGGTAGGAGTTCCTGGCGTCAAGCGATTTCGGGCAACCCCTCATAAAGAGAGACGTCTATAAAAGTAAAACGCTGTAAATTTTACACAAGGGTTTATTATTCTTTGATATAGGTTACTTGTTCGAAAATTAATTCTGTCAGTAAAAAAATTTCGAAAAAACGCCTCCCGTAGCCCCATTTTAGCCCCACGGGTTTGGGCGATCGGGCTGAAAACCTTGCGGGCACAACTCGATGGTAAACCAAGTATTTTGTCAAAATTTCAGGTAAAAAAAAAAAAGAAAAAATTCCTACTGCCCTAATACACCTATGTAATCGCGACGGAGGTCGAAAATTCAGATGGTCCTCAAAATTTGACATTATACGTTTCAAGAGGTGTTGATTCCAAAACCGAAATGTCCGTCCGAGCCGTTTTGGGCAATAGGATTTTTTTTTTTTTTTAATCTAAAAATTTGACAAAACACTCGGTTTACCATCTAGTTGTAGCCACAAGGTTTTCAGCCCGATCGCCCAAACCCGTGGGGCTCTGTGGGTATGTACAGAATGTTTTTTTCTTCAAAATATTTTTGTATTTACTCAGATTAATTTTCGCACAAGTACCTAACCTATTTCAAAGAATAATAAACCCTTGGTAAAGTAGGTATGCAGGGTTTTTTTAGTGACGTGCAACGGTTAAAATGCGCTTTGGCCCGAATCGATCAGTAATACTGATTCAGTATCATGCCGAATGATTTGATACTGATTTTGTTCCTGGACAACCTGAAACACATTTTGTGAAAATTTGATTTACCTACCTATTGACGTATTGAAGAACAGCACAAATGATGCATATTTCTTGAAAGTTCGGGGAAGATTTGTGGGAACGGCTACCAACCAGAGGAGAGACTACGATGTTTACCTATCAGGTAATCAACGGAGTCTCACCTTGAACTTACGCCCGGACGACACATTGTTCACTGATATGGTACCGATGACTCTATTTGCCTTCTGGTGGTCGAGGTCCAATCCCTAATACAAGACTTATCACTACGACTGTAGGTCCATCAACAAGCCGGGTCGGCGGCCCCCAGCTCTCCCCCCTCAGTCGTAGATTGCTATGGCTAGTTTAACGTTCTCAGCAAACGAAGACAATGTTTTTTTTTACCGGTCCACCAGATTTTTATCCCGGTTCGAGGTCCCAAGAGAGGTTCGTTCATGCGATCCCTCGATCTTGTGTGTTGAAGACGGATGTCTCGGCCGCCTTCGTCACGGGAGCCTCTGCTAGGATTCACATAAACGTTCCAACGTTCAGAGGTGAATTGTCAACCGACAAGACAGGTATTACAACACATAATTGACTTTTGGTCAAACATTGGTGTTCTTCCCCGGATTCGAACCAGGCTGATCAGCGCTCCGACTGATTGTAAACAGGCGTCTCGCTGACGCCTTAGTCCACGGGGCTACCCTGTCCCCTTTGCAAAGTTCGGGGAAAATACAATAAATTAATAAAAGTAGAGGAAAACATTGTTTTAAATTTATTTTTTGTTGAAATGTGAGACATGTTGCCAGTTTTGTGCTAAACCTAGCTTTAGAGGCGAACGGGGTAAAAGTGTTCACTTTTTACTCATATTGAAATTGCTTGGGCCCCTTCAAGTTTTCTTCAACACTATAGTGTACCTACCAATATATTGGTATACATCGAACCCCTGGAATCTCGGTTTCCCAAAAATCACCGTCTAAGTTTCACTGAATTGTTTGCCTGTCCATAATTCACGTTTATATCATGCCAAATGTTTTGATGATTAACTCCCATCCGGTGTAAGTAAGTGGCCAGGGGTGTGCGAGAAAATGGGCAACACTCAAAAACCAACAAATCTTGAATAAAAACATTTAATTCTTGAAAAATAGTAAATATGTATACAAAATTAATGCTGTCAACTTTCAAAAGCGAGTAAGTGGCCAGTAAGTGATGAGTTAGTGGCAAGGGGTGGGAGAAAGTGGTCCACAGTAATTTATCTAAAAAAACTGAAAATTCGACCTCAAAACTTCAAGGATTCTAAAATCTATGTAATGAGCTCATCAGTCGGTTCAAGTTCAACACAATGGAACTTACGGCAGATGATTTTGCCTAAATAAAAATATTATACCTACGTCCTCTAGGTGATCCGAAGCCAGAGCCCAAAATTGCTTTAGACCTGTACAAAAACTTCACATCATCACTGCTTACCAAATCCCCTTATTCGAACAACTTTCGGCCTCTTGTACTTCAGGTTTACACTCCAAAGATGAATTTTATCTAATCTGCAATGATGAACACAGCCGCAAAAAAGCCAGTGACTACTTTCACCCTGCGCTCACCTACCAATGAGTCGTCACCTTAAATAATTTCCGCTACCTTCTAGCATCATCGGCCCCACTGTGCAGTGGAGGTGCTATGCTCCCCAAGGGGGAGTTCTGAAGAACAAGAAGGATGATCTACGATAGTACATATCCCCCTGGGGAAGAAATTGAGCAATGAAGGAAGAATAAAGATTGTAATGGGCCAGAATGGCTTCGGATACAATCTACTACGCGGGATATGCATCAACAGGAAAGGCACAGTGTTGGCATGACTGATAAAGTTGTCTGGCATCATATTGCTACGGTTACCAGAGTTAAATGGGTAGACATTGTAGGTAGGAGGCGTACCCAAACTACAGATACAATTGAAGCTGGGAGCAGGCACAGATCCAGGATTTTTTTCTTGGTGATACAGAAGTGAGATCTCCAGCGCCTCACCTGACCATTCACCACCCACTAACATTTTAGTATTTTCAGCTCCCTCTTAATTGGAGTAAACAGCTTCGCTCATAGAACAAACTTTTCGCAAGCGAAAGCAATACAGCTTAATTTACTGCACGAAGTTGAATTGACCTAGGATATCCTAACACTAACCTAACTGACCTCCCCTTCCAGGATCAAGGCTTGAATAAACGGCGATTCCTATAAACGCATTTTAATAAATAAAAATACATGACCATCAAATCAAATTCAAACGTTTTTGGGTGGTAAGTACTATTGTAAGAGGTATAACAATTCCATTTGAAGGCAGTTACGCGAGCATGAACAAATTCGAAAACGAAGAGGGTGAACGCGGGAATGATAAAATCAAAAATCAATAATGATAATTGGTAATGTCTATGATGACGGCTGTGAAATCTACTCCAAGCCGAGGGAATAGTTGATGAGCTGTATAAAACCTAAAATCACAGGTTGCCAGGCGACGAGGACTCGCACCCAGTCCAGTAGAGATCCATAAAGCACATGGGGTTTTTCCCATCTGAAAATTGAAGTTAAGGAAAACCCAACAAACTAACCTACTTGTGAAATAACCGAGTACATCCCGAAGCTTTCGTGCGGCCGATTTATCTGCCGAAGCAGGCCGGCGATGAAGTTATTACCCATCTATTGGTACGGATTTAATCTAATCTTCTCCCAAACCCCACAAACTCTTGAGTGACACTCCACAAGAGTGGAACGTCTCGAGGTGAAACCTCTTGACGTATTATTGTGAATATATAGAATGACAGCCCAAAAACAACAAAAGTGACATCAAAACTCTAGGAGAGTATAAATTTATGGATAAGTGGAATTCTAAGTCGAGGACAGGAAAATAAGGCTTCGGACTGCCCTATGAATAACGTAGTTAAAAGCTCGTGTTGTTAATATCGTTAATATAGTTATATAGTTCTTCTATAATGTAGTTATATCGTTAATGTTAATATAGTTCTAAAATATCAGCTTCAGTTGAATTTAAAAAAAAATGCTTGAATGTAAAGAATGTCAATTAGCTATTACAAAAGACAGAAATTTTATTATGTTGTGGACTTGGGAATCCATGTGTCTCATGAAGTAGGTTGTGAACAAACTTGAGGCTTGTGCTCAACGTGACTAATAATTAGTCACGTTGAGCACAGCTCAGGAATTATTCCTGAGCTGTGGAAGAGCACCTCCATCCACCATTCCAGTGGTTAGACCCCCCCCCGCCATAGTCTGTTGGTTGGTTCATGTTTGTGGTACCGTTTTCGCTGCAGCTATTTATTTATTTATTTTTTTAGAAGTCCTACTGGACCGAAATGGTCTTTTCAAATAAAAATAACGAAAGGGTGGAAAGTACTTGCGGCGCGGATTGAGCATCTTTGTCCGGCTTCACAGGGATTACAAATTTAATTTGGAGCGCCTCATGGAGCAACTGAGCTCGTAATTTCCTTCGAAAAAAAAAAACATCCAGTACCTATTTATTAAAGTAAAAAACAAAACTATTTGTTATCAAAAAGCGAGTAGAAGGGGTCTAAGGCCAGGGGTTGAGTGGCTTTAGCCAACAGCGGATGGCCCCCTAGTTGAATAACAGTTATTCAACTAGGGGGCCATCCAGTAGCACAGTTACTGTACCCAGGGCCCATTTCGATCGCACCCAAACGCCTTGTCAAATTCGTTGGTCCCGTTTCGGTCCCACCAAGTGACACAAAAACTAGTCGCGGCTCATTTCGTCAGCATGCCTCATTTGATGGGCTCATTTCAGAAACTCCGTATTTTTTGGAGGAATTTCGACATTTTTTGTTTACTTAATTTAATTTTCAACTTTTCTGCCTATTTTTCGTGCTGGGTGCTACATTTCGCTCATATACCTACGTCAAACGCTATTTACATAACATTCCAGGTACATGCAGATCGACCTTTCATTTGTTCATGTCATTAAAGACTTTTGATCCGCTAGATTCACTTTTCGTCCCACTGTGCGCCGTTTCATCCCTGATTGCATCACGCCTTCGTTTGATTGGTAGCCCTTTCAAGCAGTTAAGGGCATCACGATTCCAGGAATTTCCAGGGAGAATTTAATTAGGCCTTATTTTCTCATTGCTCATTTACTGTAGATCCCGACGTTTCGAAAGCGTACAAGCTCCCATCCTCAGGGTATCTAACAACAATACAACCAGGCATTAGGCTACATCCCTATTTTACCTAAAATTTATCACCTAGTTTGTACTCACAGGCACTTACTTCATTAGTCATAAATCTCTACGTTACACACATCGTCGTCAACAAGGAAACGCTACCAGGACATCTCACAATCATCAGATGGAAACAGGACACCTGTCATGTGCAATTTCAAATGTTAATTTACATATTAAACTTCATAATTGAAGTTAAGGTATATTATACCAGATACAAAAAACGCTGCAAATTTTACACAAGGGTTTATTATTCTTTGATATACGTTACTTGTGCAGAAATTTAATTCTGTCAATGAAAAAAAAAAAAAAAAATTTTTTTGGATTTTTATCTCAAAAAAATTTTTTTTTGGATTTTTTGTTCAAAAATGTGTCTTTTTCAAAAATGCTGTATTTTTTACTCGAAAAATATTTAACATCCTGGGATCCTTCAAAAATCCCATTTTTAGCCCCACGAATGCCCAAAAGATCGCACTAGTGAAATCGGATCGTTCCGGGACCCCAAAAAATGGATTCTACGTCCAAAAATACTTCGAAAACGACACCTAACTCGATCCCATAGCTAAAAGCCTTCAAAAAAACCCTCCCGTAGCCCCATTATAGCCCCATAGCGCCCCACGGGTTTGGCCGATCGGACTGAAAACCTTGCGGGCACAACTAGATGGTAAACCAAGTATTTTGCCGAAATTTCAGATGTTTAAAAAAATTCCTACTGCCCAAAACGGCCTGGACGGCGGACGGCGTACGGCGGACGGCGGACGGACATTTCGGATTTAGAATGTAGACCTCTTGAAACGGATAATGTCAAATTTTGAGCCCGATCGGAGTCGTCGACCCCCGTCGCGAAAACATAGGTGTATTATTCCAAGAATAATAAACCAAAACGAACGCCACCTACCAAGGGTAAATTTCGGTACGACGGTAACTATTAAATTTTGACATATTACAACAGACATTGACTAGATTCATAGGAACGTTATTAGTATGGTTGAGCTTCCACATTTTTTTGAAAACATTTTTCACGTCGTTAGTTAAATAATTTATATAATAAAAAATTTTTTTTGTTTATTAAAAACTTATTGAATTTTTTTGTTTATTAAAAACTTATTGAATAGTGTTTTCCATAGCCAAGTAATAGGTGTGTCCACCATGGCTGTTAGGATTGCGAATTAGTTGATTCCTTATCTATCTGATACCATCCTAACCTTGTTCGATTTTAAATTGCGGCGTGTTCCTTTTTAATTTAACTAACGACGTGAAAAATGTTTTCAAAAAATGTGGAAGCTCAACCATACTAATAACGTTCCTATGAATCTAGTCAATGTCTGTTGTAATATGTCAAAATTTAATAGTTACCGTCGTACCGAAATTTACCCTTGGTAGGTGGCGTTCGTTTTTTGTATCTGGTATATAAAGTTTAATATGTAAATTAACATTTGAAATTGCACATGACAGGTGTCCTGTTTCCATCTGATGATTGTGAGATGTCCTGGTAGCGTTTCCTTGTTGACGACGATGTGTGAAACGTCGAGATTTATGACTAATGAAGTAAGTGCCTGTGAGTACAAACTAGGTGATAAATTTTAGGTAAAATAGGGATGTAGCCTAATGCCTGGTTGTATTGTTGTTAGATACCCTGAGGATGGGAGCTTGCACGCTTTCGAAACGTCGGGATCTACAGTAAATGAGCAATGAGAAAATAAGGCCTAATTAAATTCTCCCTGGAAATTCCTGGAATCGTGATTACGAAATATGGAGGCCAATAAAAACGAAAGTTAAGGGCATGTGAATCAGGCACAACATCCATCACACGCTATTGGAAAAGCTAATCATTGTAAACTGTGAACTACTCTAAATTATGTGTTCCATATTCTGACATCAGGAAGGAAGGAAGACTGGTCTTTTAAACGTGTCAGTAAAATAAACGCATGATTCAATGTCATATTCTGACTAGGGGGCCATCCCCTGCTGACGCCAGCCAACCCCCGACCGTATCCCACCTGGCCTCAGACCCAACAAATCGTTTTCCCACTGTTTGTAGTGTTTTTGTTTTGTTTTTTGTTTTCCTTAAAGAATACAGATTTGTTGGGGTGGCGGAGAGGGGGGGAGGTAGTCGCTTAGCCTTCGGACACCCCTTGATCCACCACCATCCCAATATCCTGTCAACTGCTCCAACCCCTATTTTTTTCTCCATTTTTGGAGCTTCCATGCGCCGCGTGGCTCAACTTTTTGGTGGTTTCAGACCTTTTCTCGTACTACGGTCGCCAAACTGGATTTTTTAAGACCAATTTCAGATTTTCCTGACATCTAGAAGTGCCCTAGAATAAAGATGAGCATCTTCGTTCTCCTCCTCGTGTTGGAGCTCCAATAGAATAGATGGTTGAAGGTTGCAAATACTAAATTAATAAAAAATTGAAACCTAGCGGAAGAAATTACTTATTATTCTTCATCAAGTTCAACAAAAACGAAATCAAAGGCATAGCAAACCCTTAAGTGTTTTGTGTGTGCGGGCGGGTGTGTGTAACTATCATTTTTAAAAGGACTATTCTGGTTAATTTGAACCAAACATCTAGTACGAGCTGGTTGAAAGGTGATAGTCTCGAACACCTCGTTACCAAAACATGAGATATAAGCGAGTAAAAAATATTTTGTGGTGTGAAAAAGGATACGGATTACAAAACATCTTCTTAAAGTCGACTTTCTCCTTGCAGTAGGGGCATATTTGTTTCTTTCCTACGATGCACCAACCTCTTATGCAGAACTCGTGAAATCTGAAAGCAAGTTAAGGAGAATCTTGACACTCAAAACATTGAGTTGGCAGCCCGGGCTGCCGGTAAAACTCAGAAAATCTACTAGTTTTTGAAATGTGGTAACAATACAGCAAGGTATTCGGAGGATTCCTCCATTTTTTAACGTAAGTCTGAAGTCTGAATTTCACCACGTCAGGATTTTTCGTTCACCTCAACTCACTGTTATGTTTTTGGGCGCTCTCAGACATCGCAAGCGCGGTGAATCGAATGAGACCAACCGGGTGGTGAATTTTGAAATGAAAATTCTACGAAAAGTCACATTTCACACTCGGGATGTACGGTTTGCGGCACTCGACACAGAAATCTATGCGATGTGTTGTAGTAGCCACAGTTTCCCCTGGACCCTCAGTTGTTATAGTATTTGAGGGAAAGAACCAGAGGGTAAAAAATTTTTACCCTCTGGTTCTTTACTAAAAATAACGATTTCTGGTGTCATTCAACATTTTCATATCTCTAGAAGGGGGTATTTCTGAAACTAAGCCCTACAGCGACTGGGAGTTGGTCTCATTCGATCAGCGCACAAAATCTGAAGGATATCTCAGCACTGCATTGAACGACCAGACGACAATGACGTAAGATGAAGGAAATTTACGTTTTCTGGACAAATTAAACATTCGGCTAAGGAAACCCACTCGTCTATTTTCAGGAAGCGGTCGCTATAACTACCGGTAGTACCAAGTAGGTAAATGATGTGTGTCTGGGTCAATCAATGTCATTTGAGGCGACCTCACACCTCGTGTTGTTCATTTAATTTAATTTAATTTATCTATTTAAACAGAACGGGACGAGCCCAATATAATACAGGTTTTGTATACTACTGGTGGGACAATACAGGATACAATGAGGAAGGAGAAAAAATAAAAAAAGGTCAATAATAAATTGTAGCAACAAAGAAGTGTTTTAGGCATTGACTTATTGCAGCAGTAGAAGGGGACGGAGAAGAAGATTTCGTATGGTCTTTTTTACTGCCTGAAGAGGGAGAAGAAATAAGTCGATGGCGGGGAAGTTTGTAGCAAGGAGATTCGCCAGGCGGGGTAGGCGAGATAGAGGACTATGCCGCATGTAGTTTGTACGCGAAAACGGGACGGCGAATGGCGCAGAACGGGAGCCCGGACGAGATGGGTGTGGCCCGATCTGGAGAAGAGGGGCGTCCAGCCGACCAGACAAGAGGCCGTGGAGGAGGGAGATGTCGGCGACGAAGCGGCGATCGGAAGGCCTCAAATACTGGAATGTACCTAGTACTCAGCTCCTCAGGTATCCAGAGCTTGAAGGACAGGAAGCACAAAAAGGCCAGATGCACTCGCTCCAGCCTATCTATATGGCACTGGTAGAAAGGGTTCCAGACCACACACACAAGAAATCCATGACTGGAAGTACGAGGGCCTTGTAAAGAGTTATCAGGGCTGGGATGGAGTCAAACTCCCTAGCGCAACGCCTCAAAAACCCGAGAGCACAGAACGCATGAACAGCGACCTCAGCTATAATATAGCCATATAATGGTCATTGAAGGTTAGACAGGTATCCAGAAAGACACCGAAATCTCGGAAACTCTCCAGTCTAGCCAAACGCTCACCGACAATGATGAAATAGTGTTGACATGGCGATAAGGTGCGGGAAAACAAAGGTGTGGAGCACTTGGAGGGGTTGATGGCGAGACCATAAATAAATAAATGAATTTTTGGGAACGGCTACAACCAGCGGAGAGACCACGATGATTACCTAGGTAATCAACGCAGTCTCACCTTAAACTTTGTGACGATGACCGAGTTCTGACGTCATCATCACGGTGTTGGCGTCGGAATCGGCCAACCCCGATTTGGCGCCCCTCTCTCCTGGTGGACCGGGGGTGTTGCATCCTGACGTAATTATTGGTGGATCTCCGTCACCTGACGCCCCTTCTTGTCAGGGGAACGTTGGGGCGGGGAGGAGGAGAGGGAAAATGAAGCAAGACCAAAAATGAATTTTTCGATCTTCAGCTCTCGTAGCAATCATATTAATTTAACAACCTCGTGTCTTTTATTGCCGGTGTCATTTTTGGCCAACGCCCACGACTCCACTTCGGTGACCGGTGAGACCTACCTGGTTTTATTTAATTCTTGATTCGCTTCATTTCCTATTTTTCCATTTCACCATTTTGCCACCTGGCCCAGTTTCCGTTTATTTGCGAGAGGTTTTATTCTTTACGAATAAACCTCATTTTGTTTCACTTTTATATTTTCTTTTTCATTTTCCTTTTACCTTCATTTATTTCTACCCAGAGCAGGGATATTGGGTATTTTATAATTTCATTGCGATCCAACGATCAGAAGTTATTTAATTTCCTTTCTAACTCCACGTTGTCAACCACGTGGAGAGGTAACCTTTTGGTTTTCAATTTTACTTTGGGCACCCGATCACTCGATTTTTACCAATCGTGGGATCGGCCAACGTCGCAACTTACGCCCGGACGACACATTGTTTACTGATATGGTACCGATGACTCTCTGATTTGGCTTCTGGTGGTCGAGGTCCAATCCCTAATACAAGACTTATCACTACGACTGTAGGTCCGTCGACAAGCCGGGTTATCGGTGGCCCCCAGCTCTCCCCCCTCAGTCGTAGATTGCTGTGGCTTAAAGTTCTCAGCAAACGAAGGCATGTTTTGACAGGGCCACCAGAAATTTTTGCAGTGCCAGAGGACACCCAAGAGAGGTTCATTCGATCCCTCGACCTTGTGTGTTGAAGACGGATGCCTTAGTCACCTTCGCCACGGGAGTCCCCCCCCCCCCCCCCCCCCATGGTGAGACCATTCCTTGAACACCATGAGAGCAAACAGTCGAGACTGTCCTGCAAAAGAAGGCAATCTGCAGGGGGATGCTATGGAACAACTTGTGGTCATCAGCAAAGATCATAAAGTCAGCGCCTGGAAGAACCGCCAAAACGCCATTGATGACCAGAATAAAGAGAACGGGGGGCCCCGTGGTACACCAGAGGTTGCAACAAAAGGCCTGGAGATGACATTGCCCATCGGCACACGGAGCCCGCGACCCGCAAGGTAGTCACGTAGCCACTCAGGAAGGGGGTCAAACACACTCGAGGACAGAGGCAAAAACGCTATGTGGCAATCTGTCAAATGCTTTGGCAAAATCTGTGGCAATCATGCCCACCTGAGCTACTGATGCGTGAAAATTACTCCTGGAAGGAAAGCTGGTATGTCACTTATACGCTATCCTGGACGCACCCCTGCATTGTGCTCTGAGCGCCGAGAAGATGTCATAATCTGAGGAGAGTCCAGTCATCTTAAAGTGGGAGTGAGCAGAATTCTTCTGACAAAACTTTGCGTTGTTGTGAGACAAATGGTTGTTTGATTCAACAGAAAGGTACGTGTGAGGTGGCCTCAATTAACAGTAACAGCAGTGATTGGCCCAGACATACATCATCAGTAACATTTTGCCGAAAATAAACGAGTGGATTACCAAGCCGAACTTCCCATGTTTGTACTCTATTTTGAGAGCAGTTTACAGAGGATTTTTTTTTCACAAAGATTCGTTGATGAAGCACATCGTGAATTTTGAAGGATCGGCTCAAAATAAAATCAGCAACCCGACTAATTGAATGCGCCTAAAAACTTATTCATAATATTCGGGATATTATCCCGAATTCGTTGATTGAGAAGGATACACATGTTCACATGAGAGTTTGTAGGTGTTTTCCAAGATCCCCTCTTCATCTGTAGAGACTAGAATTCTGTTGCCGCATACTGCACAAACGTTGTCGTCTAATGCACGGGTCGGCATGCCCTCTTTGGAATAGTACTGTAACAAAACAGCAAATTGTAGCAAGACGTAAAAACCACGTAGGAGCCAGACAGAAGGAGAGTACTTTAATGTAATTTCGTTCATGAGAGTCCATTTTTCTTTGGAGTGAAAATATCAAAAAGGAGCGGTTAAAATACAGTATTAGGGAATGCCGCTGGCTCATCAAATTCGTTCGGAAAATAACGAGAGCGAAAATATTTGTACTAACATAGAGTTGGCAGAACTCTATTCGGCATGTGCTTACCCCAATGTGGGAGGCCATTTTATCACTAGAGATTTCGGCGAGGTCTTGACCAAGAACGCCGTAGTAGAGACCGTAAAATACGAACAGAATCGCCATATCCATCATTGTTTGAGGTTTTATGTCAAAAATGCGATTTATGCCCAACATAGTGAACACGAAAATCACATATCCAATTATTCCTAAATAGTAGCTCATCTTGTAGATGAAATAGAACCACTTGTAGACTAGTCTGAAACAAGTAAACTACTCATTATACACGTTCATTGTTTGTCATATTTAGTGTCAAATTGAAAAAACTACAATGACAAAATTACCTCGGTGTGGTCCCGTGAATGGGTCGTTCGATTGCCTTTCGAACTATAAAGGCACTGGTACACGAGAACAGAAGCCAAAAGAATATGAACCTCCACCAGTGATTTTTGAGGCACATTCCAAGAGGTATCAACCACATGCAAGCCAGTGTGACCAACTGAAAACGACATGATAATGAAGGAACAGGATGAAATTCAATTAAAATGAGAGGCAACTGGTACGAACTTGGTATGATTTGGGATATCTCTTCTTCCATTCTACAAGTAAAACTTGAGCAACTATGACAGTGACGAAGAAGATAAGAATCATCTCGGCGTGCATGGATTCATGGCCTTTGTGGAGATTGTGTATCCGGGCGATCTCCAGCCTGGAAGACATTGAGAAGTTTTATCGATCGTTTGAACCTGACAGATGCTTGCACACCTCATGATACTTAGACACTAGGAAATAGCTTAGACGGGTTGATCTGCGTTTAATGTTGTTTACCATGTTTCGGACACACAATCGAACGCAACCATTTGCAGAATGCGGGGATTTGCGATTACAGGGCAAATTTGAGTGAGCCCTCAGCGGACTGTGAATGAAAAGGGAAGTCAACATACCTTTGCAGCTCTTGAGGTGTAAGTTCATCTCGGCTCTGAAAATATTAATAACTTGAATAAGATTAAATGTAGACATAGAGGGCTTAACTTTTTTGTAGGGCGCTCACTGGCGTACACTGTAGTGGCGCCGCTCAGGCTTATCAAGAGGCAAAACAAGGGAGTACTGGAGCCTTTCATGTGGGCGAAGGAATTGAGTGGGACACCCATGAACAGAGTCTACGTTCAAAATTATTTCGAAAGCGATAACCCGACTCGCCTCGACTCGCTACTTAACGCCCTTCAAAACCCCCACATGTAGCCGCGTTGAGGCCCAGAAGGTGAACAATGCCAATGCCAACTGGTCTTCCACAGGGATCTTGTCCGAGCCCGATTCTGTTTTTGGCTTTATGAACGATCCATGTGGGAGATGATTCAATCGTTTATGCTGATTATTCGACGTTTCTGTGTTCAGATAACGATTTTAACATCCTGGACACAAAGTCACGACACCAGGTAGAGTTGGCGGAGACATGGATCACAGTCAACAGATTGAAGGTCAACCCGAATGAAATGAGCACCGTCGTTTTCACAAACAAGAAGTTGGAGAACAAGGTACATCTGAAATCGGTGAAGGTCTTAGGGTTTAATCTGGACTCGAGCAGGCGTTGGGCCAACCACACTAAGAATGTCGTAGCAAAGGTGACGAAGAATGTTTTCTTGCTCTGACGTTTGGCACCCACAGTATCACAGCAGGTTCTGCTGCTAGCTTACCTTAGATGCATATATTGCTGTGAGGAGAATCAACTGAAGCCGGAAAAGTCTTCCGACTCCAGAAGAAAGCAATACAGAGCGTCAGGAGTGTCGTAACGAGCCCATGCCAAACCAACATTTCAAGAGACCGGCGTAATTGCAGTACAGTAGACTCTCGGTATTTCGTAGTAGAAGCTCGGTCCCTTGATCTGTCACTATATCAAAGTTTTCCAATGCATCGTGGTACACTCGGTACATCGAAGCTGAACGAAAGGAAGGCCGTCCGCCAACACGCACGGCGGCCGCCCGGTACCTGCTCAACTCTCGGCATATCGAAGTTTCACATTCCCCCACCTAATCGAAGCTGTGGATTCACGTTGGTGGTTGGCCTTACGATGACACAAAGCCACAACTTATACTGAAGGAAGCTTGTACATCCGTAGAAAAGCTCCACAAAGTTTCTTTACAGGCAGAAGTTGGGCCTGACGCTCTCATTATCAACACAATTTTCAGTATTTCGAATTTTTCCCTCACGCCTCTCAATAATTCGAAATTCGGTATATCGTCGGTTACACGGCATCATGACATAAGTCCATTTTTGGCTGTTTTGAGTTAGTGGTGGGTTTGAAACTATTTTTTTGTGCCTGATCGATTGGAAGCATTAGTTTCACGGAAAAGTCAACAGGAACGCTAGTATCATCGAGTTTGTTATCACGACAGAACTCAGCTGTTGCAGATCATGGCATAAGTCATCTTTACCAAAGGGAGTCGCGCGCATCATGTGGTTGGAGTTATGCTGTGATAACGACTGCATTTTCAGATCTGAACTGAGTTATGCCATGATGATCTGTTTCCTTAGAACTAGTTTTTTGTCTCTCCAGAAAAGTTGAAAAAATGGAATTATGTCATGATGCCGTGTAACCGACGATATCGAACCTCCCGGTATAAAGAAGTTTTCCCTGGCCCCTTCAACTTCGATATACCGATAGTCTACTGTACATGGTTTTTTTTTTTTTTTTTTTTTTTTTTGTGTACACCTACAGACGAGTGGAATCCCTTCAATACAGACAAGACATCAACGCCTACGGAACAAGAAAAAGAAGACAGATGGAGGTCCCTTTCTGTCGACTAGCAGGATCTCAGAGCCGCCACACCTGCTTGGGACCCACCTTCTACAACAGGATCACAATCAGCAGGAGAAGGCTTAGAAGAAAACAATTCCCAAACTACTCAAAACAAGTGCTAGCCAAAGCAGCACTACATAATATGGAAGAGTTCTGCGAGCTAAATTTTTCGTAAGAGACAAGTACTTAGTTCCCAGTTGACTGTGTATTATTTTATAATTTTCATTAGTTTTAGTAAGACGAATAATGATCATGACCATTGCTACTAATTTTGTTTGTAAATAGTCAGATGATGCTGTGTTGTAGTCTACCTTATTATAATATAATAAGGTAGATATTATTGGAGCTGCAGCCCTAGGAGGAAGAGGAGGGGGACACGACTTATTCTATCTGAAATTGGTCTTAAAAAAATCCACTTTGGCGAGCATAATGCGAGAAAAGTCTGAAACCACCAAAAAGGTGCTCCACGCGGAGCATGGAAGCTCCGAAAGTAGAGAAAAACAGGAAATTAAACTTTTTCTAAAAAATTTGAAAAAATACCAAACATCCGTTTTGGCGAGAAGATGACGAGAAACATATGAAACCACCAAAAAGTTGCTCCACACATCGCATGGAAGCTCCAAAAGTGGAGAAAAAATAGGGGTTGAAGCAATTGAAAGTATATTGGGATGGTGGTGGGCCAAGGGGTGCCTGAGGGTTAAGCGGCTGAAGAAAAAAAAAACCACACTATATGGGAAAACGAGTTGTTGGGTCTGAGGCCAGGTGGGATACGGTCGGGGGTTGGCTGGCGTAGCCAGCAGGAGGTGGCACCCTGGTTGAATAATTAATATTGTAAGGCGGCAACTGAACAAGATCACACAGGTTCCAAAACCAAAATTTGTGCTCCTATAATTTCAAACCCAACAGACCAAATGAGATCTATGCCTTATGGGTGGAAACTAATAGTTCCATCGAGGCGCCCGCCGACACTCGTCCCTCCCAAAAGAAGAGGGACCCACAACTCCTTGACTCCCACCATCGTTTGGTCAACAGCCCGTGGAGCTCGGTGAGATTCAACCCTTTGATGGAGGCGTCGGCGTCTTCAGCAGTCGCCATGGAGACGACTCAGTAGCATCTTGCCCCGGCCTTTCGGCGTTAGTGACCACTTTAGCAGTCCCAAACCTTATCCTTTCGGAGAGGCTTTGCTTCGTTACCAAACGGGCGACGTGCAAGGCGGCGGTACGAGCTTATAAACGTCTTGTGGAACAGAGCTTCTTTGGCTGCGTCATCGTCACGTTCCGGGTCCTGCAGTTCGCTGAGAGGATCGACCCAAATCGTCCACGCCGGCCTCCATGGAGGCGTCGTTGTTCGAAACGATGGCCGATGACGGGCTGCAGGGGACGCTGCCATCGGACGAGCTTCTCGGCGTCGCCGGACGTTTTCTCCTCAGCGTTCTCTCGTTGAAGGTCGACGTGACGGGTGGTGTCGCTAGACCCCGACGAAGTCCCCTTTTGGCAGTACAGGTTCCCTTCATCTTCTCTTCCACAGGAGCGTCAATATTTTTCTCTGGCACGAGCGCCGATATCGTCTTAACCGGTGGATACTCGACGGGATGGGGCTTTTCAACTTCGCAGTCCACTTTGGGCGTTGGAGTCTCATCCTTCTTTTCTTCTTCTCGCTCAACGCTCGCTGATCGACAGCTTCCTCAGCGATGCACTCAACGTCCTCCATCATGAGTTCCGCATCCTGGAATAGCTCTTCTTCTTCATCTTCGAGTTCTTGGTCATCACCGTCGAGTTCTTTGGGGCCACCCATTTCCGTCTTCGTGGAGCCTCTTTCTTCTTCCACCACCGACCCTTCCGAGGCGACCTTTCCAGGGTAAGAATCCTTTAAGTTTTCCGTCCCCGTTATTTCGTCAACTTCAGCTGGCGTCTGGGACGTGACGGACTCCATTTCTTGAACTTCGTCCTTATCTTCGGATTGGGCTTTCGGCTTCCACTCTTCCACTGGCAACCTTCTACCCTGGAAAAGACAATCCAGTAACAGTTGTTCACCGTACTTCTTCGTCAGTCTATCGAACATCTCGTCCAGAGCCCGGCCAAAACAATCAGCGTCACGACGCTTCCTCTGCGTCGCTGGACCATCCATCCTTCCATCCTCAACTGGCCGCGGGTCGAACACTTCTGACACCAACCCTGACCTTCTGAATCGTACTCCTATAATTTCAAACCCAACAAACCAAATGAGATCTATGCCATATGGGTGGCACCTAATGAGATCTATGCCATATGGGTGGCACCATGGAGGCGCCCGCCTAACAACATTTTACCTGATCAATGAATTGACAATAGTAATGTTTGTACCTACTAAAAACGACTACAAATAAAGATGAATTGAATTGTGGGTTCAACTAGCAGGAGAACCGAGTATTGTGTCAAAATTTCCGATAACAAAAATATTTACTGCCGAAAACGGCGTTTTTCGAATCGACATGTCATGAAACACATAATGACAATTTAGAGGCAAATCAATAATAAATTAATCAGCAAGCAGGTAGTAGCAGTAGTAATCCTAAGCATCCATCCCCAACTTCCTTTTCGGTAGTAGGAATTAAATTCCTAGTATCGAAAAGGAAGTTGAAAACAAATTTAAAAAAATACTCCTTTCTCTACCTCGTTGGCCCCCAAAGGTTTACGCCTGATCGCACTGCAACGTGGAGATCTTTGTAGGGAGGGAGGTTTGGCTACTGAGCCGATTGAGGTGTCATTTTCGATATTACTTGGATATAGAATTAATTGGTTAATATCCCAGATATGTACGAGAACACTAGAACTGTGCTCAGGTTGAGAAAAAATGATGGCCCACACGTAATCCAATTTGCAGCGTGTATAACAATATTATGCTACACCTAGCTCCCACCGGGCTTAACTCTCAAATCTGGGATTCGAAATGTCCCCAAAAAAAGCCACCTATGATGCGGATAACAACCACACATGCAGTTCAGCAGACTAATGCGGCACAAGACTATGCACATTTCAACTTCGTCAATAATTTCGAGCGATTCACCTGCATGTGCTCAAGATTGACATAGGTAATATCCCAATAATATATAAAACGTCACCAAGCAAGCCCAAGCACGATTTTCACGTGGACAACTTACTTTGTTCTCCAGAGACTGGATGTAAATTTGGTCTTCGGCATGCATTATGAAGACCTTTTAACAACCGCTAAGTGCAATAAGTCATCACACAGTACATTAATCCTCTTTAATCATAACCGAGCCGTCGATGCTGTTTGCATGTTTGGCGAATCAACAACAGAGGTTATTAGCGTGCCCGGTTATAGCGCGGATAACATAGAGCTTCTCAAGGAGACAAAAGAAGAGGAGGTGGCACTCGATCCTATTACAGGTTCGAATATAATATTCGAACCTCCTTGCACTCGATTGGTGAGATAAATCCGAGGTAGCCAAAAATATTTCATTTCTTTAGACGATAAGCGATGGACAACGCGTGACAAACGATCGCTTCAATCGTATTCATTCAATTTACAATTAGTTGTTTACAGTCGATCCATTTTGAAACAACATTGCACTTTTGACAAAAGATAACGGGAACCTTCCACGCCTCGTTGATAGGGATGTTACATCGGCAGCATGCAATCGATTACGGTCAAGATCGATACTACCAATCTATATTGGGATCTGTGGTATCGATAGTTTTTTTTTAGAAGGAAAGCCTTGCGGAAACACTTAAATGCAGTATAAGGTTTGACGGAATGTTAACAGAAATCGCCGGAGACATGCGCAGTTTAGAAACAGTTACTGCTGTTCCAGGTCGATCGTAGGTTGACAGCAGTTGGACGGAAACCGACTGCTCGAGTATGTGCGGTCGGGTTCTGTCGACAGCTGTCCAACTTCTGTCAACAGACGCAGTCAGACCTGGAACAAACCTAATATAATTGTAGTTGAGTATATATAATGATTATAGACAATCATTGTCTAAGAAGAGTAATACTATAGTATATAATATTATTATTATTATTATTAATATTATCTTATATTATAAGAGTATAAGAATATTATACTCAGTATAATATTAGAGTATAATAATATTATATTCTGACAACTATATTATAGTTGTCAGAATTTCAGATTGTCTCACTCATCAATCAAATAGGAGATATTATTCAGGAAAACATCGGAATTTGTCGCTATCATGAACGATCTCTGGTAATAATAACCCGATTTTAAGAAACGTTTTTTGGAAAAAAAGTTTTCTATACAACGTTTGTCCGTAGTTTGGACAGATCTTTCAGTAGTTTAATCTGTGGATCTGTCCGACATCTAAATGGGACCTCAAAAAATGGAGTAGGTATGCATCCAAAACTACACGGAAAACGACACCTTATTAAATAAGGTCAAATTTTGATCTCCTGGGATCCCTCAAAAGTACAATTTGTAGCCCCATGAAAGCCCAATAGATCCCCACGGTGAAATCGGATCGTTCTGAGAACTCAAACAATGGATTCTACTTCCGAAAATACTTCAAAAACAACATCTGATTCGTCCCGATAGCCGAAAACCTTCAAAAACCCCTCCTGTAGCCCCTTTTTATCCCCACAGAGCCTCACGGGGTTGGGCGATCGGGCAGAAAACCTTACGGACACACCTAGATGCAGAATTGAGTACCCAGGTCCACCTAGTATCCAGCTGGATACCTACTATACCTACATATTGGTTGTCAAAATTTCAGATCTTTCCTACTGACGGATGACGTACGGTAGACGGACTCTATAGCATTTTTGGAATCTACACGGCATGAAACATGAAAGCCAAACTTTTTTTAATAAAAGAAAAGAAAAACATTAAACGTTTTTAAATTCAATTTTGATTTAGGTACCTACCTATGTCATATCATGGTTACCTACCTATATATGGAATGTCCGGCCATGTCTGTAACTCTACGCCACAAATTACATTGAAACTTTGGTGCACGAAAACCCTTCAAGAACTCTCACAAAACCCCACGGAGAGAGAGTGTTGATAACGTAGCTGGTAAGTATTTCGTAAAAATTTCCAATTTTGTTGAATCGTTGATGGGGTTGAATCGATCATCAAACGCTGAAATCGACCGTCGCTGTTAATAATCGATTCAGTTTCCGTTGGGAGAGTTGTGTATTTGGTTGTTTATGCATGAACGTTGTCCTCTTCTTCAGTGCAATTTACATTTAATGTTCACGTTTCTTTTTCCGGCTCGTTACCTATTTCTACTAAACGGATCTTGTTCTTAATGTCTTGAAGTCACTGGAGCTGTGACTGTCGTTCCTGGACGTATCGGGAACTCAACACGATCGTCGTCACGGCGTTCGTACCGTCCAAAGTGTTAGGTCTAGCCTAACGTTTTTTTCACCGTGAAGAGCTCTACAATCTACAAAAATAGAGCGACAAAATAAAGGTACGTTTTGAGGTGGAAAATGGTTCGAAAACACGTAACATATGTGATGGAAAAGGATTGATTAGAGTTATTTTGAGCTTCTGATGACGAAGCATCGCTCACGGCAGCAGTTAGCTATTATGTAATAGTATATAATATTATATAATACATTCAGCACCAATTTCTGGGGAGGAGGCTTACAACCCGATTGCTCCCCATCGAGAGGTTTTGAAGGGGTTGGGTCGGAGGCTCGGCTGATGTGTCGTTTTCGAAGAAATGATGGCCGTTGAAGCGTCCTGACCTGGCCGATCACTTTACTCCTTTGCAGCATTTAACAAATAATGAACCATGGTTTTGTCTATTTTCCCCTTTGTTTCTAATACAACTGTTTATGTGAAAAACGCAAATATCGTATACCTTCCCCTTCATCGCTCTCCACGGCATAAACGGAAACGAATGGTTCAATTCACAATTTGTTTTCCTGCTTGAGGGTTTTAAAATCCCAGCGTTAGTGCATCAGATGATCCACTTCAACAGGCTGGCTCTCGCCGACGTAAAGGGAGGTAGGTACCGAATTCGCCCTACCCGTAGCGCGAAACAACACGTCCTTAGTGTGTACCCAGCCGGAGGCTCTGTGGGGATTCTATGGGGCTGTAGTAGGCTAATTTCTAAACTTTAAATCCTCGCAAAAGTGTTCGAGGGGCTCTTATGTGACGTTTTCTTCCCACTGGTAAATGGTGGATTTGAGGTCGGAGGGATGATGCTTCGGTGGTTCGAGGTAGCTCTACATCACTGGTCGGCGTCAGTTTGTTAAGGTCGGTTCTCTCCCACTTCTGTCTTTCCACAAGGATCCCACCTGGGGCCGATCCTGGTTAATCTATTCATCAATGATCTGAATGATGCTCTAGGGGATACACCAAGATTATTTTTCGCCGATGCCCTGAAAGTCTATGGGGTGGTACGGGACTTAAACGACTGCTACATACTCCAATTCTCCCTCGACCGTCTTTCTCTGCGGTGTCTGCAAAATCACATGACTATCAACGTCGCCAAATGCGCGGTCATATCATTCTCTCGCCGGAACCTTCCCCTCGCATTTGATTACACTCTGAGAGGGTGTGTTTTGACCAGGGTGTCCGAAGTCCGTGATCTGGGCGTTCTTCTCGACCAAACACTGTCGTTTGTTCCTCACATAGACGCCATTTCTCACACAGGATGCTTGCCTTTGTGTGGAGGGCCTCCCGGGACTTCAGAGATATTCGTGCTTCTGTCGAGCCTCGTTGGTGCGCCCGTTGCTTGAGTTTACTTCGGTTATTTGGTCCCCGTATTATTTGGAGCACATCAGCACCGTCGAGAGAAATCAGCGGAGATTTCGGTCTTGACTCCCACTTCCCCATGGAACATGGCGAGGTTTCCGCCTTTCTTCGGCTGCAGTCTCTGGAGACTAGGAGGAGGCAAAATGACGTCATCTTCGTATACAAAGTGATTCATGATATGGTGGAGGCGCCCGAGTTCCTTTCATCGCTGAACTTCCGAGTCCCTCCTCGACCTACTTGCTCGTCTGAACTGTTTGAAGTTCCAACTCATCGCACAAACTACATGTTTCACTCACCAACATCTCGGATGATGAGAGCCGTTAACCAACTCCTTAATGACGTGAACATTTTCTGCACTATAAGAACTATCGAACATCTATTTCCCGTTACATAGGAGTCGATAACTTAATTATCTTTGTATATTGGTCGTAGCCCGTGATGATTAAATAAATAAATTAATTAATTAACGTCATGAGGAATGTGCCTTGAATTGTTGCAGAAACGCCCGTCATGCCTGTTGTCGTGGCCAGCAGCCGTCCGGGCGCGAATGAGGGCGGTACACGTATGTTCGAGGCGCTCAAAAAACACATCATGCGGGAGCGCCAAAAGAAAAAAGAAGGTTTTTACATTTGTATTCCGTCCACTTATGCATTCGTTAATCTTTAACCTACACTCGTCTATGTACAATGCGAATCATTTTTCTCAGAACAAGAAGCTGATGCGGAAGTGGAACGACAGAGAAAGGAACGAGAACTTCAGCAGAAACAAGATGTGATGACATTGGAGGAGAATCGGGAGCAGATTGCGAAATTGGAGCAGACTCTGGCGCAACTGAAAGACGAAAAACACAAACTCTTCCTTCAGTTGAAGAAAGTGCTTAACGAGGACGACAACCGCCGGCGTCAGCTCATCAGGCAGCACAACGAGCCGACCCCAGCATCTGTCGCCCCGTCAACAACTTCAACCACGTGAGTTCTCTCATTTCCATCTATTTCAATGAAATGAAGGTACCCTCGATTCGTATTTGACCGAGTTTTCTGTGAAAATTATCATTTCAAGGTCTAAACCTCCTTCCAGAACCACCAGCAACGAACCCATGGAAATGTATGGGATGTACCCTGCTCAACACGTTCCCATGGGTGGCCATCTTACTCACCTCGTCATGCCGTCGAACTACCCCCCTCCACCTATGAGCAACCGCGAGCCGATCTACAAAGTGCCGCCTCCTCCCAACAGTTTCATGCCCGCCGCTCCGGTAAGTCGCGGCTTCATTTACACCCCAACTATATTATAATTCGTGAAATTTCATTGTTGACACCTTGCATTTCCTTGCTTTACAGGGTGCCATGAAGCGCCCCAGGTCCCCTTCGCCGCCGCCGCCGTTGCAGAACTTTCATCAAAACTACAACCAAAAACCGGCACCTACCCAACCGCGCGTAACCTACCCAAGTGTGTAAACTTTTGGTTTATTATTCTCGGAATAATACCCCTGTATAATCGCGAAGGAGGTCGGAAATTCTGATCGGTCTCATAATTTGACATTATAATGTCATAAATACGTTTCAAGATTCCAAAAACAATATGTACGTCCGCCGTCTGCCGTTTTGGGTGGTAGGATTTTTTTTTTTTTTTTTTTTTTTTTTAATCTGAAATTTTGACAAAATACTCGGTTTACCATCTAGTTGAACCCGCAAGGTTTTCAGCCCGATCGCCCAAACCCGTGGGTCTCTGTGGGGATAAAAAGGTGCTGCGGGAGGGGTTTTGAAGGTTTTCGGCTTTGGGGTCGTGTTAGGTGTCGTTTTCTAAGTATTTTTGGACGTAGAATCCATATTTGGGGGTCCCAGAACGATCTGATTTGGATCTATGGGGCTTTCATGGGGCTACAAATGGGATTTTTGAAGGATCTGGGGAATAGAAGTCAAACAAGCATAATCCATTTTTCGAGGTCTCACATTTGTCCAAACATTGTGCAGATTTTTTTTTTTTTTTTTCGAAAATATTTTCTTCGGAAGATATAAAAATTAATTGTTGCACAATTTTTCTTTATGAATAATAACCCCTTGTGTAAAATAAACAGCGTTTTTTTTTTGGTGGAACTTTCGGAAACTGGCGAATTTTAACAGTATTTTCGCATTTTACTAGTTGGCCATAATGGCCTTGAAAAAGCCGTCAATGGAATGGAATGGAGAGAGATACAAGGTACTCAGTGCGGTCACTGCTAATGGTTCAAATTATTCAAGATTTTTTTCGGATTATGGATAATTCAAAAAATGGGTAAAGTGAGTTCAACGTCAAGATTTTGTCCAATCGGCCTGATGTGACGGGGCGCTACGTAGTAATCATATAATATATGAGTGTATATTATACACTATAGTATTCGTTAAACTTTTCAATTAATGCCGGTAAAAATCCCATGTTCTTCATCAGAATTCGAGGCAGCGGTCATCTGAATATAGCTCCAAGTAGCTAACGCTCATAACCACTCGGCTAATCCGGCAATATATTTTTCCCTCCATATAGTAATAAAACTTCTCCTTTCCAGAGAGTGGCAACTACAATTACTACCATCATAATTCGGGGAACATGCCAGCATCGGTACCTCCTCCCTCACAGCCGCCTGGGTATGGTTACCCGGGACAACCGTACGCGCCTGCGACCAGTCGAGCCGAGTTGCCCCACGCTGACCCCCAAGTCTCCTCCAAACACCCCATCTATTTGTCGCAGCCTCTTCCCAGGCCCAATCTCAATACAGGTACCTTTTTTTTTTATACCAAAGCGCGTTGTTTGCTACAACCCGCACAATTGTTCATTCTTCTGAGCCCACTAGTTGTGATGTCCTCTCAAACTTACAGTTTCCCACTGTAAGTTATTCCTGTTCTTTATTGAATCGGTGTTTTTACTGCTATAAGAATGTAGTTTGTATTGAGTGTTTTAGCCTTGTATTTCTTCAGTGTTTCGAGTCGTTGCTCTGTAATTGTGGTCACTACTTACACCTCTGTAGCTCTCACTCTGTAGGATTTACGTCACAACTTGACTACGAGGGGGGGGGGGGGGGGGGGGGCTGAACGGTCATGCAGCAATAATTGGCTACTAAATCTGAAGATACAGTGTAATTGACAAAAGTTCCTGAAGGGTTTCCAACATAACTGTACTAAGGTTTGGACCTTGAAGAGCAACGAGTATAAAATTTCTGATATCCTTATCAGAACCCCTGATTCAATGTTTTTAATGAACTTCGTGTTTTCGTTTTCTAAAATTGGTCAATTCATCAAAATCAATCCAATCCATTCAATTGTTGGACGAAAACTAACTATTTAGTTGAAGAAGTGGAATGTGAGGAGAGCATAATAAGTTGACTCAATTACAGAGACGCCTCTCACTGTCGTAGCTTCCTTCTTATTTGGTGTGTCCTTTGTGTTTTCGAGCATTGCCGTTACAAAGAAATCAATATAAAATATTTATAATGAAATAAGAGATGCCACAACTAGTGTTATTTCAATTTTCGTGTACGAATGGTTTTTTTCTTCAATGTATCTTGTTGTATGATTGTTCCATTGATGTTTATGATTTCGGGCTTAAATAAGGTTTAATTTTTCACAGCCTACATGCACAGCTCAATGGACCATTCAAAAATCGGGTATACCGATGATAAATATTTTGCTGTGGCTCCGATAAGGCCTGCCACTCATGTCCCGCTCCATGGTGGGGCTATACCAATCCAGCAGCCGGCTCAGGTTAAAGAACAAAACCTAGTTTATTACCTATACCTAACCAGTAACACATTTGAACAACTGCTTTGGTGCATAACGTTCCGTCGAGGTCGCTCCAACAATTTGGGATATTGGTAAGGTGTTGGGCCATCTAGCAGACAACTGGGAGTTGCCTGTCCACGTTGTCTCTAATTCAGTTCCCAAGTCCTCTTCAATTTCCTGTTGCCTTCTGTGGTATAAACAAATGGTTTGGGGATAACTGCATAGCCGATCAGTCTTTGTCATGCATTTCCTCTAGGAGCATTCAGAAAAAACATCTCCATGCTCTAAGGTGATTTTGTTGTCAGTGACAACTTGTCACATGAGCTAAATCAGGAAAGCAACAAATGCTTGACGAAACAATAAAAATCAGCTACTTACAATTGAAATTACTGGGGTACAAAAACTTTCTTTTTTTAACATGTTTATTAGCTAACCCTAACTACTTTTTTAACTAACATTTTTTGCAACTTTTTTTGAAAAAGGTTTTATTGGTTCAAGCACTTTTTAAAATCATAGGTGCATTTTCAGAATCATATTAAATATGATAATATCATATTAAATGTTGCTTTCTCGGTTTTTAAATTTTTTTTAAAAAACGAGAAAGCAACGACCCCACCACAGGAACAATAAATAATGAAACACTATTCACAAAAAACCAAAATCATTACAGCAACAAACTGACAAGAACAGATTGACTACAAAGCAGGCGAAAAGTTATGAAATGCAGCAATACAAACCAAAAGCAAAGGAACCCCACAATTAACATTAATATTAAGTACAAAATAAAATAAATCAACACCATAAAACCGATCACAAAGAAATACAACTTCAACCTCAAAAGGGACAAATTAAAAAAATGATGAAAGAACCCGAGATTACAAAGATAAATACGACTGTGAACCAAATAACTTCGAACCAACAACAGCGCAAAAGCAATGAAACAATTCACGATACGCAATACGAAACATAAATACATTGGTGATTGTTATGATTGCGTCACTAACCACTAAAAACACAAAAACCACCTCAGGAACTTGAAAAAAGGAAACTAATGACAAAACACAAAAACATAACTACCACAAAACACAAAAATGACAATGCCACTTCATAAACTGAAAGTGAAGAGTGAGCATAAAGCCAACAATAATAATGAACAATTATGGTTAAAAAGGTGTAGTTATTACTCACCATCAACAAAACACAAGCCGACAAAAAAACAACATTACTATACATAAACTTGTCGAGTACCAACGACCAACATATAACAGCACGAAGAGCAGTTATAAGCGAGGGAACAAATGAAAACTCATCCACTTAACACTCACCACAAAAAATATACAATATACAACAGCCCCAACCAAAGCAAACAAAGAATAATAATAATTGAAGATGAAACCAGCAACTACAAAAAAAAAAAAAAAAAAAAAAAAAAAAAAAAACAACGCAACAGACCATGAAAAATAAACTCCAGAACATAACATTAATTGCTGGAGGGTTGTTCTTCGACTAAATTGCATCTTCGTGAACTTTGACGTTGTCTTCAAGCTGCAGCTATGTTAGCTGTTCATCTGAATTCACCACAGCTCCTCTCATGTGTCTTCTTCTTACATAATATGTACATATAATACGCAAATGATCAATTTGATATTTTACAGAAGTCTCTTTTTTTAATGATTGGGTTTCGTACTTTTTGCGACGGAGTAGCCTGAATTACCTAGTTTCAATAACTACTCCTCACACGTTACTGACTGGGTTATCGTTCATTGATCTTATTCATTCAAAACGCATGCTTCACATTTTTCGAAAATGTATAAATTTCGTTTGTGAACACTTATTGAATATATTGAGCCTTTTCGGCATTCTTTGGGACATTAGTGGTAAAAATTGGAAGCCGGACTTGGGGCTTGTTCACGCTGGCGATTTCCTCGTATTATTTGAGTTGGCCATCCCATCAGTTACTGCGTTAGAGGCTTCAAGCCAGGAAATGCATCAGTATGAAACGCGTGTGGCCTAATATCACCACAAAACGACAAGCTTCGTTAATCATCGGGAGGATACATCCAGAGGTTCCAATGGGTAACAGGACTGAGATATCGTTTTGACGAGGGAGCTGCCCATAAAGCTTTCCGTCTGTTGGTGTACATGCCGTATGAACTTGCCCAATCGTAGCTAATCAGGTGACTTGATTTCATACTACAAATAATGAGACGTCTCAACCTGCTCTAAGTTACCTTTCCAATGTGGCAGTATTCCCCTATTGCCAATACTTTAAACTGTCTGATGCCCTGATGACGTTTGATCAACTTCAAAACTGATTCTTGCAATCATTTTCTTAATAAGGTACTTTTCTTAAAAAAAGAAAAAAACCCTGAATGTTGTTTGAACCAGTTATTCTGTATGAGCAAGTCACTTGGTTTGCTGATCTACCAGCTAATTACTAACCTGCATGCTTTTCTTGAATATGCATTGACAGTTTTCTTGCTATCTATTCTACGTTATAATATCAACAATGTATTCCATCAAAAACTTTTTCACTGCCTATTTCTATTGCATTCAGCCTGTCAATGTGGTGTTTTTTTTTTTTTTTTTTTTTTTTTTTTTTTTTTTGCCTGGCATGAAGTTTGATTATTGGACAGCAATGATTTTCTGAATTTTGGCGTGTATTTAACGTTGTTTACCGTTTTAGGGAACCAAGACTGGAGGAATTACTTCCGGGTTCCCTATCCGCCCCCCAGCGTCAGCACCGCCGTCCCATATAGCGCCAGTGGCCAGTACGCATGTAAGTCGCTGTCACTAATAATTAGTAATTCCAATAATTCCAATTATTGGAAGCTACCACATGTCATTTCTCTATCTCATGCTCATCTCTGGGTCTCGTTTCAGGGAATGTATGCCAGTCAAGCAGCTTCAAATAGCAGACTTGTTTACAGCCAGGCGTCAGCACCGGCTTCCCGAGGATATATGCAACCTCGTACGTAATACATCCAAATCGGACGCCGCGTGAAGCACGGCCTCGGCGCCGCGCCAAACGCCAGGGTGGGAACTTAATTCCTACACTTCTCAAACGATACAAACATCCCACTGCTGTTTAAAAATAACTACTACACCAAAACCAGTTATGGACATCTTTCTAAAATAATGGGACTTTTCAGGACCATATTCTCACACCCTATTAAGATACTCAGAATCTACAATGTCTATGGTTACAGAGTGAGGGTTTAGGTTGTAAGATGATGCCTGTGATATTGTTATAGTCTATGACAGGGCTTCCCAAACGGTGGTCTGCCGAGCCTCACTAAGGGGTCCGCGGCGAGTTTTGAGAAAAATTAATACATTCTCACAAAAATTACGTAGTGTGAATAAATACAATTGAAAGCTCAAAAATTAATTTCACAAAAAAAAAAAAAAAACTTGCAAACAAAAAAATAAACAGGTAAATAAGATAATAACCTTGAATACTGAAAACACCGGTTGATGGGTTAACTAGTCCCCAGATGTTCTTGGTCGCCGGTGGATTTTGGGCAGAAGGCGCCGTCAGGTTTTTTTTGGGAGGATTTATATTTTATCTGGGGAGTTCGGGGGGAAATTTATGAATCGCTTATCCTGGTTTTACCAGGGCAAGTGCAAAAAAGAAATCTCTCAATGATCCTTTAGCGATTTGAACATTTAAAATTAGGCAAAACTCACAGAGTTATAACTCTCAAAGTTGATGAATGAACTTTTCATGTCATCAAGACCTGGACGAAAAATTGAAAATATTAATAAATACCAATAAACTTTGATTAATCAGTTCTAAATATTATTAAGTTAAATTCAGTCTTTACATGAGGTATCAATTTCAAAGTTGTTAATCACCGCGCACATGCTCCTTCTTGAAAACCCAATGGGGTAAGTGCATGAAAGGGCCAAACTCATAGAAAAAGATAACATTGAATTTCTAATTGAGGAGTGAAGAACAACTACTGAACTTATAAACAACCTTTCAGATACTTGAAAATACTCATCGATTTGAAAGATGGAACACGATACAAATTTTAATGGAGCACTGAACTTGGCAGCTGGGTGACATGGCACAAGGTGACTTCATAACCTTCCTGCCACGTTACCATTTGCGTTGAAATGTTGATAAGTGATGTCAGGAATATAGTTTCAAACGGAGCCACTTGATGGCATCCAGTAGAAATAGTTCTGAGTAGCAATTTTACCCCACTTACGCACTTGCCCCATTTTTGGACTTCCCCTACCTTACCTTAACTTACAAATTTGAGGAATAGTTAACTGTTAACTATTCCCCTCTACATTTGAGTGTTTTGGGGGTTGCTTATGCAGTTTTTCTAGTTAGGTACGTAAGCTCTGCTGTGAATGTCAAACTTTTTTTTTTACACAAACCGGAACGCTGCAAACATGGTATTGTCAAAATACTGGAGAAAATCTCATTTCCATTTCTGATTTCAGGTCAAGACCCACGTTAACCTACACGTGCCCTGTTTAATCTGAACTTCCAGTAACCTGACTTTGCAACTCTAGTAGTTGCCTTCGTGATAGCGCTAAATGACTGTTTGGTGTTCATACGACAGATTGTAAATAAATTGAAAATGGTCCGTTTCCCAATATAAAACAGGCGAGAAACAATTTTATACTCATCTAACAAATTTCTTCTATCTTACTAATTGTTAATGTGATTGCAACTGTAAATATTTGTTTGCCTGATTCTTAAAAATATGGGAACGATTGCAGTCTTTTAAGAAAAAAGAAGAAAACTTATTTTGTGTATTAAAGGGATTCCTTCCCCTCAATGTGCAGGTCTCGCTCATACCTACTGATTTTTTAAAGAAACTTAATTTTTTGAATAAATTATGAATCAACCATGTTATTCTTTGAATGAATCAACCATGTATTCTTTGAACCTTTCCCTCATAGTTTATAATTGAATCAAAGCTGCACTGCGTCTGAACTGCCTTCAAATCTGAAAGTTACTGGAAGTATTTCAATAGGTACCTATAACATCTGGTAGATACGATGGGGCGAAGAAAATGTGTGAAGTGGTAAGTGATGATGGAACCAGTGATGACCACCCTTTTGGGAATAACAATCGTGTAAATTTGCTACTCATCTTATGTAATAATAATAATAATAATAATAAGACCTTTATTGGTAAACATTTACATTGGCCTCAGTGGCCCTTAGGTTGTAAAATAACCGAAAATCAGCCCAACTCATGGAATCGTTGCCATCACCTTACTCCCCTTTTCATCTGCGATAGTCAGCCTGCTATTTTAAAAACTACTGAACTATTTTAAAAGTGAAATTTTGACAAAATACTCGGTTTATCATCTAGGTGTGCCCGCAAGGTATTCAGGGACATGGACCCATTTTCGGGGGCCCCAGAACGATCCGGTTCCGCCGTGGAGATCTATCGGGCTTTCAAGGGTCTACGAATGAAATTATCTTAGGTTCCCAGGAGGTTTTCCCGGTCTGATAGTATGTTGGAAAAATAAACCAGTTCGGCCGAAAATCTTTCCAGTGGCCCGAAATTAAAGGAACGGGTTGGCCACGAAAATGAAATAGGTCATCAGTGAAGAGAAAATCGCGAAGGAAAGTAGCTGTATTCAAACCGAACCAGGAACTTTTCCAGATAAGCGCAACTAATCCGCTAGATCGCACTTGCACTAATATGAGAAAAGAGGCCTGATTTCGTCAAATTTCAACGATTGTTCTGTTGGTCAACTTGCCAAGGAGGTTAGAAGTCAAAAAGGGAAGCATTTATCATTTTTGTGACAAAAAGTCTTTCACATATTTTATAATCATCCTAAATTGTTCTGGCCGATTCAAAAACCGGTGTAGGTAGGTGACCATGGAATAAGGAATATTTCTTCCATGGTAGGTGACGTTACCTACACCAGTTCCAGTTTCCAATCAAAGACACCAGAGTGCAGGTCCATTTTTCAAATTTTTTTCTTGATTTTATTGGTGGTTAGCACTAGTGACACAGGAGTAACGCGAAAATGGCCGTGTTCGCTTTGTTGTGAATGTGATTGTGTGTATTGACTTAATTATTATTATTCGTGTGTAAATGAACTTTTTCGATCCTTCAGTTTGTGGTTTTTTAATTGAGGCCAACCCCGAAGTCAGCTCCTATTGGTCGACGAACTCGTCGACCAATAGGAGCTGACTTCGGGTTTTCATAAATTTTATAAATTCGTACGAACTTGCAGTTTGTGTTTTAACCCCATTTTCAGTATTATTTGGGCGCCTTCTATCGATAAAAAAAATAATCCAGACACGTTTCCATTCCTAATTGAAATAACACTGTTCTCCCACAAGGATTCAGCTTGAAAGTGGTAACACCGTGAGGCATCCCCCACTCCGGAACATCTTTTTGAAGGGTACCGTTCAGGCCAGGTTCCTCCATTCCTTCTAACCTCCTTTGCTTGCAGCCTGCAGTCCATAATAATATGATTAGGATAGGAATATTAATTTTAACCCTTTGGGAAAATGAGCCTAAGGGCAGATTTGTCAAATTAATTTGGTACCTCATTTAAGCCCAAGTAGTAGTGTAACCAACTAGCGCCCTAACTCCCCCCATTTGTTTTTCTATTGTCATTGTTGAACACAATTTTGCTGTCTTGACAAGTCTAAAATCGCGAACGTGACTAAATCACCATTTAGATTCTGCCTATATTTCACTTTCTCGACCTTTGGCGTGGCAATCAATATGCACGATTCCTATATAGTTGTTCTAGGTTGCAGAGAAGCCACCGTTTGCTTTCAGAGTTGACTTTGAAACTCATTGCCATCCATCCAACCCGCCCAGGCGGGTGCTCTACGGGGTCCTTGTATCCCCTAAATTTATAGCGCCACAGATTTTGGTGGTTTGAGATAGAAAATGAAGGGTACGGGGGAATAACCATCTTTGTCCATCTGATCTAGTTTTGAGTAAATAAAAAAATAAACTTTGCATTTAGAGAACTCTCAATAACATCTCATAAAATTTTTTTTGATAGCATCACGAGATGCATAAACTAATTCTCTTGAATATTCTGCAACTTAAGTTTTCCTTAAAATCATAAGCTGTGTGACATATGAGAGTAATAATTACTCTCATAGTTAATTATTAACTTGAGTGCCACTCGCACTCGAGAACATTGATGATTCTTCCTCCGTATTTCTATGATAGAGCAGGGGGTTAAAAATGTTCAACAAAGCAAAATTTCAAGAAAAATAATAACCACTCACTTTCTTAATTAATAAATTTTATTAACTTTATTTATATTAATATTTTTGGTAGGGGAAGGGTGGGTAAGACCAGGTAACCCCCCCCCCCCCCCCACCACACACACACTAGATCATGCAAGATTCGCACTTGCAACTGAGGCACTAGGCTAAACTGTTACGCCTAATCTTTGAGATTCCAGCCGACCATTTCTCGGAAATATCATTTGAATCGTTTTCACGACCTGTTTTCCGAAAAAAGTGAATTTTCTTTCTAGGTGTGGTCCCTTTTGGAGGTCTCCTCACGTCGTCCTGCGTTATCAGGCATGAATTTACACTAATTTGAACTTTTTTAAATGTGAGAACAAGCCTTTTTAATACTTTTACAAGTTCAATCACTCAGAAATTGCTTGGGGTAATTTTTTTTAGTAAGTACTTTTCCTGAGGTACCCGGTCTTACCCACCTTTCCCCTATGCTTAAATGTTCAAACCCTTCAACCTCACTCTTCATCAACCTAAACGTCATCAATAAAATCGTCTTCTTCATTCTGGATGTCATCCGCGTTGTCTAGTAGAAGTCAAAACAGCAATCGGCAACACAGTGAATAACGTGAATCCCGTTGAAAGCAGGAGGTTCTTCCTACCTACCCAGGTTACATGGACATTGATTGATGTTCCCCCGACGCTCGAGGAGTTTAATTGTTTTTCCCCAGCACCAACAATCTTTTGCCTCAAATTTCAAGGGGATATCAACGGTTCTTTCCTCATGGGGTTAGACCATCTGAAAGTACTCTTGAAACACCAATAGATGGTGCTGTCTGTTTCATTTCGGCAAAAAGTGGACATTGATGGTTATTCCCCCTTATTTAATAAAGACGGAACGGGATGAAGAAATTACCCAAAATAAAGAACGAACGAAAGCTTTTTATTAATAAAATATAACAGCATACACAAACGTTTCACACACGCTTGATAAAATGGAGAATAGGTACTCGAACGTTAAAAAAAATACTCGTCTCAGTCTTATAAAATAACAGATCGTACGAGGAAGTTTCGAGCAATAAGAGAGAGCGAAGGTCGTAACTTCTTTATATGGTAAAAACTGAGGAACAGCTATTTACGACTCGGAAGGAACAACAAACAACCCGAAACAACCAACTCAGAATATGGCAATCGAAAATGATCCAAATTTTGTTCTTGAGGAACTTAAATTTTAATTTTGCCAACGCAAGTTAAATGTAACAAATTAAAAACGAAATCTCTCCGATATATCAAAGAATAAATCAAATAAATCATTGGCACATTGAAATTAAGTTAACCAACTTAGTTTTGTGTGTTAGACACATCACAGGCATTTACTAAAGTCGACTAAGGATATGGACTACTTGTTTAAAGTAACTAAATAAAAGTAAATTGAAACTAGTTGAAATTGATCTAATTCTTCTTAAACAACGAAGTTATTGTAAAATAGAATAATAAAACCTTTGTAGCAAAGAATATGACATATTCTTTGCTATAAAGGTTTTATTATTCCATTTTACAATAACTTGGTAAACCTTGTACATTGTATACCTACAATGTACAAGGTATCGTTGTATCGTTGAAAATTGGCACAATTTTAATTCGTGTGAGTGAAGAAAATATGGTCATCTTGTTCCATTACAGTACTAGTACGTAATACGAAATCTAGGACTTTTATTTTTGAAAAATACAAACAGTTGTAGTAAAATTACTTCATGAGACGCTTGTCTCAAAATTAAAGCTCTCGTGCCATTTTTCAGGGGAAGGCACATAATCTTTTGGACGGTACATCAGTAAGCGAGCTTAGAACAGGTAACTGAAGTCAATAGCAGCCAGCCGGAAAGGTCACATGGCTGATAGAGTGATGTGGGTGTGGGGCGGGGGGGGGGGGGGGAGTTAGCCAAATGGCCTTACAATAGCACCAGTAAAATGAACACATCGAAACGTAAGTTTCCGAAAAATGGAGAAAACTAGAAAATTGAAATTCATCCGGGCATTCCCTTACATTCAAATAAATACTTGCTGAAATTAACTTCTTAACTCACCGAAACGGTTTCTTACGAAAAAAAAAAAAAATTAAGCAAACTGCTTATAAGACATGTACGTAGATAAAACGAATACAACTTAATGTAAAAGTAAAATACTTTTCTAGTACTGAAACGTTATTCCGGTTGAGCCTTAGTTTCGGCGACGACGGAGGGGCTCGGTGATGTGTTCAAAGTAGTCTTTCATCAAGGCCACGTTCGAGCAAATGGCCACGTCAAGTTTGGTAGACTGAAAAGACACGCGGAAATTAATCAATTAACCTGATTACGGAAAAGGTGCATTAAGAGCCAACAGTAAAGGTTGAGGACAATCCACAATCGTTTTGGTCTTAATCTAATATTGCCTTTTACACTACGAGGGTTCTTGCAATTACACCAGATGAGCTATCAATTCCACTGCTCATTCCACCAGACTTGGGGGAGCCTTCAATTCCGCCGGATCTAGGAGTTCTTGGTGACCTGCTAGATGGTAACGGTTCTTTATTTCTCTGTGGTGGTCAGGTTGGTTGACCTACTCGAGATAGAGTTCGGGGATGGCAATCTATCACGGAGCATTAAATGCTCGCTGTATCTCAAATTTTGAGATACAGCTCTAGCGGCGGGTGCAGGGGCTTGAAGAAGAATTAGCATCAGATGCTGGTATCCGGTATATAAGGTCCACTAGATAATAAAAAGTGGGACCTCCGGTAGCACTGTGACAGCGGGTGACTGTTATCTGTCTGCCGATGTAGAGGTCATGGGTTCGAATCCCATGGCGGGTGATGAAGCTCCCTTGGACTTGAAGTTTAATATAAACGCTTTCGCTATTCAAACATCACCCGACCCAAGTTATATTGCAATACCAAAAATTTGGTTACGTATGCATTTAAAGTGTTTTTAAATTTATTTTTAATAAAAAGTAACTCGCCCCTTTTCCCTGACCGTCAACTCAGCAGATAAAAACAATTGCGCTTAGCGCAAGCGGGAGTTTGAGGAGGGCGATTGTAAACTCGACCCATCTTTGAACGAAGCTTCCCAGCATCCATTAGCCACCAGCTACGAGCAAGCTTCATAATCTCAACTTCCAGGTGGAGGATAGCAAGTCCGGGATGTTGTTGGGATGGAGCAATATAGATGTAGGATTTTGTACAAAACATAACAGTGGATGAACACTGTGACGAACCCCACAATTGAACAGTGTATAGAGAGGCGGCAAGATCTAAGATTCAACCACCCTATGCCAAGAACGGGAGAGGACCTCCACATAGAAATGGCCATCGATACTCGATAGTATCGAAATATCAATAGGACTGTTCCAGGACTAGGTGTTTTGTATTTCTACTTGTTTTGGAACCTGTTCAAGACCTGTCCCAGGTTGTTCCAGATTTTTCTGAAGACTGCTTGAGGACAGGTTCCCCCACCATCGGTCGGGATGTGTAACTATGAAGTGGGTGGGGGGGGGGGGGGGGACGCGCCTCTCAGCCAATCAGGTTGCACCTGAAATCGCCGTCTAAGGGGACAGTTCCAAATCTATTCCAACCACGCTGTGTCCACTGGTATGATACAAGTCCTGTCCGCGCATGCGTGGTACACGGTTGTCCATAACATGTTCTGGACAGGGAGGTTGGAAAATACCTTCTGTTTTCCTCCGATATTTCGATATTTTTCTGTCGATGATGCATAGTTCGATAGTATCGGGTATCGATACTTAGTGAGCAATAGTTATGGTCAATATTGTTTTATCCAATACCTATAATAATAATAATAATATAATTAAAGTCAATATTATACTTTCTGAATCTAATATACGTATTGACTAAACAATGTATCGACCAAGTTTCATATACTTCACAGAATCAAGTAAATTGCGATTAATGACACCCATGTCACTTACGAAGAGAGGACTATTGAAATCGACCCTTGGACGAAATAGTTTCCAGGAACGATTGGAAGAGAGGAAGGTAGCCTTCCGAAGGTTGATGCTGTCGTGAGGAGGAGGAGACCAAGAAATGAATGAATAAATGAAGTGCCATCCACTATCAATACTATAATAATAATAATCCACAGCAAGAGCTTCGTATTGTATTTTCTACTTTAAAATTTGAAAGACAATGTCAAAGAATCAAAATTGTTGGTGGACATAAGAAGTAGGCTTGGGGGTAAATGGTTTATTAAATAAACCAAAAATAAATTTTATTTTTATGTGTTATTTATATTTAGGTGTATTATTCCAAGAACCAAAATTGTTGGTGGACATAAGAAGTAGGCTTGGGGGTAAATGGTTTATTAAATAAACCAAAAATAAATTTTATTTTTATGTGTTATTTATATTTAGGTGTATTATTCCAAGAATAATAAACTAAAAGTTGGTGACAATCTGATACGACATCTGGCTTTGACACCCACGATCTGCACAGAAACACTAGTGAATGGCTGGGATCCGATCCTAGGTATCAATCAGTGTTTCGAGGATGGGCCCAGTTTACTTATTACGGAGAACGGTCAATTCATCACGCATCAGGACGGGTCGCGTTTACATTATGGCTTCATGTTACCTCCCTCTCACTCGAGGAGGGCCGAATTTACACCGGCTCTCAAGAGTGGAATGAGATTCCATTCAAATTTGCAGGGATAACATAATAAATACTATTATGAAATAAAAGTAGGCAAGAAGGGCCATGTTCAGGGGTAGTGTAAAGGCAGCTCCTCTTACTCGCTCATCGTAAAATTCTAGTTAGAAATTCACTATTCACAACAATGATAAAAACGCTGCAAATCTTACACAAGGGTTTATTATTCTTTGAAATAGATTACATGTCCGAATATTAATTCTGTGTCAACAAAAAATTTGAAAAAAAAAAATTTGACTTTTTTTCAAAGAAAATTTCTTCAACTTTTTTTACTACTCGGAAAATAATATTATTCGACCTCCAGGGATTTTTCAAAAATCCCATTTGTAGCTCCATGAGACCCCTA
Organism: Pilophorus perplexus; assembly: GCA_955831195.1. Taxonomy (NCBI): domain Eukaryota; kingdom Metazoa; phylum Arthropoda; class Insecta; order Hemiptera; family Miridae; genus Pilophorus; species Pilophorus perplexus. Next base: position 16,520,775 of record OY037007.1, on the reverse strand, counting down.
TAGATCCCCACAGTGAAATCGGATCGTTCCGCGACTCCAAAAAATGGATTCTACGTCCAAAAATACTTCGAAAACGACACCTAACTCGATCCCATAGCCAAACGCCTTTAAAAAAAACCCCTTCGGTAGCCCCATAGCGCCCCACGGGTTTGGGCGATCGGGCTGAAAACCTTCCGGGCACAACTAAACCAAAAACCAAATATTCCCAGTATTCCCAATATTTGGGTAAACCAAATATTCTGTCACAATTTCATATTTAAAAAAAAAAAAATCCTACTGCGCAAAACGGCTAGGATGGCGTACGGCGGACGGACATGTAGGTTTGGAATCTAGACCTTTTGAAACGGATAATGTCAAATTTCGATCGGAGTCGTCGACCTCCGTCGCGATTACATAGGTGTATTATTCCAAGATAAATAAACCAAAATAGTTGAGCCCAGTTACGTCTGGCCCTTTGCATATAGCGAGTACCAGTTAACTTACGGGAAGGAACTGCACGACGACTATTTGGCCGCACAAATCCTGTGTCAAGTCCCCAATAACATATTCCTTGTTGGGGTCGAGGTCTTCGTTCGGCAGGTGGAGTTGGTTGTTGCTGAGCGCCAAGATGTCATGCCTGTGGAACGACAAAGTCTCACTTTTGCCTTGGGCGATGCAATAGAAACGGTCTTCCCCGTAACGGGCGCTGCCAACCACAACACACCAGTGAGCCCGTTTCCCCATACAGCGACCGGGCGTGTTGTTAAGGTCGTTGTCGTATCTACCGGGCATTAAGGAAAAATGCGTTGCCACCTGCGGGACTATTGCCGTTTCGGCACTATTTGCGGGACTATTATTGTTTCAACATAGTAGGAAGATACCGATTGGGGCAAGACGGGATATCAAGTTGCGGGGCAAGATGCGATAGGGTTTTTCTGAAGAGGAATCAGAAAGAGCAATTACTTGACGAACTGCTGCCATCAACTGACGAGGATGAAGACGGCGATGCCTGCATACATTCCAATCACCTAATTGTAAACACAATTGACTGAGAGTTTTCTTCAATCCGAAAAGTCTGCAAGGATGTAGCTCACGACTCAGGCAGCAGGTTTAAAGGAGATATGAGTTTCTCAGCAATTTTCGCTCATCATTAATAGATAGATAGTGTTAGAAGGGATTTTAACCAAGGTGAAAATCCACTTCACACTGTAAATTAAAAACTCTAAGAGAGAAGATAGAAGAATTGCAATCCAAAACAGATCGGTCAAGCCCTCAACACTACAAAGATTTCGAAAACATCACTTCAAACTGAAGATTGAAAAATGCAAATTTCTATATGAAGAAATCCCGCTGCTTGGTAGAAAAGTTGGGAAACACGGAATAAGGATAGATGAATCCAAGCTAACAGCCATAACAGCATTAGAAACACCTAGAAATGTAAAAGCACTAAGATCAGTTATCGGCGCATTCCAATTTTTCAGAAGACACATTAGGCAATTTGCAAACGAAATCTCACCACTGACAGATCTCACAAAAGGTGCCAAACGAGGAAAATACAGCAACATCAAATGGGGACCAGAGCATCAGAAAAGTTTCGAGAGACTAAAACAGCTCCTCACATCTGCCCCAATACTAGTACCATTCAGGGAAGACAGAGAGACAATTTTAATCGTTGACACAAAAGGAAGTGGAGCAATTTTATGCCAAAAACAAGAAGATACCCGGCACCTCCACCAGGTGAGAGGTAGCCGGGATTGACAGTCTTGTTTTGTCAAGATTTGTTTTTTTTTCAACCCGGCGCCCACGTTAAATTTGGCAGCTAAATATGGTCAGTCGTCCAGGACCGGGATATGAACAAAGTCGCCAGAGACGGTCCCCGAGGTTCTACGGCCAGGGACCTTTGGTACAGGCCACCCTCGTCATAAAACACAGGTCAGATCCTACCAAACATTTCGTTAATCCCGAATTGCCTCCGAAAGGTTCGCGCATCGCGTCCGGGTCACGGGTAGGGCAATTCATCAAATTGTTGGAGAGATTAGGCTGAACAGTTCAACATCAATATAAAAGTCATATATTGAAACTTTGTCGTTCTCTTTAGCCTGATTCCATCAAGGGAGTACTCGCGAAATATCGATAGTAAAGTTACAATATGAAAACAGCAACCGAGCGAATGAGAAAATCATAGTAAACTGTGCAGTTTACAGAGTAAACTGATACAAAACAATATCTAGCAATGTACATGGCAATTAACAAATTATTGACATAGGCTGCATTTGGTGGGCGGGGATAACGTGTCAGTCCCAATTGAACTGGGCCACTAGCTCAGATCGTCAAGTCCAGGTAGCCTGGCAAAATCTAGCGAGAGGGAGCCAGTTCGCACCAATGACAATCCGGCCATTCCGAACTGAGCCACCCAAAACTCAGCGAGGATAGGGCAACGTCCCAGAACGTGGATTATGTCCTCCGGCTCACTGAGATTTTTAAGGGAACACAGGGTTCCATCGTCAGCCCGAAGCATATCAGGTCGACAGTTGAGTCAGGAGGTCTCCACTGACCTTACGCAGAACAAACGTGGACCCTTTTTGTGCTTCCATTGTCAAGTCAATGCTCCGGTAAATCCTATGTCGTGATGACATTCCTCGTGACATTCCCCTCCCTCTATTGGGACTTTCCTGCAGGGTCCCGATCTGGGATCTCCACAATGCCGGATCGTCGAAACGCTCTCCCCGCACAACCCCTCAAGGTTCTGTCAGAACAATCGACGCCAAACAATCTGGTCAGCGAACAATCGAGGATACCGGCCTTCCGGCATCGTCATACCCTTGAGCAGGTATTTGCAGCGGAGCGAAAGCAAAAGAGAAACACGGGAGGTTCCACAGCCACCAAGTATACAAAATAAGCAGGTGTGTTACGAGGGAGGCCAAACAATCTTTTAATCAGGAGCGTAGCGTGGCTGGTGAGTGGCGGGTACCGCACTCAATTGATACTTCACCCCCCCCCCCCCGCCCCCTGAAAACTTACGAAACATACAAACTAGAAAACAATCACGCAACAACTATCTATTCTTGATGCAAAAAACAGCAATCAAAACAGTTTGAGAGACGACGAGAGGAAACAAAGTACCTACAGAAAATATAACCTCCCAAATAGGGATGGCAAAGATACATAGGCACTACTTTCAATTCCTAAAAAAATTCGATATTATCATACCGGGTATCAGCATCTGTAAGCTCCGGCATGATCACCGTGCTTTCCTCGAGATCATCGCACAACATTTGCAGTGACTTGCCTGACACCTGACGCTACCACACACACCAAACGATACCATGGATGCTGTTTTGAGTACCTGTTACTTTCTCAGCATATGCTGGGATTGAAGCAGATATCTGCTTCAATCCCGAAGAATTGATAAAACTGTCTTGATCGAATCGATCGAAATGCGCCAAAATTCAAGTTTTCGGAATTTGATTCTTTGTTTACATTAGTTACCAACCTACCCTTTCTGCTACCCGCGGTACCCCTGAGTCTACGCCACTGCTTTTAATGAAGAACATTAACGGCCCGTTCAACGGCCTGATCTCGCTGGGTTCCCTACGCTTGAGCGCCATACGTCAAAATGGCTCGGGATGTGGCCCGGAAAACCTGATACTTGGAGTGTATGCTCAACATTAATACCTCAAGTAAAATTAAATTGAAATATTTGGATAAAAATGGTGATTCGGTACGGTTTCTGTCATTTTTTAGAGGTATCACATCTTACCCACCCCTACCTAAAAAATTGCCATTTTGAATATTTCCACTAGGTGCATTTAATCTTAGAACCAGGGTGAATTGAAAGCCCTCCTCATTAGTATACATCCATAAGAATAAAACATTGCCATTTTCAGCTACATTTGAATGAAATTGTAGTCACAATCGCCCAAAATAGAGATGGTATCCCGTCTTACCCACCCTTCCCAACACGTATTGTATTAGGGCTTGTGGGATTATATTCCCAACACCCACAGTTAACAAAAATAATCAAAGCAATGAACATGGTACATTCTTGTGCGTCTTCAACTTATCCTAACAGCTAAACTCGAAAGGCCTTTGAAGGCCTTAGGTGGGGTGGATAATCAGTCGAAAAAGGATACGGAACCAACAAGAATGTATGATGTTTGAGTAGCATGTCGAAAATTTCATCGGCTCTCTCCAAAAGAGGGTTTCGGTCCATCAACGAAATGACGCAACGTTGCCCCAAAACAATCTGAGCCAGCATCGCCATTTTTATCGCTGAGAACATTTCACCCTGCAATATGAACAACACGATGTAGGCTGATGTAGTGCTAGTGGGTGAACAAAGAACAATTCTATTGGCACGCTGATATTCATCACATTTTTCTTCGTTAGGAAAGAAACATACCTGAAGGGTGAAACCAAGCCTTCGTGCTAAAGGCAACAGATCAGCTTCAACCGACATAGGGCGAATCTTGTTGCCTACGAGAGATAAAGCCTGGAGGCCGCAACTGAAGTAGAAAAAAAAAAAAAAAAAAAAAAAAAAAACGCTGGTTTTACTTGTCCATTATTACTGATTTATACCATGAAATGTTTTTTCAATGGGAACTTACGTAGGCCCAACTTGCATCTCAGGCCGTATTTCGATCAATCGGATGTAATTTCCTTCGGTGTTCTGAGTCCGCTGGAAGTATTTTGCAGTCTCATTTTTCTGTGCGAATGGGACAGACTCGGCAAGGTGGTGAGGACCACGCAGGGACCAAGGGCGGATGTCGCGAACGTCCATCCCACATTCGTTGTTCAGGGTAATCGCCTGTCGCCTATTCTGGGCAACGGGAGCTGCAGGCATCGGCGGGGGCGGCGGTGGTGGGTGGAAAGCCGGGGTGATGTTGAGTGGGGGAGTCATAGCTGGCTCACAGTGGTTGGTACGAGTCCAACCAAACGTCTCGTCATGGGCGACTGGCGACCTCTGTGCGTTGAGTTCATTTGGGATGTACCCATACGCCGGCCTGATGGGCGGCCCATACGCCGGCACTACGTAAGTATAGGGCGGTGCAGAGTAAGCCCGGGGCGGCAACCTCGCCTCAGGTGCTGACTGAGCCGGCCGAGTGTAGTCGGGAATGTTCCAAGCAGTTGTGTGCCACTGAGCATTGTTGTAGCTCGGCTGTCTGTACATTCCTTGTCCAACAAGTGGCATAGAAGCTGAACGTGATCGGGAATATTCAACATTGTTCGAGGGCACACTGAATTCAGCAGCCTCCCTCAAAGGACAGACACCTCTCTCAGGCTGGCAGACGCAGACGATCTCACCACTCGTCACACGTTTACGCAAAGCTGCTTGAAGCCACACCATTTCAAGCACCATGCTGATCATCAGTTGAGTGTTCCTCTGTAAATCACTTCATGCAATTAGTTGAAACGTCAAAAACAGGATCCGTATTAGACAATGCGACAGTTACTTACCGCAGAGGGGGTGTGTGGGGTCTCCCTCAAAGCCGATAGTGCATCAATCCTCCGCCTTATCTCTAGTATGAGGTATCGAATTTCGACGTTCGTCAACCTCTCAAATGAATCAAACCATTCAGAACGAGAAACCTTGCACGGAATCTGTAAATGTAAAGGTAAACGTAAACGGTGGATGCAACTGAAAGATGTAAGATACAGCTCTTATCGGTGGGGCAATTTTCTGGCACATTTAGGTTTGTTATTCCTGGAATACACCTATGTGATCGCGACGGAGGTCGAAAATTCTGATTGGCTTCAAAATATGACATTATACGTTTCAAGATGTCTACATTCAAAATGTCCGTACCCCATACGCCGTCAGCCGATCGAGCCGTTTTGGGCAGTTCAAACGTGGAGTGCGCCACCGTGTTGTTTTGGACAAAATACATCAGATATAGATTCTATATTGCTCCAGCCCAACAACCTTGAACGTGTAGAATTAGCTATCCTACACCAGGAAGGAATTTTTCTAAAAATCTGAAATCTTGAAAAAATACTCGGTTTACCATCTAGTTGTGCCCGCAACGTTTTCACCCCGATCGCCATAACCCGCGGGGCACTGAGGGGCTAAGAAAAGGGATGTGGGACGGTTTTCGGCTCAGCGGTCGAGTTAGGTGTCGTTTTCGAAGTATTTTTGGACGTAGAATACATATTTGGGGATCCCAGAACGATCCGATTTCAGCGTGGGGATCTATGGGGCTTTCATGGGCCTACAAATGGAATTATTGAAGGATCCCAGGAGGACAAAATTTGTCGTTTTATAAGGTCGACATTTAATGTCGTTTTCCGAGTAATTTTGGACGCATAATCCATTTTTCAAGGTCCCACATCTGTCCAAACATAGTAAATAAATTGTTTTTCAATTTTTTCAAAAATATTTTCCAAATGACACAGAATTAAGTTTTGTACACTTAACCTTCATCTAAGAATAATAAACCCTTATGTAAAATTTACAGGGTTGTCATGTTAGGACTACTTCGATTGAAACAAAAGACAAATTTTCATGACCCTGAAGTCAGAACAAACAAATGGACACTTACTCTACGCACAAGCTGATTGGGGCGGGCCGAATTACGGTAATCGACTTGGAACGTCAAAGGTTGACCTTGATAATAATGCCAGTTGTGTCCACGGGGTTGCATCGGTTCCCCTGGGAAGGTCCATGAATGATTCGGACGGCCAGATCTGAAAAAAAAGGAAAGCAATTTATAACACATGACTTTAATACCCCATGATTGTATGGTATTAATCATTAAGGCCTCCTCGGCCCTCCAAAATCCCAGCCTATAGTACCATGGAACCTGACACAGTTTAAATTTTTACACTGTTTTAATAACTAAGTATGTTTGCGAGGCATTTCACGCCCACTTTAATAGGGAATTCAACAGCCTAATGTAAGGTGGATGCGGCGAGATAGTGGGAATCCATCTTTAAAAAAGACGATTTAAGACGAAGTAGTTTATTTCCTCGATAAAAATAAAAATCTAACTTGTAGACGCGTTTCGGTTGATTAGACCACCATCAGGACAATGCAGTATTGTACTGATGATGGTCTAATCAACCGAAACGCGTCTACAAGTTATATTTATATTTTTATCGTGGAAATAGACTACATCGTCTTGTGGTTTATTATTCTTGGAACAATACACCAGCTGTATTATACACTTTAATAGGTCCTATGTTTTCGCGACGGAGATCGACGACTCCGATCGGCCTCAAAATATGACATTATCCGTTTCAAGAGGCCTACATTCTAAATCCGAAATGTCCGTCCGCCGTCAAGGCCGTTTTGGGCAGTAGGAATTTTTTTAAAAATCTGAAATTTTGGCAAAATACTTGGTTTACCATCTAGTTGTGACGCAAGGTTTTCACTCCGATCGCCCAAACCCGTGGAGCGCTATGGGACTAAAATGGGGCTACGGGAGGTTTTTTTTTTTAAGGCTTTTGGCTATGGGATCGAGTTAGGTGTCGTTTTCGCGGTATTTTTGGACGTAGAATCCATTTTTTGGGGTCCCGGAACGATCCGATTTCACTGTTGCGATCTATAGGGCTTTCATGGGGCTAAAAATGGGATTTTTGAAAGATCCCAAGAGGTTAAATATTTTTCGAGTAAAAAATAAAGAACTTTTGAAAAAATATCCAAAAAAGTTTTTTGAAAAAAAAAAAAAAAAACAATTTTTTTCCAATTTTTTTTCTTTTGACACAGAAATAATTTCTGCACAAGGAACCTATATAAAAGAATAATAAACCGTTGTGTAAAATTTGCAGCGTTTTAAATTCATCAGCCCACACCCTAACATAATATGTATATTATACGTATTCATCAGCCCACACCCTAACATAATACGTATTCGTCCAGGTTTTACTTCAGGTTCAGACACAGACGTATGCAAAGCTGAGTTCGATCCGTCTAACCCAAGCGAGCAAGTTTGAACACAGCCTTTGTCCAGGAGCAACTTTGAACTTCACATTTCTGGGAGCAAGTCGGTCAGTGAAGCGCGCTCCTGGGAGCGAGTTAGCTGACCCCCAGAGCAAAATGGGTTTTCCCACTCAAAATCACCTGACGTCGTTTTATGAGTAATTAAACTTTAAAATTGAATTTCTCAAAAATGGGTAAAAGTGAAAAACCTCACTAGGATGAAACGCGGTTTCCTCCTGCCTTGTGGGCATGAAAATCCGCGGCTGTTACCCGAACAAACTATGTTTGCGCGGCATTTCACGCCCACTGCGGGTGAAAATGAGAACATCACGTCCCACACAAGCCCTCGAATTCAAATATTTCATTTTTCCCCAAGACCTATAATGTTTTTTTCTGCAACGATGACCCGGGTCTAACTTTCGTTATCAGTTTACATCCTTGGTACCCTCGTATCGTATTTTATATTGAGAGTAGATTACGGAGCAATGATTGTTCCAAGCACATTGTTATCAAGACAATACATGGACTTGGGCATTCTTCATAACGCTAGTCCCTTCAACCCACTAGCACTATCTTACCATCTCCCTGACATTTCCGACATGTATTGAGACTCTCAATTTGAGAGTATTCAATCCACTATGCTCATCGAATAGGCATAAACCGAAATTTCCAGTTTCATAGGGCTCCCTAGGTTTTTAACGTCGTAACATTGGAGTGCTACGCATGACATGCGCAACATTGGAGTGCTACATCCTCGCAGCATCCACCGAGATAAATAATAGTTGATAAGCTCGATGCAGCTTTTTATTTCAACATGAAAGACCAGTTAACTCTACAAGAAATTGAAAATTTTACTTACGTTTCGGGCATCAATGGTTGAAGAATCGGCATGTTCGGCATGTTCGGTCCGCCACATGGGAGCTCGTGGGTAGCGATAGGATACACAAATCCTTCGGCCGTCACAAAGTAAGGACCAGACGATTGATTTTGAGGTAAATTACTGCAACAGACCACGATATTGTCAACAGCCATTACGGTCACACGTGTCCTGAAAGATGGAGAGAAGCCAACTGCCAGCCCGGGGATAACATCGATCATCGATGTTTTAGGTCCGATGTTCAACATCGATGTTTATCGAACATGTTATCGCAACATCGTTGTTTCAGCCTTGCAACATCGATGTTGAATTGGCAGAAGAAATTTATGAACTTTCTTCCTCATAATTATAATTGCTTTAATAATGGGAAAAAACTGAAAACATCAGGGAACACGGCGAACTTAGAATGCCACATTTTTAGCATTCACCCATTGTTATTGCCTCCGAACAAGCGGGAAGGGGGAAAACCTCCTGACCAACAAGCACCAAAAAATTCTTAAGATTCTAACACCAAACGTACCACGACTGAGGCTGAACCTTTCCTCCAATATCAACAGTGTTTAGCTGACTCGTGGTAGTTTCATATCACCCCACCCTGAAGTCCTGTTTATTTTGTTATATCTTCTTTTTTTCAAGTCGAATTCACGGAAAGTTGCAATCGTTTCTATGTTTTAAAAGAAGTGGATACGGAAACAATCCGAAATAAACGAACAATTTATTGTATTAAATACAATTATTGTTTCTATGATTAAAAAGGAGGGAGTAAGAAAACAATTCTAAATAAACTGTACAACTTATAGTATAGTCTTTTTCTAATGTTGAAAAAAAAAAAAAAAAAAAAAAAAAAAAAAATCGAAATCAATAAATTTGCAGCCAACATCGATGTTTAGGGGTTTGAAACATCGATGTTTTCCGACATCGATGTTCAAGTCAACGATTTTTTGCTTGCGATGTGGACATCGATGCCAACATCGATGTTGTAGCGACGATGTCCGATCCCTACGGCTGTGCCGGGTTCAAGGGTACTGGTTTGGAACCTACTAAACGACGCAGGAACGAACGTGAATTCGATTCCTAGAAACAGGCTCGCACAATTTCAACAGAAGAGGGTCCGAACGTGTTACCAGGAAACTGTTCAAACCTCACTCGCGTCCTCTTTGGAGGAGAACAAGATTCTTTTAGAAAGTTTTATAGACCTCCAAAAAATTTTCGTGAACACATTTCATGGTGAAACATCAAGAAGACGACCTCGACAGAAAACACTTTGAATAAAATAAAATGTGCAGGTGAGCATACCTACATATTTTCCACGATCTTTTCGTATTTCCGGCACCGGCTGGTTCATCGATTTCCGAATTCTTTCTTCAGGGGACTTCGGAGTTTTCATCTTAGTAAAAGTGCTCTAAGATGCTCCGAAGTCACTTTTACTAAGATGAAAACTCCGAAGTTTAAAAACTGCTAAGTCTTAGCATACGAACTATTGACCGAAATTAAAAGATTTTTCCCGACAAGACTTGAGCAATTTACGTACTAATGTGCGTAATGTGCAACTAATTCTCGAATCCCGGTATTCCTGGATTGACTCCACGAATCCCGGGATTACAAATTGGCAAAAATCGACCGGGATCCCGGGATTCCAACCCCTAATTGAAGCTTATTACCTATTCGAGAAACGATGCGGTTCTTTTTTTTTTAATGTTGTTAATGCTGTCTTTTAATGTTGTTCGGGGTAAGAGAATAGGAGCTGTTGGGGCACATGTTCTACTACCTGGCCATATTCTACCTTCCGACTCATTAGAATATTTTATTTCAATCTATTATTATTTTAATATCAATTGAAGAGACGGAAAATTCCAGTATCGACTTAGTCGTTTTCAGGAGTCAGGTTCAACTGATAGGTTGGTTACGGCGATGCTGTCGGGGCTGCTAACCTTCAGTCATGAAAGTCACGCTGTGACATGGATTTTAGTATTGTTTACTCCGTTTTGGATTGTTGGACTACATATTCTCAAAATAATTCAAAGTTTTTTACGACGGGGGTAATGAGCGATCCCAAAATTGCTAATTCCATACACTGTCCGAACGGTTATTAGCAGTAGGATTTTTTTTTAATCTGAAATGTTCAATAAAAACGGTAAAGAAAAACTCGTATCCGCTCAGTCCAATCCCATGAGACTTCCAGTTCTCAGCCCAATCCCATGTAATGAGGCTTTCTTGGGCTGCATATAAGGGGGTTTGAAGTGTACGTTTTCCAAGGTCAATTGAGAATTTTCCAAGCTGAATTGAGAACTATCCATTTAAATTTGAGAATTGTCTATTCAAATTGAAAGAGAAAATTCTCAAATTAAAAAGGAAATTTCTCAGTTTGGAGAAGTCTCAATTCATTTTGGAAAATTCCCATTTGTAGCCCCATGAAAGCCCCGTAGATTCCCACAGTGAAATCCGATCGTTCTGGGACCTCATAAAATGGATTCTACGTCCAAAACTACTTCAAAAACGACACCTAACTCGATCCCATAGCCGAACTCCTTCAAAAACCCCTCCCGTAGCCCCATTTTAGCCCCATAGCGCCCCACGGGTTTGGGCGATCGGGGTAAAACCTTGCGGGCACAACTAGATGGTAAAGCGAGTATTTTGATATAAATTTCTGATTGAAAAAAAAAAATTACAAAAGGGTTTATTACCTATTCTTTGATATAGGTTACTTATGCAAAAATTATTTCTGTGTTAATGGAAACAAATTTGAAAAAAAAGTTTGATTTTTTTTTTTCAAAAAAATTTTATTTGGATTTTTTTCGACAAAAAATTATTTTTTTCAAAAATTCTTTATTTTTTGCATGAAAAACCTCCTGGGATTCTTCAAAAATCCCATTTTTACCCCCATGAAAGCCCTATAGATCGCCACAGCGGAATCGGATCGCTCTGGGACCCACAAAAATGGATTCTACGTCCAAAAATACTTCGAAAACGACACCTAACTTGATCCCATAGCTAAAAGCCTTCAAAACCCCCTCCCGTAGCCCCATAGCGCCCCACGGGTTTGGGCGATCGGACTGAAAACCTTGCGGGCACAACTAGATGGTAAACCAAGTATTTTCTCAAAATTTCAGATTTTTAAAAAAATTCCTACTGCCCAAAACGGCCCGGACGGCGGACGGACATTTCGGATTTGGAATGTAGACCTCTAGAAACGGATAATGTCACATTTTGAGGCCGATCGGAGTCGTCGACCCCCGTCGCGAAAACATAGGTGTATTATTCCAAGAATAATAAACGAAAAGCGAGTGGAAGGGGTCTGAGGCCCGTTTGGAGAAGTCGGGGGTTGGCTGGCTTTAGCTAGCAGTGGTTGCTCTCTAGTTGAATAACTGGAATCCGGGGAGCATTTCGGTAGCACCCGAACGCCTTGTCAAATTCGTTGGGCCCATTTCAGCCCTCACCTACAGTGACACAAAATCTAGTCAGGGCCCAAATTCGTCCACATGCCTCATTTCAGCGAATCTTTTTCCAGTTCGTTAGAATAAATTTCTTATGAAGAAATGTTTAGGGATCCCATTCTTACTGGAGAACTACACTATAATATAAGAATCATGGACTAGTGAAAAATCAATTTTTAATTAAAAGGGAAATAAATAAATACACTCCCGGATGGGAATATTTCCCAAAATACATTCTCGGGAATTCTCCCAACACTGTTATGACTACAGGTGCTCTGTGGGGCTAAAAAGGGAAACAGGCTGTGGGGGTCAAACCCCCGTCCTTTGGACTTGGTGGTTGATGGGTTCTATCGACCATCTTTTTTTCTTCATAGGTAAGCACCTCGATTCAATAGAATTCATAGAAACCTAAACATTCAAACCTGCGGCAGGAAGAAGCGCACAAATCTCCGAGTAAAAGTCACACAGGATCTCGGCTTCCCATTGATTGGTCGATGAGTAGGACACAATTTTTTTTTTTTTTTTTTTTTTTTTAATCATCGACCAATCTGAAGCCTGGATTCACTTGAACCTCAATCCACACGGTTGAACCCTTGATCACGCCGCAGGTTTAAATTTCCAGTTTTCCATGAATTTTATAATTTCATAATAAAGCAATCTCAAGTCTTTACTTCACTTTTAGAGTTATTTAGAGCCTTCTTTAGAAAAACTTCGAGGCACGTCCATTTTTTTATTTTTTTTATTACAGCCCACTCCATACATCATTTGGCAAATTTACCCTCCTGGGGCCCTATTTACCAGCATGAGTAATGGTAAATATTTTCAAGAGGTGACAAGTCAATTTACATGGTAGTTTACAGCAATAGTAGTAATCCGTGTTGTAGTTACCGATGGCGTATGTACCAAGGAGAGCTCATAATTTTATAATAAACTAGGTAAAAACAAGCAATGCCAGGCAATATCAGTCACAATGTCGTCAACTGAACTTGAGAAACATCACCGTCAGCGATACGAAAAGGAGGCAGGATCGTAACGACTTTCTATTCAATAGCCCTTTCAGTAAAACGTCCGTTTTATGGCATTGGATTGGTAAACAATGTATCGAGTGTACTCTTGTGCAAGCATAGAGTGGAATTTTAAAGCAATCGACCCAATTGGTGTCTTCAGCCTATTCGGTGTTAACGGTCTGAGAGTTATTCAGCTAGGAATGCAGATCCAGCTTCTTCTAACTAAAATATGTGTTTTTATGTTACAGCGGTCTACTTCCCTTATATTTGGTAGCAAACAAATTTCTCAGCCCGGAAAGAGTGTTGGGGCACGTAATGCAGATGCTGCCGTTATTTCCAGCTCAACCCCTTGACTCTACAGAGCAAGCATCCACGAGTAGCGAAAGTCTCGTCAACTCCGCTGTTCAGTCAGCCGACGCAAGCCAGGCCTCGCCCTCAATCGGCCTGACGAGCCCGCCAAAAGGCGAGCCGAGTCAGACTGAGCAATCACCTCCAGCTCAACAACCAGACTCCACAGACCCGTCACTCGAGGTTCTACGAACTCCCACCAAGGAGGAGCAAGCAGGCATGAGTAGCGAAAGTCTCGTCAACTCCACTGTTCAGTCAGCCGACCCGAGTCTGTCAGAGCAATCACCTCCAGTTAAACTCCCAGACTCCACAGAGCCGTCACTCGAGGTTCTACGAACTCCCACCAAGGAGGAGCAAGCAGCCGCGAGGCGCGAGTGTCTCGTCAACTCCGCTATCAAGTCAGCCAACGCAAGCCAGGCCAAAGCTAAATTGTCCGACTGGGAAATGGTGCCCAGCCCTGATTCCGTGGTCAAAATGCTCGGTGACGACCTCCCTCAAAATAGGGCTTGCTCATACATCGATGAAATGAGAACTCCAACAAAACACGAACTTTCGGACGAGCAGGAGGAAAACATATTGAACATTGCCATTGCAGCAGCCACTGTACAGACGAACTCGGACGACTCGGGATGGGAAATCCTGCATGCACCAAGCAAACAGGAAGGTACGTACCACCCATAATAAACCACCAGTCACTTTGTACTCGGCCCAAAAGTCACCCGAAATTGTGAACTGTTTCAGAAATGTCCATTCACGAAGCAATACACCAGCAATCAGTGAAGACCAGAAGAAAACTAGCTATGAAGATCGCTCTCGCCTTGATAGAGTCAGGATACAAGAAACTGGTCGACCAAATGATGAACAACGCAACCCTTCCGACATCTTTTACTGGGATCACAGGCAAAGTCTTAGAAAATGTTATGCTGATTGTAGCTGAAATAGTGAACGAATTTTTAAAACAAAAGAGCATAACATCAGGTAATTTCAATAACAGGCAACGCGTATAGAAAATTTGTTTGATTTGAAAAACTATGTAATAGTCACATCATTTGAGTACGATTCAATTAGTTCGGTGATGGTACGAAACATTTTGACCAAGTAAGTAGGTATAAGCATGGGATTGATGTGGAGGGTAACATAAGTAGTTAAAACCTGGGGTATTAAGTGACGGAAACTTATCAACTCGGCAAAGTGTCTTTTAATTCACGAAATATATTTTAGAAAGTACAATCTTGAGGTTGAATTTTTACGATTGCCTGAATTATGTGAGAGGTGAGCGTGGATAGTGAGATAAATATATTTTGTATGTCCAGAGGTGAGCCAGCGCCTCAGGAATCACACCTGGTAATTCAGAATCTAACTCATGGGATAAGCCGTCATCTTAAGCACGTTTAGATACAGATAAATTGAATTGATAAATGTTGTCATTAGAGAGATTACCCAGAATCATGACTCAGCAGAGGAGTAATTTTTCTACCATGATATAATATTAATAGATGGAACCTCTGTGATTTCCGCAAACAACCACTTTATGAGCAGTGTTTCCCATGGTCAAATTGATTAATCTTATTACGAGTTTAATAATGGATCAAACCATTTTCGGTTAGTGCAACGCACTAAGTATGATTTTGGTTTGTTATTCTTGGAATGATTCGTGTCAAGAGGTCGAAAATTCTGATCAGCATCCGCCGTACGCCGCCCGAACCGTTTTGGGCAGTAGGCACAAATTTTTTTTTAATCTGAAATTTTGTTAAATTCTCGGTTTCCCATCTAGTTGTTCCCGATCGCCCAATTCCGAGGGGTGGGGCTAAAAAGGGGCTACGGGAGGGGCTTTTGAAGGTTTTCGCTTATAGGGTCGAGTTAGGTGTCGACTTCGATGTATTTTGGACGTAGAATCCATTTCTAGGGGTCCCAGAACGATCCGATTTCACCGAGGGGAGCTATGGGGCTGTCATGGGGCTACAAATGGGATTTTTGAAGGATTCCAGGAGTAAAATAAGGAGTCGTTTCCCGAGTAATGTTGGGCGCATAAACCATTTTTCGAGGTCCCACATCTGTCCGAACATAGTAAAAAAAAAAGGATTTTTTCCCCCAACAATTTTTTCTTATAGACACAGAATTGATTTTTTTCACAATAATTGTGAAATAATTTCACTGAAATTATTATCCTACATCAAAGAATAATAAACCCTTGCATAAAATTTGCAACGTTTTTGGTTTGGTGCAACTGGTTCTTCTCCGTCTAGTCCAGGAGCTAGACCCGATTTCGGGAGCTGATTCCAGGAAAAGGTTTGATATTATGCTATCAAAATATCCTCCATTCTGAGTGAAATGAGCTTTTTCTGCAATTCCAAAGCCGCTGGATTCAAAATTGGCAGCAATTTGAGTTTGGACCAAAAAAGGCGATGTGGGTGCTGATCGGATAGGATGGCTGATATTTTGTTTAAGGTAGACCGGGGTAATTGGAACATAGAATTTCCATAGTTCAACTTCTGATTCCCCTCACGACCGGAATCCTTCATGAATTCCTTCCAAATTTTTACTACATGGTTATCAACTATAGCCGAAATATATCCCAAATTTTCAAATCGGTAACTCCAAAACATCCAAAGTAAAAAATTGAAAACAAAAATTTGCGACGTTTTCTATTTGCCCCGCTAAACTGGGGTAATTGGAACACAAGGCTTGATTTCTGTTAGAAATGCCTTGAAAAAGGCCGGGGCAATTTGAAATAAATGAGCGGATTCAAATTATCTGGGGGAACGTTTTTAAAATTTTTTTTGGTATGAAAACTGAAGTTATTCTAACTTGGTCCCCTCACAACCCATAAAAAAGTAATCCAATAACACCTTAAATTACAATCACAGGGCTTACAGAAACTTGAGTTTTATTCACTACACTGGAAGAAAGTCTCTGTATCCATGGAAACCCTTAAAGGGGGTCTTTTTTGAACGAAAAAAAAAAATTTCCCATCAATTTCGATCCCCTGAACACGATAGGCTAGGTTTCAAATCTTAAAACCCACGGGAAGACCATGAAAAATGGGTGCAAAGTCAAAAACCACCTCCTACTGAGGTGCTGTATCCATGAAAACCCTTATAGGGGGTCTTTTTTGAACAACGTAAAGCATTTTTCCCATTAATTTCGACCCCCTGAACACGATAGGCTAGGTTTAAAATCTCAAAACCCACGGAAAGACCATGAAAAATGGGTACAAAGTCAAAAACCGCCTCCTACTGAGGTGCTGTATCCATGAAAACCCTTATAGGGGGTCTTTTTTGAACAACGTAAAGCATTTTTCCCATTAATTTCGACCCCCTGAACACGATAGGCTAGGTTTAAAATCTCAAAACCCACGGGAAGACCATGAAAAATGGTTTCAAAGTTTAAAACCGCCTGCTACTGAGGTGCTGTATCCATGAAAACCCTTATAGGGGGTCTTTTTGCACAAAGTAAAGCATTTTTCCCATTAATTTTGACCCCCTGAACACGATAGGCTAGGTTAAAAATCTCAAAACCCACGGGGAGACCATGAAAAATGGTTTCAAAGTTCAAAACCGCCTGCTACTGAGGCGCTGTATCCACGAAAACCCTTATAGGGGGTCGTTTTTGAACGAAGTAAAGCATTTTTCCCATTATTTTCGACCCCCTGAACACGATAGGCTAGGTTTCAAATCTCAAAACCCACGGGAAGACCATTTTAATTCAAATGTATTAAAATTATGAATTTTATAATGGCGAACCATCAGTAAAGGTGAAAATCGAGGTTATTAAGCTGATATTAAGGAAAAATAAATTTACAAAAATTACATTAAAAATAAAATGGGGCAAATGGAATACACAGGGGAAATGGATCATAGTGAATCACAGTGTATTCTATTTGCCCCGCACCACGTGTATTCTATTTGCCCTGGGGCTGGTTAGAAACGGGGCAATTGTAATATTGCCATTATGAATTTCACAGTTAATGATATCCAAAAAAACACTTGATCATTACATTGAGTGATTGAGAAAGTGCAACTTACCGCGAAAATCCAGGAAAAAAACACTCAATGACTGCCCCTGGGAGGACTACAACTGGACAATCGACAAGTACGAATTCGAGATGAAACAACAATGGTGGGGTTATAACAGCCCCACAACCTTCCTTCACCAGTGGCGTCGGCTTCAACTTCACTTTTGTCTTCGAGGGTTCACACTAGATGGCAGGACGTTCTTCCCAGCGTGTTCACTCTTTTTCTGTTGAAATGGGAAGGGGCTATTCCAATTGCCCCAGATTCCTAATTACCAGGTCTACCCCTTACTACTTTTTTTTACCATACTTACCTAATCATAAATTTTTATGTCTGCCAACCCTAGAGGGGTGGGTTCCCCCGGCGGACTCAATTTGAAAATTTGTCATTTTGAGGGGGTCAAATTTTATCAACTTTAGGAAGGTTGAACGTTTGACACATAAAAATAGGCATAACAATAGACATATTTATTGTTGTCTGCCACCCCAAAGCGGTCCCTATACCCTGGCAGACTAAATGTGCAAAATTGCAATTTTAAGGGTAACATTGAACTTGCTTAGGAAACTTGAACATTTACTCAGCGTTAGCCACCAACTTGAAGAGTTAAAAAAAAACCTTCTCTGCCTAGAATTATCCGACACAAACTTAAGGCAGACGAGCAATTTTTAAAAATTGTCGGTCAAAATTTGAGCAAATTTAGGAAGCTCTAAATTTTGGCACACAACTCTTCAACGATTAGGCAACATTTTTAACATAGTCTGCCAATAATAACCATTGCCTTAACATTGGCAGACTAAGATTTGAGTATGAATCAATTATTATTATCATTATAACCTTATTTTGGAATCAGATCAGATACCCCTGCAAGGTAATAACAATATTTTGGGGTCCCGCAACGATCCGATTTCACTGCTGCGATATAATATTATAGGGCTTTCATGGGGATACAAATGGGAATTTTGAAAAATCCCAGGAGGTCGAATATTTTCCAAGGAAACTACATAGGTATTTTGAAAGAAAAAAAGAAAAATTGACAAAGAACTTATTTTTGCACAATACAAGTAACCTATATCAAAGAATAATAAACCCTTGTGTAAAATTTGCAGTTTTTTTTTTCTTTTTCAGAACTTCCCGAACTGATTCCGACTGCCTCCTCGATTCTGGAAAGTCGCACGCGCGCGATTCATTTCCTTCTGTGATCTCATGGAGTTTCCTAACTTTTTCTAACGTTTTTCGTTTCTCCTCTCCGGGGTCGGATCCCAACGTCATTGCAGACAGACTATCTATTATATGTTTGAGTAATAGTTTATAGAGAGTTCTTGTTTTCTACGTATGTAGCTGATCATTTCGTTGGAACGTAAAAAGATAAAACGGCATGCGCATGCGCCAAGAACGTGAAGAGATTCGTTCAAACGTGAGGGTTTTCGTACCAACGTGAAGAGGGTCCCCCACGTAGAACGTGAAGTGGTTCTCGTTGTTCCGAAAAAAAAAACCCTTCCTTAGGCCGCTTTACACGCTACGACAAATCGTAACGATTTATCGTTCAGATGCGATCGTTACGATTTATCGGAACGTGTAAATGGGACATCGTAGCGATTTATTGGAGTTGGAGTTGGGTTGGAAGGTTGATTCCGGCCGGCATCAATTTCTCGGAATCTTAGCGACTTGTTTGAAGCGGTCCCTTAGAGGTGGGTCGTTGATAGGTCAACAGTTGATAATAACACGTTGATGGGAAAAAACGAATCTTCGTGTTAACGGTTCCAAGATCAACTGTTGAAAAAACGCGATGAGAAAACCGTGAAAAAGGAAGTTCCTTTTCTACTCGGTCTTTACGGAGCCGCCCCAACAAAACCGTGAAATAGTTAGCATGGCTTACTAGGCGCTGCTCCCCACATTTCAACGTAAAGTTCGCACGTGAAGAACAAAAACTCTCTTATATTATAAGAGTGGTATATCTCTTATGATAATATTATCAGAGATATACCACTATTGTTCCGGAGGAAGCTTATTAAGAGAGCTGCTCCCTGTAATCTACACTATCCTTTCAAGGTTAGTTTTGAATTGTTGCATTAAACTCAGTCATATAGTAAGCAATTACAGTTAAATAATCAGCGTACACGTTGATGGGTTAACGGTTCAGACTGAGTCGAAGAAACTGAAAATACAAAGGCTTCGAAAGGTGCATTAGCAATGAAATGAATCTGGACTAAGATGTGAGCCTCACAGCCATTTTTTAATATGGCGGACTCATTGCCGCGTCTTTTGCTGACAAATCTGCGTAGGGAATCAGAAAGAAGAGTAATTTTAATAACTCACAGCCTTCAAGTTGAAAGAGAAGCTGAAAAATTCGTGACAATTCTGTTTAGTTAACTACATCAAGAAACAGTAACCCGTTGTACCTAGAAGTCAAAGGGGTCTTCATCACAAGACTTGTGGTTGAACCACTTAGTGGTTCAAGATTGCAGGCACTCACAGTTGGATCAACTTTCGACAGCAAAATGACAATGTCATCTCAATTCATCAAGTACTTACTGGTTCGGAGACGACATGGTCGGTGAACGTGAGGAACTATTGGCAATAGGAAAGTTAACAGTTGTGGAATCGTCTCTCGTCACCGATCAATCCACTACATGACCGAGAAGAAACTGAGGGAAACTGCAATCTAAACGTGAGCAACCGGTGATAAGGAGAGGCCGTGAAAACCGGTTCTGCCAACTTCACAACACAAGATGGACTACAGCCACCTGCATAATATGTCATATTATGACGTCACTCAGTGAACGTTTCCAGGAGCACCTGACCGCGTGAAGTAAGTAAAATTTAATAGGTACCTACCTATTTAATTTGAAACGAGGAATTAGAAAACACGAAATTAATAAATGAGCTAATACACGCGTCAGATTCCTAACGCTGAAGTGGAACTAATTAAGCAGCGGAAGCAAAACATGTAGGTAAAGGAATGCAAAATGTAAAAAAAAAACAACAACAACAACATATTAGGTAGTACATACAAAAATAATGATTTTTCAGACTTCTTAGGCATTTTGGATTATTATTCTCAGAATAAGAGGAGGATATTGGAACATTAAAGATATTACAATACATATGAAAATAAATAAATGAAATGAAGTAAATAAATAAATGAAAAAAAGGTAATGAAAATAATTAGGTAAATAAATAAAAATTGGGGGACAACAACACAAAAACAAGAAACAAAATAATAATAATAACAATAATTGTCTTTTAATTATTCTTATTATTAGTTGCTATAATTATTATAAGAACTAATAATAAGAATAATTAAAATAAAAACATAAATGAGAGAGGAGGGAACCCCTTTTTTCACCAACATGCAATAATAAAAGACGCAGCAAATTTTACACAAGGGTTTGTTATTCTTTGATATAGGTTATTTGGGCAGAAATTTAATTCTGTGTCAATGAAAAAATTAAAAGAAAATTTTTTTGGATTTTTATTTTCCAAAAAAATGTTTTTTGGGGATTTTTTGTTCAAAAATTTTTTTCACAAAATTTTTTGTTTTTTAGATGAAAAATATTTGACTTCCTGGGATCCTTCAAAAATCCCATTTGTAGCCCCATGAAAGCCCTATAAATCGCAACAGTGAAATCGGATCGTTCCGGGACCCCCAAAAATGGATCCTACGTCTAAAAATACTTCGAAAACGACACCTGACTCAATCCCATAGCCAAAAGCCTTCAAAAAACCCCTCATGTAGCCCCATTTTAGCCCCATAGCGCCCCACGGGTTTGGGCGATCGGGCTGAAAACAACTAGATGGTAAACCGAGTATTTTGTCAAAATTTCAGATTAAAAAAAAAATTCCTACTACCCAAAACGGCCCTGACGGCGTACGGCGGACGGACATTTCGGGTTTGGAATGTAGACCTCTTGAAACGGATAATGTGAAATTTTGAGGCCGATCGGAGTCGTTGACGCCCGTCGCGAAAACAGGTGTATTATTCCAAGAATAATAAACCAAAATAGGTAAGTAATGAACATGAAATAAGAAAAAATTACATTGATAGAAAAATTTTGGAAGCTAGGTCGAGGTCACTCCTATCATCTTTGAGAACGCGGCGTATAGACAGCAAAAAATAAAAATAAAATAAATAAATAAAACGATTTTGGGGATTTTTCGAACGGGTCGTTGAATGATATGTCATAAATAGGGGGCGGATTCTTAGGAACCCTAATAACATATTTTTTTCCTGAAGATATATTTGAAAGATACCAAGGTACTTGTCCGTTTCACAGCCCAACGATTCCAAAAATACATAGGTAGTTATTTTGACATATTTATATGTCAAAATAACTATGTTTATAAACACATATCGGAGTGTGGAAGGCCGCCTGAACAACTCGAACACTTACGTCAATGTAGCCCAACAAACTTGAGTGTCAATTGGCTTTCATTAGCTTGCGTTTTACCATGTTTTATGGAGTCTAGGGCTACCAAGTTTTTGGAGACTAGGGGGCTCGAGCTCAGGTGGAGGTGGAGAAATTGGGATAAAAATGGAATGCAAGCACTTCTCCAGAACAACCCAGGATGGGAAAAAGTCAAAACCATCAGAACCGTGCTTGGTGGTGGTGGAGGATCCATCAACCCACTGACACCTGCTGAAGCTGCTTCCATGAAATTCGGTCTTTTGGCATCTTTCGACGTGGAAAGATCATTTTCAATTTGTTAAAATGAGCTTGCCCACAATCGCTGAGGCTTTGTAGTCGAACATAATAATATTAATCCAAGATTATTTTAGAATTTACCTCGATACCTACTCTCAATTTAAATTCCACAATTGTGATAACTTAAACTTGGATGAATTTATCAATATTTTCGCCTCGGTTTGAGAGACATGTCTTTTCTGCAGAAAAGAATCATGTAAGTGATGACTGTCATGCTTCTGCGCAGGTCCATCAGTACCTAGTTTAATCGTGATCGGTACAGTGTACCTACTCACCTTTTCACTATCGGTGCATTCTGAAAGACAGACACGAAGCAGCTTCTGAAGCGTTTCATTAGCTTGTCTAGGTCATTCTATTTTAATCGGCGTCGTTTGTGACTCTGATTGACGAGAACGCGAGGGCAGCGAATTCATTGAGATGGACAAGGAAAGGCTCAGATTGAATCAACATACATCGAAGATCAAGGACGTGGTTTGTCTTTCTGTGTTTGTTTCAATTTAGTATAACTCCATACTTAGACTTGGGTGGTAGTTCAACTTCGGCGGCGTCTTGTGTACATCTCGCAGACAGTGAGAACGGTAGCCCGCGAATAACTGCCACTCATTTTAGTTGGACTATTGGGTTGATTATGATTAATGTAGAGGATATAATATTTTAAGCTGATGAGTGACATATTTATAGAATAAGTAGGTAGGTAGAGTAAGTGTGTGAACGAATAAGGCGTTCGTTCCCGAGGGCCCGTACACCAGGTAAAGAGCCTGTATAGTACTTTTTCTTGAGATTCATTTCAGGGCTTAAACTCCAGAAATCGATCGGCATTAAATTTAGATAGGCTACGCCGTAACACACTGAATGTCGGCAGACTGAAGTGAATACGTACTGATTTGTTTGCCTCAAACAGTTCTCGTTTTTAAAGTTATATTTGACGTAGTTACCTACCTAGTTTTCCACCAATTTTTTTTTTCTTTTTTAGCAGTTCGTGACGCTTTTTATCCTTTTTAACCATAGATTTATTTTGTTCCAATTATTCTTACCAATCACCCCTCTCTGAAAACTCATTTTTTTATAGTCCAGAATGAGTGGCAGATCGGTGAACCGTGTGAATTTTCACCTGCAAGGAAGTGAAAAGTTGTCTCATCTCGCAATATCGTGAGAATCGATGATGTGGTGGCAAATAGTAATTCTGACTGTGTGTTGCTCCGTCCCTATTCCCGCAGCCGGTGATGATACTCTTTCAGCCGTTTGGAACGAGATCGTCAGCAAATCCGAGGATGCTCCTCAGTGTCAGACTTGCGTGCACATAAGGAACTACTTGGACCAAACGCTTCCTGACCACGAGATCAAATCGATGAGGATTGAAGTGCTCAAGCAAGTAAGAGAATTGGCGGTTTGATTGTCGTTTGAGTTTTAAGCTGATGATGATGCTTCTCAGGGGTACCGCCATGACCTGAATGACTGAATTGCCATGTCGGCAGACGATCCTGAAGAAGTTGGGGATGACGGAGCCTCCGAAATTTTCTTCGCCCAGCAAACCCCTCCCCCGGCCGATCAAGGATGGAACTCTAACTCTCGAAAAAGCCCAAGTAACGCCGTTCCATCACGTGACCGAGAGAGTCATCATGCTTTTTGCGAGTGAGAATACACATTTTTGAAGTGACCATGGGGATAAATAACAATTTATCTTAAGATGTCCTTCCCTGAATATCGTCTGATATGTGAAGTGGTCGTCATGATTTTCAGACTTGCGCTAGCTCAGCAGGTCGTGCAGCTGATACGAGTTTAACTGGTTCTGAACAATTTCTCCTGCTGGAACTTAACAATACGTTTTGGGTTGTGAATTAATTTGCACTTGGAACTGCTTTACCTACTCCGAAAATTCTTCTAAGTTTCCGGACAAGTTTTCCAAAGCCATCGAGAAACTATTGCTAAGATCATGTATGAGCTAATCGCAAATTCTGCTACTTTCTTGGATTTTCATAATTTTACGTCTAAACTACATTTCCCACTGGGGCACATTCTTAACACCATGTGAACATTTCTGCCACGTTCCTACGTCGGTTTACTCAGACATGTGACGAATGATTGCAGATCACGAGTGCACAAAAGATGACGAAGACTACAAGATGAGCCTCACTCTGGAAATACCTTCCAACTTGGGAGGTATCGACGTCAACGACGCTAACTTGTGGATATACACGGGGAACGCCGCATTGCATGCATACAGCATCGTTGCCATGCCGTGCGACAATGATATAAAACCGATCAATGCGCAAGAATCCCCTCGAATCTCTTTCAAAGGCAAGTACCTACCTACTCAGTCAATAGAGAGTTTTTGCAGACCTTTCCACGAATCCGTAGCAGGAAATCCGTATGGGCTGTCTAGGCCGACCATGACTGGAAGCTAACCACCTCAACCACCCCACTACAGATTCCTTACGAATCCTTATGGAAAAATTGACTACTAAAGTGACGCGCACGTTGTTTTCACTCTCACATACCTCAAGAAAAAATGGTCGCCGTGAAGTTTTGACTTGTTGCGTTTGAGTATTTCACAAGTATTAAATACTTGTAATAAGAAATTTTCTTATTACAAGTACGAGGACTCCTACTGCCACTCGGTTTTTTGTGAAGAGGAAAATGGATGAAAATCCAAAAAAAAAATGGTCGCCGTGAAGTTTTGACTTGTTGCGTTTGAGTATTTCACAAGTATTAAATATTTGTAATAAGAAAATTTCTTATTACAAGTACGAGGACTCCTACTGCCACTCGGTTTTTTGTGAAGAGGAAAATGGATGAAAATCCAAAAAAAAAGGTCGCCGTGAAGTTTTGACTTGTTGCGTTTGAGTATTTCACAAGTATTAAATACTTGTAATAAGAAATTTTCTTATTACAAGTACGAGGACTCCTACTGCCACTCGGTTTTTTGTGAAGAGGAAAATGGATGAAAATCCAAAAAAAAGGTCGCCGTGAAGTTTTGACTTGTTGCGTTTGAGTGTTTCACAAGTATTTCTTATTACTAGGGTTGCCTGATGAGAGAAAAGGAAAAAAAGGACATCAAGATATATAACGTATAAATTACAAAATGCACATACTATATTATAATATAATTATAAGGTAAAGGTTTTTCATCAATCAGATGGATGATGGTTTGTTACCTACCTAATCGGGTATTATAATATGTTGAATGTTGAAACTAAAAACTTGAAGTGGATTCTATTCCTATTAGAATTAGATCATTTTCTATAATATAATGATATTATATTATAGAAAATGTAATAATATTATAGAAAATATAATAATATTATATTATAGAAAATGATCTAATTCTAATAGGAATAGAATCTACTTCAAGTTTTTAGTTTCAACATTCAACATAATATGTTGAATGTTGAAACTAAAAACTTGAAGTAGATATTATTATAATACCCGATTAGGTAGGTAACAAACCATCATCCATCTGATTGATGAAAAACCTTTACTGTGGGGACATGTAGTCAGTTCCTCTCATCCACTGAGAGTTCATCAGAGAAAAATTTTCTCTGATGGAATGAGAATATTTAATATTCTCTCGACGTTGGCATTATGGGCAGGAATGGCGAAAACAATTTGGCACAATTTGAGAAGCTGTGAGTGTTTCTCTGATTGGTCGACAAGATGGAAATATTCACACCATCTTTGACTGCAGTTCATGGCTTTAAATTTAGTGAGAAATTAGATTTAGGGAGAAATTTCTCCTTCAGTCTTTCAGTCAGAAAATCTTCGACTTCCTCCAACGAAGCTAGCACCTCCAAAACTGAGTTATGTTTGGCTTCCAATTTTTTAATCTTTTCATTGAAAGAAAACATTAATGAATGTAGAAACCACAAGTCACTTTCATTTTCTGGCTATTCAAACAGATTTTTTATTAGGATAGGAGGGTTGCTCTGAGACATAAAATACGACGCCAGAGGTTCATACATTTGAAGCACACGATTTATGCAGGGAAACAACGACAACCAACGGGATTTGGAGTGGCGAAGAAGCTGCCTGTATTCGATGTCATCGCCCACGATGGACATAGGTTTAACAAGAACAAGATTTTTTCTAAGCAGGCTGTTCCAGATAGGTAGGTAGCCCAAACGATTTTCAGGTAATTTCGAGGTAATTTCAGAAAATGAGAGATTTTTTAAAAAAAGAGAACATTTGCCCGAAAAATGAAAAAAGAGAGGACGCCCGGACAGGGTGTGAAAAAGAGGACATGTCCGGAAAAAAGAGAACGTCTGGCAGCCCTACTTATTACAAGTCCTACGAGGACTCCTACTGCCACTCGTTTTTTTGTGAAGAGGAAATGGGTGGAATAAAAATTTCCAATTCATCCATCGAGTGTAGAACAGAATAAAACAGAAGAGAACAAAGCGAACTGAGAACAAAAAATAACAAAGCAGAATACAAGCCCGTTTGTTTACAAGAAAACATCTTGAGGTTACAACGGGGTTACACAAGCGTCAGGTTATGTTGCTTTTCATACAGATTTCTATACTGATTTGGTAACCCGTAGGAATAAGGATTCGTACCGCCTACTGCTACAGATTCCTTACCGATTTGTCCTCGCGCATGCGCACTCCCCCTTTCCTTACAGATTCGTACTACGGATTTCCTCCTACCGATCGGTGGAAGGGTCTGCAAAAACTCTCTAATGTAGGAGCTTGCTTGCATTTGGCGATAATTTGTTTGATCTGGAAGCCCAATATTAATATGGGAGACGGAGAAAGCAGTTGTTGCACATTTTGTGCAACAACTGCTGTCTCCACCTCGAATAACGAGATAGTGTTGCCCACGTTGGGAAGAAAAGGTCGGCACTGGACAGTTTGTCGCACCAAAATTGCCGAACTTGCCACGAATCCACGAGGGAAACTCGCTCGAATTACGCGGATTTTGCTTTGTTCCCTGGATTCCGATACGAACCGCTCTACAGCGGGTCGTATCGGAATCCAGGGTACATACCGAGCTTTAAGAAGCTCCTAAGGGTTGTGTTTAAGGCCATTTCTGGCCCATTACAACCTTTCTCGTACCTTCTGCTCGCTTTCTTCCCCTTGGGGAAGTGCACTTATGTTTCTTCAATCTTCTTTCTTCTTCCTTGGTCTTCAGCACTCCCCTAGAGGGAGTACAGTGGGCCCTCCGGCGTTAGCCACACCATTCTGGTGAGCCCGGGATGGACCAAAGTGGAGGTGCCAGGTTTTATAGGAGGTCTTATCACTATAAATTGGCTGGAAATTATTTGGGACAGGAGTAATCGCAGCTGACCTACCTACTATGCCACCTCTTTTGTATCTTGTAGTGTTTGGGTCGTTGGTCGCTGCGGAATTAGGGATGTCCACACTGAAGAAAAATATCGATATTCAATATATCGATAGTTTTAAAAATATCGTTTTACTAGGTCGATATATCGTAGAAAAATATCGATATTCGATATATCGATTAAAAAGTATCGATATATCGGATATATCCAAATAAATAAAAAAACTGGGGTGTGGTTTTATGAAACCACGGTAAAAGTGAAACTTTTTTCCCACTAGTCTCTCCGGCTCGCTTCGCTCGCTCCCCTAGTGGGGTACGTAGCATCGATGGACACGTTTTTTATGTCTAGTCCCCCCCCCCCCCCCATTTCCTACTCATTCACCCCTACCCACGGCTTCATTTTGGTGGTTTCTCAAAGTGATTTCTAACGTGGCAACTGATAACAACAAAACAAGCGGCATTGTTTACTGCATCCATTAATAACATCAATAAATATAAAATGGGGACATAATGACAAAGAACAAGTACGAAAGAAATGCGTGATAAATCGAGAGCTTTCCAACGAATGGTGAACGATTTTTGTACGATTATAACTGGCGAAGATGAAGTTCCGTAGCAACGAATCGGTTGTAAGCGAAAATCAACAGTAGCGTGACGTTACAAGAAACGACACACAGACCAAAAAATTTGGGACGATGTAATAAAAGTTTCACTTTAAAAATCCATGCCTTTCACGACTTTTGATTACTAGTAAATAAATTAAGGTTATAAATTCTTCGAATAATCTGTAATGAGTAGGTAATTATTTGTAAAATCAAGGAAACGATTTATTTGCTTAGTTTATATTGTTCTGACAAAACATTCAGTACATGATTAATATTAAATAAATGGCAGAAAATGTTTCTGCCAATGCAACTCGTTGATCTTACCTATTTGATTTGAAATACCTTCCGTACAGTTACCTACACGTTCTTTGATCCTATTTCTATAATATAGAAATATGATATATTATAGCTGGTGTTCGGATTTATGTCGGATCTCTCTCAAAAATATCGGTTCCGGATATTTTAAAAATAATATCGATATATCGATATATCGGTGGGAAAAATATCGCTCAAAAATATCGATATATCGGCGGAAAAATATCGATATTTCGATATATCGATATTGCATTCCGCAGCGGAATGCAACAAACTGTACCTACTCTTCTGCCTCTTCTTATAGCCTGCAGTTTTCGGGTCTTGGGTGGTTGCTCTCTCCACATTTACTTGTCTGGTCGAGAGCTAAAAATTTCCTCCCCTCTCTAAAACTAACACGACTAGCCTAGACAAAAAATAAAAATCTGAACATACATACAATGACGCAGACTGAACTTGAACACACATACTATGACACACATACCTCAGACTCTTTTCCCTAAATTTCTCATTCTCACACACCTTTCATTCACTTCATGCATTCTAGACCATTGAGACGATGGAAAACCCACCGGTCCCGCCACGGTAGGTAGAAGGCGGTAGGGGTCACCAACTCGACGCTCGGGGAAAACCCAACTCCAATGACGTAGCTGGTGAAGACCCTTCCCTATTCACCTCGCCCAACACTGTTCATTACCCACACAGCACATTTACCATTCGGAAACAATTTTTGAAATGTTTGTTCTAAAACATTAAATGCTTCAAAAATATCTTGTTACTTGAATGTGATGTTTTCAAAACGTTTTTAAAACGTGTAGAAAATATCTCTAAAATCGCTAATGTCCGCCCGTTGTGACGTTTTAAGAAACGTTTTCAAGATCTTCTCCAACTCGTTTGTAATACATTTCCCACACAGCACATTTACATTTCGGAAACATTTTTGAAATGTTTGTTCTAAAACATTAAATGTTTCAAAAATATCTTGTTACTAAGTGAACTAACGTTTTGAAAACATCATATTCAAGTCTTGAATGTGATGTTTTCAATACGTTTTTAAAACGTGTAGAAAATATCTCTAAAATCGCTAGTGTCCGCCCGTTGTGACGTTTTAAGAAACGTTCTCAAGATCTTCTCCAACTCGATTTTAATACATCTAAATGTATGAGTATACCTACTCAGTCTTGTCGTTCTCTTGTGTATGTGAACAACGTTATTGTTTATTGTTGCTTATCGCTGGTGTATACGCACTTATAGCTCGAATATGGTGTGCTGTGCAATTGCAGATTGTCACAATTACAATGTAGGTAGGTACCTAAAAACAGTCCGAATTTCATTTTCACCGTTTTCCAAAGGGCAAAATTGTTCGATCAAAGTGGGTGAACGTTTGCAAGCGGGCTGACGCATTTTTGGTGGATCATTCGCGCGTCTGTTCGGTTCATTTTGATGATACGGACTACATTCGAGACTTGAGAAGTGAATTGCTCAATACCATCCCTAAATTTGAGCTAAAACCGGATGTGGTTCCGCATTAAATGCTATTTTGTTCCTGTCGAAAAATAGCTCCTTGGGCGATTCTAATAAGTAAGTACATCTTCTTCTCTGGCTCGGAAAGTAAGAGTAAACAAACGTAAAGAATTGAATGAGCTTTTGAAATCACCATTAAAAGAAACAAATGAAAATCTGACGGATGAGATTACGAATGAGTTAGACGAAAATGTGGCCACGATTTTCATTGAAATGAATGACAACGAACAGCCATCAGAGTTGTTGTTAGTTTTTAGTGAAAATATGAGGCTGAAAAAAGAAAATGAAATTTTAAAGCAACGTCATGAAGAGCTTTCGGAAGAATTAGCCAAGTTTCGAAACATGACAACGGTTTTCGATTGAACCGTTTACCATCATGAGTTTGGTTCTCTAGCTTTTGCTTTTTATTTAATTTGTTATTGTATTCCTTCCTGATTACTTAGGATCGGAAAGAGAAGAAACAATTTGCAGAACAAGTACTAAATGGGGATATAGCTTGAACTCTTGGCGCTTTCCCGAAAAACGTTCAGTTCAATGCAAGAAAAACGGAGCGCCTGGTCTGGTCTTCACCAGTGACGTCACGCGGCCGCAACCGCTTCCTAATGAACCCTACCGCCTTCTTCTACCTACCGTGGGTCCCGCTACCGCTACGCGCCCAACCCTTACTAAAGTGGCCCTCCTGGTACCGATATGACCCATCTACGTTTTCTTCTGAAGGAGAATCCACCTTCTACCCTCCTCTACGGACTTTTCTTCGTCTCCAGAGAGTTTCCCCTCCAGCCCGTCTTTGTTTTGGAGACATCGCGTTCACTTTGAGCCTCCCGATATAAGGTCCATTCCGCGAATAAGTCCCCTTTTCCCAGTTTTTTCCATTTATCAAAGTCAATGCATATGGGTGCTGGTATTTTCCCCCCCATCATTCCTAGGACTCTCAGTGAATCCATGTAGCAGCAACGCGGGATAATCAAATAGGTATGGCCGAAAACATTTCTGATAAATAGCTTCAGAAACAAGGAGAATGAGTGACAGGAGAATGAGAATCAGGGATCCTTATAAAGTTAATTATAATTTAGTGTACCTACCCAGAAAGCTGCACTAGCCCTTCATAGTGGAAAGTAGGTATCTATTTTATTTTACTTTATTTATTTTGAACAGGTTCTGCTATGAACCCTGTAAAGCTAGAGTGTGAGAGTGGCCACTCCATTATTTAAATAATTATTGCAATATTATTTATTTATTTATTTTTTGTTATTTCTCGTCTAACGAGACGATTCGTAAGCAGTGATTTATTTATTTATTTTCAAAATAAAACCAGTATATTGTTCGTTATCAAGGGTATCAGCTTCATTTTCTTCTCACTTAACTCCCACTCCTCCTTCTTATTACGAATCTCTATCGATGACGTCACATAATTTTTGGCATCTTCTCAGATGGCTGGAGCATCATGGACATAACTTGGACTCTGGGCAGCTGGCTCGAATATGGCTCGCTCTGTCACAAAATCGTCCTTACCTGCAATTCTCCAAACATTTGCGAGAAGCACATCATAGACGACCCTTCAAAGAAGCCCTTCATTCATGTGGACATAGCTCCAAATAGTTTTCAGGTTTGCCTCTGACCGCTATCTTATAGTGAAACTCCTTTTGGTTTATTATTCTGAGAATGATATTATTGTTGCATATTATTCTGGGAATAATATTATTATTGCATATGCACCTATGTATTGGGGAAGAGAGTCGAAAATTCTGATCGCTCTCAAAATTTGACGTACGTTTCAAGATGTGCAGATTCCAAAAACGAAATGTCTGTCTGCCGTCAGCCGTCCGAGCAGTTTTGGGCAGTACGCAATAAATGCGTGATTTAAACAAAAAGTTTCTTTGTCTAACTTTTGTTGTTGTCTGAACTTTTGGCAAAATACTCTAGTTGTGCTCGTAAGATTTTTCAGTTCGATCGCCCAAACTCGTGGGGCTCTAGGGGGCAAAAATGGGACTACGGGAGGGGTTTTTGAAGGGTTTCAGCTTGGAAGTCGAGTTAGGTGTCGTTTTCGAAGTATTTTTGGACGTAGAATCCATTTGTGGGGGTACCAGAACCATAGATTTTACCGTGGGGATCTATGGGGCTATCATAGCCACCCCACAAATAAGACATTTGAAGGATCACAGGAGGTCAAATGAGATGTTGTTTTCCCGGTAATTTTGGACGCATAATCCATCTTTCGAGGACCCAAATCCATCCTAACATTGTACAAAAAAAACTTTTGTTTTTAATCTCTAAATTTTTTTTAAAAGTATAGTTGTTTATTTACCTACCTACCTATTTTTTATTTAACTTATCAAGCTTACATATTAAAAAAAAAAAGAAAAAAAAAAAAAAAAGAAATACCCTAAATTGCAAATCATGGTCCTAAAGTGCACTAACGTGCTCAATATCCCTTTCCATGAGCCCTGACTTCCCTTGATCTCCTCATCATGAGCCTAAAATCCACACACTATCCAAAATTGCCTAATGTATAAAATCCCATACCTAATGCAACACTCCACACCGTGAATTTCTTGGTGAATTCCAAACTTTGAACCTTAAAGACCCCAACTCCATATCATGATTGTGCAACATCCCACCTAACAATCCACTCCATGGGTTTACCCTACCATTTTGTATTTTACACAAGAACTCGGTCTACGTAGACCGAGTTCTTGTGTACGTACGAGTTTCCTAAGTCAGTGAAGCAATACAATTGAGAAAACGCTCGTTTCATTTTTTCAGCACAAAAGGGAAAAGAGGAATTTGAATTGCGTGAAAGGGTCAGCGGAATGTTGTAGAGAAAGTTTGATAGTTTCTTTCAAAGATATCGGATGGGACGATTGGATCATCCACCCGACCGTCTACAATGCTTATTTCTGCCGAGGTACTTGCGCCAACGCAGCCACCTTGTCACTTAGCAAAGCTCCATACCACGCAGTAATCAGGGTAATCATTTTCATGATTTTATTTGTGGAAAAAAAAAGAAGTGTCAACCTGACATGCCCACATCAACGAGAATACTTAATTGTGTTGAACATGCCACTCTTCTACCAATTGTCACCTCTTTTTCCAGAAGTACAATTTAGTGCCGCACAGGCATTTAGACATCATCCCGTGTTGTACAGCTGCCCGACTGTCACCACTGCAAATTATTTACAAAGGCCAGAACAATACGTTTCTACAACGGATCATTCAGGACTTGACAGTGGAATCCTGCGGATGTATGTAGCTTACATTGTAAGTGTATACGAGAAACAATGATTATGCAATAAAATTGGCAGTGGAGAAATATCTGTTTGAGTTCGAAAGAACGGGGGGGGGGGGGGGGGGGCACTGGTGGCCCTATAACAAATAGGCTTGCTTCTAGGTAATTTTTAATTGATAGAAGGCTTCCAAGTAACATAAAAATTTGATTACTAACTCTCATTATATGCATTGAGATTTTAACCGAGTTATTTAAACCAGCGGCATTAACAAGAACTCAACTCTAGTGTTGGTAGACGTTACACAGTTTTCTGGCGGGCATTACCCAACTGATTCCCAGAGGATGGAATGACTCCATACAGGAGCCTTCTGACTGCCTTCTCCTTCAGCAGAACCGCGATGCCCTCTCGCGGTGGTGTGACATCAATGGTCTGGCCCTTAACCGTGCTCACTCTCCTGTTCTCCACACCTACTCAATCAGCAGAGTTACCCTTCCTCGCTTGGCCAGCATCGTAGATCTTGGCGTTTACCTGGACTCCCAGCTCTCCTTCTCTGACCACACAGCTCGGGTTGCGGCTGGTGGGTTGCGCATGCTCGGCTTCATAAAACGAAATACCTACCAGAGATTTCTCTCAATGTCACGCCCCTGCCTTAGTGACTCTCTTCAAGAATCTCGAGCAACCAATCCTCGAATACGCTCCTGTCATCTGGAGCCCTAACTACGAGTGTCACATTATGCAGATTAACCGTGTGTTAGGGCATTCATCCGATAGGACCACCAGGGCCAGCCATTTTTACTCCCCACGATCTCTCAGCCAAGTAGGAAGCAAACCAGTCCCAGGCCGTACCTCGAACACCAATCCCACCTAGTTTGTTGAGGAGGATGGATATCGTGGGGCGCTTTTGCCAGATGCATCATGGCTTACATTAAAATGAGAAAGTAATAGGAATTTTTATAGTCTTCCTTTTGACTCGATCGAAACTTCTAGGCTCTAACTGAAACTAGAGAGACTTGGTTTTGACGATGTGGCGGTCAGGTGGTTCACTTCTTACCTCTCTAATAGACAACAATTTGTACGAATACAGGACGTCATGAGTTCTACAATGGTAGTTCTATCTATTGAGTACCCCAAGGTTCAGTTTTAGGCCCTCTGTTATTTCTTATACACGTAAATGATGTATTGCGTGCAAATATCGATGACAAGTGTTCTCATAAACGTAAATGATATATCCGACGAAAATATTGATAGAAGTATGGTTGCATTTGCTGATGATATGGCTGTAACAGGGTGGCCGCCAAGCTGGGAAAAATTAATTCCCTGACTTTTCCCTGCAAAAATACCTAATTTCCAGACCCAAAATTATTCAAAATCTGAGATTTTAATAATTTAATTAGTAATAATAATAATTTAATCTGACATTTTATTTATTCTGATAATTTTAATCGCTTGATTTTTTTTTGTTATTGAAAGTGGATTAGAAAATACATAAATTTTTACACCAAACAATTAAAACCCAGGGAAAGTAGATAAGTAAACTGCGTTTTAAAAACTATTTATTTGACAAAAATAGTAACACTTGAAAAATAAAAAACAATAGAATAATTTATACTTTAATTGGAACTTGGTCGTATCCATATGACATGGAATTACTAGGAAGGGATCTATTACATCCAGCCCCGTAGAGAGGGGGGGGGGGGCACTGGACCCGTTGCCCCCGGGCCCGGCCTTCGTAGGGGGGCCGGATTTTCTTGAGAATCTTTTCTTTCTTTTTTTTTGTAAAAAAAAAAAAGGGGGGAGGAGAGGCAAAATGGGAAAAGGGACAGATCAATATAGAAAAAATGTTCATATTTTTATACTTTTTTTTTTAGGGGCCCGATGAATTTTGCCCCCGGGCCCGGATTTTCTCTCCACGGCCCTGATTACATCTAGTCTCATTGTTGCATATTACAGAGATGAATTAAATATATTTAAAAGACTAGTTAGATACCTTTAGGTACCTACGGTCTTAGAGAGCCCGACTGCCTAGTCACAACCACAATCAGAGATCCCCTCACGATGTTTTTCCCCCCCCATGTGGCTTGTGAGAGCTCTCACACCCATGTTGCTAAGGGAAAACTTCGTTCGACAGTACTTACACTTCGCACTAAAAATATTATCTTCGACAGCCTCCAACCAATTGGCATATGTTTGATCCTTCTGCCAACGCGGGTCGAATCTGGTATTCTTCCCCATCTTGGAGGAGACGCAATATAAAAACAATAAAACAAAAATACCTATACGAAACGAAAAAGGAACAACGCAGATAAACATACGAAGCAGGAGCAAGGTGCAACTCGGCAGTGTTGCAGTGCTGCCGCCTGCCGGTGCTCCCAACCCGGATTTCCCCATCATATGCTCAAAATTTTCCCTACTTCCCCATCAGTTTTAACGGATTTCCCGATAATTTCTCCCTACATTTTTTCTAGCTAAAAATAATTTTCGAGAAGCCAGATTCTGCGAATAAAAGCAGGGTTCGGGTACGAACCCGAACAGAAAAAAATCTTTTTAATTAACTAGTAATGATTACAAGGACAGAGATCTCGAACCAAAATACCAAGTGAAAGATTGATAGGTTACTTCGTGGGTGAAGTGGAACATTCCATTATGAAGAGAGGGATATTGGTGCATGAAGTGGGACTTTTCATCGTGTGAATGGGGATATTATATCTGTAACGGGAATTCCGCCAACTCATTGAACTTGTGAGGGCAACATGGATGAAGAGTGACGGGAAAACAAACCCGGCAAAGTCGCTCCCACCAAAATTCAAAAATTATCATCATTTTCGGGACGGAAGAGAGGGACAAACTTGTCACCAAACAAAATTCGTATTTTAATACAATTTTAGATTTTTTTTTTTTTTTTTTTTTTTTTTTTATCAAAAAATTTTCCCTGACTTGTGACCGATTTCCCTGACTTTTCCTGAAATTTTTTCATTCCCTGACTTTTCCAGGTTTTCCCTGACTTTTCCAGATGGCGGCCACCCTGTGTAATAATAAAGGGAAAACCTGGCAGCAGGTCCACCTGGATGCTGGAAGGGCTTTGAAAAAAATAACAGACTGGTCTGCGCTAGATAGTCTTACCATGAACGTATCAAAAATTAAATACATTACATTTTCAATAAACATAGCAGGACAGCCGAATGAGTCATTTCTTTCTGTCCATCAAGAAAACTGCCATGAACGAGATACGTCCAAAAATACTTCGAAAACAATGGCGTTAAATGTTACTTTTCTTTCAAAGCGTGACACGGTTTTCTTAAAAAAAAAAAAAGAAAGAAAAAAAGTGGTTCCATAGTTCTCCACTCAATAGTTCTCATGATATCTGCTTGAAGAGCATGAGACGGTGTTCTCAGCCTCAATTGCTAGTCCTTTGTGCAACCACCAAGAGACTAGGGAAAATGTCAGATTTCATCAACTTTCATCATACCTACTTAGGAGGCGCTTGACAGTATCTGTTGAAGCAGCTGTTGGCTTTTATGCCTCCCATTCCAGTCTCTCCATTCTATTTCGGTTTCCTCATTCTCCACGTAATTCTTCTTCTCCAATCTCAGTCAAGGGTAATTGTGTGCTTGTTTGTATTCAGCTGCGATTTTTATGTAAATGAAATATCTTACTCTGACGGTAGTTGGAATGATGAAATAGATTCATGATATAAAACAGTCAGAAAGGCAAACAGATTGAAATATTTCTCAAAGTTTGTTGAAATTATAGTATTTTTAACTTTCGTAGAGTAGGCAGTTACAATAACAATAACATGGAAACAAGAGACAGAATAGTGAAGATAAACACCAGTTTCTCATGTGGTCACCTCAGACTGGCCAGCCGTGCTCGCTGCCAGTTAAAATGACTAAGTCCTGTGAGGGTCAACGAACAACAAGCTATAAAACCCAAACAAAGCAACAAACCCCAGTGTTCTTAACTTAAGTCCTCAACAACCCAATACTTCAGATGACGAATTCTTAGGTTAGCTTTTTTTTTTTTTTTTATTATTCTCGATTTGTATGCCTTTCCGACTTTTGGACTTATTTCCGATTCTTGGAATTATTCCAAGCTTTATTATCTATACCACTCAATTATTATAATACACCTATGTGATTGCGACGGAGGTCGACGACTCTGATCGGCCTCAAAATGTGACATTATCCGTTTCAAGAGGTCTAGATTTCAAAACGGAAATGTCCGTCAAGATTTTTTTTTTTTTAAATCTGAAATGTTGACAAAATACTTGGGTTACCATCTAGTTGTGCCCGCAAGGTTTTCAGCCCGATCGCCCAAACCCGTGGGGCGCTATGGGGCTTCGGGAGGGTTTTTTGAAGGCTTTTGGCTATGGGATCGAGTTAGGTGTCGTTTTCGAAGTATTTTTGGACATAGAATAAATTTTTGGGGGTCCGGAACGATCCGATTTCACTGTGGGGATCTATAGTGGCTTTTGTGGAGCTACAAATTGGGTTTTTGACGGATCCCAAGAGGTCAAATATTTTTCGAGTAAAACAAAAAAATTTTGAAAACTTTTTTTTTTCAAAATTTTTTTCATGGATACAGAATTAAATTTTTGCACAAGTAACCTATATCAAAGAATAATAAACCCTTGAGTAAAATTTGCAGCGTTTTTATTTTATCATTCCGACTCCCGTCAGAGTAAGATATTTCATTTACATAACAATCGCAGGTGAATGAAGAATAAAACACAACTACCCAGTCAATTTTTTTACCCCCAAGCTCAATAAGGAAAACCATGCCATTAGGTATAAATAAATATAATAACTAATCGGTAAACATTATTACGTATAGATATCCTTTACAATCACAACTTTCATATTATTAGGCCTATTGCTATGTTTAAAAAATAAAAATGAATACATTCTCCAAACCAAGTTAGCTTGAAATTTATAAATTCCCTTCCACTACTGCAGAGGACTCACAAGATTGGGAGATACACTTGACATAGCGAAACTATGAGAAAGTCCAGAGACCTTTGTGGCGATTTTCACAACATCCAAACAAAGGACTACTCGGGTTGTTCGTAAATATATAGGTATTTCATTTGGTTATTTAATTGTGTTCACATGTCTGTAATTGTGTTTTTTTTTTTTTTTCAATATACAAAAAATGTTTCTTTAGATACCTATAATCGTATTAACGTAGCATCAATTTTCCCACCGGACACAGGGCGATGATGAAAAAGGGAAGCATGCAGCGGCTAACAGTAAACTTTTGTTTTCAAAAATTGACGAGCAATCGAATGGGTAAAAAGGAAGATCCAGAATAGGATGACAGTCGACTTGAATTGCAGATGAAGTAAAACGGGCCACTTTTCCACTCTTCGCTTTTCACCTCACATATAATAATATTTTATGTGAGGTGAAAATTCACATAAAATATATGATATTATATGTGTATTACCATATTATGGGAACGTCAAAGCTCAGAAACGGATATGTACCAAGTGCACTACGATGTTTAGGATTGCGAATGATTTATGGTATCGTCCTGATATCTATGTACCAAACAAGAAGCAACAAAGAAGGGAGGGAGGCAGTCACGCGCAATTCGATTGATTTCCAGTCACGGTTCAGATGAACATGGTTCTGTCCACGCTCCGTTTTTAACTACAACCTTTTCATGTTTCAGATTTCAGAAAGAGAGGAAACCCTTCAGATACCAGAGTCTAATGAGGTGCAATAGGAGCCATCAAGTTATATCTGATTTAGTAAATTACAATAAAATTTGAACCAACTCGGCTACTTATTACTCGCCTCAAACGCTCCAGGGCTTCCTACCAAGAATCAACTTTCGAAAAAAAAAAAAAAAAACCCAAGACAGCGCTTCCACTCAAGAAAAGTTCCAGCAGACATCTACACCATCGCTACTACACGCCTAGGCCTAAGAATATCAACAATACTACGAGTCATAGAAAATCTCTAATTTGTAGTGTTCGGGTAAATCGCTAACACACAGCCAACATTACAGAATAACAGGTCTAGTTCACCAAGCACTTGAAAATGCACCATGAGACCATTTTCCATCTGAAAAAGGTCGCTACGTCCAGTAGGTAGTTAGCAATTGGAAATTACGTAAATTAAGAGGTACAGTGGAGAAATTGATACACCAAGTTCACTTTATGACGGTGAATCTTTCGTTTTTTTTTTTTTTTTTTTGGAGAAACTGGCCCTAAATATCAATTACTAGATTATTGCAATGAAATTAAAATTAATCTAGATCTATGAATTGAGCACATCTCAACAATATAAGTAGTTAAAAAAACCAAGTAAAGCTGTTTACGCACGATTTACAGATGAATTGACAATTAGAAATATCCCTTGTCGCAATCGTAAGGTTTTCAACATTCAACATCTACCACAATAAACACCCAAATGTATGTAATAACAGAGTGAGTACGTACGTACATAAAGACTTCTACAAAACGAGAGGCTCTGGACGAAAAATATGTCAAATGAATGATTGCATTTCTCAATTCAAATTTCCAGTTCATTTCAAAGTTATCAAAACCGTTTTTGAAATTTTGGGAGAAATACTGGCTGCACCTTCGATTTCCATCTTTCCGAAATATTGGTTATTTCATTTTATTTTTTTGTAGCAACCGTTGATATGAAGCGAACCCTAAATGCTTACTTCAACAAAGTTAGACTTCCTGTGGAACGACGGTACTGTTGACAGCTAGAAACGTTGAGGGGACACCCCCCCAATTGAAGGGCACAAAACCACTGGGAATGGCCAGTTTTGGAGAACATGACGTGGGATATCCCAGCGAGGGAATTGAATACAAACCCAACTTTTCTACCTATCGGTACAACAGTACCTACAATGCAATTCAAGAGACTCTCGTCCTGCAAACTGGCCAGAGTGGTCTAATGTTGCACAGTGGCGCTAAAGGACACTGGAATGAGATACAAAAATGTTTCCTCAGACAATTTAGTCAAAAGTTTCAACAATAAGCAAAGACGTAACCACATAACCAGCCTCTGGCTTTGTAGGTAAACAACATCAAGTACAATGGACACAATTTGATTGTTTACAAGTAATATAATGGGACAGAATATTGCTTGTTTGGAAGAACACAAATTACATCACCAGTGAAATCAAGGTTTAGGGAGAATGTTTTATCCTAGCTGTCTTATTCACACACTTACGCGTCATTTGATCCCACTTCTAACTCACAGTCCTCCAACTTTTGGAAAGAAAAATAGTTAATTACGGTTAATGACATACGAGTACAGATTGGATTAATGGTACGGCTATTCAATATTTGCGGCTCTTAGAGGGATGGACTGAGGTAACAAGGTGAACTAGATTTATGACAATACCAAAGTTTGACTGCGGAAACAGAAAATCTCACCACACAATTTGAGGAGTTAGAATAGAATTGAACATTTGATTCCGCAGTCATAACTATTGACACAACTAAGCTAAGACCTCAATGGATTTGGCAACAGCTTGTCGTAGTCTGAACTACTCACAAACTTTAGGAGTCCAGAACATCGGAATCCCGTTTGTGGGAAGAATGGGAAGGAGTAGAGGGGCGAGAGCCTTTCAAAGTGGGCGTTGTGCTTTTGGCCCTCTTGTGCTTCAACGACGTATACGGCGAGCTCCCTCTGGAAAAGTGTTCTTGAGCGTACAGCAGCACACCAATGTCCCGATTGCCAGCTTCCATCGCTATAGCTAACGCTGTGGTTCCATCCTATAACGTATCATAAATCAACACAGCGCACTTAAACGTAGACAGGACAAGAGCAAAATTGCGGACCACTTACAAAATCAGTGATGCTTAAATCACAGTCGGGTTGAGCAAGGAGTAATTTGACGATCTCTATGTATCCGTGCTCTGCGGCGCACATCAGTGCAGTGCTGCCATCTTCATCTTGGATGTTGATATCTGCTCCAGCTTCGAGAAGCAGTTCAACTGTGTCTATCCGCCCATGAGACACTGCCAACATTAGCGCAGTTTGACCATGCTGCAAAGCAGAACAAAAATTTATCACATTAGGAAAATAATTACATCAACGTAACAATTTAAAGTTACCAAACCTACCTCCTTGGCACGAATATTAACATCTGCCATGTGAAACAGTCGCCGAACAACTTCCCGGTCGGTTTCAGATTTGACTTTGGTTAGAGCAACGAGCATAATACACGTAT
Organism: Pilophorus perplexus; assembly: GCA_955831195.1. NCBI lineage: Eukaryota > Metazoa > Arthropoda > Insecta > Hemiptera > Miridae > Pilophorus > Pilophorus perplexus. The sequence continues at coordinate 16,479,355 of OY037007.1, read as the reverse complement.
AACCGGCAGTATTCAATTTGTTGATATTGCAAACTTTTGAGTCCAGGAGAATCGAGACAACGTCAAAATTTCCATTTGAAACGGCGTAGTGCATAGCAGTGTTACCCTGAAAATACAAATACGTAAGTTTTCAGTCTGCTGAATCAAACGAGGCAACGTGATTATGCCGGCGAGGATCTTGGGTAGCCATTACCCCCCCCCCCCCCCCCCCACGGGCGTATTCGAACTGGGGGAATGGGGCAGTTGGAGAGCGTCTTCAGGACAGCAGAACTGGGGGAACGGTTGAGCCGCAAGAAGCGATTGAACTGGGGGAACTCAATCCCAACCAGCAGGGACAAGCGGCCGCTTGGCCTCATGGGTGACTGCATGGAGAGGCCCATCCGAAGTGAAAGTGATTTGCACTGTGCACGATGAGTCTGGCTAGGCGGAAGGGAGTGTAGTCGAAGAGACCCACTCTTACTACATGTTTACATACCATGTTAATGCACGGATTTCAGCTTGACTACCTCCTACCACATGGCAAGGATGTTGGCAGGAACTGGCTAAGAGCCACCAAGTTCTGATTGCGGGTGTCCAGTAGGGCATCCATTACAGCTTCACAGCGTTTATAGCGCTTTTTTTCAATTACGCAAATGCGTAACTACGCACCCTAACTTACAGCGTTTTACGCTTGACAGCGCCTTTTTTTTCCAGTCACAGTCCCGAATGATGTGAACCCACACCCAACGGTTGGTGTCTTTCCTCACCCTTCCAACCCCAGTAACCTCCAGCCCCCTCCCAACTCTAGAGCCCTGTGCTTCACATTTTCATCGTTGCGCAAATTTTCACCTTTCATCAGTGTTCCCAGATTGGGCTATCTTTTTGGGCGATTTCAAACTCGGGACTAATCCTTAATCCTACTAGAAAACTCGGCCCAACTGGCTAATGAGACATTGGGGCGATGGTAAACTCGGCCCAACCCTTAAATTACCTGTCTATGAGGCAGTTGAAATTAGAAAACGCCCACCTCTGAACTGAAGGAAGTGAACGAAAGGAACGAATGATGAACGCCTGCAGCACACGTTTGCATATTGCATATAGTGTCGGAGTCTCGGCCTGCCGCAGGTCGTCGCCTCATCAGGCCAACGCAAGACTAATATCACCGAGCTCCATACACTACCAGTCAACCGCCTGCAGGCGGACGTACTGAACTGCAGATGATCGCCTGAACATCGCACTCACTCCGCGTCCAGGCGGACTGCAGGAAATGAGAGGAGGGTTCCCGTCCGATGGACCCGTCAGTCCAATTTCGGCTTGTGAATGCAGACGCTCAATTTATCTCACGCAAAACTGACGAAAAAAAGGTAAAGCGGAGTCAACGGATCGCCTGCCAGACATTTCGTTGAGCAACTGACGCTGGGCCGAATCTACCTTATCGCTAATCCTCGTTATCTTAACGATCCAAGGGGGGGTCCGAGTTTACCAATTGTACCTGGCCCCAAACTGTGACCCTCGAGCTTCGGGACGAGTTTGTCTTTTTAGCTCTGTTCGTGGGCAAAAGTGTCAGGTTTTCCCCGCAAATTGGGCTATTTGGTGGTGAACAATTTTTTTAAGTTTTTTTAGATAAATATACCTTTATCACCAAAGAATTCTACCTACTACCCATCTTAGCATCTACTGACAGTAGACTACTGTTACCCACCCACATTTCTTTAGCGACCCAAAAACATTTGCCTCTTTCGGTCGTTTTTTTATAAACATAATTGAACTAAATGTTCGACTTCTTTTATTGGAGTTTCGTATATGTAAATAAACAATACTTTGTGGCACAGTCATCTGCCACATCATTGTTTTCGTAATCGATTTTACTTTCTGTCCAAATTTTACGCATTTTTTTACAGTTTTAAAAACGATTTACTTCACTCTTTACAGCTGTAAAAGATTTGAATAAGGCTGATTGTTTCTCGACCCAACACCCTTGTAAAAGATTTGTGCTGTAAATGGATGCCCTACTGTCCAGGAACTGGTTCAGCTTTGCTAACTCTTGACAAAATTTAATAGCAAGGATGTATGCAGACACCAGCTAACAGCCACTAACGTCTGATTTTTGGATTTCCAGCATCTGGTTGTGCTGCTTGACGACCTCCTGCCTCATGGCAAGGATATAGGCAGGAACTGGAGCCACCAAGCTCTGATTGGGGGTGTACAGGAGCTGGTTCAGCTTTGCTAACAACACGTAAAAAATGGAAGGGATGTAGGCAGAGACTGGCACTAAGCTCTGATTTCATGAAAGGAGACGAGAGACCAACTTGCTTTTTTGATGGAACGCTGGGAAGAGTACAAGGAGGGGAAAGATGTAAAGGTACATACTTCAGTACAGGTCTACTCAACTACCTCACTAACGTCCCGTTCCGCAATATCCCAACCCGCGATTATAACACTGCAGAACCTGAAGAATGAACTAAATTAATTTAATGAACGACTACGACCATGTACGAAATATACTGATTTCCCCAGTTACGTCGTATTCTTGACTTTAACCTTCCCCCAGTTAGATGCAAAAGCTTAAACCAGTTAGAGTGTCTTTTGGGTCTTTTCCCCCCTGTCCCCCCCCCCCCCACCCAAACGCTGAATTTGTATAGCTTAGATCGATTATCAAAGCAAAGATCGAGGTACATGCTTTTCCCCAACTTTAGACATCATTATCGAATCAGGGCTAAGTTTATTATCAAAGTAGTTCGTAGGAACAAGTTGTTTGGTGAGGTGTGCGAAGAATGTCTTCAATCGCTCCTGTCTCGTTAAAGCTTGAGGAGCCGGAAGATTTGGAGGCGAATTCTTTCCCGCTTCCGACCTCCAGGCTTCGCCCTGAAAGTTCATAAGCCCCCACCAATAACCAATCTGTTGAAGGCGATGGGAAGGAATGGCTAGCCACGAGCCAGGACATTGTGACTAGCGTCAGGGGTTGCCTTGCAGACCTTCCAGGTGCTATTTTATGACTATGAAGTGGGGTTGTTACATTACATGGCAGGCATCCCGCTCTTCAAGCCAGGTTACCCCTGGCAAAAAGCGCATACCAAGCTATCAAAGGGAGGTAGCTATTGAAGACAAACCCACATTTTTGCCGCTACACTTCAGGAAACATAAAGAAGCTACACTGCTCTACAAAAAAAAATAAATAAATAAAATTTTTTTATTTATTATTATTATTTATTTAATAAATAATAATAATAATGATGATAAAAAAATAAAATAAATAAAGACCTTCCAAGTTGCCGGATTATTTTTACTTACTTTAGGGGGTTGAGGGTGCTGAATCCGAAAATGATAGACTTTTTTTCTGGTTGGTTCGAATAAGTCCTTTTATGGCATTCCTTTGGTTTTTTTTTTAGCATTCTTCACACAGAATTTTCCAGTAAACACCGACTTCACTCGAACTTCTTCAAAAGGCACATATCTTATACTATAAGACTTATAGAAAATGTACTGCATATTCCGAATATATACTAACTTACCTTCTCAAACCTTTTTAAACTATCAAAAACCTCAAAAAACATAACAAAATGAGCAAAAATCACATGTATCGCCGATGTTTTTCTTCCTCACTCTACTCGCTGCAAAACGTCCAGGGAAAAAAAAATCAGGGGTAAAAATGTTTTGAAAGCTCGGACGTTTCTGAACATAATGAGACCAACCTCGTCTCTGAAAAATTGAAGTTTGGCAGCTAAAAATCGGGAATTCGATACTCTACACAGAATTTCCTTCTGCGACTCTCCCAAGAGGAAAATCAACTTGTAATTTGCATCAGACCTCTTCCTCGTCGACCTAAATGCTGACTAAAATTTCAAGGCGATCGGTCGACCAATTCAGAGTAGAGATGTTTTATATAAGTCAGGTAAGAAGGTGCTCAAGATAATGAGCACCTATACAAATTTAATATTTGATGTAGGAAGATATGAATGGAATTCAGATATTATATATATTCAGTATATTATACTGAAGCGTACAACAGTTGAGTCGAGCGAGGCTACGATTAAAATTGATTTTAATGAACGACATTCCTAGTTTGGTTCCCCTACGTGCAGCTAAAAAGTTTGCCGTAACATTTAATGTGAACCGTCTGTTTATAGAATTCGCAGTGAGTAGACTATGAAAAGCCCATTATCGTGAGACTGTTTCCCTACCTACCTTAAATTATATAAAATATCTCAACTCGCAACTAGAACGCACACCGAACTAGCACCCCAGTTTTCTGAGGTTTTTGGTGGTTTAAATAGGTTTTAGACTAAAAGTAAGTATAATATACTTATATTATAATAAGAAATTAATATATTATATTAAATTATAATTATAATATATTCTTAAATTATAATATATTATATTCGGAATCTGCAGTAAATTTCGTATAGAAAAAGTGTCTTTTGAAGAGTTTCGAGTGCAGTCGGGGGTGGGAGGGAATAGGTAAAAAGAAACCGGAGGTAATTTTTTTAAAGACTATTGTTACTGAACTCTACCGCAGTATCAGCTTAAAATTAGCCCACTCTCAAAAATCGTCGAAAACGTGGCCCTTCCCCTTCAGGTAGCACTCATCGCGCCCACCGCGACCGCCCACTCACCTGAACACAAACACGCCTATTTCTTTCTGTTTTTGGCAGATCTTCTACTTAATTGAAATACCAAACAATTGATGAAGTAGTCGTCCACGCAAGATGGTTGCTTACCGACACGTCACTCATGTTGACCACGTATTCCAACAGAGTGCCAGATATTTCTTCAAAACAGTCAAGGTAGTATTCGACGTCCAAAGGGTTGGCTGAAGCCACGCTTGAAACCTGTAAACATAAGAACGAGTTTTCAATCCTCCAGTTTTTGATGTTTCCAAGAGCTGACGTTGTTTATGGACAGTGCTAAACCAACCTTGAACCATTCCTGCTGAACGATATTGACAGCAGTCTTGACATGTTTTGGTATGTCCCCTCCAGGAGATTTAAGAATGGCATCATTTAAAACTTTCATAGCTCCTCTCATCTCCTTAGATGGCTCTCTCCTGGATTCACTGAAACCAAGGCAAACACAGTCAGAAGCGCGATATTATTTACACACGTTTATTATTAGGTACACACGTTGAGGATTTCCTTCTCAGGCCAGCTGGAGAGGGTGCCCTGAACGGGCAATCCTCTCTGGAAATCCTCACCGTGTGTACCTAGCCTGAAGCTATCTATTAGGTATATTGGAGCTCCAACAAACACGAGGAGGAGGAGAACCAGAATGGTCATTTTTATTCTAAGGCTCTTGATTGAAAGCACCCTGTAAAATCAACATACCTCTCGCAACTACGAGCTTTTGGTGACAGATCTTGGAAAGGATCATCTTTGACGCCACCGCCGGCGTCCTGGTGAATCGTGTAGGTTCCATCGTCTGAACCACTGTCGCTGTTTGATCCTTCGTGTTGTAGCCTGATCGAAAACAAAAAATTTACGAGTTATTACATATTAATTAAATCCATGCAGTGAAACGTCTGGACGTGGTTATCAGTGGCACAGTGGTTTGAGCGTTGGACTGCCGAGACAAAGGTAGCTGGTTCGATCCCAGCAGCCGCTAGACATTTTCCTTATACTGATAAATCACCTCTCGGAAGAAAATGGCAAACCACCTCGAGTATCTTGCCCATGAAAGACTCTCACATTTGCCGTTCAGAGCCGGCGTTAAACAGTAGGTCCCTAATACTTCCGTAATAACTGTTCAACACGCTCAACAGAAGTTAGTAGGTAGCGAGAGGTTGCCAACGCCCAGTAGCGGGTATGGCGCCCACAAGAAGACTGAAACGCCTTCATTCGATTTCGAGGGGTAACTGGGGTTTAGTTGGCCCCAACCAGTCACACTGGAGACGAATGACCCACAGTGATTCCCCTGGATTCAAAATATTGAGGTCTGATGAGAAAACTGGGACAGAATTATTAATATTAAATCACAGAATCTGATGGGACTTATGATGCCATCAGGTGCTTCTGATTACACAGGTTTACAAAAAAAAGATCAATCTCAGGCGCCGCAGAAAAAACCATCAAACTCTATGTTTTTTGGGGTGCTGAATCCGAATCCGACCCCCGTTTTTTCCGGTCACGTCCACATTTTCGAGATATTGGCGATTTTTCGTTTTTTCGACCTTTTTCCGTTTTGGAAGTCACAGCTAAACGTGCGGATACCACAAAAACTCTCTTCTTACTGGAAATTTATTGCTGATTCCGAAAATATACATGAGTTGGTGTCTAAAACCACGAGAAATGTGTGATTTTGCCAAAAAATGTTGAAAAAACGTGGTTTTTTCAAAACCAAAGTCACGTTTTTTGATACTTTTTACCTTCTAGCGTGAAAACTAAGGCCGTTAATAAAATTTTTCCAACGAGGTCATATATGTAGATTGTTTCTGCGTCGAATGGGACCAACCGTGATTCTTTACCTTCCATAATAAGGGAACCTTATTATGGGAACCTTATTCTTTACCTTCCATAATAAGGGATTTTTCAAAGTTTCTGGGCGCTTGTTTTTCAGGGCTTCAAGTGCAATTCCGTGAGTTCTTGATGAATAAAACCATCTTTGAGTCGGTCTGAATTGATGCCTCCGAGTCCAATATATTCCTCGGAACAAAGTTTTGTTGTGATCAAGTTGCATTGCCGACTCCAGGAGTTCATGTTCTACGACATGGCCAAAATGGGTAGAAACTTTGAAAAATCATAGCTCCCTTATTATGGAAGGTAAAGAATCACGGTTGGTCCCATTCGACGCAGAAACAATCTACAGTGAAACCCCTCTATAATGGACAGTGATGGGACCAACACAGATGTCCACTGTAGAGGGGTGTCCATCTTAGAGGGGTGCCCCTCTATAATGGACACTTAATAGGTGTCCACTATAGCGGGGTTTTTCAGAGGCAAACACTTGAAAAACTCACTCGCACAAAAAATGTACCTATGTATGTATATAAATAACTCAATTCTCTTTATTGAGCAAATCAGTTCTTGGAACCAATCCACTTTATCGAGCGTTTCGTTCCACTCCTATGAAGGAGGGGGTTGATCTTCGAAACCGATTTAACGGCTCTCTACTGTTCACTAAAGTCCCTCAAGTTAGAACTGTTTCTTTGAGTCGATAGAGCTCGTTTTTTTTTTTTTTTGAAGCTATTCATATAAAAAAGAAAAAACGCAGTTTTTTGAGTTGTGACACTTTCGTCGGAAGGGTGCGATGTCTAGATTCCAAAACCGAAATGTCCGTCCACCGTCCGGGCCGTTTTGGGCAGTAGGATTTTTTTTTTTTAATCTGAAATTTTGACAAAATACTCGGTTTACCATCTATCTTTGTCCACTTCGAGGGGTTCAGAAAGACCATTTTAGTGTCCACGTCCACTGTAGAGGGTGTCCACTATACAGGGGTTCAAACACGTTGAATCCCCTATCTCTACGCCGGGACCTTGGTCAAACTGTCCATTCAGAGGGGTGTCCACTATAGAGGGATGTCCACTAAGAGGGGTTTCACTGTACCTACAAGACCTCGTTGGAAAATTTTTATTAACGGTCTTAGTTTTCACGCTAGAAGGTAAAAAGTATCAAAAAACGTAGGAATCAAACGAAAACGAGGGAAGTGAAGAGGAGGAAGAGTTCCAGGATCATGAGGACCACAACGCGTCAATAGGATCGGCCAGAGCCCCAGAAATGAAGAGAATACAGAATACAAGAAGCTACATAAAGGATGCAAAATTGTAAGCAAGTTGATTATAAAAGATTAAATTCAAATCTGTAATGTAAATATTATATTGTCAAACTAACGGTTGTAACGGTTTTATCAAACTAATTACATGATTTTCAAAATTAAGTACTTATTTGAATTTTTCATATAGCCCCCCCCCCCCCCCCCCCGCGATTATTCAATTTGAAATTGTCAATAGCAAAAGTATTGAGTCATAGGAAAAACAAGGAAAGCTGTAGGAGATTTTCCATTCAGTTTCATTCGTTTCCTGGGGGGTGTGTAAAAAGCCACAGTTGCTAAAACGGACCACGTTTTCGGGTGGAAAACGGCAGATATCGTTGAATCTATTTCAGCTTAAAGTCCGTGGGTATAAAAGTTGAAGCCAACAACATACAGAATCAAATTTAGAGGTGTGGCGTTAATTGGTTAACAGTTAAAAATAACATGTTAACCATAAAAAACGAACGACAGTTTAGCTGTTTCCAGATTAACAGTTAAATCAACGAAGCGCTGGGTCCACAATTTAGCAGTTTCCAGGTTAACAGTTGTGACACAACAGTTAACAGTAAAACGACGTTTTCAACGCTTAGCGCAACCCTTCAACTGTTTGTTCCGTTGAATTTAACGTTTCGTTTTCCTGTCAACTGTTCCTCAACTCTAGGCCACATTTGGCAACAACAGAAGAAACATTCTTCGCCGACTTCGGACGCCACGATACGAGGTTAGTTTCTTGAGTCTCACATATCTGTATTTTTTTTTAATCTTTCATCTTCTTTCATTAATAGGTAATGAATAGTGACAAACAATAACGATTTGCTCTGTTCCTATCTCAATGTCATTAAGTTAATGATGACAATTCCGATCCTCCTTGTGAGGACGGCTGACGACGGCAGCAGCCAGTCGAACAAAAATGCAGGGTGTATGTTGTTTCATTTTATTTTCTTAGGTTTTTTTAAAGCCTATTGTGATCGTGTATCAAAAATCCTACAACTGTCCAAACAGTGTATTAATTTTTTTTAACTATTCAAAGGCACAGCATTAACTTTTGCACGATTAGCCTTTATAAAAAAAAAAAAAAAACAGCCCTTGGGTGAAATTCGCAGCGTTTTTTTTTTTTTTCATACAATAAGTTTTTCTTATCTAACAACCCTCCAATCTCCATCATGCACATGTTCGCCTAGGTACCTAGTTATTGAGCTACAGCAACATTTATTTGAAAGTTAAAGTCACGGAAACGGTAACGGCAAATTAGCTGTTGATGCGATCAACGGATTCACAAAAAATTAACACATTCTTCTTCAACTCTCAGTTCAAACTGCTAATTTTTAACAGTTTACGTTAACAGTTAATTCTCCTCAACAAACGTTGATCAACAGTTTTTGAAAATTAGCAGAAACGCCCACCTCTAAATCAAATGAGACCTAGCGCAGATTTATAGCACAAATAGTCTTTGAGATATAGAGGAAAAACTGGAAAATTTTGTCAAAACTTCAACCTTTTTGTGATGGGTCTAATTTTTCTCCGATCGATATGAAACTTTGGGAATCCTATTTTTATAATATAAAAAGATATTATCTAATGGCACATTTTAGCCGGTTGGTGCGGAAGAAATTCGAAATTTCATTTTTGTGGCCACCCTAATGCAAAGAGTAACAGTGAATAGGTTGGATGGAAGCCGACCACAAAAACCAAGGAAGAACTTTTACGATTCTGATGTTTGTTGTTGTTGTACACTACTTTATACCAGTGGGTCAAGCCATGGAGATCACAAAAAACCTGTGGGTCAGGCGGATTTGAGGGAAAATCTATGTTGTCGTGTCGGTACCACTGTTTCCCGCATCCGAAGTTGTCTGACGGATAGTAACCTGAGCGCTCAAAGTGGATTGATAAACGCCCTACCAAACTTGCCCGGTAGGTTGCGCTGTCCTCGAGGTAACTGTTCGGGGTTTGTCTGGAAGATACCTTCTGCATTGGTAAACTGGCTATTATAATAAGGTAAGCTTATTATAATAAGCTTATAATAAGCCAAATGGTGCGGGTCAGCTGATCATGCCATATTTCCAAATACCATTTTTTAGGTCAGCTGACCAGGGTCCGCGACTCATGACTCATGAATAAGTATCAATGCGGAATGTAACAGCATGAAGGATAGATTTTATTTCAAATGTGACCCCCTATTTCTATGCGGACACGGATTTCACACCTGATGTCCCCACCAAAACAACGCGCAGCTATTTTGCAGTTGTTTTTCTTTAAACTGTTCATTCCATCAGTTTCTTCAACACACGTTTTAGGGCCAGTTTCACTTAATTATGGTAAACTCAATATTCAAAGCCAAAACGGCATTTTAAGCAAACGCGGAAGCTGGCCCTACAATTTCTTACCCGTACATAGGTTGATTAAGAATTTAAAAATGAACACAGTTTTAAAGCCGGAAGATTAGCAGGTCGTAAAACATATCCACCAAAGTGATGACATTTCGCCGTAACAGCTGCTACGGCGGCCGCTGCGGCAACAAATCTGGAAACTACGATAATCTACTATTGTCAAATTGCATAGTCTACAACTTTCATTCCGTGCATTTTTTTGGCTAGGACTAACCATTTCAAAGTTATAACTGCTGGAAGAGCCCTTTGAAAATGTTGCGGGGAATTGGCAATTTTCCCTCTGAATACCTATTTGGGAAGACATTTTACGTGCATTTCGTTAGGTCTCCGGGAAAATCCTAACAACGGTTATGGAAGGAAATTTAATCAGGTTTCGCGTGGAGGTAATGAAATTTCGATCGGAGAAATAGTCTCGGAGGGAGAGAAGAAAATGTTCTGAAACACGTGGTCGTTGCTGGTCAAATGTCTGGTTTCCACCCTTTCCGACGAATTCTAATGGCACTTTTTTTTGTCTCAATAGAAATGCAATGTACCGTGTCTAATGTAAAAGTTAATCAGAAGAAAAGATAATTAAGATCGGAGAAACCGTTCCTGAGTTATGGGCAAAAATATACAAAAACACGTTTTTTTCCAAATTTGCTATTTCGTCGTGCCCACCACAGTCCCTTATCGAAGCTCAAATGAACATTTCACATAGAATAGTTGCGATGGGGAATTTATTCATCTTTCACGAGAGAAAAAGAAATTGGGAATAGTTTCTGAGCTACAGCCGGAAACGTACTGAAAAACGCGGTTTGCTTACCGAGCGGTGTCAGATTGGGCGTTTCTTATTTTGATTTAAATTCGTTTTCTCGGCTGGTAGTAGGTAGTTATTTTTTGAATTTCAGGTGCTCCCTGAACTCGTAACTTGATGCTCAACAACATAAATTTTGAGCCTCTTCATTTACATTAGCCGATGATAACTTACAGGGGTTGAAACACGAGCGAATCCTATTTTTTCAGCCAAGTTGGAAAAAATCACCCATTTTTGACGATCGATAGCGGCTAAACGGCTGGACAGATTCGAAAAATATAGGGGTGCAATCGACATAACATTTAATTTTAGACGAGGTAAATGTTTCAGTGCGATGCGTCGTTTCCGAGTTATAAGCGAAAAACTGAAAAAAAGTTCGAAAATTTCGAGGTTTTTTGGCCACCCCCAAAATTCCACAAGGGACTTTTGTTTGCGAAATGTGGATTTAACATCTCTAACCGACCCACAAACCCCCAAAGTTTCGTTTTGACAGGAATTTTCGCAAGGAGCAACCTACCTGGTGACTGGACTAATAGGTATATTATTCCAAGAACAATAAACCAAAAACCTCATTCAGCCCCCTTCCAAAGCCCCATACCACGGTCAGCGGCAATTGGGCTAAAAAATGCAATTAAGCAATAATTACAATAAAATAAAAATTAACGGGCTGCACTTCAACTTTTTTGTAATACAAAATATATTCAACGAAAACGAAATTTGTAGAAAAGGTTCACACCTTAGAGTCTGGTATCTCATCATTTCAGACTTACAAGTGGAAGCACGAAGTAATAGACAAAGCACACTAAGCACTTATAACTGCAGCCAACGCGTACTATTTTTTGCGGCGAATTTCTTCTTTCAGCCGCGAATTTCACTATTTTCTATCGTGGTTCGGAAACCTCCTCCGAATATCACACCTTAGGGAAATTCATAGATTTTCACACTTTGTGGCATGCGGGATCCAATGATGAAGTCTAACAAAACGGCATCAGGAATCGAAATTTGAGTAAAATGGTCAACGACCCAGCAATACATTAAATGTACGATATGGGATAATACAAAAACATTCAGGAAGATTGGAACGAGTGAAATGGTAATGCACAGAAATTATTTATCGGCGGTTAATAAAAAAATAAAAGAATCCTGATCATAAAAACGCTGCGATACCAATAAATAACTCGACGTTTTGCAAGTGCCTTTTTCAGTAAAAATATGACAGTTATAATAATTGTTATTAAAGCCCCTGAATTTCCCTGTACGTATTTTCAAGCCTGAATTCGAAGAAACACTACCGACACAGACATGCAACTGGTCAGGAAGGCTGGCTGTGCCGAAGGGTTCAACACCTGGCGCGTCCATGGGTTGCCATGACGCCGGAATGTGACTCAGGGGGCCAGATGAATCACGCCATCAACTGCCTATAAACCCTCACCCTCTCGCCAGAACGCTTTGTAATTACAATGGAAATAATCACCGATGCGAACGGATGACCCAAACTAGAAATGATGAGGGTAGTGTGTGAGGGTTGATGGTGAAATGAATAGGGAGGAAGAATGGAAAAGTGGATGGTGGTTTCATAGAGAGACTGATTCAAATCAACACACATAATATGTTAATATGAGGTTGTAAATATTATTTGCAACCTCAAAAATTTAAACAAATTTAAACAAATTTTTGTAATTCAGGTGATGAATCCGAAAACGCGAGGATCCTAGTCCACTCACTATGTCGCTATTCAAATTCTGAAAATTGTTGTTTACTCCTCAAAGCCACGTTTTTAGGACGTCTACGCCAGAAACCGTACCGTTAATTCTGGGGATTTATTTTATTAGAACGAGAAAACGAGCGATCCCGCAAGAGATTCAAGGATTGAACCCGCATGCCGTTGGGAAACATACCTTCCAATTGGGTTTTCTCAGAATAATTAACCTGTTTTTGAGACACGACTCAAAAAGTTTGATCGGCCTCCAAAATAGTCCTTTTATGTTCCAAAGAAAGGACTGAAAAGCCCGTTCGTCGAGGAGAAACCCCCAATTTTGGGAAAAACCCCTACTTGCCAAATTGTGGCCACCTTTGGCAAAGTTTCACCGTAGAAAGCCAAATTCACAGCCCTGAAAGAGTTTTATTGGCAAATAACATCCCACACCACCAAGTTTATGGCAGCTTGTCACAATTTTGTGCTAAAAATCACTGTTGGGTTAAAAAAAAGTTCTTGGGCTATATAATGACCCTTGACCAACCCTCAAGAACCCTAACAAACGCTATAAAATAACTTCATGTCTTTCTGAAACTACATTATTTGGTACATAATCACTTCAGTGTGTGGGATTACAGCTCGGTAGCCTAAGTAGTTAAAAAAATACGAATCGTAACTTTGGCCGATTTCCTGATGAAATCTCGTAGGATACGACTACATCTCATTTGGTAAAACTCATTGATTTTATTAAATTTATAATAACATTTATATTATATAATATATAATATATTATATCGGAGACTTATTAAATTGTCAAACGAATCAGGGTGAATTAAAGAAATTAAATACTGAAATCGGAAAAGGCATTTTTATTGTAAAAGTCTTGAGGCTTCAATAGCTATTTGAGAACTCAACAAAGGTAGCCTTTCCGGTCTCCGACTTATAATGTAGGGTAGTTCGGGGGAAGGAAGAGGCCGGTACCCCCTGCTCGATGCGCTCCAAGCTGAGCAAACCTGGAAATAAGTGGGCGCGCGGAGTGTCAAAATAGGTACTAACAAAATAGGTAGGGGGTGTACGAAAATGGCTCGTAAGGCATCGAAACGACCATTCTGACGTTACGCGGTCCCACGCGGAAAGAAAGAAAAAGAGAAAATTCAACTTAGCGGAGCAATGACCTAGAACCCCATTTAAGCAGCAGCCTAAGCAGATTACATCATACAGAAAAGGAATGCAGATGTCAAACAATGACGCGAGCAGGACAGGCCAGAGGAGGGAAACTCCTGGTGGTCACGTCAACCTTGAGTGGAAAACCCTCGTGACTGACGGAGGACTTAAAGTGATAATGATTAGCCAAATGCGGCTAGAAAAAGAGGCTGAACAGAAAGCCTAGTACAAAAATCGCACATACTGGCAATAAGTACAAAATAGCCAGAAAATAAGTACAAAAATACCGTACAGCAAAACTATGTACAAGGGTAGCCACTGAAGAAAAGTTATTTACAATATAAGAAGGTGGCACCATGAAACATTAGATACAACGATTTTCATTGACAGTGTCGCAAAATGAACATCAACAGCTTTTAGGAAGCGATAGCAAAACGCTGCAAATTTTACACAAGGGTTTATTATTCTTTGATATACGTTACTTGTGCAGAAATTTAATTCTGTCAATGAAAAAATTAAAAAAAATTTTTTTTTGGATTTTTATCTAAAAAAATAATTTTTTTTGGATTTTTTGTTCAAAAATGTGTTTTTTTTCAAATACTGTATTTTTTACTCGAAAAATATTTAACATCCTGGGATCCTTCAAAAATCCCATTTTTAGCCCCACGAATGCCCTAAACATCGCCCCAGTGAAATCGGATCGTTCCGGGACCCCAAAAAATGGATTCTACGTCCAAAAATACTTCGAAAACGACACCTAACTCGATCCCATAGCTAAAAGTCTTCAAAAAACCCCTCCCGTAGCCCCATTATAGCCCCATAGCGCCCCACGGGTTTGGGCGATCGGACTGAAAACCTTGCGGGCACAACTAGATGGTAAACCAAGTATTTTGTCGAAATTTCAGATTTTTAAAAAAATTCCTACTGCCCAAAACGGCCTGGACGGCGGACGGCGTACGGCGGCCGGACATTTCGGATTTAGAATGTAGACAGACCTCTTGAAACGGATAATGTCAAATTTTGAGCCCGATCGGAGTCGTCGACCCCCGTCGCGAAAACATAGGTGTATTATTCCAAGAATAATAAACCAAAATGAATCAGTGCTGTATCTGACAAAATTTAAAAAATGATAAACAAGTTTCCGTGAGCCACGTAAGCAACACGAAAAGTTCAAAAGAAAAGTGCTCACAATCTGAGGTATGAAACCATAGTTGTGGCTGGATATTTACAATTCAAGTTCCCCCCCACTATCACTATGCGATCAGATCACCGCGTACGATTTCCTGCGAAAACACAAAAAGAGATTTGTGTCGAGCAATAAAAGTTAGCCCGGGAGGGGCCTTTGGAAAATTCTCCCGAAAATATGAACATCTGCAACAAAGAGAAAGCGACGAGCCGGCACCACTCGATTGTGCCGGACGAGCACCCAAAACGCAGGAAAACCTCAAACTGCTCACTACGTTATTTCAAGACGTAGGTAAGTGTCTTTTGGTTTATTATTCTTGGAATAATACACCTATGTTTTCGCGACGCGGGTCGACGACTCCGATCGGCCTCAAAATTTGACATTATCCGTTTCAAGAGGTCTTCATTCAAAATCCGAAATGTCCGTCCGCCGTCCGCCGTCCGACGTACGCCGTCCGCCGTCCGGGCCGTTTTGGGCAGTAGGAATTTTTTTAAAAATCTGAAATTTTGACAAAATACTTGGTTTACCATCTAGTTGTGCCCGCAAGGTTTTCAGTCCGATCGCCCAAACCCGTGGGGCGCTCTGGGGCTATAATGGGGCTACGGGAGGGGTTTTTTGAAGGCTTTTAGCTATGGGATCGAGTTAGGTGTCGTTTTCGAAGTATTTTTGGACGTAGAATCCATTTTTCGGGGTCCCGGAACGATCCGATTTCACTGGGGCGATCTTTAGGGCTTTCATGGGGCTAAAAATGGGATTTTTGAAGGATCCTAGGATTTAAAATATTTTTTGAGTTAAAAATAAAGAATTTTTGAACAAAAAACGCTGCAAATTTTACACAAGGGTTTATTATTCTGTGATATAGGTTACTTGTACAGACATTTAATTCTGTCATAAAAAAAATTAAAAAAAATTTTTTTTTGGATTTTTATATTTCAAAAAAAATTTTTTGGGGGGATTTTTTTTTCAAAAATGTGTTTTTTCAAAAATTCTTTAATTTTTACTCGAAAAATATTTAACTTCTTGGGATCCTTCAAAAATCCCATTTTTAGCCCCATGAAAGCCCTATAGAACGCCACAGTGAAATCGGATCGTTCCGGGGCCCCCAAAAATGGATTCTACGTCCAAAAATACTTCGAAAACGACACCTAACTCGATCCCATAGCTAAAAGCCTTCAAAACACTCCTCCTGTAGCCCCATTTTAGCCCCATAGCGCCCCACGGGTTTGGGCGATCGGACTGAAAACCTTGCGGGCACAACCAGATGGTAAACCAAGTATTTTGCCAAAATTTCAGATTTTTAAAAAAATTCCTACTGCCCAAAACGGCCCGGACGGCGGACGGCGGACGGACATTTCGGATTTTGAATGTAGACCTCTTGAAACGGACAATGTCAAATTTTGAGGCCGATCGGAGTCGTCGACCCGCGTCGCGAAAACATAGGTGTATTATTCCAAGAATAATAAACCAAAATCCAAAAAAAAAAAATTTTTTGAAATAAAAATCCAAAAAATTTTTTTTTTTAATTTTTTCATTGACAGAATTTAATTTCTGCACAAGTAACCTATAGCCCAAGCAAATTGTCACTAAAATCGGCCCCGACCAAACACTAAATATGCTATTTGATTTTATTGTCTTAAATGGTCCATTGGGGCCCTAATAAGAGTAATCTGTGGTTTCCCACCAAAATATTTGATGGGAGAACTGTGGGCAGCCCAAAAACCACGAAATTTTCGGACTTTTTTCGGTTTTTTTAATATATCTCAGAAACGAATAATCCTATCGATGTTTTTACCGTGTACTGTTTTAAAGAGCATTAAATTCTCTACAGTTTTCACTACCTAGAGTCTTTTCTAACTCTGATAGCAAACGAGCTAGAGCTCATCAAAAATTGACAATTTTCTCCAACTTCTGGAAAAATCACAAAATCTAGCTATTATCTCCTTTTTGCTTCTTTCTAACTCGTCCAAAGTGTCCATTAGTCCATTAGAACGTAGTAGACGTGCTTGAATGATGCTCAGAGTCAATGACGATGTTGTAATTAAAATAAAAGATAAGTTTTATTAATTAAGAGATGTGGAGCCAGGTCAGTTAGAAGTGGTTGACCTTGACAGTCCCGGAGGAGCGGAGGACCCTGCTACTGCGGAGGAAGAGAACAGGAGTGTAGTTTGGAAGTTAGGGTCTGTGATAATCCTGAGGATTATTACGGGAGAATAAATAGACGATTTAGCGGGAATAAATAGGGTAATGTATTTTACTCACTGCTATGTGGTCAATAAGGGGGTCGTCTCGTCGAGGGTCCACAGGAGAGTGCCTCTTATCAGATTCACCCGCCTGTCTCTCTTCGAGGTAGAGGGGAAGGAAGGGACGCTATTCCATGGTGACATCACACTCCCCCTCCTGGCAGAAAAGCTGGCGGGGACAGGTTTTGGGGTCCGTCATGGCATGGGGAAACCGTCCTGGCCTGGTGCGGCAACTGGGTGGTATTGGCAGCTTCACCATTCGCCTAGAGGAAGTATCCTCTTGACAAGTGCTAGCAGGGGTTGCAACCATAAGGGGGATGGGGACGTGGTATGGTGGGAAGGATACTGTCCATGAAACAGTATCATATCGAAGACCTGTCTTCTGGAAGAAGTCAAGGCCTAACAGTACCTGGTGGGTAATCTTTGGGAGGAGATAAAAGGTATGAGCCCAAGTGTGGGAACCAATGGTTATGGGAAGGGTGACAACAGACCTAGCTGTCACCTGTCCACCATTCCCAACAGTGAGGGCCAGTGGGGGGCATGGCCCGCTCTGGACCATTTTGGAGCGGAGGTCTGCCTCAAAATATGAGTGGTTCACCACAGAAACTGAGGCGCCTGTGTCCAACAGCACTTCTACAGGTGTTGAGCCCAGGGTAGCCGGGAGTAGGGGTGGAGTAAATGTGTTGGTGAAAAGGGATGCTACAATGGCTGGTGAAGGGGAGGGGGTAGGTGACAGTCCTGATGTCTGCCTGTTTGTTTTAAGTTGGGTGGTTGCACCAAAACTTTTGGTCCAAAAGGGACATGAGTGGGCGGGGCTGTTCACCATGCTGCTATTTGGTGTTGTGCCCCGTGGCAGGTTGAATGTATGGTGCATTGGAAGGCGATTGAAGTCGCCGTACTTGAGCCCTCAGGTCAGTCGTCTCAACCAAAGCCATCAGTTGCTGCAACGTGGTGGGCTTGGGTGCGAAGCCAAAATCCCTTTGGGTTGAGCTATTTATGTGGAGCAAGATCGTATCAATAAACTCCGCATCTGCGTACTGTTGCAATACCTTATTTGCCAGCACCAGGGATTCAACATAAGAACGGAAAGATTCAGATTCGCCCTGTTGCCTATGTAGGTGTTTCACTGTCAGGACGGGCTTGGTTGCAGCATTGAAGAAAGACGTCCGTACCGTGTCAGTGAAGTGCTGAAATTTAGGGTCATCCACAGTTTCCAAACATGAAGCGACATAGTGGAACCGTGGGTCAAGCCTTAGAATATTAGGGAAAAGGGGGGCTGCAACTGCATTCAATTTATACATGCTGATTAGAAACGTGTATATCGAGTGCACGTTATCAGCATAAAAGGGTCGAATTTCAGCTACCTGTTTTGCCAGAATGTCTGGTAGCTGATACAACAACATAGGGTTGATAGGTGGGGTTTTGGCTCAGGGTTGCTGACAGCTGGGCCAAGTGCTGAGTTAGAGCTGACAGCAATTGGATAGCTTCCTGGGGCCAAGTGCTCATGGATGGTGGTAGGGTTGCGGATAGGCCTTTGCAAGCTCAGAAAAAAGTTATCTAAAAGCCGCATTTCCACGATGCTTTACTGTCACTGTTACGCTTTTTCCAGTTTTCATAATATGAAATATTATACATATTATGTCATATTGGCACATGCTGCATGGTAGGTAACAAAGATGACATTTGGAACATGTGACAGGATTCGCGGACTCTTCTGATCCCAACGCATAATTGCAAGTGGGGCAGGTAATAAGATCCATATTAAACGGTGGACGAAAAAATTATCAACGACCCGAACGAAGGGGAAAAGAAATATTATATCATCAATATTACGAAAATAGCTCTTGGTTCTCACAAATTACAAATTAACAGAATTTTTCTCCAAATTATTGATCGTCATTGACTGTGAGCATCATACAAGCACGTCTACTACGTTCTAATGGACTAATGGACACTTTGGACGAGTTAGAAAGAAGCAAAAAGGAGATAATAGCTAGATTTTGGGATTTTTCCAGAAGTTGGAGAAAATTGTCAATTTTTGATGAGCTCTAGCTCGTTTGCTATCAGAGTTAGAAAAGACTCTAGGTAGTGAAAACTGTAGAGAATTTAATGCTCTTTAAAACAGTATACGGTAAAAACATCGATAGGATTATTCGTTTCTGAGATATATTAAAAAAACCGAAAAAAGTCCGAAAATTTCGTGGTTTTTGGGCTGCCCACAGTTCTCCCATCAAATATTTTGGTGGGAAACCACAGATTACTCTTATTAGGGCCCCAATGGACCATTTAAGACAATAAAATCAAATAGCATATTTAGTGTTTGGTCCAAAGTACTATTTGCTTGGGCTACTATATCAAAGAATAATAAACCCTTGTGTAAAATTTGCAGCGTTTTTGGTTTATTATTCTTGGAATAATACACCTATGTTTTCGCGACGGGGGTCGACGACTCCGATCGGGCTCAAAATTTGACATTATCCGTTTCAAGTGGTCTACATTCTAAATCCGAAATGTCCGTCCGCCGTACGCCGTACGCCGTCCGCCGTCCAGGCCGTTTTGGGCAGTAGGAATTTTTTTAAAAATCTGAAATTTCGACAAAATACTCGGTTTACCATCTAGTTGTGCCCGCAAGGTTTTCAGTCCGATCGCCCAAACCCGTGGGGCGCTATGGGGCTATAATGGGGCTACGGGAGGGGTTTTTTGAAGGCTTTTAGCTATGGGATCGAGTTAGGTGTCGTTTTCGAAGTATTTTTGGACGTAGAATCCATTTTTGGGGTCCCGGAACGATCCGATTTCACTGTGCCGATCTAAAGGGCTCTCATGGGGCTAAAAATGGGATTTTTGAAGGATCCCAGGATGTTAAATATTTTTCGAGTAAAAAATACGGAATTTTTGAAAAAAACACATTTTTGAACAAAAAAATCCAAAAAAAATTTTTTTGAGATAAAAATCCAAAAAAAAAATTTTTTTTAATTTTTTCTTCGACAGAATTAAATTTCTGCACAAGTAATGTATATCAAAGAATAATAAACCCTTGTGTAAAATTTGCAGCGTTTTTTGTTACTCGTTTTGAGCTTAGAGGGGCTCCGCGCCACTCAGTCCAACCGGCACCACCGAGATACTGTATCTCGGTGGTGCCGGTCCAACAAAGAAACCAAGAAAACTGGCGTCGAAGGGTTGACGACAGGATGAAGGGATTACATGTACGGTGACCAGATTTTTCTTCCTAAAAAGTAGTAAATTTTCCAAACTAGAATATATATGTATATATACCAATGTAATATATTACAGGTACCTATTATTATAGGCTATCCCTTATCTGTAGTTCTATTGGATAGTACAGGCATTTGGATCGAAGTACCGAACCATTATTGGGGCCAACTTAATTTCTTTTTCAACAACAACCAACCAACGCAGGATGACCAACACGTCAGGATGACCAGCGAAAAATTTCCCTCTGACCACGTAGGTACCTACCTAATTCCCCCTTCCCACCGAACTTTCACAACTTTTTCTTTTGGTTTTTCAATTTTTTAAATTTTTGGCAAGAAAGGCAAAAAGTAGTACGCTAGGTAGTACATGATACGTGGTAATACATTGAGCCCAAAAGTAGTACATGTCCTTCCAAAGTAGTACGCCTGGTCACCGTAATTATATGACATGTGTCGGCTGATTTACGACTCGGTAATTGACAATCCTGACTCAACTTTAAAGGTTTCCAGAATCTGGTGCTTGTTGACTGGGTTTCCTTGAAAAATGTAGTAGAGAATCTCTCAACCATTTGAAAATATTTTCACAATTATTGTGAGGTAGATAATACAACGTTGACTGAAGAAAATAATGAGAATAAAAATCTCAATTGGTTTTCGTTTCATCTGGTTTTGTTTTTGCATGAATAAATGATGAAGTATCAGCCTGCAGGTCCTGCAGTGCAGGATCCCGTTTAATGGGGTTTTCATTCATTTTATAAAATCGCACATGGAGGAAGGAAAAGGAGATTCCTCTTCATAGGAAATCGCGTCCAGGCGCTTCATGACTGCGCGCGCTACGCTACCTGCTGGAACTCATTTGAGTTGTCCCTTCTTTTAGTTCGCACTTATTTCGCTAGGGTGAGCTACCGTTTGTTTACGGCACACGTGTGACTTGGGAAACGGTTATAACCGTCGCGTTCCCGTCGCGACAGCGAAGACAGTGTTAATTCATTAATTTCAGTGTTAATTCATCTATTATATTGAAGTATAACTTCCTTTAATAAACAGTTGTCATTGGGTGGCTCGTGAATTATTAAAAGCTTACCTTTCAAGGCAGGCAAAACGAGACGTTTAGTGGTCATTTCTTTGGTGCAGCCGGCCATAATAATATAGTACATACCTATATTATATCCGAAGGAATTTATCTTCACGTCCCTCCGCGATCTCAACTAAGGTAAGTGTTGGAAAGTCCGACTAGGTACACGATTTAAATTAAGGGATGATTATGTTATTTACGTTGGTTGTTAATTAGTTTCTTGAGAGATAGCCTCTTACCTCTTTCGTACACTTGCTACAATACAGAACTTCACGTCTAAAGTACCTAGGTATAGTGGATTTACTTCAAAATCATATTTCTGTATTTCAGACAGAGAAGTTGGCTCAACTTCATCCAAAGAAAGGATCGTTGTCGTCCTCTTTGCCTCTCTACCTGTCCGCCAGTTTGAAAATCAACTCCCATTGAAGCCTATCGCTGACCCTCGCTCAAAATCAAACATGTCTCCCATTTCTCATCCTCATCGCCCTTCAGAGCTGTCGCCGAAGCCACCTCATGCACCCTTCAAGAAAGCAGTACACGAAGAAGAAGGTATCTCAAGGTAATTAAAGTTTGCCTCGTCTTGGTATGACCTACAATGTACATTACTTTACACTACGTATCTTTAGTTTTTTTGGGCTTCCTAGTACTTGAAATTTGTTCATTTTTTGCAGATGTCAAAGGGGCCTCCGACAACCACTTCACCTGTAATAAAACTGCAGTTACGACGCTTACAGCATCAGCTCATTATCTTCATGGTAGGTAAAACCGTTTACATGCAAAGGCCTGGCAGGCCGCTCGTTCCGCCCTGACGGAGCAGTCGTTGCGGCCTGGCGGGCCACTGGTTCCGCCCTGACGGGGGCGGTCGTTGTGGCCTGGGCCGGAGCTTTAAAGTAATAGAATCTATTACTTTAAAGCTCCGGAAATGGCTTCCATCTGATGGAACACTCGATCATCCTGTGATTTGCAGAACTTCCAGCTAATTGATGATGTGATGTATATCATAATTAGTAGGAAATGATATTATCCTAATCTAACGTAGGTATCTTTTTCCAGTTCCAAACGAAGAAACATAACTAATCAATGAGTCCACCTTAATCATCAAGTTCAACGTCACCGCTGCCCAGTCCTCTGCAAGGTAATTTTAAGCATTATATAATTGAATCAGTGAATGTCAAAGGGGCGGAATTCCAGGTTTTATTGAATTTATTTTATTTTTTTATTTTTTGTTGTTGTATTTTTGGATTTTCCGTTTCCTGCTAATTGTGATGTCCGTATCCTAATGTGACTTATTTTTTCCAGATTCAAACGAAGAAACCTTAACCCCATCGTAAAGTTCATCAACTTCTTCGCAGCCCAGTTCTCTGCCTCATAGTTTTAAGCATTACACAGGTTTACACAAGTGAGTTTCGAGGTGATTAGCTAAAAACCATAGTTTCAGGGATATTTTGGTGTGCTGAATTCAAATGACCACCGTTTGTCAAGGTTACGTCCATTTTTTGGGATACGCCTACTTTTGGTTTATTATTCTTGGAATAGTTATTCCCGAATTTTCGATCTCCGTCGCGATTACGTAGGTGTATTAATACTCCTATGTAATCGCGATGGAGGTGGAAAATTCTGACCGCCCTCAAAATTTAATATTATACGTATCAAGATTCCATAAACGTAATGTCCATCCACGTCCGAGCCGTTTTGGGCAGTAGACATTTTTAAACATGTGAAAATTTTACCAAATACTAGGTTTACTATCTAGTTGTGACTGCATGGTTTTCAGCCCGATCCACTGAATCCGTGGGGTACTAAGGGGCAACGGGAAGGGCTTGTGAAGGTTTTCGGCTATGGGGTCGAGTTAGGTGTCGTTTTCGAAGTATTTTTGGACGTAGAATCCATTTTTGGGGGTCACAGAACGGTACGATTTCACCATGGGGCATTTGTGGTACTATAAGTGGTATTTTTGAAGGATCCCAGGAGGTCTGATAAGGTGTCGGTTTACGAGTAATTTTGGACGCATAATCCATTTTTCAAAATTCCACATCTATCCAAACATTGTACAGATTTTCTTTTCTTTCAAATTTTTTAAATAGGTAGGTAATAATGACAGAATAAATTTTTGCGCAATTACTCAATTAGATACTGTATATCCAAGAATAATGAACCCTGGTGTAAACTTGGCCGCGTTTTCTGTTTTTACGCAGTTCTTATAGGTACCTAGTGTTCCTTAAAGCCAAGAGGTCCACACGTGAATCCGGTTGCAAATTTGGATTCTGCGAGAAAAGTTACCATAGGGGGTTGGTTTCATCGGGGTTCTCGACAAAATATGAGTTTCAACGAATAATTCGTTGAAACTCATATTTAGTTAATTATTAACTGCTGCTTACAAATTGAAAGCTGTATAAGCTCCCATGGAAACAATATTTTAACACTCTAGTAGGTTAAGTACCGATTTTCTTATTACAGAAAATAATGTTATTACCTATACAAAATGTTTTTTGGTCATAAGAAAATTTCCACTCTTTCGCCGAGTTTTCGAAAATTTATATTTTCTTCTTCAGGACTCAGATAAAAGTTATCAAAGGGATTTAACAACGATGTCAATTAAAGGTAGAAATCGGGTCACACCAATCATTTGATTTGTGCTAGAAGTGGTATTATTGCAAGAGAAGAGAAGAAAGAATTTTAACACCATAAAAATCTCAAAGAAAGTTTACGAGCAAGTCGTACGTCTAGATTACGTAGCTGTATTATAATCTCGATCTGTATATATACAGATTATACATGTATAATCTCGAGGTTTTCAGCCCGATCGCCCAAACCCGTGGGGCTCTGTGGAGCTTAAAAGGGGCTACGGGAGGGGTTATTGGAAGGCATTTGGCTATTGAATCGAGTTAGGTGTCTTTTTCAAAGTATTTTTGAACGTAGAATCCCAGACCGATTGGATTTCACCATGGGGATCTATTGGGCTCTCATGGGGCTTCAAATAGGATTTTTGAAGGATTCCAGGAGGTCAAATATTTTCCGAGTATATTTGGACGTATAAGACTTATACGTCCAAATATACTCGGAAAATTACTTAGTAATCCATTTTTCGAGGTCCTCGTTTTTTCTTATTTTTTCAAGATATTTTTTTATTGACACAGAATTAATTTTTGCACAAGTAACCTAAATCAAAGATTAATAACCCCTTGTGTACAATTTGCAGCGTTTTTATAATAGGCTTATGAACCATTGTAAATAATGTGTGATTTGGATTATAATGTATGTATCTATGTTCAGGGTGAAGGATTGTATTAATAAGTTTTGTTTGTATTAATAAGTCGTTTGTAAATATAACTGGTGAAGAAATACTCGTACATACAGTTATTTTGTTTATCCCCTGCTCTCACTATGCAATATTCCAACTGTAATAATTTCTCCAACTGTAATTCATTCTCTTTTGATCAGCTTTTATCTAAAACTGAATTATTATCTGTTTTTGTAGGAAAGGGATATCACATTTATCAAAGTTGGTTTAAAATTTTTTATGTTTTGAATCAACAGAGAAGTGTAGAACAAGAGTAATGATAGTTCAATATTCACGCGGGTTGGGTAAGCTCATGTAGTAGGTGAATCTATGAAGAGATCATTAGGTACCTACCCCGAAATTCCTAGTAGGTACTGATTATTGGTATCTTAAATTTTCGCGGGATAACTGCTTTGAAGGTCATTTGGCGTGGCGAGTTTCCCAAATGTCCTCCACTACCGCTCTCTGTGGTTGTTGAGGGTCAACACCATCAGATGGTTCACTCAAATGAGATCCAGCAGGTCGCAGCAGCGTCGGTCTCGAAACCACAACCGCGGACGCAAGTTAACACAGAAGAGGAATCTCCTTTTCTTTCCTCCATGAAAATCGCATAAATGCGTAGAGCCAAAAGAACCCATGTAGGGTACCTACTGTTTCCTCGGTATGTTCGTTTTAGTTCGAACTAGCGATGAAAACTAAACATTGTAGTTGAAATATTGCCATTAAGGTGATTGATGTGAGTTTTGCCGTGTAGGCAGTAAATTAAGATATTATCATATTATGATACTTCTCCTTTTAGACGGTTAATGCCGATGATACAGAGGTGGAAAAATATTTATCTAGTCCAAATTGTTTCAGAAGCTCTAGTATTAGACCCACGAAAGCCCCATAGATCCCCACGGTGAAATTTTGTGGGCTCAGATCAACGGAGACTGAAAGGTGCCTAGATACACACTTCGACTGGGTTCGACGGTTGGAGAAAAATGTCCTTACAAATAGGAAAAAAGCTTAAAAATTTGGAACAAATTTGAAAGTGGAGAGGGTGCAACTAAAAGCACATCCAAGTATTTCATATCTTTAAAAAACTCCAACAGCCAAATCGGAGCGCACGGCATCATAACACCTTGAGAGTATTATTCAGAGAAAAATCAAACACACCAAGTATAGGGGAAAACCGTTAAAGATTCATGTGAGGGCAGTTCCGATTCGCAAATCGCCACGGTGTATGAAACAGTTCTACGACCGACGAGACTGCCGCTGCAGCTATCCGTTGCGTTGACACCATAAATTGACCAGTAAAAGATGATTTCTCGCTATAAACGAAGTACCACCGCGCCAAAGAACCACAGAATCATCGGTAGGTAACTCATGGCGTTAGTCAGCTAAAATGAGGCACTAATTATGGATTATTCAAGTACCTACCTGTATATGAGGTGATTGTAAGAGAGCTGATACTCCTGCATGCGTGAGGATGATTGACACGCCGTCCGGGGCAAGATCTACGAACACATCAATCCCGAGTGTCTGAACCAATCAGAAACACGATAGTGAATCGCTCAGATAGGCATTCCCGAACAGACGAAAAGGCGAGAAAAAGCGATCGCACTGTCCACAAACCCAGCGATAATGCGAGTGATAAGAGACAGACGGCGTTATCACTGACAACATACAACAAGCAGTGATGGCCCTCGAAGGGCTTCCTATCAGCTGGTTCCTCTGACTCCGGCCAAACAGAATCTCCTGTAGGAGAAAATTTCTCCTTATTTTATAATACTCTTATTTAATTAGCCCAAACGTGCCTTCATTCAAACGACGGTAGAAAATTGGATTGGTTTGTTTTTGGTTGAACGCAGACATGGCTCACGTTGGCAGCCTGTTGTAAATGAAAACAGACATCCTCCCTTATCCCGCCACAGTTCAAGGGGGTTGACAAACGAGAATGTAGAAAAACATTTCTCCAGTGGAGGTCCTCGTGGAAAATAAGTCCCCAACCCCCCAAAAAACCCCAATAATGAAGAGTAGGTTTTCGAAAAAGTCCCCCAATCTGACACCGCGGAAAACCACAATTTTTCAGAACGTATTCGGCTGTAGCTCGGAAACTATTTGCCCGACTCCAAATTTCTTTTTTCTCGTGAAAGCTGATTAAATTACCTAACGCAACATTGAAACTTCGATCGGAGAAATAGTTTCGGAGGGAGAGAAGAAAATGTTGCGAAAAACGTGGTCGCAGGTGGTCAAATTTCGGGTTTCCACACTTTCCGACGAATACTAATGGCACTTTTTTCTGTCAGAACAGAAATGTACCGTCCCTTATATAAAATTTAATCAGCTTTCACCAGAAAAAAAGAGAATTAAGATCGGACAAACCGTCCCCGAGTTATGGGCAACGACGTTTTTGCCAAAATTTGCAATGTTTTTGCCATGCCAGCCCCTCTCTTATTGAAGCTCAAGTCGAAATTTTACACAGACTAACTGCGATTGGAAATTTAATCAGCTTTCACGAGAAAAAATAAATTAAATTTACAAATTTTGTAAATCGGGCTAATAGTTTCCGAGCTATAGCCGAAATGTTCTGAAAAACGTGGTTTTCCGCTTGTGTCAGATTGGGGGACGTTTTTGAAAGAATCACCCATTTTCAGTTGACTGCATTTCCGCAACCAATGGACCAGAGCTCCAATTGGTTTAAAATAGTAGCAAAATTTAATTTAATTAACTAAATTAATTTTTTGTAACTTCTGATTTAAAACTTTTTGTGCTTATATTTTTAGTGGCTAGTTTTTAAATAGATGTGCGTTTAGTGAGATTTCATATAGAATTAATTTTTGCGCAATTTATACAGAAGAATAATAACCTTTCTTTCTTTCTTTCCACGACGCTACAGACCTCTGGAGAACCTGGCCATCCTCAAGAATAATAACCCTAAGTGTAAAATTTACAGTGTCTTTTAAAACATGAAAACAGTACCTACCTACTGCAAACAGGCCCGTATACGCCCATACGAACTAAGTCTCCGAAAAAATATATAGAAGACACCGTATGGCCACATGTTCACAAAATTAGTGAACAAATTTTCACTTCACATTAAAAACATTTAATGGTGAGGAGTTCATTTCATGCTAAAATCAGAAAAAGGTACTCACTGTTGTGGCTGGGGCGAGGGCGTAGATGGAGGTTTCACTCGGCTGACGGAAATCGGCAGATAGGACGGTCTCTTGGCGGGCGAAGGTGTCGCAAAAGGTTTGCACGGAGTAACTGGAGAAGCTGTACGAGATGTCAGATGAGAAGACGCATGTTGAGAGAAATTATGCGTCGCCTGATAGAAAGAGCACCTGTTACAAGAGTAATCGCCCGTTTCCACGGCCTTGGCTATTAGTTCCTTCCTTGGCGTGTTCATGGCAGCGTCTTTAGTATGATGGAGCTCCCTGGTGTCCGTGCTTCTGGATCTGGTGTCCTTTTTGGTAACGGACATCTCCGAACTGGAATTAATTCTTTGGAAATGTTGCTCACTCCTGTCTGGGAACAACGTTCCAATGTTTGACCTCTTGACTTGACACTTTTCGCAAGCCACGGGAGCCGTTGAGTAGTTCGACACACCCACGTCTTTGGTTGGAATCGTCGCTTGAACACCTTGCGTCGACTTGGAGGGCTTTGCAGTCACACCTGCGTCACACGTCTTCGGGTTGGTCTGCAAACCGACGTGTTTGTTTCCCGTTTTGGCAACAGTCTGCACGTACGAATTGGCAGTAGCAGGCTTCTTCGGCATATTCGTATTGAGGAAGTTGGTCTCGTAGGTCTTGGCGAATCTTGCCACTCGTTCGTCAAGGTCGTTCTGAGTGAAAATCTGATTATAGTGGAGGTGGGTGTTGACTCGGATTGACGCTTTCGGTGGAGCAACACTTTTCTTTCTTATTTCCTCCAGCCTGCTCTTCATATCGCACCTCGTCACCACATCGTCCATCCCGATCTCCGTACAACTAGAGACACTCCGCACTTCTGGTCGTTTGGGACCAATCAGTGTTTCCGTATTTACTCCAATGGTTTGACGATTGATCGGCACATTTTTCCCGATGATTTTTTCCAGAGACACTGACTCCACTCTACTGAGTCTCGGCTCCGGTTTCGGTTCGGTTCCAACACCGATCGACTGAGTGACCAAAAGAGAAGGAGAAATCCCAACTTCCCTCGTGAGCACCGTACACCCCACTGCCGCAGCCCTACAATGCACCAAATCGCTTGTGCTAGTGATTTTATCTGTAACAGAGAACGGAAACTATAGGATCTTGAAAACTGATGATAACAAATCAATTTCCATTTATGCTTCATACAAATGACTGAAAAATTATAAAAAGGTAGACGAACCTGATGAAATGACTGTGACTTTTGCGTTCAAGTCCTCTTTCTCTTGCAGTTCAATACGTAGGCTCTCATTTTCCTTTTTTAACAATGCTAGTTGTTCCTGAGAGGAATAGAAGCGTATATCGATGACTAAAAAGTACTTGATAACTAATTGTACCTACTTCTTCATAACACTAAAAATGAGCGGTCAAGTACCTACCATGTTAATTTGTTGAGATTCCAGTCGCCTAATTTCGTTCCTAAGCGAATCGTTTTCTTTCCTAAGCACGCCAACCTGGTCCTAGGGAGAGTAAACGATTCAAATTTAACAATACTTGTAGTGTAGGTGCAATTATTGTACCTACGGATAAAATATACAACAACTTCCGTCAATCGAAAGAAACCGAGCGGGATCGATTTTCCTTCATTGATAGATAAAATTAACCAAGTTACCGCAGTGTTTTGAAGAGCTTCTTTACTTCGGAGTTCTTTCCTTAGCTTTTCGTTTTCTTTATTTAAAAATCCTATTTTATCCTGTGGCAAAAAAATAAAATAAATAAATGGCTTGGTGAGACTCATGATAAAGATTTTCACAACAGGAGGTGAAACTCACGTTGAGCCGAGGGATCTGTTTATTGTGTTCTTCTAGTTCCTTCATTCTCCGGAGACTCGCAGCCATTTGTTCCCTAATACTCTAGAACCAGGAAAAACATACGATTTCCAAACATTCGCATTTAGGTGGTACGTAATAGTAGGTAGGTTGAAATCAAAAGACCCAATTCAACACTAGGTGTCCACGGAAGGGTGGACCATCATTTTTTTTTCTGGCTTATTTTACACACGATCGCAGAGGGGAAAAAACTGTAAATACCTATCCCACTAAATCATTAAGTTATGCCCGATCTATCCAGACTAGGGCGTTACGATTTTGGGCCAAATGAAAGTGATAGGATGTAGGAAGCTCAATGACTTGGGGCGAAGGTTTTGCAACGATGTTGGGCCAAAGTACAATGTTGAGTTTCCGAGGATGAGCGCATTTGATTATGATATTGGGTGAGTTATTTGTGTGTTATTGATCGACGGTTTGAGATTTTTCAGCCGGGAGAGGTCGAACTCGTCCTCCTGACATCGTCGAGCTGGCCCACTTCGACTGTCGAACTCGCCCACATCAACCATGGTCGAACTCGCCCACTTTGATCGTCGACTCGTTCTGAATCGTGTGCATTCAAGTTACCCTCATTTGTCGTCTTCGTCAACTCACGGCGCAAAACTTTACTCGGTCTTTCGTTTATGTGTTCAGCAACGTATTTCCTCTTGAGAGAATTACTCACTTCTTGGCGTGCGATGGTTTCGCCCCTTGAACACTTTACTCGCACATGTACGCTTCACACAACACCACTTTTTTGTAACACTGTCGGCAAAGTTTTTCATAAGGCCATATTTGAATCCGTTAACCACCAGCAGTTCCGCGCCACGTTGACTCATCATCCTTGACACCTCCATTGCTGGCAGTCCACTGACATGTGTCGGCTTTTTATATAAACAACTAAACACTGAAGTCGATTATTATGTGTATTATACACTACATGATCAAACCCACAACCTGTTTTCAAGATTGGTGTAGATATACAGGAGGACGAGCTGAACGATCTCGGAGGGCGAGTTCGACGGTCTCCATTTAACAGTTTCTCGGTGATTTCCAGATTGGTGGACGAGCAGGCACCCGTCCTTTCAGCCGTCTCAGGAAGGTCATGGTTTTTAGACTAGATTATTATCAGAGACGATGTGGAAATGGGTTCCTGAATAGCCCTGTTGCGCCAGTATCTCTCCCCGGTCCACTGATCCCAGAGCAAGATACCTTTGGCACTCCAGGGCTTCACTCTCGAAAAGTCATAGTTGTGGTTAACAATTTTAAATTTACCGCCGCACGATGGTTGACTCAGTTCAGCCAAATCACCCGCACAAAAAACCGGACGGGTGCCACCTGAGCCGTGGGAAAAAATACCAAAACTTCAGTTTTAGGCCGAAATAGAGCAGCTGACGGATCAATTAGTTTTGGGTGTGTTTAAAAGATCATTAAATGATCATTAGTAGTAGTTCATTAGCTTGTCTTATTAAATTTTAATAAGACAAGCTAATGAACTACTACTAATGAAAATTGACGGAAAAAATATTGACGAATTGGCCCAAAATCAATACCCATTCCGTGTCTTCAATTGTTTGCGCCCAAACCCATTACTTGTGAGTCCTTCCAGCTTGCCCAATACCAATGCTTTAACTCCCAGGGGTGGGCCCATAACATTAAAATTTTGGCCCAAAGTCATTGCTTTTTCAAGTCTTTGACCCCAATTCAAACCGCCCCAAGACAATCGCGGAGTGCCCAAAGTTGCCCAAGTGAGCATTATCTAAGCTATTTCAAATGGGCAATATTTAATTCCAGGTTGAGATTCTACGAAAAATTTGTGCAAAATCGACCCATCGGCAGAATTTCCCGAACTCCAAATTTTAAATGAAAAATGGCGGTTCCAATATGAAATAGAGAAGTTGGATGGTCTAGATAGATTTAGTGAGAGGTTTTTTAAGAGCGACAAAAGCTAGAAAAGAGTGGTCCCTTTCGTGGACAACCTGTGGGTATACCGTAACCCCAACATGTTGGGGTACCTGCAGGTAGATACTGAATAGTGAACAAAATTCCTATTACGACCGCGCTTCTAATACGAAATCAGGTGTCTTGTGGAATATCTTTAGCCTCCTAGAATTCGCCAGTGCCTGCACCAGTGTCGGGAGAAGTACATGTAAGTAATGATGTCGGACCGGATAATCCGAAGGTAAAAATGAATACCGGCAAAAGACCTTGAGGACACTATTAGGCGGTCCACGTAGAAGAGGCGAATGTAAATTGAGTGAAACGCGGAATTCTTTTGAAGACTGACAAAAGCTAATATCAACTGTCGTTGTAATAGGAACATAACACCAAACACTATGCTATAGGAAGCTTTGTAAAATACGAATAATTGTGCGGCTTCAACATTGTTATTGTGCACGTTCAATACACACAATAATCAAACAAAATATGGATGAGGATTATTGGAGAAAACCCTCAATAGTACAGTAGATAACTCAAATTCATTCAAAGGGACTTTCAATTATTGAAAAAGGCAGACTAACGCTGTTGTGCTTACATGCTACCCTTAAAATATATGCTGTTGGAAGTCAAATAAACCTGCAATGTCTCTCCACTTGCATTATGGAAGTTGGCGTTGGAGAAGAGCATCTCTTCAATCGGCAGGGGGCTCACGACGTTCGCACCGTCTCGGTCACTTTTTCCGCCCTGTCGCGGCAAAGTGTGAGAGGTGCAGGTGGACGAAACATGGTTTTTCGGACGGCTAAGGTGGTTTTGTTCGACCGAGGAAAACCCATTCCAGTCTGTGGGTGGGAACCATTTGACCAAATTAATTGACCTGAGCGAACGTGAGATGTTGACAGAGAAAAATTATGTGGTTCATTTGAGTCGACTGCTGTCAAAACCTTAAACGTCCGTCTTCATTATTGTCACGAGGCGGAATAGTTACAATAAATTATTTTAACTAGGTAAACTATTTTAGTTGCAAAATGAGGTCTCACATCCTTCGAACATGTTCACTTCGGACACTGCAAGCGATTCTGAATTTTGCGTGTAAATTCAATGTAATGCAACATTTTGTGAATGGATTGACAGATGAAGACTCGATGAACCTTAATGTATTTCATGCAATGGCAAGTTCACACAGTCCAATTTACTGTTTCTTTGCAACCAGCTGTGGTACATATTGCTCTCAAGATTGCTTCTAGAAGGGCATCAAATTATATGTAAATACAACGTACGAGTTGTTACGAGGTAAACCAGCAAGAATGTGAAAATACTTAGGATATTTAGGCAACAAAACCAAGTTTCCAAAATCCAATGCCTTCATTGGTTTCTTCAGGCACATCCACACTAAGCCGAATGAGACTGGACGGCTGCTCAACTTGGCACGTTGGATTTGGGAAATGGTTCGAAATTACGTCCCAACTAAGTGTAGAAAACAAGTTTTGTTTTCAGCACGATTCGGGTCATCATAATATTTATTTATTGCCATATTATGGCAAGGCATCAAGGCCGAACTATGACTTGCGTTCTAGATTTGGCGTTCGACCCTAGCCAAATCATGCCGATATAGTGTGTACACGCGTTTAGTGGCTTATACTGGTCCATTTTGTAATCAATGAGATTATATTGAATTCCATACTGATTATCGTCGGGATAAGAGATAAATACAGAGCGAAAATAAAAGAAATTACATAGGGGTACCGCGGAATGCTGTCTATGGGACTTGTCGGGACTTGTAAACTTCACGTAAACCGGACTGTGTGTGACAATCAACTCAACGTTTACGCCACCTTTTTTGCTGCTCATTCGCGGGAGAGAAGCGTGTTTGAGCGTTTTTTCAAAATCCAGCACTGCCCTCTGTAGGTCATCTCCCATGTACGACGACACGATGACTGGAGGTTCAGCTTTCACTGGCTGAAATCCAAACATTCCATACCCCTCAAATTTCTTTGTACGTAGCACCAGCAAAAAATTTATAAATTTCAATACGAGTAAAGATTTTCGCCGTGAACCAGAAAACTAGCGAATTTATTTCTCATTTGCATATTGAATCATGTAAACTATCATCGAGCGGAATATCTCAAACAAGAGCTCACCTCGGGAGGTTGGGCGGTGACAAGGCCGAGCAACGCCTCCCTGGATGCCCTTTTCCTCCTCACATTGTTCCATTTACTCCTTTTAATGGACACTGAGGGCATTAGCTGGGCAGTGGTGATCGATTCGCAGTATCGAACGAAGTCGAGGTCGATATGATATCCGTAAGGACAGCAGGAGCATTGCCTCCGACCTGAGAAAAAGGAATTCAACGGGAGAACTACATTATATAAGGTCAAAACTGTTTACAAAGAAAATAAGTGGATATGGAAAGTCAATAATATTATTGCATTAGGTGGAGATAGAAGTCAGCAGTTTTCGGTTTTTGGGATTCTGGGGAGATCCAATTCTTTGCTTTTGATTTCGATAGATCTTGAGCACTTCCCCTGTGAATTTCATTAAAGTAAGATCGAAATTGAAGGAGTCACGATGAATTCAGCAAAGGTCTTCCGTGCAAATCAGAGGTGCAGACTTGAATAGGTATTTTGAAATCGTCATTCATCCAATATTCTTCCATGAAGTTCTTTAATACTGGAAGAAGATCCTTCAACAGCAGTTTTGCAAACATCATTTTTATTTCAAACAACTAATTCCAATGTAAATTTCCATTCAATTCATTTATAGAGTTGACAACAAATGGGAAGTCATAACAGTTAGTTACTAATAATTATTGCATGAGCACCATTTAGAAATGAGAAAATATTGGACCGAAAGACGATAAAACTTTTTTATTTTATTTTTTCTCGCGAGGGGTTTCAATGTGCTGTATCTACATAAAGCAGGTAGGTACCAACATTGCACATAATATTATGACATAATACACATTGTGGTAAGTTCTGCAATATAATATATTACACTATTGACACAACATAATATATATATTTTAATATAATAAATATTATAATATAAATATATTATATTATAATATAATATAATATGTTATTTGGGGAAGGGAGGAGTTATTAAATTAAATTCACACTGAAATTGAAATTCTAATTATGAATTTATTTAAGTTATTTCAAGAAATCAGAAGGGGGGAGGCCGAAAAATTTATCGGGTCTCAGGTGGGACTCGAACCCACAACCTCTGCATTACTAGTGCGATGCTGTACCAATTACGCTACTGAGACCAGCAGCCATGATAGAACATCGGAGATTGAAGGCTCAACCGTCTCCTGCCCCCAACGGCCTTCTCATATTGTTGCTTATTTTCCCCCTCTGAACCCTGATCTGATATGAAGCCAGTAGACATCCTACTTTTGTCCCTCTTCCTAGGGGTCCCTTAATTCCCCAGGAGGAGTAGTTTCATTACTGGAATGACTGGAAGTCATTCCAGTAATAATATATTATGTTGTGTCGATAGTGTAATATATTATATTGAATATTATTAAACTTCTTGACGAACGCCTTCGTCTCGTCTCTTCACGTGGGATAGAATTTGAGAAAAATGATATTTACAGTTTTGTGGTATATTGCGGTTTTTAGGGTAAATTTTGGACAATAGCGACATCAAAATAGGGATCGTGCACTTCCGACTGTCACACCAAAGCCGTCTAAAGGGCGTAACTTTGAAAGGGACAGAAACAGATGGCACAAGACAGAGAACGGACAAATTCCGAATGGCAGGCAAGTCAAGATGGTTCAGCTTCAAGATATAACATATTATGCTCCCCTATTTCATTCTCTCACTACATGATGATTGAAAATGATGGGTAATGGTACCATGACCAAGTATATTGATGATATTAATTAAAAAATTGGTGAAAAACGATAATGTTTTTCATTGGAAATTGACTTCTGAATTTCACGATTTTTTAATTATTTGTACGACAACGACTGTTCACCTACTGAGCTGCTCTAGTGGCACTTTAATACCCTGAGGATAGAAGCTTCGAATTTATGCTAGATTTAATTGGATTAGATTTAATCTCTTGAAACGTTGGCACATTATCTTATTATTAATTAAGTCTTATTTGAACCTCAACAACTTTCCACCCACATCCATTGAAACGGTCAACATCATCAACAACAATCGTAGGAGTCTACTGGTTATACAAGGAGAGGATTCACAGAAAGAAATTTTGAAACATAGAAAAAATGTCAAATTTCCCGATTTTTGTTTGAGTTTTTCCCGATGGTTATTCTTTGTTAGTCGGTTTATCCGCAAAATGATCCTGCAGTACGAACTCTAACCAAATTGTATTGAAAATATAAGACAAACCTTCGGGACATCTCCGGTTTGTTTCTATCAGATTAGGAGGAAGTTTACGAGTTAATGAGTTTGGGTAGGGAGAGAGAACGACTCCTCTGCTGAATACTAAATTGTTTATTCAGGTAAACAATTATAGCGTGGGGACCGTTTACGAATTAACGTTAACGTTGCTTTGCTGTATCAACAATATTGAACCATGTATAAGAATTTAGTATGACAGTAAGGGAACATTTACAGGAATTTATGGTTTACTTTTCCACTAAGCAAAAGTACGTTGCAACATTATCCTCCCAAAGAATTATAAGGGGTGGCATAGGGTAGGTAGTAGGTCTGGGAACAACCTCCAAAAAACTCAATTTTCGTCCAGTGGGTTCCGCAAGGGATAGATTGCACCAAACCAAAGGGCTCTTCAGGACCGTAAGTGGGAGTCTTGAAGGGTTTTATCACGGGGTCGAGCAGTTGCTTTCGAAGTAGGTACTTTTGAACGATTTAATTAAAGGATATCCCAGACCGGCCCGACAACTGCAGAACAATACTCAGCTCTGGAAGAATAATAAACACAAGACTTGTGTTTATTACACACTTAATGTAATCCAATTTGCAGGGTTTGTTTCCTTACCTCGATGGTGGGGCCGCTCCTGGACCGAGCTGGGTTGGACAACATCCAAAGCCATTTTCCCTGAAACAGAAAAATGAAACGATTATTATAGATCGTAATGAGGTTCCTTAATGTGATGCACAAGACTTGTGCACTTAGTGCAGACACTTAGTGTGGTCTGCGGTTTACAACCTCTCCCCCTCCCCCTTGCCATGAAGTTTGGGAATTAACTTCTCACAATTCTTTGTATGGACGTCCAAAATCATTGTGAGGTGGTGAGGCGACATTCTCTGACTCTTGAAGCTTGCAGGCATTATAACCTTCCTTATAACATTCTCTGACTCTTGGAGGCATTATGACCTTCCGTCCTTTCCACCTACCTCTTCCAACTAAAATGAGAGTTTCTACCACCACCAAGAATAAATCACTTGACAACGAGGAAATGGCACAATCCCAGTATCTGCATCACGTCTACATCGTCTGAAGGGGAAGAAATTGACTCGGCTCTTAAATATGATGATTCATCGTTTAGTCTGTGACGCGTAACAACATCCGTCCCATTGTGGCGGCCTCCAAGTGAATTTTCAATTAATTTCCCCCTGCTTTCGTTAATGAAAAGTCTCAGGGATGAAAAAACGCGGAGACAGATGTATAGGTAAATTAAATAAATTCTGAGCTAGATGTCAGTTTTCTAGTTAGGTACGTAAACCAGCTCGACGAGTATACATGAATGAAGATAATAATATTATCCGTATACACTATATTATAGTGTTTCCCAAGACAGACAGTCAGACAAACGGACTACAGACCCGACGTCTGTTACCACCAGGAGTGGCGCCCTCCCTTTTTTCAAGAAGTGGGTTGCGCTAAAAATAGGTGCAAGTATCCCTAGTCATAAATAGCCTCATAGCAGTTGAAACACCTCAGGCACTTATGAAGCACCGAGTTATGAAGTCATCGGGACCCCGAAGAAATCAAACCGCCGACCAAAATCGTTGATCAACTCGTATGGCAGGTGCGAAACACGCCTTATGCGCCTAAGTTAAGTGCCCAGTCCCACCTTAAACGGAAATGGTGAAGAAATTGGACCACTTTGCCTTGTGCCAGCCAACCTGGCTCCCCAACTCAAACTGACTCACTATGCTTTGAAAAAGGTATTAAAACCGTTTGAGTTACATACTCATCCTCAAGGACGTTTCAGGGAATTCGATCAACGGAGTCTTTCTGGTAAATATTCAAAGAGTTGACACAAGTGGAAGTAGTTCCAAGGTGAACTCTCGCGGAGAAAGAGCGAAATAATACAGCCTATTATAACATATTATGTTTTTCTATGAGTCACATTAGCGTTCCTGGGTTAAGGCTAAATGTCCCCTGACATTGGTGAGATTTTTTTTTTTTCCCCCATCGCAGTACCGATGGGATCAAATTTACTTCAATGATTACGCCTAAACGGCTGCGATTTTTTTTCTTTTTTCTTCCTTATTATGTCTCAGAATAGCCATATCTTTGGTCTGGTAGTGTGCTGGTGGTGGGCTGGTAGTATGCTATTCATTAGGTTTTTGAATTTCTGTTTTTTAAACTATCAATTTTTTCGGAAAACGGAGATTCCACTCCCACGGAGATTCCACTTGAATGTATGCACCTTGAGCAACACAAAGATTTAAGCCTCCAAAATTCATTTAATGAATCAAATCAGCGCAATAAAGAAAGATGTAATGAGAAATCGCGAAAACATGGAATGATCAACCAAAATTAAGGACGGAAGTAAAATTTTCCAAGTTGTGAACCTAGGTTGAACGCACTCAGCGTTAAAATGACGCCTTATTCCTCGAACTAATACCAATACATGATAAATATACTTTATCATAATATGATCAAACTTTTTTATCATCACACTAATATATTATACTAGTCTCTCTGGCTCGCTTCGCTCGCTCCCCTAGTGGGGTGTATTGCCGCCTGTGGGGTGCGTAGCATCGATGGACACGTTCAAACCCCTACTCAGACATAAGGCCTCGCTCCGCTCGGCCGAGCGCTTATTCGGACAGGGGGGTCTCGCCTCGCCTCGAACAGCCGAGCGAAGCAACGCCCCCCCCCCCCTCTCTGTCTAATCAAATTTGAAAAGTTTTCCCTCAATAATTTTTTCCCATGGATGGCCGAGCCAAGCGAGCCCCCTGGCCGATAAAATGATTAGCTGAGCGAAGTAAGGCCCCCCTGTCAGAGTTCTAGTGAAATCACTTGTATACTCGGCCGACCAGTTTCCCCGCCTCTCCATCTATCAAAGGTCCCTGGACCCTCCGTTTTCTAAGATCCCTGGCCCCGCGCGAATTAAAACGATCCAATTGTCTTCTCACCGTGAAATCGCCCCCTCCCCCTCGTTTTTTTTTTAAATCCGACTTCGGAATCGGATTGGCCATATTTTGGCGCGCATTTGGCTCGCGGATACCATACCCAAAAAATGGCTCCTTACTGGGTATTTTTGAACCCGAAAAAACGTGGGACAAACGCGAGAAAGACGATTTTTCGACGAATTTCCCGGGCGAATTTCGGATTTTCGATTTGACTGACGTATACCTCCAGGTCTGATCTATACGGCTCGTATTTTTTCGTAATTTTTTCGACCCCTTAAACGGGCTTTGGCGCGAGTTGAAAGTGGAAAACGTAGGACTAACGGGAGAAAGACGATTTTTCGACGAATTTCCCGGGCGAATTTCGGATTTTCGATTTGACCGACGTCTACCTCCAGGTCTGATCTATACGGCTCGTATTTTTTCGTAATTTTTTCGACCCCCTAAACGGCCAGCGAGCGGAAAGTGAAAAAACTCATTCGGGAACGCGTTATCCCGTACCAACAAACCACACGGCCGTCTACCGTCGGCCAACACAATTTTATATTATTGTATGATGATATGATGATGATTAGTGTGATGATAAAAAAGTTGGGTCGTATATTAGGACTCACTACTTCAAAAGTGAAGCCGCTCCAACGTGTGAATCAACCTTAAACGAGATGAATTAAATAATAATAAACAAACGAGCGA
Organism: Pilophorus perplexus; assembly: GCA_955831195.1. NCBI lineage: Eukaryota > Metazoa > Arthropoda > Insecta > Hemiptera > Miridae > Pilophorus > Pilophorus perplexus. Next base: position 16,439,695 of record OY037007.1, on the reverse strand, counting down.
AGAAAGAAAAATTACATAACAGAACTCATTGTTTCTATACGGTAGGGCAGCTTATAATAGAATGATTGCTGGTTGGTCGTGCGGTACCGGTGGGAGTAATTTGAGTTCCCCGATAGTTTTGATGTGGTTAGTGGTGGTTACGGGGGGGGGGGGGGGGGGGGGGATATGAAAGAGACTCGGTTAGACACACCTGCGGAAAGAATCCCTGTGTGGGAATGAGAGGCTTTCCATCTGGGCTCGTGGGTGGCGGATGCTCGGGCTCATTTCCGGTGTCACTGCCACCTCACACGCACCTAGTTCAACTATGGAAAGTACAAAAAGGTCAGAAGGGAGATAATGACGTGATAGATTATAAATACAAGGTTGAGTGGGAAAACAGGCAAGAGAGGCTTTCGGGGCCCAATAGAGCAACATTTACTGTGGTTTTACAAGCAACACTGATTTAACTTGGGGACTCTGTCAAAAAGTAACTTTTGCAACTGTTGATACAATTTTCTGGTGCCATGGACAAATCCGTTCCTGTTTGAAAACAACTCCTGGCCAGCAAACGATGCCGCTGATAATGTTAACAAAGCTGCTCTGCTACCAGCACCCTACCAGTACCTAAACCAATCTTTCCTCCTTCTGACCTACACTGTCTTAACTACCTACCTTAGTTACTCTATGGTCATGAAAGATATAGGCAAGATAAAATGGCAGGATTGAATATTCAAATATACACATCACTGTTCCTACATGAACTCCTGAAGACTGTACTTATTGAAAGCGTTTTGTGTGGAGAAATTTCGCCCGTCCCAGGATCGATAACTTCAGACTGGACCCACGCGAATTCAAAGACCGGCAGTCAAACAGTGACTCAAACAATGTGCCTACAAAAAACATATTCGTATAGCATGATAGTATAAAATGATGGTACCTATATCATATTATGAAATCCGAGAAACATGATTCGGTACCAAAATGCATCTCATAAACACGGTGCATGTTCCACCAACCGATTTAGAGGGTCCGATACCTAGTCTCTATTTTGTGGAAATGACAACCGGCCACGACAGAGCTTTTGCATATCACTCCTCCCTCGACCTAGAGAACTTTATTAACTGCCGCGCTTGCCCCTGCTGACCTGGACGTCTTGGCAAGTGCAGTGATGTGGGGGGGGGGGGGAGCCTAACCTATTTGGAAATAATTTAAAAGAATGTCCCGAGTCGTCACACAAAATGAGTACAGGACCTATTTCAAAGCAGGGTGAACATCCTCATTTAATTTCTCGCCAATCCTGTGCAGGGAACCAGGTAATCAAATCCCTCACAAGGGAGGTAAGTAATAATTACTTACAATTATTGTAAATCTCCTGTATTAAACAGTCAGATATGATCGATAAGGCCAAGCCTCCAAGGCAGCCTGGCTGTCTGATAATATGTAAACTTGGGAACCTTTTATACGCCGATAGGGAAGTCAGTTTACAGCTCGGTACTATTGGTGTTTATTTCGTCTGAAAAATGGGAGCTATCGCTCTAACAAGGCATTTCGCTTACAGGATTGTTTTTTTCTGCTAAACCTGCTCTAATACATTTACACCACAAATGATATTATCATGTGTGATATTATAATAAATGGATGGGTGATTTCTATAAGGTAATAAACCAGATAAAAACATGTTACTGTAATTTTTTACCAGTGAACTATAATCACACTTCCAGTAACTGTATTAATGTCTCTTCACACAGTGCAATTTTACCACTCTCAAAAACGCTGTAAACTGTATACAAGGGTTCATCATTCTTTTGCATAAATTGGAAAAACATCTATATCAATAGCAAATCATTACGGTGAGGTTTTTTGCCAACGGTGAAGAGGTCTAATCCAATGAGGTGGTTAGGGTGAGAAATGACTCCTCTGCTGAGTACTAAATTGTTTATTTAAATAAAAAATTGTAGCGTGGGGACCGGTTTCGAGAGTTATACTCATCTACAGTCCAGGGTAACTTGGAAACAGTTGACCTGATTATCAGTTCAACTGTTTCCAAGTTACCCTGGGCTGTAGATGAGTATTTATACAGCAGTTATAACTGCTCGAAACCGGTCCCCACGCTACTATTGTTTATTTAAATAAACAATATTAGTACTCAGCAGAGGAGTCTTTCTCACCCTAACCACCTCAGCAAATCATTAAATGATTTTTACATTTAAAAAACGCTGCAAGTTTAAAAAAATGGTTTATCTTTCCGTATAAATTGTGAACAAATTATTCTGTCAATAAAAAATTATTTTTTATAAGGAAGCTCTGAACGGTGTTTGGACAGATGAGGAACCCCCGAAAACAGATTCTACGTAACCGAAACTCTAGGTACTCGATCCCTTGGCCAGAAACCGTCTTCCTGCAGAACCTTTTTGGTCTCACAGAGCCCCCATGGGGGACTCCCTTGTGCACAAGGGGAACCTTTCAGGCATTCTCGATCTAGTTACTACGGAGAACCATAGCTACTCCATCGGAGAACCGACAGGTATGTAGACCTGAACAGGTTCTACCCAGACCTCGAAATAATCTCTAAAAACCGCTACTTTCCTTTCTATTTGAGAGTATCGGTTTTTAGCGGTATGGAGCAGTTTTCTGACTCCACCCACAACGTGAAAACCGCTACTTGGCTCCTCTACAACCCAAAAACTGCTACTCCGGAAAGTATCAGTTTTCAGTGCTGCCGAAAACTGATACCAGGTCTGTTGAAAATCCCCCTGTTTTGCTTGATAGTTTCCCTTGTTAGCTTTCATTCCCCCACACAAACATTTAAATAAAGCAAATAGTGTGGGTCCGCTGACCATGAGCCGATTTTTCGGAAATTACCCTTTTGGGTCTGCTGACTCAGGAGCCGCGATTTAAATGAAACAAATAGTGTGGGTCCGCTGACCATGTGTCGATTTTTTTCGAATCACCTTGTCAGGTCTGCTGACTCAGGAGCTGCTATTTAAATAAGGTCATTTCGTGAAATCCACGCGCTAGGCTCACCACAGAGGTATTAGGCACCAACCTGTCGGTTCTCCGATTCCGTAGTAACTAGATGGAGAACGCCCGAAAGGTTTTCCCCTTGTGGGGGCTCTTTAATTTATATATATATATATATCAAAATTTCCCTTCTAAAAACTAACTGACAAAAACGGCGGACATTTTTGGAATCTACGCACCATGAAACATAAAAGGACGAATTTCGAGGCCGATCAAAATTTGTTAATCTCATCACAAATTAGAAATTTTAGTGACATCGCACTGCTCATAATACTATAAGAACGGGAGAAGGGCCAAACTGCGTTTGAACAACTATCTCAAAACGCTATAGCACGCAGCAGATTTCTCCTTAAATCTCGATTCGACCTTCAAGAACAAATCGACCTTAAAGGTCAATCTGCTTCGTCTTCAAAAGCTTACAGTTATAGTTGCTTTAAAGTGTTTTGAAATAGTTGTTCAAAAGCAGTTTGACCATTTTCGTCCAGGTGTCGATATAATAGGTATATAATATTATATATAATATATATCATATACATACCTTAATAATTAAGGTATGTATATGATATATACATATATACAATAATTGTACCGACCCTCCGGCTCTAGTCTAATTCCTCTACTGTGGATGCAGACACCTCTACAGCTGTATTATTAAAACATCCCCGTAAAAACATGTTAGATGGTAAAAAGAAAGAAACAATATTTGTTCTCGTTGAGTCAGGTTCCTATGACGTGTAAGAAGGACGAGGTTGAGAGCGGAAGGAAGCAGAGGCCACCCCAGCAAATGTCTTCCGCCCTGTTTTGGCTCTCATCCTTAGCCGACCGACCGACCTTGACTCTGTGACACGGATATTGTCGCCCGTCGTTATTTATATCGGTGATTCAGACCGCGCAACGCAGAGAATTCCAAGTGAACCGAAGAAGCTGGAAACACATCCCCCCCTCCCCCCCTCCCCCCCTCAAAGTGGTCTGTCAGTCGGTCAGGTGGAGCGATTCAAAGTTGCGCAAGGACTCAATCTGACCTTCTAGTGAAAGCCATCTGCTCAACGCTACGTCTCATTTGCCACTCAATAGACCATTTCATATTCGGAACACCTGACACTACACGAGTTCACCACATCGTTCTCCACTCCTCAACAGGTAGAGGTATGGTATGCTGCATCAGCCGTATGCACCATCAGCACCATACGGCACTGAGGTGATATGATATGGCAGTAAGAAGATCTAAAAGGACAAAAACCGACTATATAAGGTGAAGTAAATTTGCAGTAGACTGGAACTATTGAGACGAAAAGATGCCCACCGACAGCCTCCAACTACTTATTCGTTTTCCTGGTGATTGGGTATTGTCATGGAAATACGTCGCATGTTTAGAGTAACTAGTAACTGTAGGAATGTACATGTACATGAATGGAAAAAACCGTCCTGGGATAATCTTTTGTTTTGGTTTTTACCTGAACTTTTAATTTAGGTTCTTTAGGTTCTTTTAATTTTTTAGGAAAAAGAAAAATTCGAAGAAACTAGAGAGTATCACTCACATTTCACTAAGTCACTGCCAGTTTTGATTATAAGAAGGTTTAAACCAGGGTTGACGGACTGTTAGCAGAAATCGACGGAGACGTGCGCAGTTGAGATAACTGCTGTTCCAGGCCGATCTGTAGGTTGACAGCAGTTGAACGGGAACCGACAGCTCGAATGAGTGTGGGTGGGACAGTTGTCAACTTCTGTCGACCTGGAAAAACCGCTGCAACTTTTACACAAGGGTTTATTATTCTTTGATATATCAAATATAATATATTTGAAATATAATATATATTACACAAGGGTTTATTATTCTTTGATATATCAAATATAATATATTTGAAATATAATATATATTAACATATCAAATCTAATATATATTATATCAACATAATATGTTGATATAATATACATATACATGTAACCAATATTATTGGTTACATGTCCGAATATTAATTCTGTCAACAAAAAAAAATTTAAAAAAATTTTTTGCTGGGCTTTTTTAAGGCCTCTGCAGTGTGTCTCGGTTCCTACCTTTAATTGACATCGTTGTTAAATCCACACGATAACGTCTCTCTGAGTTGAGATCGTTTTTCAGAATTCATGAATAAAGCGAAACCAAAAGTCAAATCTGACCGAATTATAAAGTTTCAAATTAATAATTAGGATAAACGGGGTAAGTAAACGCAGGCCATTTCAACGGGAAATAAGCCTTCGATTAGAGATTTTGCGTCGTACAACCGTCAGTCATAGGTATGGCCTATGATTCACGGATAATGAAGCAGGAGTGAGTCAACCGAGGCCTGTTTCGATTATAGCTATCATGCACGGCGTACAACCAGTTATCGGGAATTTGTCGATTGGCGAAGAAACATTAATCTTGAACAAACACTCTCCAACTCAGAAATATGTGAGGCACAATTTAATGGGAGGTTGAATATTTTATCACGATGCCAAGTGAAGAGGAAATCTATAATACCGCATAACTTCAGTAATAGCTTGATGATGTGGTCTACAATAACAAGATGTTTAAAATGTTCACTCATATCCGCATTGCTTGACGAACCTACCTACTTACCACCTACCATACCTTACCAAGGCCATACCCCAGTCAATCTGTCATGGTGTTAACATGTATTGGTCATTTTCCATTTTTAAAAGTCACCTAACGAATGAATGCTTCCGAAAGAGAGTCGGGCGTCTTTCGAATGGCACAACAAACCCAGCTGATTCATGCGGTTCTTATCTGCACGTTCTCACAGCTTATCAGGTGTCACGCCCCTGAGTGCTGTGTCTAACAAATTCACGACAATCCCATTTCACTCCTGGCCGACTGTGTCGCAACAAGCTAGATCACTCCCATGGAATAGATTAACCCTCAGGGCCATCAAAACAATTTTATTACATGTAATATGTATACATGTAGTATACATGTAGTATGTATACTAGCGGGGACACCCAAATATAAAATTCACATCCATCACCCATGCAAACACCCGGAGCAACCCGTCAACTCGTAATTTTTCTTAGTAACGCTTGTTGACCCGTTTCTGGTCGTGAAGTAGGTATCAAATTCCCGCCTATCACCCAATCAAAAATGCAGCCCATGCTTCACCCATAGCATCCCATCAACTCGTAACTAAACTCGTAATTTTTCTTAGTAACAAGTACAACGCTTGTTGACCTGACTCTCGCCGTGAAGTATATAAATACCACGAAACGAAGGCTCGCAAAAGCAACTTGTACCTTCCCACCGACAATCTTCGAATAACTTCGGAACGGGTTATCGCACAGAAATAGTTTTGTACTCAAAGTGGTTGTTTGCCGATGGTGCAGAGGTCTAATCCAATGAGTTTGGTTAGGGAGAGAGAACGACTCCTCTGCTGAATACTAAATTGTTTATTCAGGTAAACAATTATAGCGTGGGGACCGGTTTCGAGCAACTAAGCTCGAGGGGCTGTAGATGAGCTTAGTTGCTCGAAACCGGTCCCCATGCTATAATTGTTTACCTGAATAAACAATTTAGTATTCAGTTTTGTACTCGATGAAATCAGCGTGAAAAGCTCGTATTTACCGACGTAGTTCCGTTCAAAACAGACGCCAAAAGTTGTACCGTGTTTCGGCGTTACAAACATTTGCTAGTAATGCGTAGTAACGACGCTTTTTTACCCCCCCCCCCCCCCCTTGTCCCAAAGAAAAGCCTCGTTCACGATGAAGGAAGAGAGTTCGCGAAATCTACTATAGCCTATTATCTAAGTTGGAACTCACTCGAAAATTTGCGACCACTCGCACGGAAATTGGTTCAGCCGTTTGGGTGTGATCTTGGTACATACATAGGCCTACATACAGACCTACATACAGACATCCATTCTTATTAATATTATAGATTATAGATGTGTAATACTCATACAATTACGCAAGGGCGACGCGTAAATAAAAGCCATCGGCGAGTGGAATCGGCCCTGTAATCGCAATTAAATAGCAATGGAGAGAAATTTTCTCTTGCAGCTGCTAGCCGTTCTCTTCTGGTGGTTTTCAAAAGTGATCTATCCCAATTAAATTTACTTTCCATTTTTAGGGTAGAATTATAAAATTAATTGTCTAATGATGATCTCACCTGGCCCTATCGAATGCACCGAAAATCTTGCAGGCAAAACTAAGATAAGATAGGTACCACTATTTTGTCCAAATTTCGGATTAAATTAAAATTACAGAGCAAAATGAACGGCATTTTTCAAATTGGACGCGTGGGAGAAATTTGGAAGTGGATTCAAATTTTGGACCACCACTACGGTCCAATGCGTACAATAGTTCCCAACCTTGATTTGCCGGTCAAAACTATGGCATTTCATTGCGGTCACTTTCACAACCATTTTCCGTCTAAAGCCAGTAGAATCGAAAGCAACTGGTATACGAAAAAAACTTTCCCATACTTCGAAAACGACACATAACTCGACTCCATAGCCGAGACTCTTCACAACCTCTCCTGTAGCCCCTTTTTAGCCCCAACGAGCCCCAATGATTGAGTGAGCGAGCTGAAAAGTCCTACTACGAAAATTTGAATTTCGATATCTGCATGTCACGAAACGCATGTCAAATTTTGGGGCTGATCTAAATTTTCGATTCCAATGGTACCCAATACCATTGGAACCACTAAATAATGTCAGAGGCCACCGAAAACCAACCTAAAGTTTCGACCCCCGTCCCGTTCCGGACATTTATATTTCGGTAGTGTGCAAGTCGAAATAGGCATTTGTTGTCCAACTCACACCTTAAAAAAAAAGGTTTTCCGATTTTGAATGTTTGGAACCACCGGCGCGCCGTCGCGAAAATGATCAGAGAATGATAAACGTGACATCCAGTTCATTTTCGGGAATCTTTGTGCTGTACACACACTCCTCATCACCTACAGACATCGAGGGTGAAGGAACTACCTACACAGCACAAGTCACTGGGCTCAACTATTATACAACTATATTCCGGAGATCAAAAAACAGCTTCAAACCGCAAGCACAGCTTTTTTCGAGGTATTCATGACACCCGTGTGTTCCCCATTGGATCAAACAATCTTCTTTTCGGGAATAATAATTATTCCAACAATTATACAATTATTGGCCGAGGTGAAATTAACCGTGTTAGGCTACGTTCAAGGCAGATTGTGCTGTTGTGGAGCCCATTTTTGATACGAGCAGGGGGGTGTTCCAACCAATTGACTCGGGCTATGTTGGTTCTTCACCCTCGACACAATGTATATGTCATATACTCGTCACAATACATACCTACGTCATGTACTAAGCAAAATGAGACTACCACAAGATGTGAACATAAGCGGCAGTGATTACAATTAGGTTGCTACAATTAGGAAACGACCAACGAGAGGGGTTTAAAATAACGCCCATAACCATCTATGAATAATTAAATGGGGGAATGAAAGGCGTGATTTAAGACCGGATTTGTCGCATTTTGGGCGTCGATGCCGGGTCCATTTTTTTCCACGTTGGCGGACTAGAACTTGCGACACCGGCGACCACATGGTCGACCACAAAGTGTCTGTTTACAACTGGAGGACCGGCAGCCTCCAGACTTCTACCTGAGGGTCCAGTTGGATGAGGAGAAAGCAAGAACGAGATAGATGTGATTCGAAAACGTCAGAAAATACGTGGGAGTTGGATGTTAAGTCTCTAAACGAGAACTGTTGGTTGTCACCCAACCTACGAGGGAAAACGAGGTGGGATACATGAGGATTCCATTAATATGTATGGACATTTTTCGTGGTGCCCAACTAAGAAAATAAAGATCACATTGAGTCATTCCATACCAGAAATTAATTATACCAAATTAATTTCGATCCGAAGCCCGAAAATGCTCAAGACCCACCAAATATCACAGATCGCTATTTTCTATTTTCCATGGTATAATATGAATAATTTAATGGGGATATGCGATCTCTGATTGGTGTTCTTGAGCATTTTCTGTTATTTTGGACGCATAATCCATTTTTCGAGGTCCCTCCCACATCTGTTCGAACAATGTACGTACAGAACCTTTTTTTTTCCCAAAAATATTTTCTTATTGACACAGAATAATTAATTATTGATTTCTGCACAAGTAACCTACGTCAAAGAATAATAAACCCTTTTGTAAAATTTGCAGCGTTTAAAAAATGGGTCCATATTCCAAAATTACTACTGTCAAATTCCCCACCTCATTATATCAGTTTTACCTAACACAATACTTCTTGCTGTACCTTCGGTATAATACAGAGTTTAACAAATGGTACTTACAAGTACTTGCAACAAGAGAAACAAGTACAAGTACTTGTAATTGTTGGGGTCTACATCCAAGTACTTGTACTTGTTGGGGTCTACGTCCAAGTACTTATACTTACAAGTACAAGGGGTCTACATCCAATGGTCTAAACCCAAGTACTTGTACTTGAACTTACAATTACAAGTACGTGTACTTTTTAAGAGGTCTACATACAAGTACAAGTATTTTGACTTCCCATGACAATTACTTGTACATTTGACAAGTAATATTGTACTAAAAGTACACCTAGTACATACCAATTATATTCTACTCAAGAGATTTTGAGCTTGTTTAAAAATGGTATGTACTTGGTGTACTTCAAGTACAATAATTGTAATTATTACTTTCTACAAGTACCAACTTGTACCTGTACGTGTTCTCGCTTTAGTTAAAGTACAAGTACTTGTACTTGACTTGGCAAGTACTTTTCAAGTACTTGACCATATAAATCACTGGAGTAGCTTTTTCTCCATTTACACATATGTTTGGAGGGGAACATTCCTATTTTTTACTAATGTACTTTGGATAAATGTACTTAAGCACTTTCAACTCTGGTATAATACAGGTACTATTATGTTTGTCATGTCACTGTGATGCTAATGTCCAATGTTTCTTGTTAGGGCTTTGGATGAGCTTAGTTGCTCGAAACCGGTCCCTACGCTACAATAAATCCTCTGCTGATGTAAGTACTAAATTGTTAATTCGAATAAACAATTTAGTACCTACATCAGCAGAGGAGTCGTTTTCTCTCACTAACCACCTCACTAAACCAAAACGTTTAGTGGAAAACTGACAAGGAACGAACTCGAAGTGGTCAGTCGTCGTACAAATCTTACCGATTATGATTGATAAACGGCAAGTATGATGTCGCAAAAATCTACCACTGCACAAAGAAGTTTCATACATCATGACGATTCCGATAGTCAGAAAATAGGGAATGTCTGCCCATACGTAGGTATTACTTCCTAGCATGAATGGGAAAGTTGTACGGGAGGTAAAGGTATTTTTAGTGCCTGATCTAAATCTCCCCATCGTTAGGAAAGGTCTGACGACAAAACATCTTGTTCACTAATTCAGAATGAAACCTAGAATTCTAGTACTATATTAGGAAACTTTACCAGGTGGATAACAAAGAGTCTTGAGCAAACTTTTTATATTTTCTTAATTGTTGACGACGATGTTGACCGTTTGAGTGAATGAGGGTGGAATGTTGTTTACCACAATGTTGTAGTACCACCCTCATTTATATTCTCTCTGGAGGAAATTTAGCGACAAGATAAGGACTTTCATAATATTATGAAAGTCCTTATTTATCTTGTCGCTAAATGGTAACAATATTATGTTACCTACCATTTTTCTTTTCGCCTAAAGAAAAGTAACGTGGATGAGAAAATATGTGAATAACTAATATAATATGCCCAAATGTAGAGGACTTGAAGAACCATTAAATCAGTTTCTAACGATTCCATGAAAAATTGTTTAACCTAATATAATAATAATAATATTATTATAGTTATATAATACTATATTATAGTACATATTATAATAATGTTTGAATTTAGGGATCACTTTATTAAAGCAGCGAGTGTCTTTAATAGACGACCTTTAGTGTTGGTGGTCTATTATAAACACACTAATAATAATTATTGGATTTGGTGGTTTTGTGACATTTTAGGTTTATTATTGGAAAACACACCTATGTACTCGCGAAGGAAAATTTGACATTATATGTTTTAAGAGGTCTTGGATTCCAAAAACGAAATGTCCGTCCGCCGTCCGAGCCGTTTTAGGCAGTAGGTTGGAATTTCTTTAAAAATTCTGAAAATTTGACAAAATATTGAAAACCCTAGCAACGCTTGCATACGAGTCTGCAACACATTAGGACATTTTATGTCTTTAGTTTAGTCGTTGCTAGGGAACCAACCATAACTCTTTTTTTAACACTTTCAACGTTTTTTTCGTTTATGTGACAAAGTAAATACATAAAATGTCAACACTCGGTTATCGCCTATTCTAATCCATTTTTCGATTTTTTTTTTTTTTTTTTTTTTCAAAAATATCTTTATTGAGACAGAATTAATTTTTGCTCAAGTACCTAACCTATATAAAAGAATAATAAACCCTTGTGTAAAATTTGCAGCGTTTTTTCAAACGGCATAATCTTCGTGCAGTGTGCTTTAAGGGTTTCGGACATGGTGCCCCAGTCCCTGAATGTTAAATGTTAAAAACCCAATTGAAATTGAATTTCACAGCTGGCTGGTGGTTAAGTTCTAAAAATATACCTACCTTCGTAAGGCAGCATTTGGCAACCTGATGAACCTAAGCTAGGTAGTCAGCAATGGTTTAGAAACGCGGTGAGAACGAACACGAAATGTCGAAATGAAGCGGGGATACGTAAGAAGCAAACCATTAAATGGCTCTGTTTAGCATGATTACCTCGTCATGAGATTATCCGAATCAACGACGAGACTGTAGAGACGCGGGACGTCCTCCCGAGCGCCGGTTTCAATTATTTTCACGCACTGAAAACACACCTGTTGAACTGGCGGGTACCGCGGACAGGACTGGAGCCCCGGAGAACGGAGGAGCGGCGCATTCTTCCTCATCCCTACTCCTCAGGTCCCAGGGCAGGTCGCAGATCGGGCTCCAGCTTTCCAGCCTAGTTACCTGGAGTGGCAAATGTACCTGGAGGCGACCTCTGGGCCCCACCAGCTGGTCAACGTTCCGGGAATCATCTTTTCACAATAGGCACGTGGGCGGTCTAAGTCGCACCACGCACTCGTCGCACACAAAGCTAAAAGCGAGGCAGGATTGTTCAGACACCGCATCTTTACAAACGTGGCCACAATCCATGTCTTCAGCGTGAACCTGCCAACAAAAAGAGCTACTGATATGGAGAAATATCACTCTATGTTGTCAATGGCAGGCAGCACCAACCAAGGAACTTATAAGAAGTATTCTAGTTCTAGAACTAGCTTTTATAAGTTCCTTGGCACCAACACATTCTACTAGTCAACAGCGCTATTTAATATATATATATATATATATGACTACTTGAAGACATGAGACATTCTCAGAACTGTCACCAACCAGTTAGAATTTAGTCTTAACAGTTCCAATTATGAAACCTGGGAAGGGGCATGACACACGGTGTGTACACACTCCATCATGGCGAACGAACTAATCTATGTGTATTTGGACGTAGAATCCATTTTCTGGGGTCCCAGAACCATCGGATTTCACCGAAAGGATCTTTGGAGCTATCATGAGGCTACAAATGGGGCTATTGAAGGATGCCAGGAAGTCAAATGAGCAGTGGCGTACCTACCGTATAAATACCGTATAAATCCGAAACGTTTTATAGGGGCCAACGTACGGGCTGCCTACCTAGTAAACACTTTTGAAGCGAAGCTTTTATACGGACGCCCCCCGCTCGCTGCTCGGGGAGTCTCCCGGTGAAAATCGTGAGTGAGTCAGATTGATCACGACTTATAATATATTTAAATCAGGTGATTAAATCACGTTTTTAATTATTCTAGCACGCACTAAATATCCAATAGAATATTGATTCATTTCTCTTTCTAAAAGCATCATCCCTGCCCCCCCCCCCCCCCATATACATATTATATACCTACGCCATTGCAAATGAAGTGTCGTCTTCCGAGTAATTTTGGGCGTATAATCCATTTTTTGGGGTCCCACATCCGTCCAGAAAACTTGACACGAAAATAGAAAAAACCTTTTTCGAATAATTGAACCAAAATCTTTTTTAAACTGATACAGAATTAATTTTTGGATAATTTATATCAAAGAATAATAAAGCCTTGTGTAAAATTTGCAGCGTTTTGGTTTATTATTCTTGGAATAATACACCTATGTTTTCGCGACGGGGGTCGACGACTCCGATCGGGCTCAAAATTTGACATTATCCGTTTCAAGAGGTCTACATTCAAAATCCGAAATGTCCGTCCGCCGTCCGCCGTACGCCGTCCGCCGTCCGGGCCGTTTTGGGCAGTAGGATTTTTTTTTTAAATCTGAAATTTTGACAAAATACTTGGTTTACCATCTAGTTGTGCCCGCAAGGTTTTCAGTCCGATCGCCCAAACCCGTGGGGCGCTATGGGGCTAAAATGGGACTACGTGAGGGTTGTTATGTAGGCTTTTGGCTATGGGATCCAGTTAGGTGTCGTTTTCGAAGTATTTTTGGACGTAGAATCCATTTTTGGGGGTCCCGGAACGATCCGATTTCACTGTCGCGATCTATAGGGCTTTCATGGGGCTAAAAATGGGATGGGAAGAATCCCAGGAGGTTAAATGTTTTTCGAGTAAAAAATACATCATTTTTGAAAAAAAAAATCCCCAAAAAAAATCAAAAAAAATTTTTTTTTAATTTTTTTCATTGACAATTAAATTTCTGTACAAGTAACCTATATCAAAGAATAATAAACCCTTGTGTAAAATTTGCAGCGTTTTTTAAAAGTTCCTTTGACCCCAGCAAGATCTATGTTCTACTCTTTAAGGGCACCCGGTAAGTAGGTAGGTACCTAAAGAACCGATTTTTTCGATTTTTTTTTAAATTTTTTTTTTTTTCAACTCAGAAACATGTAAGGAACAAGATAAAATAGTATTTTCATGAAATATGGACTTACAAATTGCCGAAGTCAGTGAAGTCCATAACCGTAAGATGGGTCGTCCGCTTCCGCCTCGTTGAATTGCTCTTCCAAGTTCACTCTTGCATTTCTCCTGCGTTGTCTTGCCTCTTTTGTGTTGTTTTTTTCAGCCATTCTAATGCTATTTCTTATTGGTTCCCGATCTATCTTTTTCACTGCATCAACACAAAACTTTCCAGGCTGAATTCCAAGAGAGCTCAGTACTTGTAATTTACCTTTTAACCTTCATTGTACTGTAATTTACCTAATTAACCTTCATTGTACGTAAAAACAGCTTCGTGGGCCCCAAACTTCAGCGTTTTGAGGGTCACAAAAACTCGTTTAGGTATTATGGACCACATGCAATTATTAAAACTCTCACTGACATTTTGGGTTTCCCCATGGAGGCATTTTGCAAGGAGCTCGGGAGCTGCCAAATCCTTGAAGATTGGCTTCACAACTTTCATTATGGCTTCTGGTAAATGGGTGTGTTTGTCATGGTCATAGACTTCTCCTGTTCATTGAAACTTACGGTATTTGCACCATGTGCCCTCATCTTTGGGGCAAAAGTTATGATTAGGCTTGGAGTTTGAGGATTGAAGATGAAGATATGTAGCCCATATTGCGCGTTTCATATCGTCAACAGAAGACAAGCAATTACCATACTAAATTTGTATTTTATCAATTGACTGATCAGTCAATCTGTTTCTCCCTGCAATCGGTTTGCCATCAGCAAGTTTGTTTTTCGCCAATTTTTTTTTTTTTTCAAGTTCCGCAGTCTCGTCCCCATTCTCTTCTGGATGTGTCCAATGCATTCCAGTTTGTCCAGAAGAACGTTTTGGCCATATGGATTTTGTTTCTGTATGCTAGTAAAGGCCTTAGAATCCCCATCTACCAGGTATTTAGTGTATCTCACCCCATACTTTTCCAATGATCTTTCGTAAATTGCCTTTACGCCTGCAACCTCCATGCCGCCACTTGCTCCAGCAAAATTTGCAGTACAATCAGGAGTATGCACATTATTGAGCCTCCCCTTGCAGTGACAAAATTTTGACATGATCTCAATGTCAATAGAGAGTTCCTAAAGAAACATCCGAGTTACGTCGACCGTTAATTTTTATCACCGTAAGGGATTTGTCTAGGGAGAATCAAAGAAAAGCTAACTTCACATAAGACCGTAACAGAGATACGGTCTTATCAAAAGTCACGCTAAATTTAAAGTGCCGCTATTTACGTTCTATTGCTCGAAATTAACGGCGGTATCCTTAAGACCGTAAATTTATTGCCGTAACTTTACGGCAATAACGTTCGACGTTAGGCATAAGGACGTAAGTTATCACCGTTATTTCCGCGCATGCGCGAAATCTCGAGTTACGTCGACCGTAACTCATCACCGTTAGGCAAAAAGTGGCTTTAGGAACTCTCTAATGACTTTCTTGTTTTGGCCACTTATCGCTGTCGTGATCAGCGTTGCCAACCCGTACAGATATATCCGTTTTGTACGGAAATTTAGAGGTCAGTACGGAGTACGGATAGAGCTTGTACGGATGGCCTGTTTGTACGGAAATTTAGAGGTCTGTACGGAGAACGGACAGAATTTGTACGGAAATTTTCGTTCGGTCGCTGACTTCCCTCGAAAATAATCATAGGATCTCTTCAATTCTCATAATCTACACTCATTTTTTTCAGACAACCACACATTTTCAAATAGGGAATTTCTGCTCATTCTTCTTTATGAATCCCTCTTCTTCTACGATAAAGCGACCAATCGTCCTGTTTTTGGTAGGATAGTTCAGTTTTTTAGACCTCCGTCCTGCCAAGCGTTATGTCCTGCTTTTTGTGAGAAAGTCCTGTTTTGACCTGCTTTTTGCCTGTTGGGAGGAAGGTAAGAGGCAAGTTCCTACTTAATAAGTAAGTCTGAAGTAAGATTGAAGTCTTCAAATCTACCAGCA
The DNA here is from genome assembly GCA_955831195.1 of Pilophorus perplexus. Lineage (NCBI taxonomy): Eukaryota > Metazoa > Arthropoda > Insecta > Hemiptera > Miridae > Pilophorus > Pilophorus perplexus. The sequence continues at coordinate 16,423,765 of OY037007.1, read as the reverse complement.
GCTAGGGGGAAATAGAAACCAATCAATTTTTGAATAGGTTTCATAATTTTTTTGTGTGGAAAAAATAACGTCCAGGTTCGCTATATAGAGTATAGTAGGTATTGTACTTATAATGAAAATACTTCATATTATGTTCATTCATATTATGATAATATCATAATATTACCTATCATAATAATATTGTTATCAACGATGAAACAATTTATATTTGTATTGCAATAAATAAGCTCACATGACTGCCTATATATAGGCAGTAACCAAATATATTTGGTTTCTGACTCATTCTACATCATACATTTTTTTTTTTTTTTTTATCCTACATTCCTGCTTCCATGGTTCATAATTATATGAACCATGGAAGCAGAAATACAGCTCTCTTCCTACTTACATGTCATGTAATACATGATGATGGTTCATATGAACCGCGAAACCCCAACCTAGGTCTTGTTACCTAGGTAGGTAGGTACCTAACAACCCTCAAAACCACTAACAGTACGATTTTGATGTTTTATTTAGGGGAAAATATCCTTAGGTAAAATCCTAAGAGATATATTTATCGTTTTTAGCTATGAAAACTGAAAAAAGGTCGAATTTTGTTGTACGGAAATAGAGCTCATGTGTACGGATATCGTACGGATATCGGACCGAAAAAAAGGAAATTTTGGAGGGGCGGAACGGAAATTTCTTCTCGGCAGGTTGGCAACGCTGGTCGTGATGCCATTCAGGGATACGTGGCCCCTTTTCTGCCACGACCCATCGAATGTGACTGAGATCATTTGAACCATGATCATGAACAGCCTCCTCAACAGCTGCTTTCATTGAAATATTAGCAGCTTCTACAGATGCCTGTCGAATGAATGCCTCATAACTGGCAGGTTTGGAGACAGGAGGAGGCAAATTCATCAAAGCACACATGACATTTGTACCTGTTCGCCCTTTCCCAATGTTTCTCGAGATTTCTATGAACTAGGATTTCTATGATCATAGAATGGACTAACCTCAGATTTATGGCATAGCATTTGAATGTCTTGCCTTCAGGATTCGAGTACAAAAGTTTTGTTGAGTTCACCACTGTCTCGAGTTGACCACATTTTTCACATGATAGTATCATGTTAGCAGCAAGACCGATTCGTGAAGAAACCCCAAACGACAGCTCACCTTGACAAACTTTGCAAACCGCATACTTGGAGATGGAATTCCATATTTCACGAATATCGACAATGTCACATATGATTGGTACCTACCTATCGTAGTCCCCATAATCCAAATTCTTCAACTTTCTTTCCGAAGTTGTCAGAAGTCGGCGTTTAGGTGGCATGTCAGGAGTTGCTAAACAGGAAGGAATAATATGTTTCACGTCCTTTTTAGGCCATCGGACTGGGGCATTCCGTTTTTTAAAAACACGATGTGATTTCCCCATTACAGCGCAGTCAACCGAACAAATCACACACGAAAACAAAAACGAAGAAACACGCGAAACAATTCGAAGATACAGGCAAAACAATATGAAGATACTCGCGCGAAAACCAAGTTCAAGTAAAAACATTAAATTAACATTACTTACTGAAGTCAATGAAATTAAATTTAACATTACTGAAGTCAATGGAAACATTAAAGTCCGATTTCAGATCCCTTCCCTATGTTTACTTCTTCTTCTTCACATTAATAACCCCAAAAAATCGATTATTAGAAATCAGGAGCTGAAGATCACAATCGATTTCGTTTTTCTCGTTTTTCTCAAAATAGTGTTTTTGGACGTTCTCGGCGACTTCCCGCCGGGAAGTTCCCGGTAAGAACTGATCAAAATTACTTCTTTTTTTTGTTTGGTTAAGGAGACCTAGGTGAATAGCACAGATTAAACTACTGAATAGATAGATAGATAAACGTTCACCAGTACTGGTGAATAGATAGACGGATTTTGGAATTACTAGTACCGCCAGACTACTCTGAAGTGAAAAAATGTGAGATTCCAGGTATTCTCACACAAAAATGTCGTTTAAAGAATAAAAAAAAAGAATCCGTCAAATGAAAATATATACTGATCAAAACAAAACAAAAAACAGACAAATCCGTCCAGTAGTTCCTGAGAAAAATCGCCGCGAAAACACGTCTAAAATGGACGGGAGGGGGGTGGTTACCGAAAGGTACCGGGTGCCCTGTTAAGGTGGTTACAGTTCTGTAATGATGGACAGACCATATCGCTCAACGTGCCTTGAGTCGACAATAAGAGAACGTAAGGCTAGGTATCAAGTGAACAATGCCAAGTGGGCTGGTAGCACCATAATTATTATGGTCCATTATAGGTCCCTATTATAGGGTCCATAGGTAATAGGGGCAAGAAAATGGATTCAACGCCCAAAAATACTTCAAAAAAGACACCACTCTATATCATACCCGAAATCCTGCGAAAACCTCTCCCGTAGCCCTTTTTTTTTTTTTTTTTTTTTTTCTTTTTTTTTTTTAGCACCAATGAGCCACGGGTTTGAGCGATCGGGCTGAAAAGCTGGGCACAGCTAGATGACGATGCATGTATGCCAAAAGTCACTTCTTGTAGCATTCTGAGGGTCATTAATCAACAAATTAATGCCCCGACATGTTAGACCAAATGGTTCAAAAATCTAGACGTAAAACTTACTTTACCTTTACAACTAGATGGCAAACCTATTATTTTGTGAAAACTTAGGTTTCAAAAATAGCTCTTTCCTCGAGAAAATTGCTAATCCTCTCAGTATAAAGGGAAGCTGAAGGGGTAACCGTTTGTAAACCCGAAATAAACCCCGGGAAAATCCGAAAGTTGTCCCAGAATGAGAATGATCGTGTTTGGGCTCTTCCTTCGGGTAGCTACCTAATGCCACGTGAGAAAACCGATCGAAAAATCCGCGCAGACTGAAGAAAACGTAGTTGTGGTTGAGAGCCTGCTTGTAAACGGACACGCTGCAAACATAAAAATTAAAATTTAACTACGTTTTCTTCAGTCTGCAAGGATGTAGACTCATGCTGCGTCAGTCATGCAGCTGTTTTGAAGGAGATGAGCAATGCTTACTTTTGGAGAACATTAAAATTTAATGTTAATGTTGCTTTAACAACATTTAATGTTAATTTTGTTTTAATTTTGAAGTTGTGCACAGAACGATCTATGAGGCAAGGGGGCGTTTTCTTGGCATAAAAGCCAAGAATTGTGACTTCATAGGTACTGGCCATATAATATATTATATAGAATAATGTATATAATAATATTATTATGCTATGTTAACATAATACCTACGTCCGTAATATTATGTCCGTCAAAGAATGCTCATACTTACGTCTTAATTTTGACGTAGGTAGGAACTTCGTAATGGATTTTTTTCAACATTGAGTGTGGCCTAAAAGTGTTTTTTCTGTTTCCTAGAACTTCAACTGTGAATAGGTAATAATTATAGCACACGAGTTGGATGGTGTTTGGCGAAACTGAGACCCAGGCCTCTACCTAAGGGGGGTGAATTGAGACCCGGGCCCTTACCTATTGGTAGTCCGCGTTGAGTGATCGTGATTCACGATCACTCAACGGGATGGGTCGCATAACTAATAACGTTACGAATAACTAGTTATTTAAAAATAACGAACTAACCGTTATTCAATTTCTAAAATAACAGTTATAAATTATAATTTTTAGTACAATGCCTAAAAAAATTTTCTTTTAAACCTTCAGATTCAAGTGAGGTGCCTACCTATATATTTTTTTTGAAATAGTAACTAGGTACCTACCTACCTAAACTCTCTGATGAAGCTGACATTTTTGGCGACCACACCAACAACAACAACAAAAAACCTGTGTCTCCCATTGCCTGAGGCGAGAGAAACGAAGAAGCGCTGCGTCTTTCCGTTCGTCCGTTCTTTTTCCGTTCTTTTTCTGTTACAGTTATTTTTCCGTAAAGTTCGTTTCTGTTGTTCAGAACTATACGTTTCTGTCTAGTTCGTTTCATTTCTTTTGTTCAGAAGTTTGTAAACGCCGAAGTTATATTCCGTTCCATTTTCACACAGGTAAGGTTCGTTTCTTTTCGCTTGTTCAATTATTCTCGCCCATTACAAAGTCGTTGATACTCAACAGTTTTTAAAGTGAAACTTTTATTACATCGTCTCAAACTTTTTCGTCTGTGTATTGCATGTCGCGTGACGGTCGGCCTCAGTGGTAGTGGCTGCCGAACATCAGTGAGCTATTTATTGAGACTCTAACAGATTGAAAAATGTGGGCATCATTTCCTGAAATTCTCGCTAGGCTCGCCTCAGTGGTAGTAGGTACCAACTTCGGGCATGGCTGCCGAACGTCAGTGAGCTATTTATTGAGACTCTAACATATACCTAATATATGTTAGAGTATTATATTATAGATTATATATAAGTCTATTATGTATTATCAATATAATATATACCGATATAATATCTATAATATATAATATTATATTATAATGTATCTAGACTTAGTAAACCTACTTTTATCATTTCCCATTATCATTCCCATTTTCGAAGTATAACATTAAGATTGATGAGGCGATTTTTATACCCTTAATGGAATATTGTTCCGAAAATTTTCAGTTAAATGTCTATAATGTGAAAAAAAAATACTGCTTAGAGCCTTTGGCTAAAATTCAAGAAACATGGAACATGCTTTGCATAGTAACGTTGCCAAGCAGAAAGAAATCAACAATTGCTTCAATTCTTCTTGCCATGGCAATTGTATGATAAAAAATAGCTCCTTTGTCCTCCTAACCTCCTAATACTCGTGTGACACTTCTACGTCAGCCGTCTCGCGTCACGGGCAGTTAGATCAAGGCTAAAGCATGTTCCATGCTAAAAAGTTCCACTTTTACCGTGGTTTCATAAAACCACACAACCAGTTTTTTCGTTATTTAGGTATATTTTTTCAATCCTCTGGCCATTATTACGTTGTATGACGTCCCGCTCGTTGTTCAACTTCCGGACGTTGTGAAGTAATTTTATGAATTCAGCCCAAATCCGCAGGGGGTTAGCTGCGTAGTCTTCGGACACCCCTTGGCCCACCACCATCCCATGTCAACTGCTCCAACCCCTATTTGTTGACCACTTTTAGAGCATCTGGTACTCGACTTGGTGCAACTTGGTGGTTTCATAATTTTCTCGTCATCGATTCGCCAAAACAGATTTTTGGTATTCTTTCATTTTTTTTTTTTTTTTTTGGAAAAGTTAAATTTCCCGTTTTTCTCCACTTTAGGAGCTCAGATACGCCACATGGAGCTCCTTTTTGGTGGTTTCATATTTTTCTCATCATCTACTCGCCAAAACGGATTTTTGGTATTTTTTCAAATTTTATAGAAAAAGTTTAATTTCCCGTTTTTTTGCACATTAGGAGCTCAGATAATGTCAAATTTTGAGTCCTATCCAAATTTTCGACCCTCGTCGCGAATACAATAGTGAATTATTCTAATGGAATATAAAATGAAATAATAAACCAAAACGAAATGATCGGTTTCTTGCAATAGCTGAAGAACGAGAAACGATAAAAACTAGCAAGTAGGAACTAATAAAGAACTGGAAAAAAAAAAAACGAAACGACTGGTTTCTTGCGGTAGCTGAAGAGTTATTCAGAACTCGTTTTTTTTTCGGTTATTTTGTAGCAGAAAAAAAAACGGTTATTGTATAATAACGAACGAAACGGAACGTTACGAAAATGTAGCAATAACGCCCATCCCTCCCATCACCTTCACGATTCGTGAAGGTGATGGGAGGTGAACGGGAACTACTGCATATTTTCCTTCCCATTTCAAGCAGACTTGTGACTGCCAACACCTATCAGATGCAACAAATCGAAAACAAAGCTGTTCTCCACGTCATTTGGGACTAACTTCGGAAGCCAAAACAAAGCCCGTATAGTAAGCACTTGCTTGTAAAGAATGCCAGTGGCGGCGCTCTTATTAAAATTTTACGTTCCATCGACAGGTACGGTCCCGCTACCGGTTCCGTTCGTTCGGAACGGTAGCCTGTAGCCGTATCGATGTATTTTAGACATCGGTGTTTTCCCCAAACATCGATGTTTTTTCGCGAAAAAAATTTGTTTTGTTGGATGTTTACGTAAAAATAGTAGAGACTTTTACCTATACCTGACCAAGAATTATTCATGTTTTATAAATGCTTACGCTTGTTTATTATTTTTCTATAAAAATTATAATAATATTATACAGAAAGTGGTTGTTTGCCGATGGTGCAGAGGTTTAATCCAATGAGTTGGTTAGGGAGAAAAAAGCGCCATGTGCTGGTTATTATTATTGTGGTGGTGGTTGTTATTATTTATTCATCTCGGACGCCACAGCACGTATGTCAAAATTGGCTACACGTCGCTAGTGTCCCCCGAAGGGTGTTCCTGCAACAAAACGACTACCTATATTCCCTAAATGTAAATTCAACAAAATACTCTTTTCATTAAAAAAAAAAAAACAAAAAAAAAAAAAAACGAAGTTTGCTGAGTTACCGCATTCAAGGAAGTTAGATGTTGTAGTAGTGGTAACACTGTTAGAGAGGAGGTAATCGATTTTCATGGTCGTAAAATAAACCTGATATAAAGTGACACTATGCAGCTGTTGTAAGTTGTCTAGTTAACTAGATATTCGTGTTATTCAATCATGCGTCTGTTTTTGCCCATGAAATCCTTCTGCTTTAACGCATCTACCATTTTGAACGCGTTCCGGACCTTTGAATAAAAAAATGAGCGGTGACAACTCCCATTTCGCGGTGGACATCAAGTGCTCAGGCTCAGACGGTGTCAGTTGCGAGCATGAGTTCTTTTTGCAACAACAAACTCAGTACATTGAGGAATTGCGGGCCCAATTGAGCTCTGTTATGGCCGAGCGGGACATGCTATTATGCGAAGTGAGTCGTCTGAAATTCGAGCTGGAAATAGCCGATTTGAAGAGGATCAACGATGACAGGTGAGCCCACTTCATGATAACACACCCCTTTGATTTATTGACTTTCATTCCGTCTTTGGTAGATACAGCGTTTTATCTCCTGTGTTTAGAGATTTCATAATTCGACTATTATCTAAATAAATATTATCTAATTCCTTGCGATGAAAGATAACGGATGACCTTCTCTCAGTGTTTACGGTGGTGTTTTATCGCTTTCTCTTTTTTGGTATGTGATAAGCTCAATTTTCTCTTTTTTACTTCGTGTCATCTCACTTGGTTTTTGTTTGAGTTCTAGCAATGCTCTATTGCCGCTATTACTCTCCTCGATAAACCGGCAAGTCATGTATACCTGATGTTTCATCCGTTGTTATGGTGTTGTTTTTTCTTTCCCCACTTTATTTATTGTTACGCCCTTGGTAGCCTGTACAGTTTGAAACCGTCCCTGTGAGCTTCCTGATTTCTATTGTGACCTCCAAATACTCACCAATCTTCATTTATTCACTCAATGCCACTCTTAGTTGAGCTCGTGGTTCGTTCCACTTGATGTAAACAACGATGGGGGGGTAGGGCAATATTTGTCACGTTTTAATAGGTGGTTCTTAGCCACATTCCCCTAGACAAAAGTGCACCGTATTCTGAAATTTACAGAAGATCTGAACTTCCTGGATTTAAAATTACTAGCACTCTCACATGGGGGGACTCGCCTCGCTCGGCCGACAACTTTCTCGGGCAGGGGGGACTCGCTGCGCTCGCCCATTTGAATAAAAGGTCAATGATGAGGTTTATACAATATACATGTATATAATAATCATTTACCGTTTCAGAGGCTTGTGCCATACTCTGCCAGCTAGTCAGACGAATTAGTGGTTTAGATAACTTGAAATAATGAAGTCTACCGGGAACAAACACACTCGTATTCCGACCCGAACGTATCAATAGGATTTACGATAACTATCGACAGTGCACGTACATATTTTGTTGACTGCTACATGAGGACTGACGCCCATTGTTTACCAAGTAGGGTGCATTGAATTGTTATGTGACAGAGTCTGCTCTCAATAATGTGACAGAGCACACATTATTCAAAAACAAACAGAAAATGGGGAACTTGTTTCTTTGGTCCTGAAGAGTATTTTTGACTTCTTTCATGGAAGTTTGATTTAGGTTCACCTCCATTTTTTAAATTCTGTCACTTCTCCGGTAACAGTGTTGAATCATTTACAATTTCTTTTGAAACTGCTCATCGTTGTAGGAGATAGTAAATATTGGAGGTATTTAGTTCCCCAAGGTTAACAACGTCGTCGTTGTTGCAGCTGGTCTTGCAATGTTTCCGTCATCATTGGTCATATTTTAAAAGATTTTTACGATTTCTGGTCTACGACTGGGATACCATGTCGATCCCTTGCGCTGCTATGAGGTCGTGTATTTGAAGAAGGCATGCCTACTTGACTATCTTCCTCAGGCTCGGGGGTTGGCTTGTCTCGCTCAATGGCGAGATCCCCTGATACACGATTAGGTAACCTAGATGGCTATCCCAGTATACAAAAAATTGATAATACATATAATTGATTACGCTGAGTAAAAATGCAGGGCGCCAAATTATATTACGAGTTAATCCATGGCTGTAACAAGGTATGATTTACAGTAACCAGGTAATCAGTCACTAGCACTGCAGTGCACTTAGGAACAGTCCGACCTTCTTTTTTGTGTCTACTGACACGCGTTTTCTGTCCACTGACACCCGACCACTGAAAAAATTGGGTAGACATTAGAAACAACTAGACCCCTAGAAGAACGGATTTTTTTTTTCGTCAAGTTTAAAGACCTTTTATGGCCCGGACGGCGAACGTCGAAACGTAAAATGACAAAGTTTGAGAGAAAATAATTTTTTTCTCTATACAATCACAAAGACTTATTATTAGAAATAATAAGCCAAAATTGAAAACCCCCTTAGGTTGGAAGGGAATACCTTCAAAGGCATCATTAAGTAATTAAAAAGTAATTAAACTAGGCCGTAAGTCAAGTCAAATTAATTGTGTTATTATATTAATTTTACAACCTAAGGGCCCCAGAGGCCTATGTAAAAAGGTACCAATAAAGGTTTTAACATATTTTTAACAATTAAAAAAAGTAGGGGAGACAGGCCAGTAGACATAGTTTTTGGAGAACCTTTGCAGGTGTCGGCTGTGTCGATCACGACGACTTAATTTCCGTGAACAATATCACGGAAAATAACCTACCTACCTATCCCACATGACAATACTAATTAAAATAATTAAATTTTTTTTTTACCATTGGGCCTGGACAACGAAATCATCCAACCGGTTTTTTGGCGTTGGAACGAAATTTTCTTGAAACGCGCTCGGACTTTTTTCTGAGCTCGCTTCCCGGGCGGACAAGGCTCTACAGACAGGAGGCCCGGTGCCCAACAAAAACGCTAGATAGCGTTACTAGGGGGGCTTACCCAATTCGGTATCCAGACTCTCCTATCGAAATCAGCATGTTCGGAAAAAGGGGGGTTTTGCGCTCTCGCCCCACTGTGATACGCGGGTCGCACCACCTCACGGTGTATCAGGGGATAATCCCATCTTGTTTTCGTTAAATTCCAAAATAAACAGAGTGGGAGTTAGGGCGATCCAACCGGCGACAAGCTATAGGCGGAGGGGAGAGAGGGACGCCACACAGTGGTCCAGAATTCAATTCTAGCTGGACAAAAATCAAAAACTGTTCGTTTTCGACCAGATTTTGTATCTATGGGTTTTTTGGGGCGTAGATTCCAAATTTCGGGTCCATTTAGTCATAAAATGAAGTTCCCTTCAGTTTTCGAGTTTCCTGAAGAACATTTTCACGAAAAAACAAAACAAATAGGCAATAATATCGCTGATTCAATTTACATCATTTCATGAGCGAATTTTCAATGAAAAGATAGAATGTAGGTTATTTAGGAGTATTTCAAGTTCTCGAGCCAGCTAAGAAGCCTTTTTTAAATAGCTGTATCACGTACGCATACTGCGCACATAATATTTATGTACTTTTGAACGTAAACAAAATGGGGGAGGAGGTGCTTAATAAAACAAATCAATAACGAAGATAACATAATAATTTTATATACTCGATTGATACATATACAGATAACTGGAATTACATACTTAATAGAAAATTAATGAATGAAATTAGCTGTACTCTGAAATAACCTCTTGAGGCAAAAAATGAAAGGAATTCAACATTGAAAAAAAGAAAGAACGCTGCTGGAATAAATAGGAACAAAGCAGAACAATAAAATTGAAATTATTCTTCTTCAAGATGATCATCTTCCTCAGCCACGAAATCGAGGGGTTCCAACAAATCTGTTACATCTTTATTGTAACAAGATTTTCTTCCTACTGGCATAATTCTTAGCCTCATACTACAGAATCCGAAGATAGAAAGGAGATCTACGTTAGCCGATTCACGAGAAATGTTCCTGGTATTATGGCTCACGGCCATGGAGGAAGGCTCACGGCCAAATTCAATCAAGTTCTCTTCTAGCCAATCAGAATGACGATTTAAAATATTGTTCTCAACCCTATTCGCCCCTAACCATCAATTTTTCAATAATTTATGGAAACTAATTAAAATTGACCTTAGAGTGCTGTTTTCTTCATAAGAAAATCCATTGCCAGGCTCCTCGTGGTCACGTATTTGGTCCATCTTAGCTTCCACAGCAATATTTCTTGATGGAAAATTCCCGAGCGCCTTCAAGACGTAAATGCGATTTCTGGACCATCTGCAAAAAAAGCCCATATTTCCATTACGTGCAAATTCGTGCAAACTTTTCTTGTTTTATGGGAGTCTTGGGGTTCATACCAACACGCCCTTGGTCTCAAAAGAAACGGCCAAAAGGTGCCACTAAAGATATAGACGTTAAAAGGCATAAAAAAGTGTTAAAATCTCGATAGCTTATGAGCACGCTCAGAAAGCACTTTCTGAGATTTTGAAAATGGCATCATACGCTACTTACCTCTAATTAAACGAACCATGACGATCAAGAGGCTCAGACGGCTTCAAAACGGCACCAGCTGCCAAATAAAGCCATCAGCATAGCTGAGTGGACAAAATCTACAGGGTTTCAACGGACGTTTTTCTAAGACCACTCTGACGAACAAACTCTTGGCACTTCAAGAAATCTCGCCGTGGTCTCGAGCTACCAAGTAAAAGCCATCAGATTACCTGAGCGCAGGCGCGACTCGTGAGGGAGGCAGCGTCGCAACTGCACCCCCTCGATGCAGAAGGGCGAGAGGGGGGGCTACGTATTACCTACCTAATTAGTTACCTAGCTAAAAATGAATCAAAACTCGGCTCGAAAATCTACGTAAGTTCTTGTAGACCTTACATAGTTCGCGGAACGTCTGAAAAGCCTGTGTTGATAGTGCAATGATAACGGGAGCACTGCCCTTCTTGAGACGATTTTTTTGCATGGACCTTATGGAACAACGAACTAAGTGTGAAGCCAGAAATGTCGAAATGTGGGGCAGTTCTGGGCACTGCGCACACCCTTCCTTCTCACCGATCACCAGATGTTAAATCACCTCCACAATCAGTGTTGGCAGTCTTCGTTCATGGGCAGGGAATTTTCGTTTGTAATGAGGAACTTTTTCAGGATCTAATCTGTCTCAAATCATGGAAAAAATAGGGGCTTACTTTTGAAATATTTTGAAAACTTTTTGGTGTTGCTATATTACTTTGTACGGTATGAAATCATAAAATTTCGATCGACCAAGGTTTCTGATTTTTTCAGTTTTCCCACAAAGGTATTTTTTACCAGAAGCAGCTTCTGAGGGGATGGCATCAGGGGTTTAGTGTGCTTCCATGTTTTCTGGGAAGTGTTTTCTGAACTCGGTGATCTGCGTTTGTCTCATTTATAAGTTTTTTATTCGTTCGTTTCATTCGATCGTTTCATTGTTCATTTCATAAAGCGTTTGTTGAATAACTCTATTGATTTCATCTTGAGGGAGTTTTCCCGTTTAGGCGTGAGTGATAAGTGTGACATTCGCGACATGGGACGGCCAACCTCACCTTTACCAGGTTTGCAGCGTGTACCCAGGAAATGAAAGGAAACTGGTAATAGTTAATTGGAATTTTTAAACAAACAAATAAATAATGAACTATAGCAAATCTTGATAGTAGGTACTTTTTATCTGTGTTGGGTGCAATAATATTTTCATAAAATATTATCACGAATCCGTGACTGCACCCCCTTGTTCTGCCATCACCAGTCGCGCCTGCCTGAGCGGGCCCATTCTACAGGGTTTCAACAGACCCTCTTCAAGACCACTCCAAGAAGCAAACTCGCAAGTCGAAAGACGTTAAATAAAGCCATCAGTCATGGAGGAATAGAGAGGAGAGTTCACTAAATAGGACTTCATGTGCCGTAGTCGACGGTGGTGCTATCCCTACGGAACGTAGTGAACTACACATAGCACCTTCAAACCCGACTAGAGTGAGCCACTAGCCCTTCTTACGAAGGAAAGCCCCAAAGACCTTACTAAACGGATTTATCTTCCACTGTTGTGCTACTACAATTAAATTGAAGGAACCATCAGATGTTTATTCAGAGATTCTCTGAATAACGAAATTGATTGTGTAGTTGTGTACACTGTGAATGCAAACGACACGTCGGAATTCGCAGGGTGCCATCTTCTGGTGCAATTTTGGTAACTTACCACCTTTAAAGTTCACTACATCTCGTAGGGGTCGCGCTGCAGTCGCATTCCCCCCCGCCGTTCCACCGCTGGGTTGGCGTTTTGGGAACGCGGTTTAACACAGAGCATGGAGGAATAGAGAGGAGACCTCACTCTGTGTTAAACCGCGTTCCCCTATAACCTTTGGATCATATTCAGAGATGTTTATATCAACACGAAAACTCGAAAACACGAATGCATATCCGGTCAATATAATAGTTCGTTTTTTTTTTCATTTTTGTCCACCTTGGCCGCACTGTGTGACGGGTGTCAGTGGTATAACACCCTTGCAAAGGTTGCCTCCCATCCAGCGCAGCCAACTGCCAGAGGCTTGGCTCCAAGCCAACGAAACCTCAGGTGGACAGTTCCTTGGTGTCACTATTGTCCCACCACAACAAACATTGTTCTGTTCAACATCTGCCGAATATCAGATATTCTCTGCTCTGCGAGAAGAGCTTCTTTTGCTTCCCTTTGGTAAAAATAAGCGCTGTGCTGATTTTTTCAAAATGAATAAAACTACAACTTGGGTCATTTTCCTGCTATTACTAGCACGAGAACTATTGGCTCAGTTGCTTGGTAATTCTTCGTGGTTAGAGAGACCTACGTAGCAGTTTTTCTTAAGACCTTATCCACACGATCCACGCCAAGCCCACCAACATTTTACAAATAAATAATAATGCTTCATCGGATCGATTAATTCGAATACTCTGGCATGTTGTTCATCATCTGATTAATACTTTATTTCACCTTTTATTGCTCATACATTTTTTTGACGTTAATTGCAAGTTAGAGGAATATTCAACTTATGAAGTTCTGAATTTTCAGGCCTGATGCTTCACGGAACGAGTCGATTGGGAGTAGCACCATGGTCAACGGGATGTCAGCCGATCGCATGGTCAACGGAAGTTTAAATGGTGATAAAGAATGGTTCGTAATCTCCATACCTATATTTGAATATGAATGAATTCGTAGCATTCTAGGTAGAATCTTTTTCACGGCGAAAATCTATTGCCGATTTGCGGACCTAAAACCATCTCTCATCAACTTTTATATTCCAATTGGTGTTTTCCAGGTACGAACTCTCTCAGGATCTTCTAGACAAACAAATAGAACTCCTGGAGAGAAAATACGGCGGGGATCGGGCCCGAAATGCCGCGTTGACCATCCAACGGGCCTTCAGGCACTACACACTAGTCAAGAAGTTCGCTACGATAACCGCAATGGCGAAAGCAGAGAAGCGCTTCAGTCGAAGGTTGGTCGGATTCCAAGAAGAAGGACCTGCCGACGCCCGTGTGGTTAATGACTGCCAGGCCAGCAAGCCTAACCCTAATTTACCATTGAGGTGAGGGACATATCAACGGTTAGCTATACAGTTAGAATAAATAATATTTATTATTTATCCGCTCTTCATGTAGAGCCAGTTCCACTAAAATTTAAATGTAAGATTCAATACTAAAACGGTGAACAAAGGGTGAAATCGCAAAAAAAAAAAAAAGAAAAAACCTGGCCAAAACTCTGGAAGTCCCGTATTATAATTTTCTTGTTTGGTTTGCTATAGGGGCATATGTAAGTAAAAACAAATGGAAACAAGTGTAAAAACCTTCATTTTCTTAAAATAGAACAAATATCTTCAAAAACCTCTCTTGAAAAAAGATATTTTCTCTTCAGAAAATACAAGGAGGAATGAATTTCTTCCTGTGAGTCAGTCTGGAATTCGAAAAACATCCTAAAATTAAAACTAATATAAAATTAAAATTACTACTAATACATTAAAATAAGTATTACTTAAATTAAAAATTATAAAAATATTTTAAAAATAGAAAAAAAATTAATTAAAATGGATACTAATACTTCAATATAATATATTGAAGTATAAGTATCAATTGTAATTTATATTATACTTTAATACTCTTGAAATTAATACTGAAAACAATAACTACGCAAATTAATACTTAAAATTAAACAAATACAGCTGTGATATTTTCACCCCGTCAAACGCAAGTGTTTAGGTTTTTCTGTCATTAAAAATCATCTAAAAACAATTTTTAGGGTTTCTCAACGGATTTCGGTCGACAAATATTGTAGATAATTTGAAAAAATTTTGACGGGTTATAGTGAGGGATAAGCCGTTGGTGGTTGGTTGTTCAGGGCGTATATTTGGATACATACATCGCCTCGAGGCGCCTTTCGCCCGTCCCCATGTAAGTATGGGGTTGAGGGCTCATCAGGAGGTTGTTTGTCTGTCGGATAATACATCGAGTGGTAAGTTCTTATAATACAAAAGGCATAGTTCAATACAGCAGCAGAGAAGTGTAAGTATAAGTTACCTTATAAAATTTTATCAGTAATCGCATGTTCAGGCGGCGCATCCATGTCTCCCGTCATGGCCAGAGTTAATTATAGGGTTGAAATCATTATACCGGTGCTCCCTATTTAAAAGGTATGGATTTAGTAGAATATTTAATATTTAGGTGGGTGATTGGCTGGGGTTATGGAGTGCTGTTGGGTGAAAATTTTTTATATTTTTACTTACGTTTTTAATAGTTTAAAAAAAATTTTCAAGTTTAATTAACCACCCTAGCCCTATTCACCCAACAGCACTCCATAACCCCAGCCAATCACCCACCTAAATATTAAATATTCTACTAAATCCATACCTTTTAAATAGGGAGCACCGGTATAATGATTTCAACCCTATAATTAACTCTGGCCATGACGGGAGACATGGATGCGCCGCCTGAACATGCGATTACTGATAAAATTTTATAAGGTAACTTATACTTACACTTCTCTGCTGCTGTATTGAACTATGCCTTTTGTATTATAAGAACTTACCACTCGATGTATTATCCGACAGACAAACAACCTCCTGATGAGCCCTCAACCCCATACTTACATGGGGACGGGCGAAAGGCGCCTCGAGGCGATGTATGTATCCAAATATACGCCCTGAACAACCAACCACCAACGGCTTATCCCTCACTATAACCCGTCAAGTATAATCTGGAAGCCGACACACTACGCTTATGTATTAGAAAAAATACTAACTGGCTGCACGAATATTATCTTGATGTCTCATGTGCACTTTGGCATGTTATCAACAAAAGCTGTTATCAATCCAGCACCCACAAAACGAAAACAACACTAGAGAAGGCAAATTACGATCACAATTTCTTCTTCCACATAGGTTGTTGTCAGGAAAAATGGCAGGAGCCCGTTCCCGCTATTTTTAAGGTGAATTTGAATTTGAAAAACGTTGATGTTCCATTTTCACCCCGCCAGTCACATTTCCACCATATTTTATATTGTTAAAGAAACTTAATTTCGGAAAGAATTGAAATTCCAAAAATTGAAACTTGAAGGTCGTTGTCTATGAGAGAGAAACGCACGGTCACAACTTCACCTACTCTTCCTAGGAGCTATTCCGGACGCTGTGAGCTCACCTGCTACTCGACTACTACACCATCCAAGTATTACGCAGTACGTGATGCCCAAACTGAACAACAAAAACAGGTAAGAACGAAAATGATTCGTTATTATTTTATTTATTTATTTTTTATGGATGTATCAAAAGAAAACGGAAAAATTGCAGGACGAGCTTTCGGCTAAGAACTCCCGAATGCCTCGCATTCCTCCCGAAGTTCCTAAGAGAACCTCCTCCATTTCTGTCCGTTCTCTCGAAACGCCCCCTGGTGCCGCTTTGAACAAGAACTCCGACAGTGGAAGCGTTTCTAGCGTCCAATCCTCGGGCAGTGATTCCAGCGTCATCCCAGCGGCGCCCACGCAAAAATCCACTCCTCAGGTACGTTCGCTACCATCGGCGTCTCGTCGCGCTTGCTCGATTCACATTTACCCCTAACCAAGTTCACTATTCTCTTCCAGGTATCAGAAACTGTCCGCAAAAGGCAGTACAGAGTGGGGTTGAATTTATTCAATAAGAAACCCGAGCGGGGGATCAGTTACCTCGTGAAAAGGGGGTTTCTGGACAATTCGCCACAGAGTATCGCTCACTTTCTCATCACTCGTAAAGGTCTCAGCAAGCAGATGATCGGAGAGTACTTGGGGAACCTGCAAGACCCGTTCAATGGAGCTACATTAGAGTAAGTATGCATTTCACGAGAACAGTTTATTTTGGCTTATTTTTTATTATTTAGTATAATGATTTTATTATAATCAACCCATATTTTGGGGACTGGGGTTGTCAATAATAATAATGATTATTATTGACTGTTGCGGCGGATTTAAAAAGTATCAGTTGCTCTATGAAACTCAGCGTATTACAGTTACCTGAAGACACCGGTCCCTCAAAAATGCTTTATTGTTAGGCAGACCGCCGTATAAACTCGTAGAAGAGTAGGAAGAAAATTAAATTACCTAAATTGATTTACACTAGGTTTTTTCCTTCCGCGCTGAGTTCAGGGTGTAAGGTGTGAGAATATTGGGTGGATGAACACAAATGGTGGGGGGAGGTTTAGCGTGGGCGCAGAAAATTATGAGTAGGTACCTACATGAACTCACTGGATGGAACGTGAAAACTGAATTGAAAAATCATGTAAGGTGTTAGCTATGATTGTTGGAATTACAACAGCCGAAGTGACTAGCATGAAGGAAAACACCGAAATGAATTTTGGAGAGGTTATTAGCTGTTACGATTCGGGTGCTGCAAAAAAAAAAAACCCAGCCTCGGGAGGTTGTAGAAGTTCATTAACCTGGTGTAGAATATTAAAGAACCCACGCGGAAGGAATACATTTCTTTTTACGCCCGTTTGGAAAAGCGAAAAAGAAGTCTTCCACCCGCGTGGAAGGAACGTGCAGGTGTATCTTACACCCTGCGCAGAGCGACTGCGCCAAATTTTTTAATGAACTCGTCGCGGAAGGTCTACTAAGCGCCTTTGCCAAAACTTGAAACTCGTTTTTTTTTGTTTTTTTTTTGCGCAAATGCTGTTCTGTTTTGGCGGCTCTGGCTCCTGCATTTGATGTATCCTTGCTCAGAATCACCAGCAATATATTATATTAGGATGAGGTGTATTGTATGAACCGTTCAATTTATGAATGAAAACTTGCATAGAATCTGTGTTATTGCTGTTATTATTGCTTGCGTTAAAAATATCAACTCAAGTCCAATGGCCAATAATGTTTGATTATTAGGAATAATGAATCCAGGTGCGTTTCTCCGCGTTTTGTGTACCTATATTATTTGTTTCCCTCATTCGGTGTGTACAGTTCTCACTATCGTTACTGATAACTATTTTTGTGGTTAGGTTCTTCGCTCAAGAAATGGACCTTTCGGGCATGCAAGTGGACGTAGCCTTGAGGAAGTTCCAGACTTACTTCAGGATGCCCGGCGAGGCCCAAAAGGTCGAGAGAATCATTGAAGTGTTCAGCACCCGTTATTGCCAATGTAACAGGGATATGGTGGCGAGGCTTCGGAACTTGGACACGGTTTTCGTCCTGGCTTTCGCCATCATAATGCTGAACACCGACCTGCACACGCCCAACATGAAAGCGGAAAGGAGGATGACACTGGACGAATTCGTGAAGAACCTACGAGGTATTGGTCCAAAGGGAGTTGATTCTAATGACTGGCCTGAATGACTTTGGTAAAAACTGTATGGTATCTCCTTTGTGGTCAGCACATTCAATTTCTTTTCTTCTCTTTTTTTAATCAGGAGTAGACGATTGTTGTGATATCGACAAAAACATGCTGATTGGCATTTACGACCGAGTGAAAGCCAATGAATTTAAAACTGGTTCCGACCATGTGACCCAAGTTCTCAAAGTTCAGTCGACAATTGTTGGGAAAAAACCTGTAAGTTAAACACTTTACACGGACTTTCCATTTGGTTCGAGAAAATTACCATTTGGGATTCATGTGTCGTATGTGTTTTGACTATTGATATCTTCGTTCCAGAACTTGGCTTTACCGCATAGGCGGTTGGTTTGCTACTGCAGGCTGTACGAAGTGCACGATGCACACAAGAAAGAGAGGCCCGGCGTTCATCAACGCGAAGTGTTCCTATTCAACGACCTGCTTGTCATCACGAAAATTCTTAGCAAGAAAAAAAGCTCCGTCACATACACGTTCCGCCAAAGTTTCGCTCTGTCCGGATTGGTCGTTTCGCTGTTCGAAGTCACATGTAAGACGCGTTCATTTCACAACCACTTGATCTTCTTACGTTTTTGTTGACTAAAAATTCATGTTATTCTGTTGACCAGACTACCCGTTTGGAATCAGATTGTCGAGGCGAGTTGACAACGAAGTTCTCATCACTTTCAATGCCCGCAATGATCACGATCGTTGCAAATTCGTTGAAGACATTAGAGAATCAATAAGTGAAATGGATGAAATGGAGAATCTCCGAATTGAAGCCGAGATGGAAAAACACAAGAGCACTCGCTCCGGCCGGTAAGCGTTGAGTTTAATTTTCAGCGAATTATCATAGTCATTCAAAGTGTTGTGCCAGAAAAGTCTGAGTGAGCAAAGAAGAGAATATTCTGATTGATTTTGATGTGGATTTGGAGATGACCCACTCAAGAGGAGGTTCCACCTGTATTTTGAACAGTTGGCAGGAGAGAAATTGGTTGAGGTTACCCACTCACAAGGAGAGGTTCCACCTATGCTTTGGACAATAAGATTTCTTTATATTTTGAGATGAAATTGGATTTTGATGACCCACTCACGAAGAGGTTCCACCTATAATATTTGATTTCCACCTATAGTATAATATTTGATCTGAGTTGATTGGAATTATTTCGAAGGGAGAATAGGGTTTGGTCACAAACATAAACTGGTAGGGATAAAGGCACGAGGTGAGTAGCAAGGGGAGAGAGAGAGAGAGTTGTCACTTGTAATAAAGGCAGAGGCAATTTTGAGCTTACTCCTCAAATAAGTATGCATATCGGTTTTTTACCCCGGATTTTCGATTTTTTGCAATCGATTGGTTGTACCGATTTTTATCCTAAAATAGATTTTTGTGAAATCGATTTACATTGGGGTGTTTATTTTCTGTCTTTCGTGTAGTACCTACTCCTTGTTTTGTTCTTACTAACTAGACCCATGAGAATGGATAAAATAGAAAACAACGTGCTAGTCAATGGGAGTTATAGCTAGTATTTAGCTACTAGCGACATAATAGGACGCTCTAGGGTTACCATACCAATATATTATATTGGTATGGTAACCCTAGAGCGTCCTGTTTTGAAGGGTTTGAAGTCACCTTAGTTATTATATTGTCCAGTCCTTTTTTTTCCCCGGTATGTCTTTTTTCAATGGATTTTCGGCCGTTTAGTCTCCTTTTCCTCTGATTTGATGTTTCCATCGTGTCGGCCAGCCCAAAATCTATAAGAAACCGTCTTTAACTAATTTTCGGAAAAAATTGAGCTATTCCGTACCCTGCACAGACCTCCTGCACTCCAATAGTTTGACATAGGAAAATAAGGGGGCGGAGCACTTCTCGCATGGCCAATCAGAGGCTGTCATTGGAAACTCATTCTCACTGCTTCCAGTCCCAGTACCGTTCCAGGGTTTTCCGGTTGATTGCTGTATACCGATGTTTTTGGCGATGGAACAAAATTTTTAACAGGAAATTTTCCTTATTTAATAACCTACTGCACATAAGACAAAAACGTTAAAATGGGCCCCGGAACCGACTGTCGAATAATACTTTTTTCTGAAAGAACTTCATAATTTGAAGGCATTGCAGTGCGTTTTGGACTCCTACGGTGTAATACAAATTTCCAGGGCACTGTCGAAAATTTCAACTTTGAATCTGGAGGGAAAAGTGGCGCCACTCTCTCATTGGCTGCTCAAGGCCGCCATTTCCGCCGTCACCTCCGGCAGATGCCCGTCGGTCCCTTCTTATGCTAGCGCACTCTGGCGGATTAGTTATAGTGCCACCGCGGGAAAATTCAAAACGCCAAATATTCACTAGTGATTTCCTCTGCTCAGACACCTAACTTCTCAGTGCTAACTGTACTGAGTACTTTGTTCATTACTAGTTCAACTATGTTCGGCCGAATTTTCCCATTTCTCTGACCTAGTTCCGTGGCCCATTCAGGATCTTGTTTTCCTAGGTCTGAAACGGATACAGACTGTGGTCCCCCGACATAATATTATTTGGAATTTTGGAGCCACCTAAATAGATCCTCGTTTCAAAAATTGGCTTAATACTCAGTGCGTGTTGAAAAAAATCTCAATTTGACCAATTTTGTGTGGATTTTACACCTTGATAATTACAATTTCTAACCTACATATTCACGCTGTAGATCTGGGACTACATGCTTTCGACACAACGTTGAAAAATACTAGGAAAATGACACCCAACATGCCCACGTTATTGCCGACAAATTCTTTTTTTGGTCATTTTTTGGACGAGTAAATAATAAATTTTGACACCTTTTCATGGACCTAACGATCTGGCCGACGAACTTTGTTCGTTGATTGGGTTGGTTCTCCAGAGGGGGTTGAGTTCCTGTTGTGGGAGACCCTGGGGAAACCCCCCTTTCAACAGTCTACCCATCCTCGAGTGTTGTACCTATGATCTCTCCTCATTACGTTCCTAGTTAACTTTATTTGTACTGAGTTATTTACAATGTTGTTGGTGGTCTTCACACAAAGTATTCATTTATTTTTCTCCTTCATTTTCCCTCCGTTTCAAAATTTTCTTCAAAGTCTCCTTCCTATCTTGATAAGTTATCACTAAACCAATTATTCTTCTTTGCTGTGCGGGTCTTGCTACTTGCAATCATAGATTTAGCCCTTGACAAGACAATTTCGCTCATGAGCTGCGAGGTTTCGTCCCGAGCAGGTTCGTTGGAGCAGAACTTGTTCGTGGCTGGACATTCTAAGGCAGGATCTAGGTTATCTGATAACGTAGCTATTGGTGCCACCTTCTCCCGTATTTTCCTCCAAACTAGGAACGTTCCAAAAGTACAATGAGTAGGTATCAAAACACTTCCTCCGAATCTAAAATATAATTTTTGCGTAAAAACTCTTGTGCTACGTCCTCATGTTTACCGATTTTATCATACAACTCGCGGAACAACGTTTTCTTGGATAGACTTGGCGGATATAATTCCGTCCGAACCTTTTTGAAGAATTTATGGAAGGGGGGGGGGGGGGTCGAGTGGGGTATCGTTTCGGAACTATTTTTGGACGTCGGATCTTTTTTGGGGATCCCTCATCTGCCTTCTACACCTATAGCTTTATAAATGTTGAATTTTCTTAAATGATTTTTTATTGACGAAGAATTCTTTGAACAATTCATGCAAAATAATAATACTCCCTCGTGAAAAATTGTCAGTGTTTTGGCTTACGAATTGTAAAGATCTACTGATTTTTCCTATTCCTTTCCATTATCTTGTACATGGTTTTCAAAAGCAGTTCTGTTTACAGGTCCGTCAACACGAGTTGCAGCGAAAATCGCGACAGTGGAGTTGCTGACGTGGAAGTTTGTCCTTGCATTCACAGCGAGTCACCGACGCACTTCAACGAATCACATTCGAGTGCCAACCTGAAGAGAGCGGCACTGAGCAACTCTCTGCTCGACGTCCAAGAGCAGGACCACTGCGGAACGACTCACCACGGAGAGCAACAGCCTGTGTATTCTCCTTCGCTAGACCAAACCGATTCTCTGTGATATGTTGGTATTGTGTGTTACGTGTGTATAAATTGTACAAATAGATTAGCGCTGTACGGCATGCGTTTAGGAGAGTTGATCGCCACTATTGCTAATATGCTATATAAGTTGCCTCTAAGAGGACTCCAAACTCAACCATTTTGCCATGGCGTGGGACAAAGTTTGGATCACTGACTATGAATCTTACATGCCATGGACATCACTGTTGTGACAGATAATACTCATTCTCATTTCTATATCCATGACGTTCCTGAAGTAGGTTAAGTTTGAAGCTGACATGTGAACGAACTGTTTCTCTTGTACGGCCAGAATCTCTCATTACAAGAGATGTACGATTTGTTATGAATTTTATAGGTAAGATTAAAAAAATCCGATGCTCGGAAACTGGAACTGAAGATATCCTGTCCAACATGCTGCAGTTAAGAAAGATGTAGAGCGGAGGACCACCACAAAGCTGCTATTATAAAAAAAAATGTGGCAGAAGAAGATACTTGTCTTTCTGTTGAGGTGACTAATAGGTGCCCTGACACCTTTTGCCTCAGCAACGCTCCTAACGTTGCTACCACACATTGTTTCCCCTCACCAAGTTATTTCCAAGTCTTCTACGTTCTACCTTCTCCGTATTGAAGCACTTAGATCCCCCTTGGCCCGCGCCTCCTACGAGCAAAACCACATAACATGTGGAACCACAATATTATTGCCTCCAATAAAACCACATATTGTGAATAAACTTTCATAGTTAAGCACTCTTCAATCGACTTAGGGATGTTGATGTTCCAAAAAGTATTGATACTTTCCTATTTGCTACTTTTTTGTTTTGTTATGGATAGAAAGTCCCATTTCGGGTTCTTCGACAATATCAGGATTGTTAGTTTCATTCAAAATTGTTTTATACGACCGGTTTGTTTTAAAATGTCTAACCCAACATCACTTTACTGAGTGTTCGCATTTATCTCTCTACAACAACACCTCCAACAGGGCCAAAGATATTTTCCCTGCCTCTTGATCACGTTGGAGGTGCTGTGGTAAAAATGTCGTTTTGAATTTCATGCACGTTTGAGCAATTGGGTTCTTCGACAATTGTTAGTTTTTCACCGAAAACCTAAGTCTCTGCCACTCCGGAAATGGAGATGGTTTATTTAGTTTGCTGCGTTTTAAATTACTCAAGAATAACATTGGTCCCCAGCACTGACGCCTTGGGTTGAAGGCGACAGCAGGTTCGCCCTTTTTCGGTCATTGCCTACGTTACGGCCCGGGGGTGAAACAACTCCGCCAAAGTTCAGCTAATTGCAGGTGAAAACATACCAACTCCGCCAGTGATGCGTTATTGGGTCAATGTGGGGACTACCATCTCCGCCAGCTCAGTTCCAGTGCTTCGTTTGCCCTTGACATCAACTCCTCGACTGGGTGTAGCAAGAGAATACTAGAAGAAGGAGAGCGAAATACGTGAATAGCTTCATTGGACCTTTGGCACAGACATCCCAGTATCCAGAACTGCAGGAATACAGCTATCCAGAACATCGCCATCGCGGTCATTCTTTGGAAGTGGTACTATATCATGTCCAGCCACATTTCCCCCTAATCCAATGTCCTAGGTTGCGCCCAATTTTTTCGAATATTGGTCTGATAGCAGGCAACTTGTGTATACTATTCCATAACTCTTAAACTCAATGCAAGCCAAATAAAAAAATGGAGAAGGATCATTTTGTCCTTCCCACACTCTGAGTTGTGAAGTCTCAATGTATTCATACAAATGTCTCACACAATAAATCGAGTAATGTGGGCAACACCTACTTTTACTCAGCATCCTTTCTAGTATCCAAATAACGTTGAATAGAAATTTTCATTTCTTTCACAACAATTTGTAGTCACTCCCTTGTATATTTTGAAATGCCCGCCCTCAACCTGAGGAAGAGAAATTTCGAAATAACGGCTGTTGTGGCAACACTGGCAAGAAGCCAGGATCGTGGGGTTTTTTTTTTTTTTTTTACTTTCCTCCTCTTCAGGAGGGTCCAGGATGTGACGAAGTTAGCTTATCAGTGTCGTGTTTTTATTGACTGTCTCTCCCTAGTGTGGATTGAAATTTGACAGGGAAGTTTTTTTTTTTTTTTTTTAGTATTACATTCTTGACGTACTTAATCAGCGCTCTCTTTACATTTATGACCGCGATTTTGCTCTTCCTTGAAGCTTCTTGTGTACACAGGTGGAAAATGCCTGATTCATCCTTTCCTTTACTAGCCGTATAATGTCACTCCCTTGAGCTGTTTTTTTTTTCATCCCCAAAACTACAAATAATAGTGTATGCAGGCTTTCTGAGGTTATCAAGGACCAAATTTAGAAGGCATTAACAGCAAAAAAATTTGAAAATTGGGCAGCTGAAAATATTGGAAAAATGAACCTCAAATAGTACAATTTCCGAAGAATAACCCGTATCTGGAGATAAGAAAGTTCAGAGATCCTGATATCCAGAAATCCACAGAACCAGTGATCCTGGAATCCAGAGACCTAGAGCTTCAGAACCCCAGAAAGCCACAGATCCAGAGATCTAGAGCTCCAGAAATCAACGAAATTCTTGAGAGATCCATTTGGAGAGAAAGAACTTGAGAGAAATTTAGGCATCCAGAGATCTAGAAAATCCTAAAATCCAAAGACCTAAGAAATCCGGAAAATAGCTCCAGAAAATCCCGAGATCTAGTGATCCAAAAATCCAGGGATCCCATGGCACATTGTGTGAAGCTCCTCTCGCTGGCGGAGTTGGCCCATTATTTCTATTGGCGGAGTTGGATGGTCCCCTACGGCCCAACCCTAAAAATTGCCTTCATCCCTTCCATCTGTCCCCATGTGACTTGCAGCTTTGCGCACTCAGCATTAAAAATTGGCCAATTGGGATGTTTGGGGTTTTAATGCAAGAATCGAATGCGGAGATGGAGTAAATAATATATGATTTTTTTTTAAGAAAAAAAATTTCGACACTAAAGAAACCCATTCCAGTAAATTGGATCTCTTGAAGTTCTAAACCGTTGGGTAATCGGTACCATGTTCTCACTTCGGTTTCTTTCATTGTGTGCAAAATAAACCTCAACTGCAAGGTCCTCGTCTTCATTAGATGTCGATCTCACCTGACGCTATGAGGCTCACTACGAATGTTGCCCTTGTCCTTGTCCTTTTCGGGCTTCACTCACTGAAAATAACAATCTTCACCCACGTGACGATTTCGTACAGATTCCTCCATTACCCTCCCCGGGTCGAATGAGCCTTTGCAGTACTCTTACAATATTCTCGATACATCTTTTCTCCTCTATATAATATTAACCTATTAGGTATTACAGTAGCATAAATAATCGATAGATTTCGCTTTTAGTAAACGAGTGAACGAATGCGTAATTGCGTACCTTTCTAATCTCTTTTTTAGTCACGCTTTTTTTACAATGTAGATAGCTTCGTTTCTACCAGTTGAGATTATTGTGATGTTGTAATCGTGAGTCATGAGTTTATAAAAAAGAAGTGTTTACCAATTTTTTATGTAACTACCATTCTATTCAATTTTGTATTCCTTTAAGCGTTCCGCGCTACTTTTGGATGATCTACTTAGTCAGAATGTTTTATACAGATGAGAGTTGTAAAACTATTCCATATTGTTATATTTTTCAAGGGGAGGAATTTTTTATTTTTTTGTAACGCGTTGTCCGATGCTCATGCTATTGTGTTTTAGCGTTGTAATAATTTAGCGTAGATTTATTTGGGGATCTTGAAAGCATTTATGTATTATAGTTGAAGAGTTGAACTTTTTGCAAATTTCTTTACCAGTACCTGTGAACAAAATAAGGAGTATATTTAATATAGCACAAGTGAAAAAAAAGCATTGGATGCTATCTAGTCAGAGCATTTGTCATATTTTACTATCTTTAACAGAATACTAATTTATTTTTATCATGTATAGAACATTTAAAAGCAAAATAATATTAGAAGGCCGGTTTAATAAAGAAGGTCGTCCATGTTGATAGAGTTCCGTGTTTATTGTTTTCCATAATTTAGAAAAAAAGAAAGTTGCGTTAGGTGACAGAGATTTTCCTTCTGTACCAGACAACGTTTGAAGGAAGAGTAGCTTACTTGAGTTATTCTCGTTCAAAATCGTAATCATTTCGTTAGAACATTAGCCCATGAATATCTGCCAAAAGTAACGATCACCATAAACATTATCGTATTTTGTGATGCTTATGGTATTTTTAATTTTTACGTTTCGATCTGGCATTTTAAGGTTAAATACTTAATCTCCGATCACTACTGTATTAACTCCGTAACGAAGTTGCAATAATTTTTGTGGTGTTCAAGCTACTTACTTTTTTTTTTTTGCCCTTCGTCATTTTTGGATGCCATCGTCTGTCGATTCTTACGGGCGATTCGCGTGGTGCTCAAATTCTGAGAAGTCGATACACGTGGTTCCAGAATGTACGTATTCGAGACCTTTGGCTTGTTAATTTGTATTGTTTTCATATCAGTATTCCTATTTTCGTTTGCCAATTTGTGGTTCGTTGTAATTTCCTACTAATTTTTAGAACTAAAACTGAATAAATTTTTGACCTGTATCTGCTGTCATTTCCTTCCATGATGCCTTACAGACAATGTGTGCCTGTGTGTGTTTAGGGCGGGCGGAATTCCCGCTACCGCAGCACGTGCTCTAGAACCCATTTAATGAAAATTCAATTATGATTATTAAAGAAAAAGAGAAAAAAGAAAAGCCCCCTAACCCATTGAAATAAAATATCACCCCAAAAAACGAAATACTAGATCGACAGCTGGAACCCTAATATCTCAATCACGAAGCGACCTGAGGGATGGACACACTCCCAGCGAAGGGGAAGAACAATATAAATGTTCCATAAGGTGGATAAAATCCTGATGAGCCTCCACCCTCATACTGGGGGACAGGCGAAAGGCGCCTCGAGGCATTTGTGGTAACTAAATAAATGCACTGAAAAACAGCAACGGCTTTTCCCTCACCACATCCCATATGAATAATCTGCAAGCCGACCATACTACGCGTATATATTGTTTATTGTGTGTTAAGGAGGATGTCACAAAATCGTTAGGAAAACAACATCGGGTGGAGGCCAGAGCAGACATTTTCATGTAAAAAATATAAACAAATTTTAAAAAAGTCAAATAGTGAATTTTTGTTCTCTCAAATATTGTTTCTGAGCTGTGGTTCTGTTTTGTTGCCCTGACGATGGTTTATAAATAAACCGAAACGTTGGCGTAGAAGATCCCTCAAGTTTTTTTAGACCTCGCGACCTCCGAATATTTAATTCATGGAGGAAAGAAATTTCCTTCCTCCATGATTTAATTAAAATACTTACCGATATATCGGAACAAAAACATCGATAATAATATCGAAGACGTTATATCTGAAGCAAAATATCGATATTTCTTTGCCATCACTACACCACCAGGCTTCAGAGTCTGATTAGGGATGTCCGATTCTCAAAAATGAATAGATTTAAATCGAATCGATTATTTAGAAAAGTATCGAAAATAATCGCGATTATTTTTTCAAAAAGAATCGATACATCTGAGAATCGATTCTTTTTCCAAATTATTTGTTAAATTTCAAATTTATCAGAAGAAGAAGAAGCATTATTACGTTACGAAACCTGAATTCCAATTACTAATAAATCCAACGGCAAACCAGCACTATTACGTAGGAAAAGGTAGGTAGGAAAGCTTCAGCTGTGTCAGAGGTTGTTGTGCAACTGTTTCCATCTCTTCAGCTGTTACCTATGGTCGTTGCAGTGACTCAATTTAAAAAACTTCAACAGTGCAACAACCAGCACACTATTAAATATTTTCATTCCTCGGGAGAATGAAAAAGGAAGCGAAGCTTTATATCATTTTGCAAAAATCAGCTGCCAGTATAGTGTCCTACTAGATGCTCCGGCTCGCTATTTGTAGCTAAAAGGTCGGCAAAAAAAATTTCCCCGCCTCCTCCACCGTTGTAAGGTCCCTGAAGCCCCACCCCGGATTCCACCCGTTCTGAGTACGTCTTTCCGACTTCCTTGACAGCGGCCGGGTTGGAAAAGCCGTGATCAATCTGACTCACTCACGATTTTCACCTGGAGACTCCCCGAGCGGCGAGAGGGGGGCTCCGTATAAAAGCTTCGCTTCAAAAATAATATTGATTCTTTTATACATGGATCTGTTTTACAGAGCAATAAAGCTGAATATAAAGCAACTGCATATAAAAATACTTGTTAAGAGCAGAAAAGAATCGGTTTTCGATTCTGGAAATTTAGAATCGAATCGGGCCGATTCTTCAAAAAAATAAAGAATCTAAAAGAATCGATTATTTTTTCAAGAAGAATCGATTTTTTAAGAATCGATTCTTTTTGAGCATCCCTACTTCAGACCACAGAGTACAGAGAGCTTCAGTAACGGGCCTTCATGCTTCAGACCTTCATCGCCTCTCTCATATCAGATTCTGTGAGTTCCTGTTGCCTGCGCATTCACATCTCCTCGCGGTGGTGACCAGATACAGGTGAGGCGGTGGTTCAGGTCATTGGATCGGGGGTTGGCCAACTGCGACGTCCCAAAACCATACACCAACTGCGACGGTGCTACCGGGTAAGGGGGAGAGTAGAAGTAACCATTTTTCATGCAAAAATATTATATTCAACCAGATTTAGATTCCTCAAAATCAGCAACGACTTTGCTGGGGTTAAAAGTGAGACCAAACTCCCCACATTTAGTTCGAAGAAACGTTAATATTTGACGGTAACTGCTCTCTTTTTTGTCAGGAAGCAAGCAAAATATTACGGGAACGAAATTGCCATTCAGAAAAATGTGTATGGTAAAGAGCTGCTTAAAAAATTTGCTGGTCATCATGTTTTTATTTCTACCTATCTAGTACGATAGTATCTACCTGCGTCGAGTGCAGAGGTCGTTGCAGTTGGCATCAACACCTCGCCTAATTGAGGATTACCGTCGCAGCTGGCTAACACCCCATTGGATCTGCAGAATTTACGGTAGTATACTTAAGTAGTGTTCGATTCATTCCGATGTGGCGGAAGCGTCTAAGGTGAAGAAGAACAAAAAAGTTGGGTAGGTATATATTAAACTATAATAGTTCATCAACTGCAGCATCAATAACTCAAAAAACATCGCAAATTGATGCTCTTCCAGTACCCCCTCTCACTAGGCACGTTTCTCTTCTAATGTGCGCCTCCCCCGTCTCTGTCAGTATTTAATAATACACGATGTAATCTATTAGTAATGTATCTACGTGTCTATAAATTACGCCCGGTAAACTGGAATGTCTTTCAGAAATGCTCCAAACTGTACTTCGCCAAGGTGGCCTACATAATTTCGCTGTTGATTCGATGATGGTGTTTGAAGCCGAGACGACTGAGGCTCCTATATGATGCCAATTCGTCGGAATGTATGACAGATTCAGACTGGCACTCTCCCTGTATTATGGGGTGGGGTCCTTTCGCTGTAGACTGTAGGCTTTTCGTTGAAGGCTCTTCCGACCCTCATTTTGGTTTATTATTCTTGGAATACCTATGTTTTCGCGACGGGGGTCGACGACTCCGATCGGCCTCAAAATTTGACATTATCCGTTTCAAGAGGTCTACATTATAAATCCGAAATGTCCGTCCGCCGTCCGGGCCGTTTTGGGCAGTAGGAATTTTTTTTTAAATCTGAAATTTTGACGAAATACTTGGTTTACCATCTAGTTGTGCCCGCAAGGTTTTCAGTCCGATCGCGAAAACCCGTGGGGTTTTTGAAAGCTTTTAGCTATGGGATCGAGTTAGGTGTCGTTTTCGAAGTATTTTTGGACGTCGAATCCATTTTGGGGGTCCCGGAACGATCCGATTTCACTGTGGCGATCTATAGGGCTTTCATGGAGCTAAAAATGGGATTTTTGGAGGATCCCAGGAGGTTAAATATTTTTCGAGTAAAAAATAAAGAATTAAAAAAAAAGGTTGTGCGCTACGATTTCGAACCTTGCTCTGTTTTGTAAATAATATTTCTCGGCGGTTTCGTTGTTCGCTGTTCGCCGTGTTCGTGTTCAGTTTGGTGATTTTCCTGTGTTGCCAACCCTACCACAATTGTGGTAGATCTACCGCTTCTCAATCTCATCTACCACTCTACCACTATGGGACATCCCATTCTGAGGGAAGTGCATGAGAAAAATGGTGCCTGAGCAGGATGATGTGCACATCTGGAAAGTTGTCTTCTTGATTTCAAGTGTTTTTCAATTTTAATGATTTTACAATAATTTTACCACAAAAAGAAAAAAAAATTAATAATCAAAATTATTGTAACTATTTTTTTATATTTTTTTTTTTGGTCAATGAGTTTAATGGCACGTCAATGCACAATTAGCTAGGTATTTAATGTTTTTTCGTCAATAAAAATACACGGTTTTTGGTTGGACGTAGTTTTTTCTTCAAAGATGCACTTGTTTCTCACCAAAAGGGCACTTATCCAAGTTTCTCACCAAAACGGCACTTATCCAAATTAAAAATGTTGATATCATCCGATAGAAAATATTATAAAACTTCTAACTTCCCTATTTTCATCATTCGAACCAAGACTTAAGCAATACAGTAAATTGGGAAAACCATTAACTTTTCTCAAGGCCACTAAACTTTTTTTCAGTTTCTCAACAAAAAGTCGAAATGAATATATGCCCTTTTGAAAGTAAACTCCTCAATTATGTATAATATTAGGCTCTCTTGTCATAATATCAACCATGAATGATGGTTTCCTCGTCCGACTTGGGTCATATCTTCTGTTTGGTTGGAATGAGAAACCATGAATAATTTATCCGGAATAATGTACGCTTTAAACAGAATTATTCAGCCTCATAAAAACGTAAGACGTAGGGTATCTCGGGGGAAGAGCACAAGACGAGGTGCTGGTCCGCTTTTGGTTTATTCTCTGAGTGAAGTTTCAAGAGGCTGTAGCCGATACTCCTAAACTCTGGCCCCGTATTTCGTCTACCCCATTCCCCATGTTTTCTTGTTCTACAGTGAGTGTAGTCGGAGGCAGTCCCGTTCACACCCATGCCCTAGGAATGGGACCCGGTCATTGCCCGCAGGAACTCAAAAGTTGGTACTCATATGTACCTGTGGCTGGCCAAGAATCAAAAGCTTCCCATTCACACCCAAGGTAAGTCGCGTAGTAGATTTATCTACTATTTATAAATAGTTTTGCCAAATCAATTCTCCCACCTTATTTGCTTCTCGTGTACAGTTTAAGTAGCAAGTTTAATTTTAGCAATTAATTAATACTTCGACCTTTCAGTCGTTTCAAATTTTGAAAAGGGGTTCAAAATTAAATTATTTTATTTGGAAACACGCGAAAAGTACCAGGCCATTTCTGAGTTCCAAGTGGAGGAATTTTGAGCAAAGAGCGCTGCAAATTTTACACTAGGGTTTATTATTCTTTAATATAGAAAAATTGTGCAAGAATAATTCTGTCGTTTTTGAAAAAAAAAAAAAATTGTTTTCTGTACCTACAAGGACAGATGTGGGACCTCGAAAAAAATGAATTATAAGTATGTCCAAAATTACTCGGAAAACGGCAACTTTTTTGTCTTCCTGGGATC
This sequence comes from Pilophorus perplexus, assembly GCA_955831195.1. Lineage (NCBI taxonomy): Eukaryota > Metazoa > Arthropoda > Insecta > Hemiptera > Miridae > Pilophorus > Pilophorus perplexus. Next base: position 16,391,877 of record OY037007.1, on the reverse strand, counting down.
CTTAAAAAATTTCATTTATAGCCCCATAGATCCGTACAGTGAAGTCGGATCGTTCTGGGACCCCCAAAAATGAATTCTACCTTCAAAACAATGTACTTCGAAAACGATACCTATCTCAACCCCATAGCCTTCTAAAACCTCTCCCGTAGCCCTTTTTTAGCCCCACAGGTTTGGGCGATCGGCTGAAAACCTTGCTGCCACAACTAGATAGTAAAACGAGTATTTTGTCCAAATTTCAGATTAAAAAAGAAAATGCAACACCCCAAAACGGCTAGGACGGATATTTCGTCTTTGGAATCCGGACATCTTGAAACGCATAATACCAAATTTTGAGGCCGATCAGAATTTTCGACCTCCGTCGCGATTATATAAGTGTATTCATTACAAAAGTAATGAAAAAATAAATAAATAACATCAGGCTGACTTTTTAAAAATTTTCCACTAAAACGTATACATACGTATAATTAACTGACACATTAATGTGGAAACCCAGATCTTTCCTGACCGACCGATCCAAATTTCCAACATAGGTAGGTAGTTTACATAAACCTGCGTCAGCTACGAACCGGTCAAGTCTCTTAGTGACCGCTCTTTGATGTCGAGTCACCATCGAAAATGTTCTTCACACCTCCTCCTTTGAGATTAGGTCCCTTGTTCGTTATGCTGCGAACGCAAAACGGCGAGGAAGGCTCGAGCCCAACTGTAACCGGACTCTTGCTTGTGACACACCCGCTGCCAACATCACGAAAAGTGAAGAGCGTGAAATGGATACCAGACCACCGCATCATCTTCTGGAGGCAGATGACAAACAGTCGCACTCCAGAAGATTTACGATGATGCTGGGAGTGTTGCTGACCATCTTTCTTTTTTTTTTTTTTGTGTGCAAATATTTTCGTTCTCGGTCTTCGTATGGCAGGTCCATGGAGTCGTGATTTTTCCGAGTTGTGAGATTTTCTATGATTTCTCTATGATTAGATCATTCATCGACTAGCAAGACTAGAAAATCTGATGTTTCTTAAACAAAGTGAGAGATAGGAAAACGTCTCGACTCGTCGTCTGATTGCGTTCAGAATATAATAAAAGTCTCAGCGTTTATTCAGTATTCAGTATGCGTCAAATGTTACCAACAACTGGTGAAACAATGTATATGTCTCCCCTGATGAGCCCATAAAATCCAAAAAATATCACATTATTCGCCTTGTTGAAAATGTCATTTCTTGTTTTCAGTGGGTGTTTTTCTACCATGGCGCAAAAGGTGATAATTGCTACCAGAAATTACTGCGTTTCTATAACAGCCCGGCCCTTCCATAAAATACCTGGGCCGAATCCTCTTCCGCTGATTGGCACGGCTTGGAAATATTTACCATTCGTCGGTGTGTTCACTTGACTTTAACTGTAACTTGGGATCCACGGTTCTACTGGTAGAAAATTACTTGGCGATCAAAATTCAAGTCAAACTCAGTTTTTAGTCGTATTGGATCACAAATTACCTTACTCGAACGGTCGGTTGTGGTTGATCTTAATTTTCGTGACTTGTTGTGCTCTCTTACAGGGAACTACACAATGAAGGAAATGCACCTGACCAACGAAAAGAAACTGAAGGAATTCGGGCCTATCGTCAGAGAGGAGATTGTCCCTGGAGTCTTCATCGTTAGCGTTTTCAGGTATCCATACATGAATAATTGAGGAGTTTGATTCCAAAAGGTACTGAACCCGGTTTGGTAAAATGTGAGAAAAACGCGAAAAACCATTGCGACCTGAAAAACTTTCTATAAGTTATTTTTATTACGTTTATTATGACAAATATTTTTGGTAAAAAGTGTGAATAGGTAGTTCAAAGTTGCAATTAATTTGAAAGGAGATTTGAAATTTCGGATTAATGGAATATATATTATATAAGTACTTTTTGAAGCGAAACGTGGCTTTTAGTACTTTGTGAAATCAAACGATGTGGATATAGTACCTTTTGAGACAAAACATTTCTTGAACAAAACGCTAGCTCATGGAACTGGAGAGTCTCCCTGTCATAATCATGGGGAAATACTATCTTATGAAATAAGCGCATGGAAGAGAGTTGCCGCGTCCAACTGCATCGGTAGTATTCGAATTTAAAGTGAGACACAAAATTTGTGTCACATTTAATGTCGCAGGTCACGCCAGAATTGTTTGTATAGTTCAGTCGATTTTTAGTGTAAAAACCAGTGAGCTACGGGTACGTTAAATCCATTATCATCGAGAGATGTGAACGTGACCGAGAGTGACTGCATCCATCTTGCTTTCTTCGGGATGAAAAATGTTTATTGGTCACTTTTCAATAACTTTGATGCACTGTGCTACCACGTTTTAAGTATTTCTTGTTGGAGAGATCGTCAAATGGGGAGTCTCGGCCATGTTGAAAAAATTTGGGAACCAAATACTGTTTTGAATCACCGAAGCACTTTCAGCATATACCTCGTTTTCATGGTTTTGCAGGATAACCAGCCATAAGGCCGATATATTCTGGAATAATCGAATCTCTTCGCATGAAATGACACTTGCTCTATTTAAATAAATCGTAAATCTTTGAGTTCAAAAACTCAAAAGCTATTGGTATATAACATTTTTATAGGCCAGAAGATATCGAAAAGGTATACAAATCGGAAGGGAAGTTTCCAGCACGAAGAAGCCACTTGGCGGTCCAGCACTATCGTATGTCAAGACCTCACGTCTACAACTCGGGAGGTCTTTTGCCCACGTGAGTACCTATATCAGAAATTGGCCTTGTTTTCCTTCCTTCGTTCAGTCGGGTCTGCTCCAATCGAGTGGCACGATCAGCTGCCGATCATCGTACATTGGGCCCTTTTTCATAATGGGCTAGGAAACCGAATCTCAACTAACATTTTTTTCTGAAAGAACTTCATAATTTGTAGCAGTAGGTAGTAGTGAGTTTTGGGCTACATTCTAATTCAAATTTCCAGGACACTTTCGAAATTTTTCATTGAGGAGAGGGGAGGACAGGCTCTCTCTAATTGGTTGGTCGTCGGCGGGGACAGGCTGTATTCATGGCCACCAACATTACAAAACCGAAAAAAATATATATCTATTTTTTAGCGCACTATCTATTTTTTGTGTGAGTGCACTCAGGCGTATTGTCTTTAAAGGTGGAATTTCCCTGACGCTGTTGGAACTGATTTCCTGATTCCTTCCACCGCCAATTGGGTGAATCTTTTTCCAAGTCACATCCGGACATTTACACCTTTCCCAACACCTTGTTAAAGTTTGTGAATCACATTTACATCAAAATTAATATGTAGTAGACATTCACCCCATAGAATAAAAGGTAACCGCACTGCCGCCAGATAAGAAGCACTCCGAAATCAAATAACTGCCTACCAAAATAAGGAAATTACTACATCGGAACTAGTCAGTAATGTGTCTTCATATAATGCTGAGACTGTGAGCAACAACATATAATATTATGTACCTTTTGAATACATCATCATGCAGAACATGTTTTGGCTGAATCTTGAGGGACTTATACTACCTACCTCAAGAATGCTACGTAGTATGCTTTGGGTAGCGGAATCTTGAGGTAGGCAGCAGGCTACGGGTGGCGGAATCTTAAGATAGCGTTAAGCTGCACTCCGAAGGACTTGGGGGAATATTAAGGTTTCGTTAAGCTCCTATAATCTCTTAATGACCATGGCTGGCGGAATCTTAAGCCGCCCTCTGGGAACCGCATCACGACTAGGTAACATTTATTGTTAGTCGCGATGCGGTTCCCCAGCCCATTAGCGCGAAAACAACCGATAACGATCAAAATGAGATGGAATTACAAAAAATCTAAAGTTCTGAGGCAAACTAGCTATTTGTGGACTACAAAGGGTTAGAAACAAACTTTTTTTTTTGTGTATTTCATCCTTTGTTCTATATTTTATTCAATTTATTCTTCCGAAGAATATTAAACTTTTCTTTTTATTATTCTTTTTAGAAATGGTGAAGAGTGGTGGAGGCTGCGCTCTGCATTTCAGAAGTGTCTCGGCCAAACTCAAAATGTGAGGAAGTTTATCCCGACGGCCGATTCCATCGTCGACGAATGCCTGTGTATCATCGTTGGGCAGGGGCGAGAAATTGCAGACTTTCAGATTCTCGCCGGACGATTGGGGTTAGAAAGTAAGTAACTGAGCAACATCATTGTGCCGGATTCGGAGGTCCAAAGACTTTGTTGATCAGTCACCATCTTAAATTATACTGTTTTCAGTCATCTGGACGGCCATTTTTGGCGAACGTTTGGCCGCATTCAACCCATCCGGTGAGAAATCCGATGATACCCCTTCTAAGCTCATGGATTCCGCCGAATCAGTAAATTTTAGTATTTTGGCCACCGACAATACGGAACAGGTCTGGAAAAAGTGGAAAACCCCAGCTTACAACCGCATCGAGAAACATATGTCTTATATTGAAAGGTAGTAAAATCAACTTGACACAACTACTGATATTATAAATTGGCGGGAAAACGGAACCGTTTTAATGAAGCCTTGGGGACTGACCACCTTATCCACTTGTTATGTTGGTAATAATTATTATAGACAGTCTCTATGGATCATATTTATAGTCCGCCTGCAATGACGTTGGGCCCCAGACCCAATCCCAGCGGCCGACGAGAGAGTAAAAAAAAAAAAAAAAAACAACAGAATTTTCCCGATTTGTACCATGTTTCGGGTGTATGTATCCCTTTCAAGTGGCAAACATGGAAGAAGTTTCTCCCTACAATCCAAGGGCCCTCTTTTGCTGGTTAACCTATCGATTTCACTGTTTACTATATTTCGAAAATGAAATATTATTGTCGCTACGAGGTTGATAAAAAGAATGAACGTAATTTTCTTACAACTACACTTACCTTGATTTCAGACAATCATAATATGAGAGGATTACAATGGAAACCTAATTGAGAAACAAAACGATGACTACAAATTGAATTTTTTAATTGAAAAAAGGTATTGAACACAATTTCACGGGCTTGACGACGAAGAACCTTCTTCTTTAACGTTCTCGATGATTGGGGAGAATCCATTTTGGCGACTGGACCGAAACAATAAACACACATGTTAACAACTTCTGCGATGTTCACTAAAAACGTACACGGCGGTAATCAAACGGATGGGAGCCAATCTGACCAACACGTCGCAGCAAAATTCCCGAATTCTGGTCGAACTTCATGCGTCAGCCGTTGGGGAGTGGGTCCTGAGCCCAACGTCATTGCAGACAGACTATAGGAATGTGAAGCTCAGTGGAAGAAGTGGCGGTTTCTGTTTGACCTTGTTCTTGATCTAACAAGTTTGGTTCCCGAAGCTAGAAAAGGTGGAAACATTTTATTCGGTGAATAAATAGTAATTTAAAACCAAGTTAGAAATGAAAATTAATTGTACGCCTGTATAGTGTTAGAATAGATAAGGGGCCCCTAAAAGTGGATTCTAAGAGCTCAGATGCGTGACTACAAGATGCGTGTACCCCTCTGGCTACACTCTTCTGACTGAAGTGCACAGTTTTGGCACTAATACATTCATTTGTTCTTCTTGCAGTGTATTGCTCCCCGCTTTGGAGTCGAAAAGACTACAAATGAAGGAACGACAACCAACTGAGGATTCAGATCCTTCTGGATTGTTAGAAAGTTATCTGAACATGGAAGGAGTTGATTTCAAAGATGTCACAGGGACGGCAGTTGACCTGATTCTGGGTGGAATCGATACGGTGAGTTTGAGCGGTGTTAACTCAGCAAGTTGATTTAAATGTAATTCATATTGACGTTTACAGACATCCTATACCTCATCCTTCATGTGTTGGCACTTGAGCCAGAACATGGGAGTTCAGGAGAAGCTGCGAGATGAGGCCCGCCGGTTGCTGCCCGACAGATCCTCTCCCGTCGACTCCACCGTCTTGGGAAACGCCACTTACGCCAGGGCCGTCCTCAAAGAAACCTTCAGGATCAACCCTATTGCCGTTGGTGTCAGCAGGAATTTGGCCGAAGACACCATTCTTTCGGGATATCTCGTCCCCAGAGGGGTACAAAATGTTTTCTCTTGCCTCCTTTCTAGAACTTCATTCACGGGTTTGGCATGATTTTCATTCATGTCGTGTTACTTTTTTAGAGTCTGGTCTTAACTCAAAACATGGTTGCCTGCCGCCAAGAAAATTACTTCAAGGAGCCTTTGAAATTCCTTCCAGAAAGGTGACGTTATTGGGTTTTCCCTCAATTTATAGGCTTAACCCTTGTTTTAATGAACAGATTTTTCACGCAATTGAACTAGTTTCCCGTGGTTTATGGAACTTTGACGTGTTGAAAAAATTAGAGCCGTCTAAGGAATATGTGTCAAGAGTTTTATTGGGATTAGGGCCAAGAACGGGAAAACTCTACTCTAGGACCTTTCTTTGCCCTAATCCCAATAAAACTCTTGACACATATACCTACACTCCATTGGGCCAATCTCCACTATTCTCTTCTAAGGAATAGTAAACGTTTTTGTAAGACAATGAACTGATTTCAAGTGTAAATCATTACAATTTTTCGTTACGCTATTAGTCCTCGTCACGTAATCAATATTACCCCCTGACAGAACACATTCATCAACTAGAAACGAAATTCAATGAATATTGATGATTTTTTTTCTAAAAAAGACGATTTAAGACGAAATAGTCTATTTCCACGATAAAAATATATAAACTTGTAGACGCGTTTCGGTTGATTAGACCATCATCAGTACAGTACAGAATGAGGAAGATGTGAGAAGTTACTTATATACAAAAGTGAAATGTGCCTTCTAATGGGCGTGGCATTAGAAAGGTGGCATGAAAGGAGAAAGTTGAAAGGTAAATAAGTGAAAGGAAGACTCACAAGAAAATGTCAATTAACGGGGAACGCCTAATTACATCCAGGTCATTAACAGATATTCCTAAATTGTGAATTTTCTGAATTTCCAAAGATTCTAAAGCATCTAATTTTGGACCTTTTTGGCAAACATGAGCTATCCCAATGGCTGGATTATTACTGCCTATCTCATAACTAATTCTATGGTTTTCTTCTGACAAATGCTTTTCAAAAGCTTCCCTACCCCTTCCCAACCTAAGATCATCACTATGTTCTTTCATTCTAATTTTAAATTTTCGGCCGGTTTGTCCTACGTATTGAATCCCACAATCACATTTTAATATATACACACCCCCTTTATCCTCTAAGGGAATTTTATCTTTCACACTCCCTAATAATTTCTTCGTAGAATTTTGTGAATAGAAACCTACTCTGAAACCCCTATTTTCTAATATACGACCCACTTTCTGAGTTATATTCCCATAAAACGGTAAACTAACCCACTTCCTATTATCTGGTTCTTTATCCTCCCTTTCCAAATTTGTGACTGCTAACTGAAATTTCTTCCTACTAATCTTTCCTCAAATTCTATCTATTGTAACCCTAGGATAACCATTACTCTCCGCTATAGAGTAAATTATTTCTTTTTCTTTCCGAAAAGCTAATTGATTCATTGGGACCGATAAAGCCCTATTAATCATACTATAAAAGTTTATAAGTAAAAATGATTGTGAAAAGTTGAGCAGTGACCCAACAACTAAATTTCAGGCTGATGTGAGAAGAATGGTGAATAATTCCAGTAGTATTTTTCAAGGGGCTTGGAAACGTGGCATATTTGAAATGAACCCTAGACCTCCTCTCCTAACTTGTCTCCCTAAAATCCATAAAGAAGGAATGCCTATGCGACCAGTTGTATCTTATATAAATGCACCTGCCTATAAATTAGCTAAAAAACTTAATACCATTTTTAAGAATTCTGTTGTTTTTAATCCAAAATTCAACGTTAAAAATTCTTTGGACCTTATAAATAAGATTAAAGATGTTCATGTACCCCGTAATTCAAAATTAGTGTCTTTCGATGTTACTAGTTTATTTACTAACATTCCAGTTCAACAATGTAAAGATGTAATTAACCGATTAATTTTAAATTCTCAACTTGATTTTGTAAGGAAAGATGAGCTATCCCAAATGATGAATTTATGTATAGATCAAAATTATTTTAAATTCAATGGGGATTGTTATACTCAACCAGGGGTAGCTATGGGATCGCCATTGTCTCCGCTATTAGCAGATGTTTATATGAACCATTTAGAAGGGATCATTGAAACAAAATTCAAAAATAATGTTGTTTATTGGTATCGATATGTTGATGATGTTATTGTCCTCTTCAATGGGACTGATAGGCAACTAGCTACTTTCTTTAATCAACTCAATTCTGTAGATCAGCATATTCAGTTTACTAAGGAAGTGGGGGGGAATGAGCTGAATTTTCTGGATTTAACTATAAAATTAGAGGGGGGTAAGCATGAATTTACAGTGTTTAGGAAACCAACCTATACGGACGTGGTTATTCATAATAGTTCCAACCATCCAGCATCTCATAAATTTGCGGCCTTTTATAGTATGATTAATAGGGCTTTATCGGTCCCAATGAATCAATTAGCTTTTCGGAAAGAAAAACAAATAATTTACTCTATAGCGGAGAGTAATGGTTATCCTAGGGTTACAATAGATAGAATTTGAGGAAAGATTAGTAGGAAGAAATTTCAGTTAGCAGTCACAAATTTGGAAAGGGAGGATAAAGAACCAGATAATAGGAAGTGGGTTAGTTTACCGTTTTATGGGAATATAACTCAGAAAGTGGGTCGTATATTAGAAAATAGGGGTTTCAGAGTAGGTTTCTATTCACAAAATTCTACGAAGAAATTATTAGGGAGTGTGAAAGATAAGATTCCCTTAGAGGATAAAGGGGGTGTGTATATATTAAAATTTGATTGTGGGATTCAATACGTAGGACAAACCGGCCGAAAATTTAAAATTAGAATGAAAGAACATAGTGATGATCTTAGGTTGGGAAGGGGTAGGTAAGCTTTTGAAAAGCATTTGTCAGAAGAAAACCATAGAATTAGTTATGAGATAGGCAGTAATAATCCAGCCATTGGGATAGCTCATGTTTGCCGAAAAGGTCCAAAATTAGATGCTTTAGAATCTTTGGAAATTCAGAAAATTCACAATTTAGGAATATCTGTTAATGACCTGGATGTAATTAGGCGTTCCCCGTTAATTGACATTTTCTTGTGAGTCTTCCTTTCACTTATTTGCCTTTCACATTACCTTTCACCTTTCTCCTTTTATGCCACCTTTCTAATGCCACGCCCATTAGAAGGCACATTTCACTTTTGTATATAAGTAACTTCTCACATCTTCCTCATTCTGTATTGTACTGATGATGGTCTAATCAACCGAAACGCGTCTACAAGTTTATATATTTTTATCGTGGAAATAGACTATTTCGTCTTAAATCGTCTTTTTTAAAGATGGATTCCCGCTATCTCGCCGCATCCACCTTACATTATTTTTTTTCTTTTAGGTACCATGAAAGCACATAGGACGCTTAATTATCAGGGACGTGGAATATCAATTGAGATAGGCGGAGATTGTAGAGGGGTTCCCCTTTTGTGGGTTGATTGCTCGAAGTCTGAAGATGACAAGGGCTGCTTCCTCCCAAAGGAAGTAAGGGGGTGAGATAGCTCTAGCGGTTGCAATCTCGGGATCCCGGACGATTTTTGACTATTTGAAATCCTGGGATTCGTGGAGTCAATCCCGGGTTCCCAGGATTCGAGAATAAGTTCCACCTTGTACGTAAATCGCTCAATTCTTGTTGGAAAAAATCATTAAATAGGTAACAGAAAAGGTTCCACCAGTGATGGTGCTCGATTAACGAGCCGGTGCCAGTGGTGAAAGATTTATTGAGCATAATTAAAAAAGAAATGAGCCTGTTCGAAAAGGGAGGCCGCCTAGGCCGCCATTTTGATTTAGTTACCTACGTTGACCATAACATGGTAACATAGGTACTACTGGAAGTACTGGTAACATGGTAACATACATAGATCCTACTTTTCAGATCAGGGTCTTTCCAAATGTTTGGACCCCTAAAATCTTGAAATGGTCCCACTTTTTAGTAATGGTACTTCCAAGATCCTTCTTTCGTCCAAACCTTAGTATGAATGGGTGCAATATTTTAACTTGATAAGGTGAAGTAATAATAATTATTATACTTTCATCGATTCGTTAAATTGCAACCCCTAGATAGCTCACGAAGACTTGTTGAAGATGTGCTCTGTGGGACAACCCAAGCAGGGGGTGATGGGTGTTAAAATATCTGGTATTAGGAAAAAGTAGTGCTCCTTCTTTGCTGGTTTTCAACACAATGTATAATTTGTAATCCAACTCATAGAAACGTAGCCACAACTCGTCGAACCTGGATATAATAGGTGTGCACCTACAAGTTTACGTGTTTCTAAATTTGAATTTAGATTCACCATATTTTGAGTTGTGTTTTGTCGGAAGACCTGTGGCGTAAATCCACGATTTCGCCGCAGGTGTTTTTGGAGGAAAAGGAAGGGAGTGTGGGAACACTTCTGTCCTGAGCATAACACAAACAGAGTCTTCGGAAGGGAACCATAGAGAAAACAATACCCTACACGAAGTGTCGTGGCCAGTATTGATTCACCCAGGGCTCGCAGTATTACCAAAACCAGCTGGTTCAGCTACCTTAATCGAAATTTTGATAAAAGTGGCCTGGCCAGCTGACCCAGTCTTACATGGTAACACCCCCGTGGCTTCCTTAGACGAATTGTCGTCAAAAGAGCTTCCCTGGACGAAATGTCGTTTAGTGAGGCCTGGTCAGCGGGCTCGGTCCCTAAAAATAAACTGCGATTTGACATTATTTGAAATGCTATAATGACACACAGTGAATGCCAATTTAATTAGGGAAAATACTCCCATCTTCGAACGGGCGGGCTAATGTACCGGCTGGAGAAGAGGATTTCACATAGCACGTAGCACGACCCACTCCTCCCGCTGGTACTATTTCTGGCAGGGGCTGGCTATGTGCACCAGAAAGTGGGTCAAATTCCCCACGTGCTCCATTTGGTTTGGTGTGCTCGGTGCTGGGAGAGTTTGGGATACGCTTCCTGAGAGAAGTACGCTGAGTGTGGAAATAATCAACTCTGAACCTCTCGGCGCTCTGGCTAGGCATTGCACTCTCTCTCCCCCCATAATATGGAGGATGTAGGCAGCAGGGATGGTCATGTAAATGCATTATATTATAATGCATTTACATGACCATCCCTGCTGCCTACATCCTAGAGAGCCTTTGCTATGTAAGGAAGAATATCGGCCTTTTCCACACTCCCGAGCACGGCTACCCCACTCGTAGCAAGAATTATCTGTGCCTACCGTTCGTTCCATCGACTTGCCACTACATGCACTGGCACCACATGGTGGGGAATTAAATTTTTTAATGCACTTCCCAGCAGCCTGCGCGGTGATCCAGTTGGTATCTTTAGGGCCCGGGTCAAACGGTATCTCATTAAGTCAGCGCCCTATGACTTTGAGGAGTTCCTGGAGGATATTGTCAATGAGAATTCCCTGTAGAGTGGCTTCCTAAATTATGTACACTTCCTGTAATCAAATTTGCCAAAGTGCCACAAAATTTGCCACTTCCTGTGCCCCATTAGTGTTCACTTATATGGTATGCCATTGTTCGTTGTATCTCTTCCTTTATTTTTTACGATTTTTTCATGTATTGTTGTAGTTTATAGTTTTTGTTTGACTATTGCTGATACACATGTTGTTTGCGGCAAATAAAAATTTGAATCTTGAATCTTTACAGCTTTCTAGTCTAATTTATTTGGTAAACAAATAATAACCAACATTCGAAATTCAGCATTGTAATTCGATTTGAGTAGAAGGAGTGAGTCCAAGCGCTGTCCAATTAGGGCTGTACACGTGGTTTCTCTTCCAGTTTTTTAAACAAATTTATCCATTTCCAGGTGGTTGAAGGATTCATCGAGTTTCCAGCAGGTATCTCCTTTCCTCGTCCTCCCGTTCAGCCACGGGCCCAGGGCGTGCATAGCCAGACGCCTCGCTGAACAGAACCTCACGATACTTTTAATCAAAGCAAGTCCGGTCTACTTTTCTCGTTAAAATGTGAATAGACGTTTTTTGGGGAAAAACAAAGGCTGCCGAACAACCCGACTGTTCCAAAATGAAAAACAGCAAACCACACTATTTTGAGTCGGCTCCTGTTTACGTTATTCGAAGGTGACCTTTTTTTCTGAGAGTGATGTGGATGAGTGGACCAAATTAAGGAGAAGGGGGTTGAAGACTGTGGAAGTAAAAGAAAAAAATCAGGGACGATTTGACTCGATGCATACTGTTTTTTGAGGTTTGATCTTTACTTCCACATTTTCGCAACTCCCCATTTTTACTCGACAGTTGATCAGCGGCAAGGTATGGTAAGTTTGAGGTCACCTCAAATAGCTGGGACTCTTTAACTATTGTCATCAGATGAGGTGGTTAGGGTGAGAAATGACTCCTCTGCTGAGTACTAAATTGCTGCTGAAAAATTAACTCTTATAAAAATTTAACTTCTCAAGATTCAACAGTAACTTCAAATAGATTCACAAATTCAATTAATTTTAAGACTTTATTATTAATTTAAAGACTTTATTTAAACCTTCATATTCAAATTTACCTTCTGTATAAATTCAAAATTCACCATGTCAACTAGGTCACCTAGGTATGTCATCATTTTCTGTAGTTTTAACTTATCAATTGTTTTTTTAAAAAACGAATAATTCCAAATTCATCTTTCCTAGTACCAATTAATAACCTTGTCAAATGGGTCCATTTTTAAAATTATCTCTGACTTTCTTACCTCTAATTTCTCTTTGTCACTAATCATATATCAAGTAGATGTTTTGCCACTAGAATAATAAACAATTCTCCTTTCAGTACCTGTAGTATACCATAACTGGTTTTCAAATGGTTCACTGGCCATCAGTCATGGAGCCAATTTTAACAGTGGGTCCATATTCCGAATTTACTACTACTACTACTTTATTTTTTTTTTATTTTTTACTACTACTACTACTTTATTTTTTTTTATTTACTACTACTACTACTTTATTTTTTTTTATTTTTTTTATTGTCAAGTTATGTACCACCATTCTGGACCGTTTTCGTCAGTTATAATTTTTCACCATTTGTGTTTGTTCATATACCTTCAGTATAATATAATTTCGAGCTTACATTGTTAATATAATTTTATGGTTTTGGTTTATTATTCTTGGAATAATACACCTATGTTTTCGCGACGCGGGTCGACGACTCCGATCGGGCTCAAAATTTGACATTATCCGTTTCAAGTGGTCTACATTCAAAATCCGAAATGTCCGTCCGCCGTACGCCGTACGCCGTACGCCGTCCGCCGTCCGCCGTCCGCCGTCCAGGCCGTTTTGGGCAGTAGGAATTTTTTAAAAAATCTGAAATTTTGACAAAATACTCGGTTTACCATCTAGTTGTGCCCGCAAGGTTTTCAGCCCGATCGCCCAAACCCGTGGGGCGCTCTGGGGCTAAAATGGGGCTACAGAAGGTGGTTTTTGAAGGCTTTTGGCTATGGGATCGAGTCAGGTGTCGTTTTCGAAGTATTTTTGGACGTAGAATCCATTTTTTGGGGTCCCGGAACGATCCGATTTCACTGTGGCGATCTATAGGGCTTTCATGGAGCTAAAAATGGGATTTTTGATGGATCCCAAGAAGTTAAATATCTTTCGAGTAAAAATTAAAGAATTTTTGAAAAAACACATTTTTGAAAAAAAATCGCCTCAAAAAATTTTTTTTGAAATATAAAAATCCAAAAAAAAATTTTTTTTTAATTTTTTTTATTGACAGAATTAAATTTCTGTACAAGTAACCTATATCAAAGAATAATAAACCCTTGTGTAAAATTTGCAGCGTTTTTCCTCTGATGCTAATGACAAATGGTTTTCTTGTCAGGGCTGTAGATGAGCTTAGTTGCTCGAAACCGGTCCCCACGCTACAATTGTTTATTCCAATAAACAATTTAGTACTCAGCAGAGGAGTCATTTCTCACCCTAACCACCTCATTGGATTAGACCTCTGCACCGTCGGCAAACACCACACTATTGTCATCAGTTTAGATCCTTGATCCCCCACTTCTTCCCGACAATGAACGAGCTGGTTCCGCAGCCAGACTTACACCATTATTACACCATTGCGGGATTAAGACTGAAAATATTTCCCCAGTAATTATTATTGACCCTATAAGGGATCAAGCAATCACTCAGTTTTGTAAATCGACAATAAAATAACAATTTTCCTTAGAAAAGGGTTGTCAATGAGTGTCAATATTTCACTCATCGTACCTACTCGTAATTCGATTCTCTTGCAACTATATATTATACATACCATATTTCAAAACAAAATGAAACAAATGATCTGAAACATTTTTAAATACCTACCAACTTTCGTATCAGCAACGTTTGATCCTGCTCGGTCGAATATCACACAGAACTGAGGCTTGCCCGGTTGTGTTCGGCCTTCTTTTGCATTTGTTCTTCGGCATTGTTCTGCATATGGTCATGGGGATTTTGCTTTTGCAGATGCTGAGGGACTACAGGTTGGAATGGGCTGGCGAAGGGGAAATCGGCATAGTTACGCCGCTGATCTGCAAACCTGATCGACCTGTTCAATTGAGATTAACTCCGTGGTAGTCAGAAGGGGCTATCAAAGTGGGCTGCTTGTTTGATGTGAATTATGAATCTTTATTATGTGATTGGGTAAACGGAGTTGTTATGTTGTACTAAAATTGAATACTCGGAGATTGTGATGACCAAATGGTAGCCAAGGTGGAGGTATGCGTATTATTCACAAGGGCTCTTTAGAATTTGCAGGACGTTTCGGCGCAAGAGCTGAACCCCATTAAATTTTATCGGCCCTGCAGAAGAACGCAATCACTAAGATATCCACGGCGTCTAATATTACAGTAACAACGATATATTGCATGCAAAAAATTGGTGGGCGACTGAACTAACTTCACCTACGTTCACCTACGTTTTACATTAGGTCTTAATTTAGATAGTTCAGTCACCCACTAATTTATTTAATTTATGTATGTAATAGATCTTTTCAACAGTAATAGTAGACTTGGTGGACATTTTGTGCAGTGCCATTTGTAAGGTTTAGTTTTCTGTCACCAGTTTGTAGGATTTACTCTCTAGTGGGAAAATCAAAACTTACTTTAGACCACCATCCAAGGTTATCCCTGGTCTCTGGGATTTTTAAGGAAATAAGTGAGTCAAAGTTATCTCTATATTGATTGAAGCAATAGGAGCTAGATACATAAATGAGTAATTTAATATCTTCCTACCTCTTTGATACTCACAGTATTACAGGATACCCGACGGACGGGTATAAGGGACTAACCTTGTATTGATGATATGTTGGAACAGACGGCTGGCTATTCGAGTCTGGGCCAATTTGAAGAAGAGTTTCCTCCTTAAGAGTTTCCCGGAGTTTTTCAGGGGAAGTTGTCTTGATCACTTCAAAAAGTCCGAAACGTCCTACATATTTTGAAGAATATGTCCTTGTGAATAATACGATTACTCCACCTTGGCTACCACTTGATCATCTCTATTTCTGTGCATAGCTCAAACCTTTTTTTCAATTCATTTTTTTTCAATTCATTTTTCAGTTCAGTTTTCGCATTCTATCCAGTGAGTTCATGTACTCATAACTCTCTGCACCCGCGCTACACCTCCCCCCGCCACTTGAGTTCATCCACCCAATATTCTCACACCTTACACCCTGAACTCGTCTCGGAAGGAACATACCTATGGACATAGGTAACTTGTGCACAAATTAATTCTGTGTCTCTAAAAAAATTTATTTATTTTTTCAAAATTAAAAATAGAAAATTTTTTTCGAAATTGTTTTTCACTTGGAAAATATTTGAACTCCTGGGATCCTTCAAAACCCCATTTGTAGCCCCATGAAAGATTTATATATCGCCATAGTGAAATCGATTTGTTCCGGGACCCCCAAAAATGGATTCTACGCCCAAAAATACTTCGAAAACGACACCTAACTCGATCCCACAGCCAAAACCCTTCAAAAAAACGCCTCCCGTTGCCCCGTGTTAGCCCCATAGCGCCCCACGGGTTTGGGCGAGCGGGCTGAAAACCTTGCGGGCACAACCAGATGGTGAACGAAGTATTTTGTCAAAATTTCAGATTTAAAAAAAAAATTCCTACTGCCCAAAACAATCGTCGTCGCATCATTCATCTGCATCTACCCCCCGAGTGAGCCGTGAAACTGCCATGAAATTTTTACCCATCCTGTCCAGTGATGTCGGGAGGTCGTTTTCTTCTTCGAAGTTGCTTTTCAGCGACAAACGTAGAGGATTGAGGGTGGACAATGAAAAAAGGTCAATTGCAGTCTAGTGTTATAATTGCGATACCTAGTGAGTGACTTTTTTTGTACATAATGTAAATATTTTGAAACATTAGCAGATAGTCATTATTTGTTCCAGTAGGAACTATTAATGCAATGTAGTGGGAAGTATAGTCGAGAAAAATAGGTGTTAACATTTTCATTCCATTTTCTTGCATGGTACGTTTTCTAAGTAGGTACAGAACACGATGTATAGATAGGTGCAGGGTTTTAAATTTTTGTTTAAATTTGTTTGTCAAATGATTTTTGTTTTGAAATACAAAAAAAAAAAGGATGTATGAAAAACACATGCATGCACGCATGCATGTATGTTTTGTTTGGATGTATCATAAAAAAAGGATGTATAAAATATGCAGCGTTTTCCTCCTCTTGAAATAATTAAATGGTCGCTTAGAACTATCATAGCACATCTAACTGTGACTCTCTTTTCGGGAGATCAATAAAACCGATTTGTTCATTAGTGCTAAGCGGTTTCCTACTTTTTCTTTTTCACTCCAGCTTGATTTATAGCCGGTTAATAGGAATTGTATTCATTTCCAATGTGGAGTTGATAATTCAAAAAATCTTGTAGATGAGCTGTGCGGCTGAAATTTCTCCACTTACGTGTGCTATGATTCACCTCATGATTCTCTGTTGTGTCATGATGAAATGATACCGCTCTATACATGTGCTATGATGTAAGGTGCATGTTGAAATTATCATAGCGAAAAACGTGAAACATCATGGCACATCAAACATCGAACCTAGCAGCATAGCACATGTAAAACTTTCAACACAAGTTTAGTTGTCAAGCCAGGTAGCTCGGGACATCCTATTTTTTTTTTTTTTTTTATTGGACTTTAGGTAATGAAGGAACGAGAATTTATCAGGAAAGCATTGCTTAATCATTATCATTTTGAACAAAACTCCCCTCTCCGTAAGCGGAGCAGCCTTCCGCCCTGTCAAACGTTGAAGATGTGGGATGATTTCAGATAATTTTAGTCGTGCCGTGAGGACTAAATCGAAGATTGCAACGTTCCAGGCGGAGCAATTAACAAACTAACTTCACCAATCACTCAGGCGCGAAAATTTGAATAAGGAACCGTCCTAACCTCATTTTCCACAATATGTTAGATGTGCTATGATTGTTCTTAAGCGACGAAATGCTCCTATTGTCACACTTTGCTACATTTCTTCGAATGACCAGTTTTCGAACATCCTGGGCCGGTCAAATAACTGTGTTCACCATAGGATGCAGGTCTCAAATTTGATGCTAAAAATTGAAATTTTACTCGCTGTCTGAGGTGAAAGGGAAGATTTCAATGGTTGTCTTAGTTTTTGTGGGCTCTGGAAAACTCGGGACAAACCATTCCGAGGAAAGGAAGACTCGGCCCAGCCTCGTTTACGACCTTGCTCAGCATCAATCGCCAAAGGAAAACTCGAACCAATTCAGTTAATGACCAAAATGGCCAAAATCAAATGGAGGATGGTGGATGCGAAGAGATTGCACGAATACATCTTATAAAAGACGTCTTTAGATGATGTAGTCTATTTCCATGATAAATGTTTTCATTATAAATAATTTATCGTGGAAAATGACCACTTCGTCTAAAATAGTATTTTATTTCCCACATTTGCAATAAGAATCAACAGACCTCTTTCCGTTCACTTCAGACGACACCCAAATTTGAATTTGAAGACTCTCCCCATAATTCAACAGCAGCGTAGATTGATAAGTGACAATATGTTGGTAAATCGAATCAGCCAAAACTGTAACATCGTACGTGTTTTGTAAGAGGTTCGTATTATGAGGAGCTGCCCAAGACACATTTACACCACCTGGATGGCGGATGCAGCTCAAATCCCGGACTGGTCCTGGAAAGAACCATCGAGACTCTACTGTAACGGCGGGTCTTTTGGATTTAAGGAGATCCACAGCTGCGGCTGCCACTTTCGAAAACGATTCGTCAATTATCGTGTCTTGGTACATTCGAAACAAGTAAAATGGATCGTTGCAACATGGGACTGCAGGCACTTGCTTCATCAGGTACACGTTGCGTTTAAGTTCATCCGGAAACTCTTCAACGCCGCCGAACTCTTTCGGATACTCCGGATGAAGTATCGACCCATTTTCGTACAAATTGGTCCACGACAAGTATCGAAAATGAACAAGGTTGGCCTTCGACAGCGAAGACACTGGAGACACATTGTCCACAGATATACCGAATGGGAACATCTCAATGAACACAGAGGACTCCGGTAGGAATAAAGAAAGAATAGTTTCAGCACCGTGCATCGCTACCAGTATATCAGATGAGGCAACATGAGTGACCATTTCTTTCATGTTGGCAATCACGTCACCCTTGGCAACCGTGAGCTTTTTACCTCTGAAAAAACCATCTCCATCAACGAGTGTCGATAAAGTAGTTGATATTTTATCATCATTGACTATTTTCCTATTGATTTTACGACTGATCACAGTAACTTTTACATTATCATCAAAATTTAGGTTCACGCCGAAATAATCTAAATAATACTGTTTGAACTCCCTGATGTCATCGCCAAACACGTTGGGTCCGACAGGGCCCTGATATTTATTGAAGCCATACTGGAAGAAAGACGTGTTTGAAGGACCTACGTACAAAGAGGAAAAACAATAGATTCCCGGGGACAAATCTACGGCCAGTAAAGGGGTGCTAGAAGACAGTGCTTGATACCATTCGCTGAACGGCCCGTAGTTATTTTTATCGACGAAGAACAGATTGGTTGTTGACGCCATACGCCTAACATTACCTGTTGAGAGTTCACGGAACTTCATAAACAACGGTATCAAATCGTCGTGAACCACATGCATCAAATTGTCTGGTTTGAATCGATGCAAAGCAAAATGTGAGTCTTGAATGAAGTTAACTTCGCCACGTGACAACGGGAACAACGCTATGTCTGAACTTCTGACCATTATTATGTCCATATTGACACCCTTGTGGTCAGCGATCGGAGATAATTTGAGATCTTTCAACTCCTCGAAGTGATGAATTCCAGACAATAACGAAGTTTCGTCTAGCAAGAACAAGAAGCCACGCTGCTTATCATAATATAAGTTACTGAAATGGCAAGTCCTTAGTTGATGGTTCTGTTGACTGCACCAAACTGATGTGTAACGTACTTGTGAATCCAGCAAGAAGTGCAGGAAGTACAAGGCAAGCACCAAACAAATGTAAGTGTAAAATGTTGGTTCATGATCTCTAATAGTAAACCAGGAATGTCTAGCAATTGCCCATTTTGAGCAACAGACAACTATCACAGCAAACCATAAAATACTAGGTTTAAGACTGGCAGATTTTATGATTACTTGGACTATGTAATGCGAGGTAACTAATCCCAGAAAGGCACCGGTTACTTGCGGGATGGCGTCCACGTCGATATTGGGCCAAATGTGAAACAGTCTTTTGAGAAGCTGCCACGCTGAAGGTGTGGATGAGTCTCGCTGGCCATCTTGGGCTAGGGGCTCCTGAACCATTGCGACTGCTCTGTATGACGTCAAAACCTGAAACAGCGTAATCATGTATTAGGGAATGACTTTGCAAGGACTGACTATTCACTAAGAAATGGCGCTGATGCTGCCTGGAGTGGTCCCTCTGTTTGAGAATCCTTAAAGAAGGGAATCCGGCAGTAGTCGTCCAGCTTTCAGATAATATCTGATAGATATTATGCTGCCATGTTAGCTTGCTCAGAGAATTTATGTGGAGAGAGTATTCAAGTGGGCCCACTAACCAGGAGTCTCATGCCACATTTGATTCTTCCATCTCGATCATCGTTGTTGATTCATCAATGAAGAAAAGCTCAAGTTCCAGCAATAGGTATTCGTGAAAATGTCCACACTCAGGGGTCTGTAGTTCGAGACTGTCTATAATAAGGTTTTTTTGTCCTTTTCCTTTTCACAGTTCTCGATGAACTTCCAGACAATCACAATAATATTAAAAGTGGCAAAACATGCAATTCCGGCGGCTCTATCTCATGTTGACATGTGTATGAGAATCTCATCTGATAAAACCTGGCCTAGGGACTTAGGACATCAACACATGGATGCGTCGAATCTGAAGTTCAATCGCGTACAATCGGACCACTTGAGGACCGCAGTGCCGTTGGGGATCAAAATCCTGTCAGGATGAAGGGGCACCATCGTTTAGCCATGACGGTGTCCCCCCTGCATCGGGATTGTGATTCCCAAGTTTGAATTTCAGAGCTTTTTTTAAAAAAAAAAAAAAAAAAGAAGAAGTAGATCTTATAAGATCAATCAGGAGTAAAGCCACTCGAGAACAGTCAAATCATCGTATTCGAACGGTGTTCTTTAACATCCCTTAGAAGAGCTATACAAGGAGGAGGAATACAAGCGGACGTTTCCCTTAATTGCTGTTCGTCGAGCCAATGCTCGAAGCTATTGAGGCCATACATTAAATGCATTTATTATTAAAAGGGATGTTCAACGTACGTACCTTCCTACATTAAATTTCGATGTACGTTAAGCATCACTTCCTTAACAACGCGAGAGCCCTGATACCTACAAATTTAGGGAAATTAAAAGTAAAAGAAAACGCTGCAAATTTTACACTTGGGTTTATTATTATTGATATAGGTTGCTTGTGCAGAAATTTAATTCTGTGTCAATGAAATTTGTGTTTTTCAAAAAATTTTCGTTTTTTACTTGAAAAATAGTTGACCTCCTGGGATCCTTCAAAAATCCCATTTGTAGGTACCTACCCTAAATTATTGACTCAGACATTATCAAATAAAACTAACTTATTAAGTTTCTGCACAGACCTGTATGCTTTTGGGTGAGGTGACACCACACGTCACAAATTTTGTGCTAAATTCCCCAGAGATTTTATTAGGCTAAAGGTATGGCAGTTGAATATGCCGTGGGAAGCATCTCGTTGAAAAAGAGTGCTTTAAAAATGGTGGCAAGCTGACAAGACAATTTTTCTGGTATCTAGTCTCTCGGGCTTTTCGCTCAAGACTGTTCGGTAAATAGATTTGGCTAATTTAAGGACGCCAGGAGAAGGTCTAATTAAATATTCTTTGGATACGAAGTCTGAGAAATTAGTGTACGGGCTCAGATCGGTCACGCAAAAGCGTAAAACCTCACTACAGTGAACACAGTCCTGTTTTCCGTCCAAAAGACATAAAGTAAAACCACATACCTACGTACCTAGTAGGTATAAAATATTATCTTTATAATAAGAGGTGTAAAAATCATCGATAGGCAATAAGGAGACCTCTTCCTCGTTCTTATGGTTTTCATTCACCGTCTGCACTGTTTTGGCTGTAGGAATTTTTATTCCAATCTGAAATTTTTACAAAATACTTGGTTCAGGTTCTAGTTAATCGTGCAACGGTTTCAGCCTTGGCGCCTCTCTGTTAGTAACCCTCCACATAAATATGTACCATGTTGAATATGTGTTTTATCCTTTGACAATTTTTAGTCATTCACTGAACAGTTAACTTCACGTGTCGAACAAGAGAAAAGAACGGGAGGAGACTTTCCATTGTGCAACCAAAGTTATAAGCTATTACCCCTTGTACTTGCATTATTGAAATATTGCTTGTACTATTATGCTAAGGTGCAACAGGCCCCTAAGGGTGGTTATCGAAGGACTCTCATCAGGGGACTGAGATGTCGTTTTCGAAGTAATTTTGGGTGTAAAATGTAGGTAAACCAGCCAGTCAAAATTAAACTAGAAGTGATGGCAAACTCCAAGTCATGGGATGAACCTGTTAAACTTGAGATTAACCTGAACTTGAGTTAAACCTTTCTACATAATGTGTAATATATGATTATGGATTCCATTCTAGGTACCTGGCAACTAAAATTAGACTTGAAGAGAAAACGTTCGACCAGACAAATACAGCTCTTCTCAGGTTTGTGTTTCTCATCCATGAATGCTTCGAGTTATTGTTCACACGGGATCATTCAATCGGGTCGTTATTGATATTTTATCTTGGAAGTTCTCCATTAAATTTTGCTTTCAAGGCTAATTTAATGTTAACGCAAGCCATACCAACACTCCTGTATACTATAATATTATTATGGTACCCAAGCGTAACTAAGGATTCAACTTAATTTGTTTATCTGCGGATGAGATACTTTCTGTCTTGAACCCACTCAAAACAATTTTATATGTTGTTCAGAGGATGGATGTTCGAAGGATGGCATGTCAAGTTCCAAGGCATGGCAAGTGCCAACAAAGGCGGCGCCCATACACTCTAAGACATCGTCTGTCACTGAATGGTTAGTATTGGTAGAGTTGCTTATATATATATATATAGTCATGCCGTCGGTGTGTTCAGTACTTATGTAGTACATAAGTACTCAGTATCCACCTTAGTTCCTGCTCGGTCTTCAGCAGGATTGTCATGTAAAGAGCCTAAGAGGAGTTTTTAAAGAGTTTTGGCCGAAAATCCCATGACGTGTAATAATGTAAGACATTTTGGGCGAGTAATTGATTTAAGGGGATCCCAAACCTGTCCGACCAGTTGCAATTTCATACATTAGGTTTATTCCAGGTCTGACGGCGTCTGTCGACAGATCCCAACCACACTCATTCGAGCTGTCGGGCTTTGTCCAACTGCTGTCAACCTACAGATCAACCTGGAACCGCAGTTATCTCAACTACGCTTGTCTCCGTCGATTTCTGTTAACAGTCCGTCAAACCTGGAATAAACCTATTAAGTCAAAAAACAATTGACTACAATATTATCTTCCTGCAATTGAACGAATTAAGGTAAAATTCCACAATGGAAGTATTAACGGATAGTCGTCGTAGCTCAATCGAGACCAAGGCCGATTTTAGTGGTTGACGTAGTGGGTTCGAGTCCCGCAGTGGGCTAGATTAATTTCGGACCGTCCTCAGGTCACGGAACCGAGTATAATATACTTTATATTATAAAGTAAAGTCCGGTTCATAGCCAGATGGGGTTACCTCGGCCCCGTGTGGCAACCGCATATGGTTAACACAATAAAATCAAGTTTAGGTCCTAAACTTTAGGTACCTACCTACTTTTTACTTTACGATGGAAGTATTGAAAAATTCGCAGTACATCAAGACAAAAGGAAATCCCCTTGAAGCCCACTGCTAAAGCAAAATTCCATTCAGCCAAGAAACAAATCCCTGTTGAGGAAATCACCCAAGAAAAGTTGCCAGAACCCCTAGAAGATGGAATATTCGAGGAAGTAAGCGTAGTTTGCTACTGATATTCAGGGCGTTACGACTTTGGGCCAAATGAAAGTTAAAGGCCGATGACTAGGGCCCACGTTCAGCTACGATTTTGGGCCAGAGCGTAATGTCGAGTCTCCGAGGATGAGCACGTTTGGTATGTTCGAGGATGAGCACGTTTGGTATGTTGGGCGAGTTATCTGCCGGCTATTGCGCGAAGATTTGAGACAGTTGAGTGGGCGATTCCATTCGATTGTGGATGTTTCCGTAGAAAAGATTTTTTTTAGCCGTCGCAGGAAAGTAATTGTTTGTTATATTACATTAAGTATTTTTATTATTACTACTCCCCTTCCAAGTGCGAGCTGATGAGGCTGGGGGGGCCATTCTGTCGCCTATCGCCGCTCTGCACAGTACCTAGTGGTAGATCTCCAGGAGAGAATGCGGATCTCGATCCATGCGGAGGCTGTTGCCAGTAAGGCAAATGCAGTATTTGAGAGATTTACTCGCCATGCCAGAAGGGACTGGGGCCTCAGGACAGGGGGCCTACTTGTTATATACTAGGGCCTCTCCCTGGGGATCCTCTTGTATGCCATTGGGGGCATCTTTGACCTCTTGAAAGGCTCCGACATCAGGAGGTTGAGGTCCACCCAGAGAAAGGCCCTGATCGAGGTGACGGGGGCTTATAAGACAACATAAGTCCTCGCGGGGGTGCTCCGTATAGAGCTGGAGGCTGCCCGCCGATACGCAGCCTACAGGATTGGGAAGGGCCTCCTCTTCCGGGTGATGGGAAAGCTTCGAGCCCTGTTGGGTCAGGATGTGCCGCGATGTGCTTGCCTTGGTCCTCGGCCGGTGGCAGTCGGATTGGAGCTGCCCAGCTTTCAGTGAGGAGTGTTCGCTCCTGCTTGTTCTGCTGACATTCATCTGGGATATTTCTCGCTATTCCTTGTTCTACAACTCTGGTCCACCCAGTCACTTTGGTTTATTATTCTTGGAATAATGCACATACCTACCTATGCAATTGCGACGTAGGTCGAAAATTCAAATCGTCCTCAAAATTTGACAATACGTTTCAAGATGTCTGGATTCCAAACACGAAATTTCCGTCCGCCGTCCGAACCATTTTGGGCAGTGGGATTTTTTTTTTAATCAGAAATTTTCACAAAATAAGTACCTACCTACTCGGTTTACCATAGAGATGTGCCCGCCTTTTCAGCCCGATCACCCAAACCCGTGGAGCTAAAAAGGGGTTTTTGAAGGGTTTCGGCCATGGGGTCGAGTTAGGTGTCGTTTTCAAAGTATTTTTTGAACGATCCGATTTCACCGCCAGAATCTATGGGGCTGCAGAAAGGGATCCCAGGAGGATACGATAGTTACTTCGAAAATGATACCTTACTCGGCCATCCACCTTTTAAACCCCTGCTAAAGTGAACACCGGCCACCTTCATTTAATACAGGTGCCTCCAATTAACACGCTTTTCCCGGGTGAGTTACATGACCTTCAAAATCGTTAAAAAATTGACCTTGAGCGGTTTTGTTGAATACTGACAGCGGACATGCCTGTCTTTCGTTCAGCTTCTACAGATTTGATAACGTCCGTTGATTTGGTAACGTCCAGATTTGATAACGTCTCCGACGGTGAATTTCGTCTACTCACCGAGCAAATCGTGTATCATAAAAAATCAGGTCATCCCACCGTCGAGTGGATAATTCACTTGAAACTATTTCGTGCTCAGGAGAAATTTTGAAAATTCGGCACTTCCGTCAATAACACTTGAACAACGATACAAGTTGATAACTGTCCAAGGATGTTGGTAGAAGTGGAGTTGGACGTCCCTTCAGGTTCTTTGAAGATCTTCGGGGTAACACAGGAAGGTATATAAAATTTATATACCAATAAATAAAATTTATATCATCAATAAGTCCATTAGTGGGTAGATTTAATCTACCCACTAATGGACTTATTGATGACGGTTGTTGCCGAAAATTCTGAAGTACCTACATTAGTCCTTCAAATCGACGAGCTATTTACACGTTTCATTGAGATATAGATATATTTCCTCTTAATGGCGGTTTTAAGTTACGATGCTATAAAATTCTGGGAAACTTCTTGTTTTCCCGCTACAATCGATTAAGAATGTTACATAATTGCCTGGAATGAGGTGCTAAGCTCTTTTCATTGAATGGGTTTTTAAGAAGGGCATTAAATGCCAAATGACAAATTTTGTCAAAAATGGTGATTTTTTTATTGCGAAATATGGAACTAGAGGTTCAAATGCATAGGTTGACATGAGAAACGACAGTTTGTCGATGTTCCTTCCCATCAAAATAAAAGCTTGAATGATCGTGTTCTAGTGTCTATTTTAGAAACGGCAGTCGTCCCTTTCTCCGATGAGGATAACTGCCCCTTCTCAAATATGTTTGGGAACTGCCGTAAAAAAAAAAAAAAAATGCTACAAAGGTTTATTATTCTTTGATTCAGGCTACTTGTACAAAAATTATATCTGTCAATAAAAAAAATTTTTTTTCACTCGGAAAATAAATACCTAGTTACCGTAATAGGTATATTTTTAAAAATTAAAAAAAAAATTTTGGCCTCCTGGGATCCTTCAAAAATCCCATTTGTAGCCCTATGAAAGCCCTATAGATCCCCACAGTGAAATCGGATCGTTCCGGGACCCCCAAAAATGGATTCTACGTCCAAAAATACTTCGAAAACGACACCTAACTCGATCCCATAGCTAAAAGCCTTCAGAAAACCCCTCCCGTAGCTCCCTTTTTGCCCCACGGGTTTGGGCGATCGGGCTGAAAACCTTGCGGGCACAACTAGATGGTGAATCAAGTATTTTGTCAAAATTTCAGATTTAAAAAAAATTCTTCTGCCTAAAAGAAGGACATTCTTCTGCCGGACGGCGGACGGACATTTTTGAAAAATGAAAAAAAAAAAAAAAAAATTGTTTCTGTACGCTGTTGGAAAGATGTGGGACCTCGAAAAAATAGATACTGCGTCCCAAATTAGTCGGAAACGACACCATAATATATTATATTATATGACCTCCTGGGATCCTTCAAGAATCCAATTTGTAGCCGCATGAAAACCTCACAGATCCCCACAATCAAATCGGATCTTTCTGGGACCCCAAAAATGGATTCTTCGTCCAAAAATAATTCGAACATCAAACTCGACCTCATAGCCGAAAACCTTAAAAAAAAAAAAAAAAAAAACCTCCCGTAGCCATAGCCCCCCATGGGTTTGGGCGATCGGGCTGAAAACCTTGCAGGCACTACTAGATGGTAAACCGAGTACCTATTGTCAAAATTTCAGATTAAAAAAGAAGAAGTTAAATTTTGAGGCTGTTCGGAATTTTCGACCTCTGTTGCGATCACAAAGGGGTATTATTCCAAGAATACTATACCAAAACGGGGTTTCCCGGATTTCATGATTTTGGAGTTACCGCCTGGGGCGGTATTCGGACTCGATCCGATGTTTTGGCGGTCAATTAGCGGTCCCTATAGCTTTCACCTGTTTGTTTTGGCGTGGAGACATATTCAATAAACTGTCGAAATTCTTAAGCGACTTCCTCGATAACGCGAACTGTTCTTCAAAATGTAGGGTTGGTGTTGCGAACTAACGGCTTCTTATCAGTGAATGTCCTCTCCAGCCGTTCCAACCTCCACAAAAGATCAATAACACGCCATGTCGTGACGTCACTCCGCCAGCTGTTCGGAGAACAAACACCATAACTGAGTCGTGCCTTGAAGTTACGGATTTTGTTTTTTCTCCTATGATGTAGGATTTCCCTCGATCGGATTCAAGCCCGGTGGATTTTCGTTCTGACGCTAAGAAGTCGTGTTTAGTGTAATTTTTTGAATAACCCTTCGGATTAATCGTCAATCCCGTTGCCGAAATCCACTGCGACTTCTCGGTGAGTACCTGCAATTTCTTCAAACCATCTACTACATATTACATTTTCAACTATTGAAGGAAGTTGGCTTCGTACGATTTTGGGTGGCGTAGGCAAGTAATTTTGTTAGAGGGGTTCTTAACGGCAATATACCGCTACTCTGGTTCACACGGTTCACTTAGACCATATGCTTTAGACGTTGAGATTTGTCGACGGTTTGTTTTGTGGGATGTTTAGTTTTCGTGTTATCAATTTTAGGGAAACGGGTGCTGTCGTCTTTTTCTTGAGGTTGTTCTAATTCATACCGTTACAATTTGTGATTTGGATTGGTAGCATGCCACAGGCCACTTGCCCTGACTATAAAAGGTGAAAGGGTCATCCTTGCTTGGTCGATAGTTGTGTATTATGTTGCAATGGTGTTGTATTATGGTGACGTCTCGGTTATATGAGTGAGTTGTTCGTGAAATCAATCTGCTGTATTGAAAGGTGACGAATTTGCTTCAAAACCGGAAATTAAAAAATTGGCGGTTGTAACAGTTACTGTATTAATTTCAGTTATCGTAAAAATTAATTTTCATTATAATTATTTGGAGTCGGTTAATTAGCACAGAGGAGAAAGGTTGTGAAATGGAGAAGAGCTGCTTTCTTGATAACAACTGCCTAATCGTTCCTTCTCGCCTTGATGACGTGACTCAGTGGCGGTATGCGAAAAAAACGTCCCCGGAAAAAATCTCAATTTTTCCTTCCCTGAAAAAAAGTCTCCGAGATTTTGGAAAAAACCCCGATCTCAAAGTTGAGAACGGACAAGTAGGAAAAAAAATCTCCGGTCTTTTGGGGGAAAAAATCCCCAGAGGCACAGTGAACGTAAGCTGGCATTTTTATAATACAAATGAAGGGGGGGGGGGGGGGGGGATAATAAAATGTATTATATTGTATTGCCCTCCCCCGACTGAATTGAATGGATAATTTTCATATCATCGTTCGAAACCGGTTCGCACCGGTCGAAGTGTCAGGTTTGAAATATCATCCGCACCGGTTAATGAATTTTCTTTTCCCTTTTGGTCTATTATTCTTGGACTTTTCAATTACCAGTCGTGCTTGAACACGAGCATTACCTTCTCGAGTTTTATAAAATTAGTGAATTTCTTGGCTTAATGTTTTCAGATTTAGTCCAGATTTTGGTCTATTATTATTCGCTGAGCGAATAATAATAGTAGGTAATAATAATAATACGTCGTATGACTACATAGGTACGAATCGTGACGGAGGTCGAAAATTCTAATCGGCCTCAAAATTTAACATCATCCGTTTCATGACACGTAGATTCCAAAAACGAAATGTTCGTCCGCCGTCCGTGCCAACAGATGAGAAGTTGAGATTGGGTTGTAGGATTTTTTTTTTTAATCTAAAAATTTGACAGACTACCTACTTGATTTAGCATCTAGTTGTGCCCGCAAGGTTTTCTGCCCGATCGCTCAAACCCGAGGGGCTAAAAAGGGGTTTCGGCTATGGGTCGAGTTAGGTGTCGTTTTTGAATTATTTTTGGGCGTAGAATCCATTGTGTGGGGTCTCAGAACGATCAGATTTCACCGTGGGGATCTATGGAGCTTTCATGGGGCTACAAATTGTATTTTCGGAGGATCGGAGGGAGTTCAAATAAGCTGTCGTTTTTCAGAGTAATTTAAGACGGATAATACATTTTTCGAGGTCCCACATTAGTCCGAACATTGTACAGAATAAAAATTTTTTTTTTTCAATTTTTTCAACAAACTAGGACTTTTTCAACAACAGAATTTTTTTTAAATTTTTTCAAAAATATTTTCTTATTGACACAGAATTAATTTTTGCACAATTAACCTACATCAAAGAATAATAAACCCTTGTGTAAAATTAAAATTCGCAGCTTTTTTCATTCCTAGTACGTGCTCTGCCAACTCCGGAAGGACTTGGCCAAAACGGCATTCTTCGGTTCCAATAGCCCGGTATGCGGTGATAGCGGAGCGTGCAGAGGCATGTAATGCCAACAAGCAATTGCACATAGCTCCTCCCCAATCTGAGCATTTCCCCCCTTATTCTTGATTTGTAGACGTTAATGATTAGTTTCGTCTGACTCTGACTAGGGAGCTTGTGCCAGTGTAGCGTTCTCTCACTTGGCGATTTCATTTAGTAAAAAACTCCTGGTCGCCCGTAGAAAGGGTAAATGACCTAAATGAAGAAATGCTGAGCCCTTTACAAGAGCTTAATTACTTCAGGGCGTCACGAAAGGATTACTCCATTATCCCTCGCAAGGGATTTTAGTTTATTCAGTTAGCTCCAGACTATGAGTGGCCTGACTGACAAACAGGATTGGCTCTTTTTTGTGCCAACGGGATA
The DNA here is from genome assembly GCA_955831195.1 of Pilophorus perplexus. Taxonomy (NCBI): domain Eukaryota; kingdom Metazoa; phylum Arthropoda; class Insecta; order Hemiptera; family Miridae; genus Pilophorus; species Pilophorus perplexus. The sequence goes on along the minus strand of OY037007.1, from coordinate 16,362,025 downwards.
GTCGATACTCGCATATACGATGGTAGCTGCCATGGCCCAAGTTCTTGGGCCAATAATGATTTGTAATGATTTGACCTTGGCCGGACGGGAAACATGGGTCTGCCCCAGCCATAATGTGATGAAAGAGCTCTGTCGTTACTTAAGGCCCCTTTACACGAGCAATTTTTCCCTGCAATAATTGCGTGCGAGAAGTGTTGCTCAGATTTAGTGTTGCTCGTGTAAATGTGACATGCAACACAATGCAATTTTTCTCGCCCTGAAAAATTGCAAGCAATAATTGCCGATTGTTGGCCAACAGTTTTGGGTCCACACACGCTCGGAAGGTGTTGCGTTGTGTTGGAAGTGAAGTCCGCGGGGTTCGGAAAATTGCTGCAATTTTTTATTGTACAACACAACGCAATTATTGCATCTCTTCATGTTGATGCAACACGAGGCGATTTTTCACCGCAATTATTGCCTTGTGTTGCGTACAACTTTTCTAGTGCAATCTTTTCGAATTTGTGCAATTATTGCAGGTAAAAATTGCTCGTGTAAAGGCCCCTTTACTTACGTTTGTTGATTTGTTGAACTTTCAACTTTTGGTTGTTTTCAGATAAATTAAACAATTTCCGAGAAAATGGAAGGTGTCAAACGTATTTTTACGGCAGCGGCGCTGTGGGTTTGAATCAAGGAACCGTTTGAAGTGAGTATGAATAACCAACAATTCAGGCACAGCCCCTGAACCCCCATTCTTGCTTGAGCAAAGTGAACCAGTATTCCTGACTGATGTACGCTCATCCTTGATGTGAAAGGTAATATTCGTTATTTGTTTTCAGCACGTGTAATGATGGGCTTGGACTCTGCAATAAAATGACGACCCTAGGAATCACCTTGAGTCATGGAAAGCAATTCATTACACTCTACCTGATCCTAGCGATCCTCGTGGTGCCGTTTTCTCAAGCACACTGTCCTCAGGGATGTTCGTGCTCGTCCCGCCACGGCCAGCTGTTCCTATTGACGTGCTCTCACGCCAACGCCGATGACATCAAACCGTCCCAGCACGCCCACTCGCTCAACTACAAGTCCATGTTTACGTCGGCTCTCGGTGCTAACCATCTCCCAGCAGAGCCCAACAGTTTGGAACACCTGTCTTGGACCGAAAGCACCCTCAAAACTATTCGTGATGACGCTTTCCAGAGCGTGTCGGGACTCAAAACTCTCAACCTCTCCAACAATGAGATCACTGGGTTGAACGATGCACTTCGACATTTGGGCGACCTCCAAACGCTCAACCTCACTGGAAACAAACTCAAGAAGATATTGTACAATGAAATCCCTCAATCGCTTGAACATTTGTGCCTGGCCCACAACGTGCTCTATGACGACTGTTTCCTCCGAGGCGAATACAATGATGGCGTCTGTACCGAGTCGGCTCGTCCACGGAAAAACCTCTCATCTTTGGACTTATCCCACAACGCTCTCACACAATTCCACGGGTTCTCCCACTGTGAAAACTTGGTCGAACTCGACATTTCCCACAATAAAATAACTGTAGTGAGCGATATATTTCTAGTGAACATTTTTCATTTGAAAAGGCTTGATATCTCCCACAATAGGTTGGAAAAACTGTCTCAGTCCATGTTGAAAAACGCTGTGTCTTTAGAATATTTTGATCTTAGTGCCAATAGAATTTCAGGGATATCGGAAACATTTTTCAGAAATTTAGAATCGTTGAAGTATCTTGATCTTAGCGATAATCCAATTTCTGCTTTGCCTACTTTGGGTTTTCAAAATTGTCACTCCTTGAATACCCTCATCGTAGACGACACAGAGTTGGAACTTGTTCCTGACGATCTGTTGTATGGACTTGAAGGATTAACTACCCTTTCGATGAAGCACAACCGGTATCTCCGCAAAGTATCCGAAAACGCTTTCATGTATTCACCAAATTTGGAGTACTTGGATTTTAGAAGCAATAATTTGACTGCGTTCCCTAAGCCCCCATCTTTACTTACCAGAATCAAACAAATATTTTTTTATGGAAACCCTATTTCTTGTAATTGTAGTATGTTGTGGTTTAACCAGTGGGCAGCACACAACAACGTCGAATCTGATTTCAATGGAACGGTCTGCCCAGCGTTTTTCAACATGTCTTCTGAAACGTTCAATTGTAATGAAGCCCCCACTTTGCCCCATTTGACTTTCGAACTGGGGACTGACGCCATGTTGGACTGCGGCCATTCTGTGAGCGGATCGAACATTTCTTGGACTTCTCCGACCGGAAATCTTTACAAACTGTCGAGAACCTCGTCCCCGTGGAAAACCCTAGCGGCAGACGTCCCCATCGTTCAAGACGCTCCGAGGATCGTCCTATTGGAAAACGGCTCACTTTTCATCAAACACATCCTTAGGGAGGATTGTGGACTTTACGTCTGTAGGCTTAGCGATCAATTTTTCAACAAAACCAACTACTATGTAGTTCAACTCGACCCCATCACTTACTATAGAATCAAAATTGAGTGCATCGTGGCTGGAATGGGATCGGCTCTGGGATTTTTAGCTCTCACAATCATCGTCCAAATGATCAGAAAACTATGTAAAAGGTATGTAAATCGCAAAAAAAATAGTCAAAGATGTGAAATCGTGTAGACAAATGGTGTCGGATTGTTTAGTATGTTGTATTCAGTTTTTTAGTTTTATTTTATTTGATTTCCCGTTTCTGTTATATAGCTTACAGCCTCCTTGTGTTGTTGCTTATTTTTGTATGATTTATGTTTATTTATGATATTTATTAAAAATACGTTTTTAGGCTTCAATTTCATTCATTTTTTAATTTTTCATTTGCTGCTGAAGAGCAAAATAACATCTTCGTTGAGAAAGAGTTAGACGGTAATGTTGGAAAACCTTTGGTTCCTCGACACTATGGGCCCCCTGAGAGTGTGGCAGAATTAGATTCTGTAAGTTGAAGCGAAAGCGATTACCCTGTTGCGTGTTGTTTTTACTTTTGGGAAATCAAATGGATCCACGTCATAACGTAAGGTGGATCCACGTCAACCTTTTTGTCACATTATTGGCTGCTTCTATAATTTTTTCACAACGATTAGATTATATCAGCGGTGGGCTCGGCACTCGTACCTTCAATTGTCCTAATTTACTATCCGTCAATTGTGCCGGCTATGCAAATCTGCTCTTCATTTCTGAGGTAATTGACTGAGTCAAATGCGGCATGTAATGGCAAATTGTAATTATATTATGTTTGTTAGAGGTTGACTGTAGTGATTTCTGTTTTTCACGAGTTGATCGGGAAAGGGGTCAAACTAGTGAAACTTCCTTTAGGCATGAATTTATGAAACCTAATGTCATTCCTTGGAGGTTTTATCAATTAATTTGACCCCTCTCCCGATCAACTGATGAATGGCAGTTCGTGGGTCAATCCATACTGGAACTGTAGTGATTCCTGGCTGAGGGCTTTGCTTAAAAAAACAATGGTGCCCTCTCAAACATGTGAAATGAGTTGGGAATGGTGTGCACCTGGTGGCAGCCATGTGGTATACAGGCTGGCTACCGGTGGTTGCTTTTTGGTGAGAGCAAACGTTGGATCTTGAATTTCCCTGAGCATTCCGCCTCAGTTCCAACGGAAGTGCTTTGCAAAGCTGAGCATCCAAAGACTTTGGAGCAGTTCGAACAAATTTATGGTTTAGTATGGGAGGCTGCATGATGTACCTGTCAGGGTTGGGTAACCGATTATTGACTTACATTAAATCATGACGTCATACCTATTATAGTTTCAATTGATTATTAATGGTTGAAATCGAAAAATAACTGTTCACTAAGGGTCGGTTCAATTTTTCCCAACGTTGGAAGGGCGTTAAGAGGATCATTTTTTTAGCGGTGAATTTTACTAACTGCTTGTAGAATTTTTGCTTTACTGCACACTTTTGCCTTTTCTCCTTCTGTTGGTATTTTTCCCATTCCAGGCCGGTATAATCGTCATGACTTTTGTTTGTTCATTTTTAGGGCCAAACGGTTGAAGTCTATGAAGTGAGTGCGGCAGGCAGCTGGACCACATTTTTTTATTGCATCTCAACAGTAAGATTTCAACAGAATATTTTGAGCTTCCTACACGGTTCCCACGAGGTTTTCTTTTGGCAATTTTTCTCAAGTCGTTAGAAGAAAATCTTGTAAGCACAACCGTTTTGAATCAGGGGCTGAATTCCCAGTAATTTTTTACTTATCAAGTTCATAATGAATGTTTTTTTTTTTTAAGTTGAGGAAAATTGAAGTCGCCTGCCGCTCTTCACGCTTACAACATTTGAAACTATTAGTATTCAATATTAATTCGCATTATATTGTTTTGAGATGATTCTTATACATTTAACGTGGCTAGTTTTGTTTACTAACAGAGGAAAGATGGCTAATGAAATTAGTCAAAACTATGAATGAGCGTTAACAACTTATTCAAGTACATATTTATTCAGCTTGCTCATTCCAAAGATTACTGCTGGCTTTGTATGGGAAAGTAGCACTCACATTTTCAATTTGTTTTGTTCCAACTCTTAATGGCTTTGGTGTTCAGGTGTGGCTGCTGCGCGTCAGAAGAGGAAGATGAAGAAGACGACGATTCTCAAAGAAACCAGTTGTTGCAGCTTCTGGAGAGCATCGAACAATACAAGACTCAACAATTAGAAAGACTGAGGGAAAACTACACAGTTCAGGTTGGTAAAAGACGGGGCTTCTCTTACGAGAATAGAAATTCCATTTAGACAAGTATTTTTTTACTACACTTTGGCCCGTAAAAAAATTTTTTTGGTACTATCAAATTTATGTATTTGAACTTTTCATTTGACTTTCTCGCCTCTTGTTCAAAGTGTGGTCACTAAATGATTGCCTTGGATTTACATTGTGATTCTCTAATTTGTTTGACAGGTAAGTGAATCCGTTCTGTCTTACATTATTCGCTTGATTGATTGGTTCTGTGGCCTTTGCCTCAAAACTTCTGAGAGCTCAAGTTTTCTCCACTTGAAAAGTTTGGATTTGTAGGAGGAGAAGGACGGGGGGGGGGGGGGGGGGGGGGGGGTTATATTTTGGAATTGATGGAAAGTCGTTTTAAAAACGAATATAAAATTTATATTTGCATTTAATACAAATTTTATCAAAATCGGGTGTTGGATTTTGCCATTGTTTAGAAGTGACTGTAGGTTGACCCAATAAGACGGATGTAATTGGTGTACCTACATGCAAATATCGTTTTCCTAATTGGTTATTAAGGTTATCAGTATTTGTGTTGTGTGCTTGGGGAAGGCCTACAGCGTTACTGGGATTTCGCTCCCGATGTCTTTGGAGGATAAGGAAGGGAGTACTTGAATATCCCTTGCCCAGGGCATAACGCGAGATGTCGCGATCTGCTGGCCTGAGATGTTTAGAAAACTCGCTAGCTTCAGGCTGGCCCGAACTGTTATGTTGGCCTGAAGTGCGTTGGTTTTTGGAAATGAGTTCAGGGGAATCAAGCACTGAGGTTGATGTGTCAACTAAAATGCAGTCTTTCTCTGAATCCACAGCGATTACGGGAATCAGAGGGCTGGCGTCCCCAGACGAGCTGTTGCAAGGGGGAGGCCGGGCCCGCTGAAGTCTGATCTCCCGGCGACCACAGTCGAACTATCGACAATGGTTGCCAGGGCAACAGACTCGCGTTAATTAAATATCTGGTCCCCAGACGAAATGTCGCCAGGGGAGGCCCAGTCCTTGGTCCCGATCAAAAATGTGCTGCGTGGCGTCGTTGATTAAAATGCAATGAACTAAATGATCAGCGTGTGATAAAGTCTGCGGTGCAGTTGGGGGCCACCCGCGTAATTAGCGGGTGTACCATTAACGAGCGAATTAAATTCCCCAACTACCCCGCCAATGGTGGCGCTTCCCGTGGACCGCGACTGGTCCACGAGCGGGGGCGGGCGAGCATATTTAAAGAAGAGTTCGGCCCATCGGCCACAGTTTTTTTTTTCAGGCTTTATCGCCATTGATGATTGTGGGTCCGTTTGAAGCGAATAAACTACACCTAAACTCTCCAACAGTTTCTAACTGGCTTTAACCCCCTCTTAAACTGCTTCATAACTGCGTTAAGACAGTGTTGTCAAGGACTAGATGGATTTTCTGCATGTACATATAGAAGAAGCATTTTTGATCCTCCTCAATTGCCATCGATTTTCACCAATTCTAAAAAAAAAAATCAACTCCAATGATATATTTCAGGTAAATGTTTCCTTTCAGGTGATACTACTTTATGGTGGGGGGGGGGGGGGGGGGGGGGTCAATGTTACCTATATTGTTCGATTACGATTTTTTTGTCTGTGATGTGTAACTTTCTGTGATACCTACCCATGTTAGTCACGAAAAAAAAAATCTATGAAGCAGTTGAAATGTTTGATGAGAAGTTGAGATTCCTCTACTAACCGTTTGATTATTCATTATTATCTTCTTAATTACACTAATTTTTATAATTCAATAACTTAATATTAGCAAATTTTTAAACTTATTTTCTACTTTTATATTTTTCAGAATTTTATTTTTCATGTGTTTTGTGATAAGTGTACAATGTTGGTAGTCGTTTATCGTTGAACTCTTGAATCTATTCTCACATTACATTAGGTATCAATAATCAGGTAATTTCTGTTTTCATTTGAACACCAGAAGAAATGTTTACAGTATCTTAAATAAGGATTTTGTTATCAGCTCATTGAGTAATAATTTAAAGCTTCTTTTTTTCAAATAATAAAACTATCATGTGGAAGTTTGTTTTCTGTTGAAGGCCCTTTATTCATTTTAAAATAAGGTAAAATAACTGTTTAATGTTAAAACGGAGGCGATCACCAGTTCACGTGGGATGTTGGGTATTGAGCATAGTAATGTCTCACAAATTCAAGGAATTCTTCATTCAAGAAAAGTTTTAAAACCTAAAAAACAGGTTCAATAGCTTACTTTGCAAATTCAGAGCGAATAATATCAAAATGTCAACCTTGCATTAAATTCATCCTTCTGAACATAAATAACGTGTAAATCATGAACAGTTTTAAAATGGTTATGTGTTGGGGTTCAGCATAATCGACCACCAAGCAATGTTGGATGGACGTGGGAGCTTCATTGTGAGCTACTCGTATTTGCTCGGTGGTGCTCCCGGTGGTAGCCTGTGAGCTTAACTTTAGCTTGAAAAATGTCAAACTCTCAGGTTACCATCAGGAGCGCCATTCGCCAATCCACCTGGCGTATTCCTCTTGGAGAAGCGTTAGAGCTACTGCCTCTACTATTACCTCAGTGAATTATCATTTTGTAGCGGGAACTGTGACTTGGAAATGAGGAACCGCTTCCGTTTATTTCAGTGTCAAAACAAAAAAGTGTGTGTTTTAGATACGATGACAACTCTGATTCCTCCATTGTCACAAATAGGTCGCCGATATGACGTTGTCTCTGTTAACAGTTTATCACCAACATTCTTATTTGACTACCAAAAATGTCCGCATCATGCAAATTTCCTTCTTGGACACCCCCCCCCCCCCCCCCCCCCCCCCCCGACGTAAAAAGCATATTCTTGTCAAAATATGGGGAACGTGTGAACATGATACAATTTTTATCCAAACTGGTTCAAACAAGTGTTAACCATCATTTCCCCCATCCAGGTGTGCTCTTCAAAAAAAATAAAAATAAAAAACCAATCTTCTTCACCATCTGTGCACACTCGCAATGAATTTGTAATCAACTAAGCGAAATCACACGAAAACAAAATATAATTAACTCGACTTAAAAAAAGTACTGCATATCCCGTCTGCCAAGAGTCCCACCACCAACATTACTTCCCATGTTTGACCGGTCTCAGATTTGTTTACAGCGTTCGTTAATTGAATTTCTCCACAAAACAACCCGATTTATTGTGAGGGTCGTTTTTCAGTCGCTACAAAAGACTAACATATAATGTGTATGTATTCGCATAGATCACTTCAGTTTCATTGTCACATAAATAATAATACCTTTTTTCATTTATTTGTAGTGAATTTTGGGTTTCGTGATGTTATTATTATAATTATTATTTTTTCAATTTACAGGCCCACAAAATCAAGGAGAACTGCGTGACCCAAGTGGAATGGATTTGCGACAGTTATCAGAATCAAGTTAAAAATCTGAAGGATTTCCGAGATTACGGTACTAGTCACTTGACGTCCATGAAGGAGCAGTATTATGAACAGGTACTTGTAAAACACCAGCTGTGAAATGGTGCCGTTGTTAAAACAAAGGTGTGATACACAAAGTGGTTGTTTGCCGATGGTGCAGAGGTCTAATCCAATGAGGTGGTTAGGGAGAGAGAGACCTGAATGAAGGTTCAACTATCTCAAGTCTGGGCTGTAGATGAGCTTAGTTGCTCGAAACCGGTCCCCACGCTACAATTGTTTAGTGAAATAAACAATTTAGTATTCAAACCAGCAGAGGAGTCGTTCTCTCTCCCTAACCACCTCTAAGCTGTGATACGTACCACGAGGAACGCATCACACATTTATAAGAAAGTATAAATACTTTCTCGTCATCAACAATGAAAACACTTCAAAATGCCCTGCAAAACTTCTTGGGGGAGTTCGTACGTGGTATTGAAGTGAACGGGGTCTTTCGGGGGACCAGAAGCGACGCACATTGGTTCAGTTCGCTAATCTGACAAACAAGAATGTTAGCGTCCCAGGTGTTTAATACAGTGGTCGCCGGTTATACCGACAGCGATTTAGAAGGCAGAGGACAGCTGCAACAAACTTAGAAGGTTTGCTCCAGGTCTGACGGCGTCTGTCGACAGCTCCCAACCACACTCATTCGTGCTGTCGGTTCCCGTCCAACTGCTGTCAACCTACAGATCGAGCTGGTACAGCGGCTAACTCAACTGCGCAAGTCTCCTTCAATTTCTGTTAACAGTCCGTCAAACCTGGAACAAACCTAAAATTTCACATGGTCCGGTACCGTTTCGAAAATCGGTACTTAGTCTCCACAGATCTTGGTTGGAGACTATATTGTATTTATTTATTTATTTATTTACTAGAACATAAGATTAATCAAAAATCTTTCCTCGCGTCCTAGCATGACATAGGAGGTTGACTTAATACTAACCTACATTACAGACAACAGGGTATGAAACATAATATGCTGCCTTCTCAAGTATATATTATATACTTGAGAAGGCAGCTCGAGGGAGAAAGGGAAGTGGGTAGGTGGGTAGTAGAGGGTAAGGGAGAACCAGGGCTAGGGGAGAGAGAAGAGAGAAAAGAGAAGAAAATAGAAGAGAAAGGAGGAGGTGGTCATTCAGTGAAGATTCCGGATATGGCCCCCGCAAAGCGAGCCAAGGAAGGAAGAGTCCGCACAGCCAGCGGAAGCGAGTTCCAGAGCCTTGCACCGTCGACCCTAAAAGACTCGTAATATCCCCTGCATGAGGAGTGAATCTGATAAATTGTTTTCAGCCTCTCGCACCGGCCGAGCCGATATAAATTTTTAAGATAACCGGGTCCAGTTTCAAAGTTGAGGATCTTGTATATCTGCGTCAGAGTCCTCATTTTCAGGAAACTGGCGACACTACAACCTAAAATGTCGTTTCGACGAGCAGATATGTGTCCCCTGGCCCTCAAGCGGAAGACGTACCGAGTGCAGGCATTCCACTTGGAGCCTTCTGTTTGAGTCCGCATCCAGCGATAGACCCATCAAAGAGTCACAGAAATTAACATGCGGTATGATAAGTGTTCGAGCCTCAGACGAAGTCCCTCAATTGGGCCAGAAGATGTGGAAGATTTGCCTGAGACATTAGTTGTTATGGCGCTCGGAGATTTCCCATTTCGCTTGTTGTTGCTCCCCAAGTCTCGCAATCATATCATGATAAATCTATCGATACTATAGAAGTTCTACATTTGAGCCGAAGATCCGAAGATCCCCCTACCTAATGCTGATCACTCGTCTGATTGGATACTGCTCTAACCTTTCCTTCATTCACTATTTACATCTCCCGTTTGTCCGGACCAACAGCCGAAATGCATCCTTGTTTCAATCCGAGTTGACGGTTATGAATTTGGACAAGGCTGCACTGGTGCACTACTTGGCATGCGAAGTTACTGTACGCCTCGTCGAGTAGAGACCCCCTACCTTTCTACTGAAGTTGGCTCAAAACTTCTCGACGTATTCTGTTGAAGACAAATACTCGCTTCGATTTGAAAGTATCGATACCAAAACTACTTGAAATCAATTCTTAAATCATGTCATGTGTACATATATTGGGATATTACTGACTGTCCTGTCCAAAATATCGAAACATGAGAAGCGACCTAGAATAGGACCTATTCTGTTGGTGAGATGAATCCAATCTGGAGTCCGATTTGTTTTGGCTTGCATTTTTGCGCTAAACCCCGATTTTTCTCCTCTCAAACCCTCTTTGCTCTCATTATTTGACTTGGACTGGTTGACGGTAGTCGGTCTAGAAAATTAAATGCTGATTAAAAAATCGCGTATCATTTGAGACCTTATTGTACTATATTGGTGATCCAGCCCAAGGAGGAGGATGCTTATCTAAATTCTAATGCACTTCTAGATGTCGGAAAAATTTGAATTTGGTCTAAAAAAAACTCAGCTTGGCGAGCATAGTACGAGAAAAGTCTGAAAACACCAAAAAGCTGGTTCAGTGGTTCAAAAATGTGTTTAAAGTGTTCAAAAAATACTGGTTTGACCAGTTGACAGGATGTGGGAAATGTGGTATTGTGGGGGGAGGGGGGGAGAGACGGCACCTACGGGAGGTTGACATTAAATATTGAAGGTCTGCAGAGCAAAGGAGCGGACGAGGCCAGGATGCAGGGAGGTTCTTCGAAGTGAGAGGGAGGTCCCTCGTGAGTGCAGCTGAACGAAACAACCCCCCCACCCTCATTGTGGAGAATTGAACCCCCACGTAATGAAATATTGGCAAACCTTTATAAAGGTTCTTTGATGGTGGGGGGGGGGGGGGGGGGTTTAGCGAAGGGGAAACCGCTGATCTATTCACTATCAAAAAGCTAGAAGAAGGGATCTGAGGCCAGGTGGGAGAGGTCAGGGGGTGGCCTCCTAGTTTGATAATTGGAAAATTGTGGAAATACCAGAAAACATAACCACGCATAGTGGTTTTTGTCCCATTAAGCAGGTATATAACTTCTAATAGTAAGGGAAGTGAATTTAGAAGTCTTCTGCCCACAGAAGTCATGAGATCCAAAACCGTTGTTTGTATCGTATAATGTGAGTAGGCAGACGTCCTCTCCTGCCAAATAAACTCCCCCAGATCGTAACTATCCAATGTGACAGTTCTTTAACCGTATTGTTTTTGTTTTCAGGTGCACAGGGTAAAAGAGTATTCGAATGGTCAATTAACCTGGGTCCGGGAAAACTACGTGTTTCAAAGGAACAGAATTAGAAAATTTAGCTCTCATAAAGTTTTGCGCTTCCGAGAATCCTACAAGTATCAACAGCAGACCCTCAACAAAGTCCTCGAAAACCTGCCGAGCCTCCATCTCGACAACTGTCGCAATGGCAGCTGCAGCAAGAATGACTGTGTGGATCCCGAAAACATTGAAAATGATTTTGAGGTAAATCATTGAAAAATGGTTATTGGATCGTAATGAAGCAGTAGACCTATTTACGAGTCCTATTTACTTAAACATTCGTTCTGTTAAAGGTGTACGTCAAGACTGGGACGGGTTCCATCATCCCGCCGATACCTGTCCTCGACGACATCAACGGGTCTCAGTCCGTCTACTACACCCCTTCGGAGCTTTCCGAGAGTCCCATCACTCCAGCCAGGAGCATTCGCAAGCTGTCCCTCATTCCTGACCTGATGAAACCCGACGAGAGAATCCTCAACAGGAAAATCTATTCAGCGATCCCCAAAGACTACAGCGACCCCAGTAGGTTTTCGCGCCCCCACGACCGCAGGTCGACGGATTTGAGTTGCGTCCAGTACAAGACGATGCCCCACAGAGCGTTGAGCATGCCCGAAATTAAGAAAACGAAAGAAGAAACTCCCCTTGTTGATCCATCTGAAGGCTCCTTGGATGTATTAAATTGTGATAAAGGCTCAGTTTCACCTAAAGTCCGCAATGAAACTGCCTTGTAGTGAAATGTACTTGGAAATTGATCATATCAATGTTCCTTTTATTTATCTCTAAGTAGGAACCTAATAAAATTTTATTCGTTTGATTTTATTTGTAAATTCGCCTATTTCCTTGAAAAAAAGGTCAAGCTGGAAATGACCGAAAATATGGGTGAGTAGGGGTATCCGGGGAGTAGTGGCGAATCAAGGTCGATCCACACATTTCAGTGATATCAGTGAATCCTCGGCCATCAGTGCTCCGTGCCCTTCAATCGCATCTGTGATAAATTGTCCCCACACCAGCCGCACATGCCGCACCGAATACCGATGGTCGAGAATTCTCTGAAACACTGAAATAGGAGGATGGATCGGCCTTAAAGGTGATTTATGTTGAGGCATTAAAAAGTCACGGAGATGCGCCGCAAATGTTGAAGGCGTCGAGTTTACCGGTTCACTGGTAGAACAAATTTTTTTTTCCTCATTTGGGATGGTCGAGGTCCCCATAAATTGGCAGCTATGATTTCCTCTTTGTCTTAGAACGTGTGCTTCCTAGAGAGCGCTTGCTGCAGAATAAATCAGGAACAACAGTACTGTCTCGTTTACTTTGTCGCTAGTGTAAAACTGGGCACTCTTTTATTGAAGCCGTCCAGGTAGCACACGCTTGAAGACATCCTGTAATACACAGCTGCAAATCTAGGGCAGGTGAGGGTAAAGCCCCGCAGTGGTTTTTTGAACAGACATACAAAGCATAAATACCTGGCCCTCAGGTGGCAGGTTCGTCTAGTGTAAGTTGAAAAATAGAAGGCTCAACGAATCCTTCTATAATTCAACCTAGTCGGTACTTACTGTTACATTTGGGCTTCAATATCCCGTTGAAACAGATACTCCGGTTTGTTTACAAAAAATCACGTGGATGCTTTTTTTCCTAGATAACAAAATGGGGGTAAAGCCCCGCACCACCAAAAGTGCTGGGCCTTACCCTTTTCAACTCACAACAAGTTGAATTAGAAAGTTACTTTCAGTTGAAGACCACAGGGGAAAAGGGGGATATCTCAGCTTTTCGAAACTTTTCAGGAGAGCATTTTTGCTGCGGAAAACGCTATTACTCCTCATGAGGGCCACTTTGAAAAAATGTGAAAATTCCTAAATTTGCCTTTAATTCCTGTAAAATGCGGGTATGTAGTCAATTCATCGATTCCAATCGTTATCGAGTTAAAAACTATGCCGAATGCTCAAAAGTACAAATGCTCAGGGGGAAAGGGGGTAACTTCGTGCTTTGCGGGTTTCCAGCTAGGCATCAAACACGTTATAATATAACGTAATATTATTGGATTTAATTTAATTGGATGTAATATTATTGGATTTAAAATGCAAAGTCAAAAAGGTAAAGTGGCCAAAACTATCGAATCAAAAATTTTCAACAAAATTTAAAAATCAGGATTCCATACTTTTTTCGAAAGTAGACACTTTTTAGTTACTTATCCGAAAATTGACAAACCGCCGGGTTTCTCTCCTTGTATCATCAAGATCTTCGGCTTGATCGCCCCCAACCTTAGTAGCAACAGGCAGGGGTTTGACGAATTCAGGCTCGGGAGTCAAGTGAGGTGTTATTTTTGTAGAAGTTTTATTGTACAATCGATTTGAGGGGATCCCAGACCCCGTTTTCCAGTCATCTAGTTTCAAATCTCCCTCAAGGTGCCCAAAAATTTGCTTGTATTGGTGTACCTATTTATGCGCTTGCATACATATTTCAGGTACTGTACAGCATTTCGTTTCGTTTCGTTTCCTACACAGCAACATATTTTCGATGCAAAACACTTTTTGTCAAATTCTGGTCCTGGTAATAGCCCTGACCTCAAAATATAAAACAAGGTTGAATCTCCGAACTGACAATCACATGAGGTCGTCGTCTAAATATCCAAATGTTAACGGTCGACAGAAAACTTTCCTGATGGGACACATTCCGGCTCCCAACGGAACTCGGTCCCACACACGATGGTCCTGGAGGTAGACGGAAGGGGATGAGGAGGTGGCCCTGATGCGTCTACACCCTGCACATCGGGTAACGCTCTTCAGACTATCACATAGGGTCCGTTCATCTGGCAACTCGCCAAAAATTAATATCGAAAGGTGCTCACTCATATTTGTAGTTATTAACGCTAGAGGTGTTCGTGTGTGTTTTAAAAACTGTTAACACTATAGCGGCTTCGAGTTTTTAGCTCGTCGTTGACGCCGTTTTCGCTAGTAAGATTTTTTATTAAAGAAATTACGTTTTGAAAAAAAAAACCGGTTTCTCTTAGTTGAATTAACTAAAAGAAACACAGTTTTTCTAAACGTCAGATCTTTAATTAAAAACGCTGCAAATTTTACACAAGGGTTTATTATTCTTTGATATAGGTTACTCGTGCAGAAATTAAATTCTGTCAATGAAAAAATTTAAAAAAAAAATTTTTTTTTTGATTTTTATTTCAAAAAATTTTTTTTTGGATTTTTTGTTCAAAAATGTGTTTTTTCAAAAATTCTTTATTTTTAACTCAAAAAATATTTAACATCCTGGGATCCTTCAAAAATCCCATTTTTAGCCCCATGAAAGCCCTAAAGATCGCCCCAGTGAAATCGGATCGTTCCGGGACCCCAAAAAATGGATTCTACGTCCAAAAATACTTCGAAAACGACACCTAACTCGATCCCATAGCTAAAAGCCTTCAAAAAACCCCTCCCGTAGCCCCATTATAGCCCCATAGCGCCCCACGGGTTTGGGCGATCGGACTGAAAACCTTGCGGGCACAACTAGATGGTAAACCAAGTATTTTGCCGAAATTTCAGATTTTAAAAAAAATTCCTACTGCCCAAAACGGCCTGGACGGCGGACGGCGGACGGACATTTCGGATTTAGAATGTAGACCACTTGAAACGGATAATGTCAAATTTTGAGCCCGATCGGAGTCGTCGACCCCCGTCGCGAAAACATAGGTGTATTATTCCAAGAATAATAAACCAAAATTAAAAAATCAGATACCTATTTTAAGGTCTTTGGCCCAATCGCACTCAACGAACCTACAGCCATAGACCCCAGCCGGTCAATAGGGGTTTGAACGTCGAGGAGGTCCAGTTGTTTACGAATAACTAACTGGTAAATGTTTACAAACTCACTCGTAAATGTTGAGTTTCCGGACTCTAAAATTTAGGTGATTTAATCATAAAAGAACTACCTACCTTGAGTGATTTTATATAGTTTTGTCACAGCCTTTATGTTAAAAGCCTAGCCTTAATATAGTCTTATGATATAGATTACAAAAAGGCGGCGTGTTGTTAAAAAGGCTGATTTCCCAATAGGGCTGCGACATGTTTAGTATTCTTTGAATATCGCTTATATCTATGTAGGTATATTTTCTTTCTTCGGGGTCGAACATTTTTATCGTCCTTAAAATTTGTCCTTTCATGTTTCATGATGTGTAGATTTCAAACATGCAATGTATGTTCAGTGAACATTGTTCACTGTCCACGGCTGTAGGATTTTTTTTTTTTAATTTGAAATTTTGTCAATATACCTACTGGTTATTTATCTAGGTTCTGCAAGATTTTAAGACTGTTAAGAGTCCTTGCACGCAGGTTTTAGAAGCGATCCTCGTTTCAGGTTCAGGGCTCGAACTATAAGGAATAGACAACCGACCCACGAAGGGGGGGATGTCACGAACGTTGCGAAATAAATAGCCGGGGAGACGGTTTTGAAATTGAGGAAGAGGTGGAAGGGAGATTCTTATGGTGGGCGAGGGGGGGACTTGGCAGGAGCTTTGGGCCATCCAGTTTGAGTCAAGTTCAAGGACCAGCTCCAGATGCCATCCTACCTCTTCCTCATTCTTATCGCCGCGACGGCCATTTCGTACGGTAAGATGCAAATCATCGTCATCCATGTTACTGTTAGAGATTTTGTTCAAATTAACTAGCAAACCAAACTATTTATATAAATTGGCGTAAGAATTCTGTATTTAAAATAATAAGTGAATCCGCTGATCAGGTAAAATTTAAAAGCCGTTAGAACCGGCTGCGAAAAACGAGAAAACGCTGTAATTGTATTTTACTTCGGTTTAGTATTTTTTATAAATCAAGACAAGTCAGGAGCTCTCATAATCCAATTATGCTAGCAACATACCTAGTCCTGAAAACGACTCTCACTCGACTCCCCGCCCAATCCCATTAAAATACCACCAATATCGCCTTAGGGGCCCCATAAAGCCATGGTATGGTCGAACAGTTACTGGCTTGAAAAATCCTCACGAATAGGAAAACTCAAAAACTGAACCGAAACTTACCTAGCAAGTGCTGTTGATTATTTGCAATGAATTTTATTCAACAATTTTGAATTTCAACTTTATTTATTTTATTTTTTCCTATCCCTCCCTATAACCAACCACTCCTCCACTTATGGTATGTACATACATGATAGTGTTTATAAACACTAAGCTTTATAATAACACTAAGTATACATAGTGTTATTATCTACTTCCTTGATGAATTTATAGTATTAAATACTATAAATACGGTAATAAATAAAATATACATGAAATAAATTTGATTAGATGAGAGATTTCCAAAAATTAATACTAGGTACGTACAAAAATTCACTCATTATTGGTTTAATTGATAACAAACCCGACTGAAAGAAATCAATTCTTTTTTCTGAAGACATCAAACATCAGACATAAATTCTTTTTTCATCTTGGCATCTTAAAAAAACAACGCAAACCCCCAAAAAGACCCTGGTAGCTTAAAATAGTTAGATAGGTACTACACCCTCCATTAATGGGTGCTTTTGTGTCTCCGAAAATACATATTCCTGTATTATACGACGGAATGTGAACTGTAATTACAGTTAACGGTGTCTTGAAATCCTACAATAATTGTCATTAGGTACTCGATAGATCAAGGGAGTTTCGCAAATGAAAGTACACTTCTCATTGGACTGATGATCGATTCTTTTAAGGGCACCTAATCAATCGCTCAGCCGACTACAGCCATTAGTCAGCTAACTTCATTAACTGAACTTTCGTCGACATTGACAGAAATATAATGAACCTGATAGCATCGCAGAAACAGACAAGATCCGTAAAAAGTCCACCTGTAGCCCCATAAAATCCCCACGAGCCTCACCAAGAGATGCTGAAATCCTTGTAGGATCAACTAGACGGAAAACCTAGACGGAGTATATTGTCACAATGCCAGATTTTGGATTATTATTCGTGGAATTGTATTCGCAAGGGGGGCCGAAACTTTTAATCGTCCTGAAAATTTGTCATTATATAACGTATACGAACATCGTTTCATGACGCGTAGATTTCAAAAATCAAATGCCCGTCCGCCGTCCAAACAGTTTTGGGCAGTAGGAATTTTTTTTTTTTTTTAATATGAAATTTTCACAAAATACTTGATTTACCATCTATTTGTGCCCACAAGCCTGATCGCCCTAACCCTTGGGGCTCTGGGGGGCTAAAAAGGGGCCACGGGGGGGGGGGGGGGGGGGGGGGGTTTAAAATGGGTTTCGGCTATGAGGTCGAGTAAGGAATGCACCTTTGTAATCGCGATAGAGGTCGACGATTCCGATCAGCCTCAAAATTTGACATTATCCGTTTCAAGAGGTCTAGATTCCAAAACCTAAATGTCCGTCCACCGTCCCCCGTTTTGGGCAGTAGGAATTTTTAAATCTGATGTTTTGACAAAATACTTGGTTTACCATCTAGTTGTGCCCGCAAGGTTTGCAGCTCGATCGACCAAACCCGTGGGGCGGTACTGGGCTAAAATATAGCTACGGGAGGGTTTTTTAAAAAGGTTATTGGCTATGGGATCGAGTTGGGTGTCGTTTTCGAAGTATTTTTGGACGAAGAATCCATTTTTGAGGGACCCCGGAATGATCCGATTTCACTGTGGGGATCTATAGGGCTTTCCTGGGGCTACTAATAGGATTTTGAAGGATCCCAGGAGTTCAAATATTTTCCGAGTAAAAAAAAATTTTTTTTTAAATTGAAAAACAAAATTTTTTCCCAACACTTTTTTCATGGACACAGAATTAATTTTAGCAAAAGTAACTTATATCAAAGAATAATAAACCCTTGTGTGAAATTTGCGGCGTTTTATAAAAGTATTTTTGGATGCATCCATCCATTTTTTGGGGTCCCAGAGCGATCCGATTTCACCATGAGATTTATGGGGCTTTCTTGGGGCTACAAATGGGACTATTGAAGGATGTCAGGAGGTCGAATGAGGTGTCGTTTTTCGAGTAATTTTGGACGTAGAATTCATTTTTGGGTTCCCGGAACGATCCGATTTCACTGGGGCGATCTTTAGGGCTTTCATGGGGCTAAAATGGGATTTTTTAAGGATCCCAGGATGTTAAATATTTTTCGAGTAAAAAATAAAGAATTTTTGAAAAAAAAAATCAAAAAAAAAAAATTTTTTTAAATTTTTTCGTTGACAGAAACAAATTTCTGCACAAGTAACGTATATCAAAGAATAATAAACCCTTGTGTAAAATTTGCAGCGTTTTTATTGATAGTGTTAATTTTTTGATAATTTATACGAAAATAAAAAGGTCTACAGTTTTGCACGGAAGTGTGCGGAGAGAAAACAATTTTACTTGTTTCTAACGTGTTGGGCTCTGCGAGATTGTCTCAACATTTTTGGCACGCAGGTGATGGAGCGACGGCGAGGAATTTGAAGCAGCTGCCTGGCTGTCCATACTGCGACTCCTCAGTCTTCAGCTACTGCTCCGACAAGCTTCTCCACGATGCGTGCTGCTGTCTCGACCCTTATGGTATAACCAAAAAATTTCTAGTCAATGTGGGTGAATTGCCGCAAGTGATTGTTTCATTATGGGCCATTATATCCTTCAAGTACGCAGACAAGGGGTCTCGGTTCGCTCGCCTATTAGTGCGCACTTGTTCCCAATTCAACCCCGCTGGTGGTGAAACTACCTTCTCTCGAGGGGAGCAAAAATCTTTCTCACCCCGAGTGGGTAGGGTATCGAACCCAGGTCTCATTTTTCATTCCCTGTGGGGGCCACCAAAAAATCATTAAAACTCGAGACGCCCATTTGCGTGCATTTTTTTCGGGAATTAAACCCCCCTTGTGATTGGAGGCAGGGATCTGAAGTTGATAGGAAAACACTTCGTAATTTTAGTGCTTACCGTCTAAGGGAGAAAGCTTGTCACATACTCAGCCACGTAGCCAGGATACGTTTTGATACCACTATAAGGGTAGATAGATGATTGGGGGACACCGGAATTAGTTTAGTTTAGATTTAGGATCAAAACAAATTTTTGTTTGATGAAGTGTGCAAATTTCGCCTTCAAGCCCTCCTGCCTCAACTTGGAGGGGAATGCACTCCCACTGCAAACCACCATGCCCTGCCCAGAAGGTCCCTGCGGCTTTATGATGGCCATAGGGTGGGGGGGGGGGATCAGTTTGGGCCGTGGACTGCTTTTCAATGTCTGTGAAGTGGATGTACGTTACGCGGTAGGCGTTGAGCTTTTTACCTCCGGCAAAAATTGTATAAAAAATTCAGAGTTTCACTTAGGTACTTATGTGACTCCCTCCTATACAAGGATGTTACTAAAATTTCAACAGACTATTGTCTGGGATGGGGTTTGAACAGAAATATCATCACTACAGTATTGATGATATTTCTGTTCAAACAGTTGCCAAACTATTAGCTCTTCGCCTGTATTATGGCCATATGACCATTCCAGCCCTGATAAAGTGGTGGTGTTTCGGGTGCAACCATGATGTCGAATTCCTGACATTTTTCCTCACCGCTACGCCAAATGGAATTTCGAGCTGACAAAGTTTTTGAAGTGAACCGATCACTTGATAGTTAGATAGCACTAACTGTCTCTTACACTGCTTGTCCCATTTATTACATCACTAAATTTTACTTCATTCTCATTTGTTCTCAGAAAATCAACTCCCTCTGGAATGTAAGCTGGCAGATTGCTCCTTCCTGCACGCGAACTCCTGTCGAGACCATCACTTAATCACCAAGTGTTGCTGTAATAGGATCGTGTAAGGCCTTCTTCGACTACTGTAATGACGGTTTTTTTTTTCAAGGAAAAAAATCACTCCCCTCAAAAATCGCTGTAACGTACGAGAAGCCCATTGCAGCAGGCGATTGATGCGAGTCATACAATTCTCATTATCTTTCTATGTGTAATCAAGAAAAACGATTCATAAACCAATAAAAGACAATACGCTGAAAATGCCTTTTCACAGTTCCAAGTAGGTAGGTACCTACCTGCATCATTCTTACAGCTTTGTTTGTTCTGTTCCACATCGTTGTTTCCCATCCTTTTTTTTTTTTTTTTTTTTTTTCACAAGACTTGGAAAAAATGGGTTGCCTCGCATCGCATCGAAAGTTCAACCTTGATAATGTCAAGTGAATGTGAAGTACATCCTCTTCACAAAATTAAAAGTAAAGTAAAAAACAAAATTTCTACTCTTCTCATAGATGTAATAATAGGGATCGTGCACGGTGACTGCCATGCTGAAGGCAGAGAATGAACGCCACATTCACAGGACCGTTCATTCAGAATCGGAATGGGGGGCAAGCCATTTTCGTGCCGTAAGACTTGGAATTCGATATTATTATTAGATGCATTGTGCCAAGACAACAGCATTCTATAGAACAACGATAATGGAAAAACGAGGTAGATTGAGGATCGATTTCACCGAGGGATTGCAATTCCATGATCGTGTTGTCACGTCCCCAAGACTGGCAAACGTTTCGTCGCATTCTTTTGTTCGGTATGGGAGGAAAGATAACTACTACTACGATTCGTCGGCGACGAATCGTCGCATCATTGAACCTACTTTTAGCTGCGGCTGTACCCTACCTACCTAGTCCTGATAGAATTGCGATAGAGAACAGGTGTAATATGAATATCCTGAAACAACTGAAGCCGCCACAGCTACCTTCGCAGACGACACTGCCATCCTGGCAACAGGGAACACTGTGGAGGAAGCCAGCAAGAAACTGCAGGGTTCAGTGAACTCCATCCATAAAAAGGTAGGTATACCTTTTTTACCGGGAAAGTTTTTTTCCGCATACATGCCACCTCGTCAAACAAAAACAAAAAAAAAAAAACAAAAAAAAGGGGGGGGAGGGGTACTCATGAGTCCTAAATAACGTAAACTTGAATACAGGCGAATGACAAGAACTCGGTTCCTCAACTGTTTCCGAACCGTATTCCTAGTAGGAATTTCGGTAGGAATTTCCTACCGATATGTTTCAGTCCCAAAAACACGAACCAATTATTGGTTACTATTATAGTTCCATGGAGGCGCCCGCCTAACACTCGTCCCTCCTCAAAAGAAGAGAGACCCCAAACTCCTTGAGCCTCCTATGCCTCTACCAGTTGAACACTTGACCAACCCAACTATGGATGGACTGCGAACAACTTCGTCCAGTTCTTTGATCTCTTCGAACTCGTGTGTGTCCTCTTATGTGTGTTCAGATTTTGTCAAGGGGTTCTTGGTATGTGTAATAATGTAGTGAGGGGAGGAAATGTAACTAAGTTCTCGACCTCGACGTCAGTCTTTGTAAAGTTCCCTTACGATGGGTAACCATAGGAAACCATTTCTAAACATTAACCAAATCATAAATATCATGATCATACCCCTATAGGGTTATTAATTATTCACTTATTAGGGTGGACATATATTATTATACATATTTCCTGATTAAGGGGCTGCGCCCCTCGGTAGGTATATTGATATTTGTGACATATATGACATATTGACATATATTTCCTGATTAAGGGGCTACGCCCCTCGGTATTGATATTTGTGACCGTAGGCACTTCCTTTCTTCCTTTCTTCTTCCTTTCTTCCGTAGGCACCATCTTCCTTTCTTCTGTCAGCGTTCTCTTCTTCCCTTTGGTCCGGCTTCTTCCTCGAGCTCCTGTCCGCGTTTTTCGTCTTCTGTTGACTGGGAAGCCTCCGGATCTGCCATGTTTAAGCCTCCAATCACTGGAGAACTGGTGACTCCAACGCGATAGAGTTAGGGGAATTGAACCCGAGCTGATGCGAATTTCTGTGAAATGTGTAAATAATGAGAAAGGGATCTAACTCTTGGCCCTGGCATTTATTTATTAATTAGTTGTAAAAAGGGGTTTCCCCTAGGTATGTGACCTCCTCCTACCCCCCAACTAAGGGGGGCTTTCCCCAAATAGTCACACCTTCCTCACCAAATTGGTTAGGTTACTGGAACAAAGCATCAAGCCTATGGAAACAGCCGGTAAACGTTCCATGCAGGAAACAGGCAGTATAAATGCTCCATGCAGGAAACAGGCAGTTTAAATGCTCCATGCAGCAAACAGGCAGTATAAGTGCTCCCGGAATGAAACCGACAGTATAAATGCTCCAAGCAGGAAACAGGCAGTATAAATGCTCCAAGCAGGAAACGGGCAGTATAAATGCTCCATGCAGGAAACAGGAGTTTAAATGCTCCATGCAGCAAACAGGCAGTATAAATGCTCCCGGAATGAAACCGGCAGTATAAATGCTCCAAGCAGGAAACAGGCAGTATAAATGCTCCAAGCAGGAAAAGGACAGTATAAATGCTCCATGGAGGAAACAGGCAGTATAAATGCTCCAAGCAGGAAACGGGCAGTATGAACGCTCCATGAAGAACAAAGGCAATATAAAATTATCATGCAGCAAACAGTCTGTAAACATTCTATGGAGGAAACATGCAGAGGACGTTCCATTTGGCCACAAGCAGGGAAAGGAAGACGTTCCACCTATGGAAACAAACGGAGAGTTCAATGGAACTACTTTCTTTTGAGGGTTTCTCCTCTTACCAGGGGCTGCTCAGTATCGCCTGACGCCAAACCCTATGGTCCTAACACTGATACTTGGTGAGCTTGAGGCGACGCATCGAGTGGGCGACCCTTCTTCAGTCGGCCTTCTGGAGAACCTGCCCGGGTCACCTTTCTGCGGCCATACGACGGACATGCCCATACCGTTGGAGCTTCCTCGTGTCCAACGAGCTACAGCTAATTCTCCTTGAGGACAAAGCAGAAACTACTCTCCCTCAACGTCTACTTACCTTTCATACTTTGCCGCTCCTCTTCACACCATTCTTCCCCTTCCATTGGCAGGAGCTGTTTAGCAATGGATTTCTCTGCCCCACCACAGACAGTTGTGAGCTTGAATTGTTCCTCTGGCTAGTGAAATCCGGGTTTCAATATCTGATTCGCACACTCCTGACTTTTTTACATTACCTACATATAGTGGCTACCGATATATAGTGGCAGTGCGGTACTGCTTCGAGTTCGATTGCTGTGAACGACACTGCACCTCATTCTTTGGATCTCTAACCTCTTGGAATTTTGACTCGAGATTTTAAAAAATCTATGGCTGCGTAAACAAACCATCCTAACAACCAGCTTCTTCCATGTTGCTGAGGATGACCCGAATCACCATTTTGCGTCCACGCAACGTGTTCCGCTGATTCAATCCTCATAAAATTTATTTGGAACCTCAAGTAGCCGTACCCACACAATCCCTGAAAATTTGACTGAAATCGGATCAACATTGTGGAAGTTATGGCTGTAACAAGGAATCACACGTTTGCGCCTGCGGACAGCGTTCCGCTGATTCAATCGTGATGAAACTGATAGGGGAGCATCTAGGGCAATACCCACCCAATTCCTGAAAATTTGATTGAAATCCGAAAAAAAATTGTTTGAAAATACAAAATTTGAAAAACAATTTTTTTTCAAATTTTTTTATTGACACTGATTTAATTTTTGTACAAGTAATCTATATAAAAGAATAATAAAACCTTGTGAAAATTTTCAGCGTTTTTCTCTATCATATTGCCTTTTTTTTCCACCAAAACTTAACTTATCCAAAATGAAAACTACTTTAACTTTGTGCTTAAACTTGATTGAAATGTACATTTTGGGGTTGGTAATAATTACCAATTAGCAATTATTTCTAATTGATGTCGGATCTACCCAATAAGGTAGGTACGTTGGAGAATTGGAAACATTTTATTGAGAGCTTGAGGCGTTTTTGTCAATTTCCCGAAAAAAATCGAAAGTGGATGGACACAGTTTTGAAAGAAAGCTCTTCATTTAAAAATATTTTAGTGGTTAACCCTCAGTGTGTATATCGTGTCTGACAGACGCGGTTTGGAAAACTGCTTGTGAGATTTGCCAACACTGCTTCCTGTGAGTCTCTGACTCTCAGTACCCCCCCCCCCCCCCTCCACCTCTGAAGTAGATAATCTACTACACCCTTCAATTGTACTCCAGGTGTCGTAGGGGAATGTCCATGTTCGTTTTTCCAATTCATTGGGCGTAACGCCCAGAGATGGGCCTAATCGTAATCATGATTACGATTACGATTTTGATCTACTTTGATCTAATCATACAAATTTGAGATGAGATTACGATTATGATTATAATCATACAAATTTGAGATGAGATTACGATTACGATTATAATCATAAGAATTTGGGATGAGATTACAATTACGATTATAATCACAGGGTCCCAAGATATGATTACGATTACGATCACAACCGTAATCTTATTTCTTTCTGTGATTACGATTGTAATCTTATTTTTTCCTGTGATTACGATTGTAATCTTATTTTTTTCCTGTGATTACGATTGTAATCTTTTTTTTCTCCTGTGATTACGATTGTAATCTTCTTTTTTTTCAGTGATTACGATTGTAATCACAGGGGAAAAAAAAGATTACAATCGTAATCACAGAAAAAAAAAAGATTACGATTGTAATCGTAGTCGTAATCATATCTTGGGACCCTGTGATTATAATCGTAATTGTAATCTCATCTCAAATTCTTATGATTATAATCGTAATCTCATCTCAAATTTGTAAGATTATAATCGTAATCATGATTACGATTACGCCCAACTCTAACTACTATAATCGTAATTGTAATCTCATCTCAAATTCTTATGATTATAATCGTAATCGTAATCTCATCTCAAATTTGTAAGATTATAATCGTAATCGTAATCATGATTACAATTACGCCCAACTCGTGTCAGTTTTCACAGTTTTGAAAGAAAGCTCTTCATTTAAAAATATTTTAGGGGTTAATGTTTAAAGACAAATGTCCCTAGGTAGGAACACGACCTTTTCTCGAAATTTTCGATTTTCGATTCGGTTGATTTAATATGTGCAGAATAAAATTGTCTCCCTCCTGAAATCTTTCCCTGCCTCTGTCTCCCGGCATCTCATCAGGGGGGCCTCTCTTCGCTAACCAGTAGAGTAGAAGGCGTGAGTAGCATTGGTTAAAAATCCTAAAATAGGTATATCGGAAATATGAGTAGGTACAACATAGGTACTGCTTGCCCTGTGCGAACTTGCCCCTGATCCACCCGTTGGAATGGAATACACTCATTCTGAATGTTTCCAGAATAAGTGAACAATAAAATTGTCTCTCACTATAAAATGGCATAGAACCGTGCAGTCAGTGGTAATGCGTCACCATCCTTCAAAGAAAAAATAAGTACCTACCAAAGTATTCCTTTTCGTTTATTCGTTGGCGGCAGAATGAACGTGTAAAAGTTGGAATGTAAAGTTTTTATCGACTGGTTGGCAAAACTTCAAAACATTTATATCAAGCCTTGATAATCAAGGCTTTTGATGCGTGGCATCTTTTTAACCCTTGAGGAGATTTTTGGAGGGATTCAGACGGGCCAGTACGTAAGATGCTTCAAAATATCTAAAACTCAGCCTGTACTGCACGTACGTTTTGCGGGCTGCATACCGTACGACTGAAAGGCGTTAATTGTGCCAGGCCCTGTGCTAACTGCCCTAACCTTGTGAACACCCAACTCTAGGCCCTTCATCCTAATCTAGTCTATACCCCCAAGGCGCGTAGACGTATGAAGTATGAATAGACTCTATTCATAGTTGTTGGGTGGATAGGCCTCTATGATAGAGGCATCGGAAAACACACATCGCCTCGCACCCCAGCAATTATTTGTGCTTTCCATTGCCTCGAGATTATTCTTTTAATCGATCGGTAAGTAAAATTTACGTTTTAATAACAGTAACTGCTATTAAAATACCAGGTAAAATTAAATAACCAGTTAAAATTAAAATAACCAGGTTTGAAACAAAACACGTGGATTTAACCACTCTTAATGCAAAATTAGGCGTTATAACGCCTGGTTATAGCCAGTATTGTTTCATAACAAATTCCGCACTAAACCACTTTTGAGAAAAAACGCACCTTTTTCAAGGGGATCCAACCCGTTATGATGAAAATTAACCTCGCCATTCGATTCCTCTCACTGAAATCCTTCAGGAATGGCTGTTATCTCGGATTTGACAAAAAATGGACAAAACCAGTTTTGCAACTCAACGACTCATATGAAAGGTATGAAGTCTCTTCATGTGAATTTCACAAATCGAAAGATGACTATGTGCCAATGAGGCGAAACACCTAGCCATGACTCGGAACACAACGGTGCGCTGGAAAGGGCATGCCAATAGGAATAGGAATAGCTTTTTCCTTGAAATCGGAATTTGGTCAATCAACATGAATTCACATTAGTCATCGCACTGTTTCTTTCTGTCTTCTGAAAATCCTGCCACAGTTCACTTCCTCTTGAGGCTCAAAAGAACCTTCCACTCAACTCATCCGCCTCGTTTCCAACTGTCTTCACCGCCTTCATGATTCAAAACTTTCCGTTCATATTTTAGGACTCCCCGAGTATTACGAAAATGCAAAACTCTCTCTTTATGTAATAAGTTGCAAAGTAAAGTTTAGTTAGGGGGTAGGGGGGTGGGGGGGTCGTTGACAGAAGCTGTTGATGGCAGAGGGGGAAAGGAGTTTCAGGTTCAGCCGAGTGCATTAAGCCCCAAGTAAATCCGCTCTCCACCCAGATCGTGATGTACCGCAGGGTGAATCTCGCAATATAATGAACAGATCAACGAGGGTACCTACGCGCTTTTACGTTTAGCAGCGATGAAGGTCAACCTATTTTAGCCACATGGAGATTTGTCCGTCCTCACTGCACTGTTAGTAGTTGGCTAGATGGAGCTGCTGCACCGAAGGTGCTCTGACCTCATGAGCTCTTAGAGGAGGAGTGGAGTGGTAAAGCCGCCTGTATGCTGTTTTTATCGATTTTGAACAGCTGTCGATTCCTTGGATAGAAACGTCACGTGGAGAACCCTCGAGATATATGCCTTCATCCAGCTTTATACAATTTGGACTTATTGGAAGCTCTCCCGAGGAACAAAGGCAAGTCTATCCAATACCAATCTCTGTCCGGTTGTAATACAGCAGTTGTATGGGTGTGCATCTATCACGCGCCAGCTATAGACTTTCATCAACCGCTGCCTGCAGAGAAACTCTCGGGAATATGGTGGCCTAACACATCTCTCGGACAATATTGTCAGAGACCTCATTGACCTATATTCGGACAATGAAGTCAGTGTGTGTTGAGTATCGCAATGGTGATGCCTCTCATCTTTCCAGGAAGTGAAAATGCCCCCAAATGAGAAACATAGAAAGTATGACAGAATGGCGCCATTCTCCGCCATTTCTGCGCAGAGGACCTCAGAGCGTCTTTCACGTCAAAGTTGTATTCGTGCGATGGTGCCCTACGTTGTGAGCTCGACACTTTTCTCAGGAGAGTAGTCTACACACTAGCGGAGAAGTGGAACGAGACTTGGGTAGGTACACGTCCGGGATCAATTCAATGTCATAAGGGCCGTTTATCTGCGGCTACGTGGCGCTCGATGGAACCGGTGGTATATGGGTCTGGAGCTCGGAGCAGTGATTCTCGCAGTTCAGGAATAGGTAGCTCGAAACTGTAACGACACACCTATCCATTTAATCCGGAATATCCGATTGTCCGAATATACTTGAAATAACAGCAAAATAATAAATAAGTATGTACTTCGAGAATCACTCTTACTTTGGATGCAGAGAGATGAGCGATGTTGGCTGGTATAACAGGAGCCGTGGCCGATACGGCCGCCGAAAAATACGTGTTGGAACGCAATCCGTTCCGTTCCTGGCATTTTTGGCAGATACAACCGGCTGGGCGCTATAACAGGCGTCGGTATGACCGGCAACCACGAAGAAATCAAGACCCAACAATGCCTAAAAGATTGTATTCCATCATGACGCACTTACCTCACACGTCATACAGTCAGGGAGAGATTAACAGAATAGGTAAGTGTTTATCAGATTAACCCCCCTTAACAATGTTGACACTGCTTCTGTACAGTGACACCCCAAAGGTCGCCGTCCGTAAGGAATTATTAAGAGAAACTTGGAAGAATGAAGTTTTCAAATTTATTACAAAACATTTACAAAGAAGGTGAAAAACACTTGGTAAAACACCTCTACCTGTCTGTACAAAGCCTGCCAACTACGTAGGTAATTCTACGAAACATTGTTCGGCAGGTAGGTATTACACCTATGATTAAAATATAAATAAAAATAAATTTGTGAAAGCAAACAATTTATTTCTTCATTAACAATAAAACATTAATTGGATATAATACGGGCTAACGTTGAAATAACAAAGAGAAATAGCTCATGTAAATCAGAATTGGAGGGAAGCTCTAAAGTGCATAGGTAACCAGCTAGGAAGAATTACACATTTTATACGGTAGTACATTACAATCTAGATGTACGCATCAGTTACGCATACTATATAAACAATATGCAAGTAATAGGTAGGTATTTTACAAGCCGGCGCGACCTGGCACATAGTACAATTTGACTCAATTCTTTCATTTTAGGAGGGAGCTGCGTGAAACGGATAAAATGAAAGTGTGAAGTTCAACAATAAGGTTTATCAAAAATCCTCTAGCAGGGGCCAGCCAACTCGGGGTTCCGCCCTAGCTGGGCTGTCGTTGCGCCATTGATCAGGTTTATCCATTGGTTCACTGGTTTAAAAGTGCCTAATGCAATAAATGTTATACTTACAATATGCCATTTTGGCCCAGGTTTAATTTCAATTTTAACGTACCTTGTGGGGACTAAAATAGTTTTCAACATCTAGCTTCTCACGAAAAGAGAACTTTCGATTTGGGGGTTTTCAAACTTTATAGAATGCATTAGGACGTGAGAATAAGTTACACGAAATTCGATGACTTTTTTCCTGTAAAAACTTGATGCGCTCAGGTACGGGGCGTAAAATTAATTTTTGCTGGTTTCTGGAATCACTCAAAAAGACTATCGTCGTCTTCTTCATTCAAATTTATTTGTGCAAAATAGTAACATAAATAATTCACATTTGATATTACTTAAAACGTAAATTCTTAAACGGCATCGACGAAAATGAACGCCTCCTTGAACTCGGATTCTGCCCCCACAAACGAACCCGAGAATAATTTCACTCGTTCTTATTTGCCCGCCTGTATTTGACATTGGGTAGGGCGCTTTCAAGAAACCAACCCAGTCAAGTTGTCACGCCCGGCGACCAACAACGAGTTGCGGCAGCATACCCCAAAATACTCCGATCATCGGTTCCCATTTTTATGTATTCCGGCTTTTTCAGAATGATATGACTAGATTTTGAGAATTCCGTATATTAACCCTGCACCCATCAATTCAGTCTTAAGCAGTTTGCTGTTTTCATTGTCATTGAAATCTTGTTTCAACATCCTGGGTACACATTTCGTTTACCTAATTTTAAATACACTGGACTGAAGCGGAAACAAGATTTTAACATAGATAAAAACGGCAAACGATTCCATACATTAATTAACAATAACATAATTGTAACATTTACTTAATCCGCTACTAATTTCTGTCTTGAAGGAACATGAAAAAAACAAAAAAAAAACATGTTACTTACATTATAAATTATTTGTATGTACACAAAGGTGAAATCAAGAGAAAGAAATTGAAGAGTTGTACAGTGAGGATCAGCAGCACATTTATAATGAATAATAATTACCATAATGCTAAGAGACAAATGATTCGATACAGTCAGGGGTAGTGGCACAAACAACGTCCATTGCACCAGTCACATTACCCTTTACTTTCACTGGCTGGTAGAGAACCGTTCATTTCAGACAAAGTTGCGTGAAATATTTCGAAAAAGTTATGTAATAGTTTATCCTCCGAAGGATACAGTTTTGGGTGGTAGAGGGGTTTCACACGGAGAACATTCAGGAACAAATAAAGGCACTTTAAGACAATCCGCACTTAAAAAGTAAAATAGGAAGTACCTACCTAGCTAGTGTTTTATTCGAACATATTAAAGGAAATACAAATATATCACTCTTAGGTACGCGTTGCCTGATTAAATAGACACCAAGACTAGGCAGTCAATAATGCACTCTGGATGTGTCGAGTAGGTAACGAATGTCACATTCATGATTTCATGAAGTAACCAGCTGTGGAATATTTAGGTCGTGAATTCTTTAGAAAAACCCAACTAGAACTCTTCGACGTCTTCCGATGCGTCCGGATACCTGATCCTGATGGAAGGTCCCAAATTGTTGAGAGGGGTGTTCTTCGGTTTGTCCTTTTTCGCCCTGTACTTGAACGTGACGGCGAGAGCGACGCAAAGAACCAGTGCCAGCCCGCTGACGAACGAGGCACTGAGCACCATTGGTGTCCAGTGTGAGTCACCTTCAGCACCAACGGGGGCGTTGGGTTTTGGAGCTCCTCCCGATTCTTCATCTGCGCAACAAAGTATAAAATTGTAATTGAACAGTGGACTAAAATTCGAACAAACACGAGGCGTCAACCAACCTTGGCGGGTCAAGCGCTCCATAGCAGTAGGAAGGTGAATACCATCGAGGACGACAGGTGGTTGAGAGTAGCCGAGGAGGTTCTTGGAGAATATAAACAGCTTGTATAGCTTGTCATGGTCGAGGCTGTGCAGAGTGAACCGGGGCGACTGGGCCAACATCCGGTAGAGAGGAGGCCCTTCGCCCTGATCACCCATCATACCATCTTCAAGTTCGTTGAGGACCTTGAATGGAGTAATATGGTTTAGCTGGATATCTCAAAACCCCTTTTTCACCACAAGAACTATTTTACGTACCTCTAGTACGAAATGTTGGTCGATACCTCCGCTGTCACCCGCTTCACAGCTAACGTCAAGCTTGTCGAAGGCTCTTTCTTGCACCTTGCAGGATTTCGGAGGGGCAGGAAGCTCTGCAAAAGAAGAAAATGACAATGATTAGACTAATAACTCGAGTGATGAAGTTCGAATGAAGGCTCAATCGACGTAGTTTCATTCATTAGAATTATTAGAATTTCGTTAGTTTCTCTACCGTTTGACCAAGAGACCAACAGAAGAACTGAGAGAAATGATTCATGTTTATAACTAGGCGTAGAAAATGAAATCGAAGAAAAATATTGCCGCCTGTGGGTGTATTGCCGCTTGTGATTTGTGTAGAATCTACACTGTAGATCATGGTACATGACATGTACCAGAGGTACATTGTATTGTCTTATGACTTACTGGTGGGACAGCCCCAGACCCCCGGATTATCTAAGTTTTGATCAAGGCTCATAGCAAGGAAACATGGTACATGTTTTTCGGATCGGTACTTTTTTACCCAAAGCCTGGGTAATCATCTACGGCACAACCCGCGTAATCCCTGAAAATTTCATCAAAATCGGATCAATATTGGCTGAAATCCCCACTCCTTCCCTTCTTTGGGGAAGGAGAGGGGTTTGAAGGAGGGGAAAACGGTATATATATACATTTCACGTAAATCAAATTTAAAAGTCCACCATCAATCCCTGAAAATTTCATCAAAATCTTATCAATATTGGCTGAACCTGCCGGGAGAAGGTTAGGTTAGGCCAGTGTCAAATCATGAATAAATCATGAATTTAAATTAATTTAATTTTTTAATTTAAATTCGCGCAACCGGTGTTTCGGACGTAGAATTAAACGTAGAATCGGAATCTGCGATAAAAAAATGGGGGTTATAGGGGAGCGAATAACACGTTTCGCGCAAATTCGCGGGGTTGCGCGCGTCGCGCGGGATTTTAATATAGCCTATGTTGGGGGCAATCGCACCCGAGACCGTTAGAAAAAAAAACCATTCAAATCCGTTCAGCCGTTTAGGCGCCAATAAGGCACGACAGACACACAGACAGAAAGGTCAACATCTCAAGCGGGGCTCGACTCCCCTAAGCAGACTCGGTCCACCAAACCAATAGAAAAAACGCTGCAAATTTTACA
The DNA here is from genome assembly GCA_955831195.1 of Pilophorus perplexus. NCBI lineage: Eukaryota > Metazoa > Arthropoda > Insecta > Hemiptera > Miridae > Pilophorus > Pilophorus perplexus. Next base: position 16,329,718 of record OY037007.1, on the reverse strand, counting down.
CAAGGGTTTATTATTCTTTGATATACGTTACTTGTGCAGTAATTTAATTCTGTCAATGAAAAAATTTAAAAAAAAATTTATTTTTTTGGCTTTTTTTCAAAAATTCTTTATTTTTTACTCGAAAAATATTTAACATCCTGAGATCCTTCAAAAATCCCATTTTTAGCCCCATGAAAGCCCTAAAGATCGCCCCAGTGAAATCGGATCGTTCCGGGACCCCAAAAAATGGATTCTACGTCCAAAAATACTTCGAAAACGACACCTAACTCGATCCCATAGCTAAAAGCCTTCAAAAAACCCCTCCCGTAGCCCCATTATAGCCCCATAGCGCCCCACGGGTTTGGGCGATCGGACTGAAAACCTTGCGGGCACAACTCCGCGGGCAAAAAAATTTCTACTGCCCAAAACGGCCTGGACGGCGGACGGACATTTCGGATTTAGAATGTAGATCTCTTGAAACGGATAATGTCAAATTTTGAGCCCGATCGGAGTCGTCGACCCCCGTCGCGAAAACATAGGTGTATTATTCCAAGAATAATAAACCAATACCGCCATATTTTTATCGCTTACCGTTTAGGAGGTGAAGAGGAAACAGTAGATGGGCGAAGGGTTTACGGAGGGGACTCGACTCTTGCTGGTCACGGGGATTTCCCGGCGAAGCTCTCCTCCTTGGGGTTGGAGGCGTCCAGCCGGTGTTTCTGGTGTGCCTCCCCGGGCTCCGCGGAGCATATCCTTCGGGAGTGCCCGCGGTTCTCGGCTGAGAGGCTGGCCCTCGAGCGCGTTGCCTTCCCAGATGGGGGGCGCGAGGACTGGTCCTGCTATGTGGGCACGGTGGATGCCTTTAGGGCCCTGGCGACGTTCGCCCACGCTACACAGGGGGCGGCCGCCCAAATTAGGCGGCCTGCAGCCCTCAGGCCAATGGGCCTTGGAGCCCCTGAGGCAGGTGCTGGTGGCCCTGGACGTGAATAAATACGTCCAGGGTGGAGTTCCCCCTTCTGGGGGACCCGGTCGTGGCCATGGGCCGACACACCGGTATCCAGCATTTGCCTCTGACATCCTTAAAAGCCTCATAAATCCCTAGACCGCCACGGTAAAATCGGATCGTACCGGAACCCCCAAAAATACTTCGAAAACTATATCCAACTCGACCCCCATAGCCAAAGCGCCTTCAAAAACCCCTCACGTAGCCCCATTTTAGCCCTTTAGCGCCCCACAGGTTTGAATGTCTAAGAGGTTAAAGGAGGGCTCGCCCACTACCAGAGCTATGCCTCTCCCGCCGGGTGCAAGCAAACCGGCAAGGCCACACCGCCGGAGGTCCGTGGACGTCCAAACGAGGGAGACCCAGCACCATAAAGGAACCAGTACTTGTACTACTGAGCCACAAGTGAGACCGAGTGTTCTAGCGCACTCTACCAGCGTACTGGTAGTACGAGTTTACGACGTAGTGTCACAAAACTCACATGCCGCCAGGGGGGCTGACACGTCAGCCCACCCAGCTACCCCTTTCTCTTACGAGAGTGGGTTGTCAACCACGACCAGCCTCGAATCCAACGCCAATTGAGGGGGCCGGCCAGCGGCGCTTTGTGAGCGCGGAGCACCGAAGTGCCCAACACCCACGGCGCGCCTGTGGCAGCGGGGGCTCCCCCTCTCCCGAGGACTACTGGATTAGGAGTGTGGGAACACCACGAACTCCACTTTAAGGCCGCTCCAGTCGGAGGCCCGAGAAGGATTAGGTCTAGCATCCCCCTCTACCGCTTTACATGCATCTCCCACCGGAGTAGGAGCCCGAACATTACGGGTGGTATGCATGACGGAGAGCTGTCTCGTCCTCCGGGTTAGTGAAAGGAAATAGTAGTCCTTCCCCACCCCCGGTATCAACCGTGGCAGCCCGGTGCATTAGCACACGGTCCCGAGTTTGGTGGATCGGGCTGAAAACCTTGCGGGCACAACTAGATGGTAAACCAAGTATTTTTTCAAATTTTCGGTTGATTTTGTCCGCCCGCCGATTTATCATTCACCCTCGAACTTTCAAACGTGAATAGGTACCTATCTCAAAACTTGGTTTTTTTGCCGATACCTACGTCCCTTTGTCATTTTGCTGACGCATACTTCAGCTACATAATATTATTTGAACAATAAATGTAAAACATACGTTAGGTCTTTGAGAAGTACTACGAGGAAGGTGAACCGTCGAAGTGGTCAGAGCAGATGGTGTTCAGTGTAATGTTCCTCGGAGATTGAAATTTAGCGTCGATACGCTTACACGAAACCATCCATATCTGGCACAGCTTACACACTTCACGTTTTTTCACATGAACTCTCTTTTCCGCACGGGTCACTCTATAAAACCATGCCAAAACACAAGGATACGGTTTTGGAAAGGGGAAAATCGGACGTGTGTCTGGCCTTCCAGGACTACACTCGATTGTAGTCACCAAAACAACAATGTTTATCTTTCAGCATTTTATCACTTGGAAGGCAGTAAAATTACGAATAACGTGTAAAATTATTATTTAATAATGCAGAGAGGCGTAGGTATGTAAACATTGAACCGACCTGATGGATGGTTTCCCCTCTCCTCGATCAACAAGGCGTAACCATGGTTACGCAGGCTTTTCCATCAGGAAAAAAAAAACATTTAATGGTCTATTAAGGGGGCAGGTTAGTATTAAATTTTTCCAAAGGGCGCACCGGCCCGCTAGTCGACTCGACAATCGGTAGTACCGATTCGGTACACACGTAGGCTACGTTCAAAAATCAAAATCATTCAAAAAACCCCATTTCCCCCCAAAGATTTTCCGAATCCCCCCCCAAAAAACCCTATAAGGATAAAAGAAACCCCAAATTTGGGGGGAAAACCCCCAACTTGGCAACCCTGCACGTAGCCCCCCACCTAGTCCGCCAATCAACCTCGCAAACTAAGGGTTGCCAACTCAATAAACCACTTTTTTCGTAGATCGTTCACATAAATTCAGTAGATTACGCAAAAAGTCGGTAGCTAGACTAGCAATCAAAAATCACTAAAAAAACGCTGCAAATTTTACACAAGCGTTTATTATTCTTGGATCCAGGTTCAATGGTTGAGTTGCAACCTGTTTTTTTTTTTTTTTTTTTTTTTTACAGTCCTGTACATATTTGAGATCAGTAAATAAGCAACCTCCATTTTGTGTACAAAATAGGAGTTATAAAAAAATCACATCCACAGAACCATTTTGGGTGATTGAAGCCAGGCAGTGACAATTAATTTACAGTGAGCCTTGAAATTTAGGTTCACGTTTGCGATCTTCATCTCCAACTTGTGTCCGAGCCTTACCTGTTCTATTGCAGCGATAATAATATTATAGGACATATATAATTATATGCATTATATATATTAGGAATAATATTATGCAACGTTTTTCAGAGGAACGTGGCGTGTTTCGTACAACATACCTACTTCACGGGACTGGGGATTCCTATATTGACCGTTTCCAAGCAATAAATTCCGCTTCTGTCTTGAGGGTCTTGCGTTCAAACTCTTAGGTACCTCGAAGTCATGTTGGAGATGTGTTTCAAACTCGTGTTCACTCAAACTAACACTTTTACTAGCCGGGCATACCTAATAGAGAACCGCTTCTCGACTTTTTAGGAGCAACAAAATGAATAGGAACTGACGAATAAGTGTAGGTAAGCGTTTTACCGGCGTTTTAGTTACCAATATAATATAGTATATTCTTTCTATTTAATAGAAAGAATAAAGATTGGGAACTAAAACGGCGGTGAAAAATACAATAATATATTATAGGTATTATTTCTGTTTAATAGAAAGAATATAGATTGGTAACTAAAACGCCGGTAAAAAAGTTGGAAGTTCCACTACCAAGGCACATACAGCGCTGGCAACCCTGAGTTTGCGTGGTTGTTTGGTGGAAGGGATGGGGGGCTACGTGTGCACCGATTGTTGAGTCGGGTGGGGGGCCCCCACCTAGGGATGGGTATCGATGAACAAAACATCGATGTTTAGACATCGATGATTTTAAAAAAAGAAACATCGATGTCTCAAAAACATCGGAGAAAAAACATCGATGTTTCGATACATCGATGGTTTTATATGCATGACAAGGGGGGGGGGGGGGGATGTTATGAGAAAAAAATTCTTTCCACTGTAGTTTTAGTAGAAAATTCGAAAAAAGTCATTGAAACTTGAAACGATGAAAAGAAGTAGGCAGTAAAAAAGTCAGTAAAGAATAATATTATTTACTAAAACCAGGAAAGTGAGTGTGACATTCGCGTCATTGCAAAATATTTCCGAATGAAAATATTTTCATTCCTCGGGAGAATGAAAAAGGAAGCGAAGCTTTTATCATTTTGCAAAAATCAGCTGCCAGTATAGTGTCCTACTAGATGCTCCGGCTCGCTTCGCTCGCCTACGCACCCAGCTGGGGGGGCTCCGCCCCCCAGACCCCCCGTAGGGCCTCGCTTCGCTCGGCCGTGGGAGTTCTCAAAGCAGACATAAGGCCTCGCTTCGCTCGGCCGACCGCTTAATCAGACATAAGGCCTCGCTCCGCTCGGCCGAGCGCTTATTCGGACATTCTGCGACCCCCCCCCCCCCCCTATTCGTAGCTAAAAGGTCGGCAAAAAAAAATGACTTCGCTTCAAAATTTCCCCGCCTCCTCCACCGTTGTAAGGTCCATGACAGGATTCCACCCGTTCTGAGTACGTCTTTCCGACTTCCTTGACAGCGGCCGGGTTGAAACGCGCCCCATCTATATCAAATATAATATATTATATATCGCGAGACTCACTCACGATTTTTACTGGGAGACTACCCGAGCGGCGAGAGGGGGGGCGTCCGTATAAAAGACTTCGCTTCAAAAAAAATTGACGCCAGTTTAATGTAAGGTGGATGCGGCGAGATAGTGGGAATCCATCTTAAAAAAGACGATTTAAGACGAAATAGTCTATTTCCACGATAAAAATATATAAACTTGTAGACGCGTTTCGGTTGATTAGACCATCATCAGTACAATACAGAATGAGGAAGATGTGAGAAGTTACTTATATACAAAAGTGAAATGTGCCTTCTAATGGGCGTGGCATTAGAAAGGTGGCATAAAAGGAGAAAGGTGAAAGGTAACGTGAAAGGCAAATAAGTGAAAGGAAGACTCACAAGAAAATGTCAATTAACGGGGAACGCCTAATTACATCCAGGTCATTAACAGATATTCCTAAATTGTGAATTTTCTGAATTTCCAAAGATTCTAAAGCATCTAATTTTGGACCTTTTTGGCAAACATGAGCTATCCCAATGGCTGGATTATTACTGCCTATCTCATAACTAATTCTATGGTTTTCTTCTGACAAATGTTTTTCAAAAGCTTCCCTACCCCTTCCCAACCTAAGATCATCACTATGTTCTTTCATTCTAATTTTAAATTTTCGGCCGGTTTGTCCTACGTATTGAATCCCACAATCACATTTTAATATATACACACCCCCTTTATCCTCTAAGGGGATCTTATCTTTCACACTCCCTAATAATTTCTTCGTAGAATTTTGTGAATAGAAACCTACTCTGAAACCCCTATTTTCTAATATACGACCCACTTTCTGAGTTATATTCCCATAAAACGGTAAACTAACCCAATTCCTATTATCTGGTTCTTTATCCTCCCTTTCCAAATTTGTGACTGCTAACTGAAATTTCTTCCTACTAATCTTTCCCCAAATTCTATCTATTGTAACCCTAGGATAACCATTACTCTCCGCTATAGAGTAAATTATTTCTTTTTCTTTCCGAAAAGCTAATTGATTCATTGGGACCGATAAAGCCCTATTAATCATACTATAAAAGGCCGCAAATTTATGAGATGCTGGATGGTTGGAACTATTATGAATAACCACGTCCGTATAGGTTGGTTTCCTAAACACTGTAAATTCATGCTTGCCCCGCTCTAATTTTATAGTTAAATTCAGAAAATTCAGCTCATTCCCCCCCACTTCCTTAGTAAACTGAATATGCTGATCTACAGAATTGAGTTGATTAAAGAAATTAGCTAGTTGCCTATCAGTCCCATTGAAGAGGACAATAACATCATCAACGTATCGATACCAATAAACAACATTATTTTTGAATTTTGTTTCAATGATCCCTTCTAAATGGTTCATATAAACATCTGCCAATAGCGGAGACAATGGCGATCCCATAGCTACCCCTGGTTGAGTATAACAATCCCCATTAAATTTAAAATAATTTTGATCTATACATAAATTCATCATTTGGGATAGCTCATCTTTCCTTACAAAATCAAGTTGAGAATTTAAAATTAATCGGTTAATTACATCTTTACATTGTTGAACTGGAATGTTAGTAAATAAACTAGTAACATCGAAAGACACTAGTTTTGAATTACGGGGTACCTGAATATCTTTAATCTTATTTATAAGGTCCAAAGAATTTTTAACGGTGAATTTAGGATTAAAAACAACAGAATTCTTAAAAATGGTATTAAGTTTTTTAGCTAATTTATAGGCAGGTGCATTTATATAAGATACAACTGGTCGCATAGGCATTCCTTCTTTATGGATTTTAGGGAGACAAGTTAGGAGAGGAGGTCTAGGGTTCATTTCAAATATGCCACGTTTCCAAGCCCCTTGAAAAATACTACTGGAATTACTCACCATTCTTCTCACATCAGCCTGAAATTTACTTGTTGGGTCACTGCTCAACTTTTTACAATCATTTTTACTTATAAACTCCATTGTTTTCTCCACATATACATTCTTATTGATTAACACAGTAGTATTTCCTTTGTCAGCTTTCAACACAGTCACATAGTGGAGAGTAATGGTTATCCTAGGGTTACAATAGATAGAATTTGGGGAAAGATTAGTAGGAAGAAATTTCAGTTAGCAGTCAGTGACTGCCAGTCACAAATTTGGAAAGGGAGGATAAAGAACCAGATAATAGGAAGTGGGTTAGTTTACCGTTTTATGGGAATATAACTCAGAAAGTGGGTCGTATACAGAAGCTATTATCGCAGAAATAGTCGAGAAGGTGTGGTCGTTCGGTCAGGAGAAGAAGAGGACGATGGAGAGGAAGCTCTGGTGGTTAAAGCAACGCCAACTACCACCAATGCTTACGCCAGCAGAAGCAACGCCATTTTATAAGAAAGTGGATAATTTGGCGGGTATCACTCTCTCATCCAAAGAAGAACAACTTCTCTCAAAAGGACTGAAGCATAATCCAATAACCAAAATTGACCAAAAAGACATCTTGGATCTCGCTATGAGCACTGAAGCAGTGATAGTCAACAATGAGGAGGGTAAAGCCACCAAATCCCTCTGTGCAGAATTTCTTAGGAGGGAACAACCTACAAGTGTGCCAACTGATGAGGAACGGTGTCTGAGGAGTTTAAAGAAAAAGTTGAAGAATGAAAATGTGACTGTGTTGAAAGCTGACAAAGGAAATACTACTGTGTTAATCAATAAGAATGTATATGTGGAGAAAACAATGGAGTTTATAAGTAAAAATGATTGTAAAAAGTTGAGCAGTGACCCAACAAGTAAATTTCAGGCTGATGTGAGAAGAATGGTGAGTAATTCCAGTAGTATTTTTCAAGGGGCTTGGAAACGTGGCATATTTGAAATGAACCCTAGACCTCCTCTCCTAACTTGTCTCCCTAAAATCCATAAAGAAGGAATGCCTATGCGACCAGTTGTATCTTATATAAATGCACCTGCCTATAAATTAGCTAAAAAACTTAATACCATTTTTAAGAATTCTGTTGTTTTTAATCCTAAATTCACCGTTAAAAATTCTTTGGACCTTATAAATAAGATTAAAGATATTCAGGTACCCCGTAATTCAAAACTAGTGTCTTTCGATGTTACTAGTTTATTTACTAACATTCCAGTTCAACAATGTAAAGATGTAATTAACCGATTAATTTTAAATTCTCAACTTGATTTTGTAAGGAAAGATGAGCTATCCCAAATGATGAATTTATGTATAGATCAAAATTATTTTAAATTTAATGGGGATTGTTATACTCAACCAGGGGTAGCTATGGGATCGCCATTGTCTCCGCTATTAGCAGATGTTTATATGAACCATTTAGAAGGGATCATTGAAACAAAATTCAAAAATAATGTTGTTTATTGGTATCGATACGTTGATGATGTTATTGTCCTCTTCAATGGGACTGATAGGCAACTAGCTAATTTCTTTAATCAACTCAATTCTGTAGATCAGCATATTCAGTTTACTAAGGAAGTGGGGGGGAATGAGCTGAATTTTCTGGGTTTAACTATAAAATTAGAGGGGGGTAAGCATGAATTTACAGTGTTTAGGAAACCAACCTATACGGACGTGGTTATTCATAATAGTTCCAACCATCCAGCATCTCATAAATTTGCGGCCTTTTATAGTATGATTAATAGGGCTTTATCGGTCCCAATGAATCAATTAGCTTTTCGGAAAGAAAAAGAAATAATTTACTCTATAGCGGAGAGTAATGGTTATCCTAGGGTTACAATAGATAGAATTTGGGGAAAGATTAGTAGGAAGAAATTTCAGTTAGCAGTCACAAATTTGGAAAGGGAGGATAAAGAACCAGATAATAGGAAGTGGGTTAGTTTACCGTTTTATGGGAATATAACTCAGAAAGTGGGTCGTATATTAGAAAATAGGGGTTTCAGAGTAGGTTTCTATTCACAAAATTCTACGAAGAAATTATTAGGGAGTGTGAAAGATAAGATCCCCTTCAGAGGATAAAGGGGGTGTGTATATATTAAAATGTGATTGTGGGATTCAATACGTAGGACAAACCGGCCGAAAATTTAAAATTAGAATGAAAGAACATAGTGATGATCTTAGGTTTGGAAGGGGTAGGGAAGCTTTTGAAAAACATTTGTCAGAAGAAAACCATAGAATTAGTTATGAGATAGGCAGTAATAATCCAGCCATTGGGATAGCTCATGTTTGCCAAAAAGGTCCAAAATTAGATGCTTTAGAATCTTTGGAAATTCAGAAAATTCACAATTTAGGAATATCTGTTAATGACCTGGATGTAATTAGGCGTTCCCCGTTAATTGACATTTTCTTGTGAGTCTTCCTTTCACTTATTTGCCTTTCACGTTACCTTTCACCTTTCTCCTTTTATGCCACCTTTCTAATGCCACGCCCATTAGAAGGCACATTTCACTTTTGTATATAAGTAACTTCTCACATCTTCCTCATTCTGTATTGTACTGATGATGGTCTAATCAACCGAAACGCGTCTACAAGTTTATATATTTTTATCGTGGAAATAGACTATTTCGTCTTAAATCGTCTTTTTTTTTTTTTTGACGCCAGTTCCTCTGAGAAATATTTCTCAAGGAGCTTAAAATTAAGCCTGCTTAAGAGAATAGCCTCTCAGAAGGAACTGATGTTGCTACGTTTGGTTCATTCTTGAAAACAACTTCGGAAATGATAGAGTTGCCCGCAGTTGACCATCCAAAACCCCAAAGTATTCTGTTCGATTTTTTCGTTGGGAGCGTTCAAGTACAGCGAGAGCTAGGGATGGGTATCGATGTATCGATGTTTCAAAAACATCGATGTTTTTTCTCAAACATCGATGTTTTATACATCGATGTTTACTCTTCGATGTTTTTTAGACATCGATGTTTTTCCCCCAAACATCGATGTTTTTTCGCGAAAAAAAATTTTTGTTTTGCTGTTCGTTTACGTAAAAATAGTAATTACTTTTATACCTGAACAATAATTATTCATGTTTTACAAATGCTTACTCGGTTGTTTATTATTTTTCTATAAAAATAATAGGTACTACTGTAGTATTATTTTTATAGAAAAATAATAATTCTGTAACAGAATAAAGGTACAGAATCAAGAAACATCGATGTTTCGATCGAATAGTAAGTAGGTAGTTATCGGAGAAATCGCAAATTTCAATCAACATTTAATGTTGATTCGTTATCACTTGTCGTTATCTGTGTTCATGCGGCATCACTCCTGACACAAAAACGAAACAATCCCTGCTGAGCTCTCGCTGTACTTGAACGCTCCCAACGAAAAAATCGAACAAAACACTTTGGGGTTTTGGATGGTCAACTGCAGGCAACTCTATCATTTCCGAAGTTGTTTTCAAGAATGAACCAGCAACAGAAGTTCCTTCTGAGAGGCTATTCTCTTAAGCAGGCTTAATTTTAAGCTCCTTGAGAAATCGTCTCTCAGAGGAACTGGCGTCAATTCTTTTTTTTTTTTTTTAGTACATAAATAATATTATTCTTCACCAACATTTTTACTGCCTACCTACTTCTTTTCATTGTTTCAAGTGTTAATGACTTTTTCGAATTTTCTAATAAATTTAGTAGAAATTGTAGTTTAAACTACAGTGGAAAGAATTTTTTTTTCCAAAACATCTCCCACCCCCCACCTTGTCATACATATAAAACCATCGATGTATCGAAACATCGAGGTTTGTTCTCCGATGTTTTTGAGACATCGATGTTTCTTTTTTTAAATCATCGATGTCCAAACATCGATGTTTTGTTCATCGATACCCATCCCTAGCGAGAGCTCAGCAGGGATTGTTTCGTTTTTGTGTCAGGAGTGATGCCGCATGAACACAGATAACGACATGTGATAACGAATCGACATTAAAATTAACATCGACATTAAAATCGACATTAAATGTTGATTGAAATTTTCGGTTTCCGATAACTACCTACCTACTGTTCGATCGACACATCGATGTTTCTGGAATCTGTACCTATTATTTTTATTTAAAAAAAATAAACAACCGAGTAAGCATTTATAAAACATGAATAATTACTGTTCAGGTATAAAAGTATCTACTATTTTTACGTAAACGACCATCAAAACAAAAATTTTTTTTCGCGAAAAAACATCGATGTTTGGGGGGAAAAACATCGATGTCTCAAAAACATCGAAGAGTAAACATCGATGTATCAAACATCGATGTTTGAGAAAAACATCGATACATCGATACCCATCCCATCCCACTGGGGGGGCTCTGTTACTCTGTGGGTGGCGGGCTACGTGTGCACGGGTTGTCGAGTATTCCTAGTATTGGCGTAGGTATGTCGAAAAAGTATCGATACATAAATGAATCGATATTTCTGGAAAAGTATCGATACATACTTTTTTCCCCTGATACATATCGTAGTATCGATACGTTTTTACAGTATGGGATTTTTTTTGGCAAAATCACACGTTTCTCGTGGTTTTACACCCCAACTCGTATAAATATAATACATTTATATTCCTAATATTATTAGGAATCAGCGTTAAATTTACAGTAAGAAGAGAGTTTTTGTAGAATTTTTGAGCATCTGCACGTTTAGCTGTGATTTTCTAAACGGAAAAAGGCCGAAAAAACGAAAAACCGCCAATATTTCGAAAATTTGGACGTGATCGGAAAAAACGGAGGTTAGATTTGGATTCAGCACCCCCAATTTACATAGAGTTCGATGGTTTTTTCTGCGGCGCCTGAGTTACTTCTTTTTTTTGTAAACCTGTGTAATATTATATTACAATTTTAGGGTACCCTAAAACTTAGGGTAAATGATTTAATTATTTAGGGTAGGTATACAAAAATATAAAGTATACAATAGTTTTCCTTGTGGTTACCAAAGTTGGTTTTCACAATGGAGCAGGAGCCGACTCAACTTGGAAAATCTAATAATTAGATTAGCATTAAATTATTTAATGCTGTTGAAATGCTCCAGAACCTTGGGCTAAGGAAAGACATATTTTTATAAGTCAAATAATATTATATTATAATATAATATACCTACTCTATTTTATTAATAAAAATCTGCGTATAATATCATTATAAATTTTATAGCATGGTAAACCGTCGCGGAGTTTACGTTTTATGGAATTCAATCTTTTTACTCAAGGCTCTACCTAGATGGGATTATTTGTGGATAGCAACTTACTACCTATTCTACGTATGTACATTTTACGTATGTAAAATTTGTATTAATTGAACGAGAAATCACATAATATGTGTTTTATATTATAAAACGTTTGGTTATAATACATAATATGTGTTTTATATTATAAAACGTAATATAAATATTTCGTAGGTAGATAAAGATTTCGACATCAGTATCAGTACCAGATTCTGGCTCTCGCGGTGGCTTCCAAAATGTTGTCTCAGAGAAAGATGTTGTGGAACTGGCGAAGAGCGAACTTTTAGGAAGGTAGGTGGTGAAAAGGTTGAATGTTGGAATCGGTTAAAATAAATCTAAAATATGAATAAAAATAAGAAATGGAAAGTTTTTTTAATAAAGAAATAAAGTAAATAAATAATAAAAAATAAAAGTGTTGAAAGTAAAAAATTAGTTGTACCTATCTATCAAAGTCTTGTGAGGAAAAAGGCTAATGATAACTAAATAAATGAAAAAATAAAAATTTAAATTTAAATTCAAATTAAAAAATTTACTTATGTATAATATACATATTATTGGATAAATCCATCAGGAAGTTGATTATAATAATGATTTCCCCTAGTGTTTGGTTAAATAGGTAAATTTACGTTAAATTTACCTATTAGGTAAGTAAATAGGTAAATTATTTACCTATTTACCTAAAATAATATGTTATTATATTATAATAACGTAAAATACTAACAAAATGAAGGAAATTCGACGTCAAAAATGTTTTGGTTAATCGATTTCTCAAATCGATTGTTGGGCGTGCTTTTTTCGAGCCAGCTTGAAGCTGGCAGCTTCCGCTTTCGTCCATCTTGGCATTTGGCAGCTTCCATCGACGTTGAGAAATCTGTTCTAACTGGTTTGGTAAGTATTCTTGAATTGGTAACTATACTATCCTGGCATTAATTGAACTTATGTTTAAACTTGACGGTCTATTATTTGATTGTGGCTAGTTTATTATTTTTTTGGATGAGACATTTCGGTTTCTGGACCGTTTGGGGATGTATGTAAGTGTTGCTCAGTGGTCCTCCCTTCATTCTGGTTTGCCACATTTTCCACATAGAACCAAAAGGACTACATTTTTGGACGATGAATTATTCCACATGTACGATGAATCGAAAAGTAGTCGTCCGGGTTATGAATTTTCCGTCCAAGATATGCGAAACCGAATCTCGATTTGGTTGGAACTCTTCAACCTCTTCAGTCCAGAAGGGCGTAGGTATACATACATTTCTAGGGCCTAAGTATATACGTGTGAACTCTGAAGGGGTGTTTGTGAACTCTCTCTGCTGAATAGCAAATTAGTATGAGTAAATGTAGGTGTTAGCCAAAATTAGAAACATGCATGTCATTTTAAACGTCGTAGATCCCCATTTTTAACCTCAACCCATGTGACCACGTGATTCACGTGGTACAAAAACCCGGTGCGCTTCTTCTGCTGATATTAAATATCTTTGGTTCAATTTTATTTGAATTGGTGGATTAATTTCATTTATCAACCAGTTTGAATAAAATTGAAAAACGCTTCAAAGTGTGCTACCGAGTTGGTTCCCTACATCCGAGTTGGTTCCCGAAATTGCCCTCCGAAATGTCTGTGATGGTTTCCAACATTCCCCATAGCATTTTATCCAGATTCAGGACTGGCTACAGCTGAACATTGTAGCTATGTTGCTAGCTGAACATTGCAGTATAGGTACTGCAATGCAGTATACATACAGCATTTAATGCTAGCCCGAAACTACCGCCCCTCAGGTCAAAACGATTGGTGGCCCCCTAAACTACTACGTTAAAGCCGCAACAAGAGGAGGAGAGTAACCGAAATTTGATAATTTTCCTCTAGGGTACTTCCACCTGTGGGGAAATTTTGGAAAAAAAAAAAAAACAAAAAAAAAAAAAAAACAAGAAAACAAACAAACAACGGGAGCGAGCTGGGGTTGGCTGGCGTAGCCAGTAGTCAATAACTACTGATTCTTTTCGTTTAGGCCGCAGTTGAGGGAACCAATTCGGACCTCATACTGTGGATTCTACTCGATCAACTATTTTGCCGGGAACCAAAACGGCTACACCGGCTTCAAAAACCTCAGCTGTAGCCCCTGTAGAACCCCTCAGAGCTCCACTTTGGTCGGATACTTCTAGGACCTCCGTTTATTGATTTTACATCCACAACTACTTCTAAAACGCGACCTGATTTCAGGTCTGCTCACGACTCGTCAACATTTAAAGATTTGTTTTAGACCTGATCTAAAAATTGTTGGTCACATTTTTAATGAGGCTTTTACGGGCCTACCTACCTACCTACAGGTTGTATAAAGTTGTATTTTCGACGGTGTTTGCCACGATCTCCTCGTTTTTTCATACATATAATACATATAAATTTAATTAATATAATCTATAATTTGTAGACTGGTTTCGGATTGTTAGATCATCATAGGTATGGCAATTTCTGTATCGTACAATGGTTTAACAAACGGTCTACAAGCGTATAATCTAATCGTGGAAATAGAATCTATGATTTGATCATCTTTGATAACAGTAGTTACAGTATGGTCGGTTATTAAATGGGTACCCTTAAAAGTCCTGGTCTTCGACCCCCCACCCGCAACCAACAATAGCTTCTACGCCCATAAATAAAGCTTGAACGACGAATTTAGTAGTGCATTCCGTTTCGGCCTTTCTTCATTAATATTTCTCCTTATTCACTAGACTGTAGGAACGTAACCAACTTCCATGTTTCAGATCTGCACGTAAATAATGTCTTCAACCGACGACATCCCAGAAGTTGTTGAGGCTGAGGCTGAGTCTCCGTCACAGTCGGCTAACGCCTCTGTGGTTGCTACTACGCTCTCTTCCGAGGTTGGTCAAGCAGACTCAACGACTTCTTCCAATACATTGGTGGAAGCACCCCAATCGGCTCTCACTAAAGGTGCGGCGTCTGCTGGTAGCTCTGGGCTCAAACTGGAGGTGGAAGATCTCAGCAAAAATCTGCAGTTAGCTTGGCCTGCACCTGAGCTTCGTCGGCGACCAGTAAGTAGTATTAAATACTACTTACAAAATTTTTCATCCCTATTTTCCACTTGATTTGCCAGTAATGAATAGGGCTCGGATTCGAGCATATTAGCATATTTTTTCCTAGCTAATAAACACTGAAAGAAGCCTTTTAGTACATATTATCTTCACATCTCTGGGTCCAACAGAATTTTAATTTATAAATTTAAATAAACCGAGCATGGACTCGCAAAATTTAATGCATAAAACGGTTCTTCAGAATGGACGCCTTATAAATGCATATTCTTGTGGGTTTCGTCTAAATAGTTTGTTTTTAATCAAATTTCCCCACAATTTGAGACCCTTAATCGGTTTCAAACTCGCATATCGAGTGGTATTTCCTAAAGTAGTGGGAAGTTCGAGTTTGAAAATTCAGTGTTACCAATCTATTAAATTCTACTGAATTCGAAAAAAACTTTTTTTTTGGGTCACTTGTGCACCAGACGGTACCAATAATTTGGTGTGTAGATACGTTTTACACCCCATAGAATAAAAATCTCCTAGAGGGGTCAAGGAAATGTCGATTGGGGACTCGAGTAATTTTCGTGCGCATTTTTCAAGGATAAAAGAGAATTGAGGCAGACTGACACCCCCAAAGCTTAGTCAAAAAGAGAAATGATTGGGAGTTTCAATAATCCTTGAATTCGGAAAAAATTTGTCAATGTATGGCTTTGGAAGTCGGTCAATGAAAAATCTCTTGAAAAAAATATTGGAAATACAAAAAATAGACGCCACAAATGGATTGCATGCCCAAAATTACTGTGGAAACGACGCTGCATTCGACCTCTTGACATCTGCAGGTAAAAGACTCCATCCCATCGTCGCATTTAAGGCATTAATCCAAGCGGCTCGAATGTTTGTCAACACTCCGTCCCAAGGGAGAAGGACCCCCCTCGAGAAAAATGCAAGACTCTGTCCAAGCCGGCCAAACCAGTATGGTGGAGACCTATTCAGATAGCTGATCCACTGAATAGATCCACTAAATATTATAGAATCGCACATTGTTAGGGTCTTAGCTGAGAATTTTTTTTGGTCTCCTGTTCAGAGGCCGTTTGAGAGGATGGGCATCGACATCCTGGGACCATTCTCAAATCAAAACAAGAGAACCGGTTTGTCCTCATAGCCTCAGACAGGCTTCTACCGCTCTTCCTGCTGGCCTACAGGAGTTCGCCCCAGTTTCTCGCCAGCGTTGATGGTATATGGTCGCGAGCTGCCGGAAGATTTGGTCAGGATACCAGAGATTGCGCTACAAGAATCATGGGGGTCCAGGAAGCTTTTCCACTGTGGGGCCTGGCAGAAGGAATTCAATACTGGTGACTGGGTTTGGCTACATGACCCGAAACGAACGGTGGAGCACTGCCCAAAACTCCAACCACAATGGACGGACCCGTGGATCGTCTTGTAGAAGAAGAACAATGTTCTGTTCCAGTTTCTGCTGAGGAAAGGGAAGACAGACCAACGAAGAACGATGGTCCACGTCAACTGGTTAGCTCTTGCCGACGTAAAGAGGGGTAGTGTGATGGCAACCATCTTAGGATAGCGCGTTTTTCTCCGGGACGCAGTCTTGGATTTTCACTTGAACCACTTTGCTAATGGTCGGACGGAGTTTCTATTCTATGCTAACTATGGGACGGAGTTTTGCTCTTTTCCTAAGCCGGTGTGGGCTCTTAATGAAGACACCGGACGGAGTCTTGGTCCTCCCCCTTCAACACCAACGTATTTAGCCTCTTGAAAGTCACGTTGGGGTCCTATGGGGCTGAGACCCCTATATACGGACTCTTGCGTCCAAACATACTTCAAAAACGACACCCCACTCGCCCCATGGTCAAAGACCTTCAAAACCCTCAACCGTGGCCTTTTTTTTAGCTCCACAGAGCCCCCACAGTGCACTGGATGGGTTTGAGGCCCCTAAAAAACTGAGTCTTTGTCCAAAATTAGGTACGAAAATGACACCTCATTCGACTTCCTGGCCCAAGTCCTTCAAAAACCCCCTCTACAGCCTCATAAGTTGTAGATTTTTTCGTTTCACTTTCACTGTAATATTTGATAATTTTAACGGTAGTTTTCGAGCATATTGACCATAAAACTTATAGTTGATGGTGATGTTGACCGTTTCAATTAATGTTGTTGGAAACTTGTTGAGGGTCAGTCAAATATGACGAGATTTTTGCCGATGTTTCAAGAGATATATCTCTTAGGCCCTGATGATAGGAGAATATATATATTCTCCTATCATCAGGGCCTAATGAAATGAACAAAACACGAATTTATGCTTTGAATTTAACAATTGATGATACTATATGATACGACACAATAGTGTAAAAAGTGTATATGATATGAAACAGTGACAAGTGTACATAGAACAAATGAATATGATATAAATAATTTGGAAGGTAGGTAGAGCAAAATCCTGTCATTGAGTGAGCAGGTTTAAAATATACAGAGGTACTTACAAGTGCAGGGACAAGGGCAGCACACGATGTGAACCGTCGCTGTCGTACAAATATACTAATAATATGTAGGATACAGACATACAGAAGGAACTGACAATTGTCGATGGTGGAGGGGTTTTTAGAAAGTGGCAAACAGAGCACAAAGGGTGCCGACTTTTTGAAAGGTTTGAGGGTTGGTTAGTGAGTAATTAAGGCGTTAACGGTTTTATGTCAGCGGTCTCCCTTTATGGATTAAGTCAGAGTAACATATACTGAGGTGTTGGACATCTGTTCTGAAGTTAACTGTTTGATGTTTGTTGCGTTCAATATGGATCATTTCCAACATCTCCCGCTTGAAAAGGATGGGTTCTTTACCAATGATCTTGGCTTTATTAAATTGAAATTTATGTCCAGCCTCCCTAGAATGGATAGTCAAGGCGGTGGACGTGGGTTGTACTGGACCAGAGCTCTCTTTTTCATGAGTATTGATACGTTTTGACATGAAATTTGTAGTATGGCCAACTATATCGTTCTGTTGGTGGGGAGGGATGGGGTCTTTGGTTTTTCGAGCGTATTTGGTAATTTTATTGGGCATATCAGTCTGATCAGTAATAACTTATTACTAATAAGTAAACAATGTTGTTTATACCACCCTAGATTTCGACCACTGCCGTCATCCTGCAGCCACCAATGCTGAGTCGTCCTATTCGTTGGATGTCTGCTCCAGACTTGGGGCAATACCGTGCAGATCGCGTTTTGAAGTCGCCTGGATCCACTTGCAGCATTGTTAGTAACATTTTTATTTATTTTTAGATTACACTTTATTTGAGATGAATCATTTATCGTTTATTGTTGGCGTGTATTGTGACTTATTAGACGCGTGGGCAGGGAGTTGTGTGTGGGTTTAAAAGGTATGTAATATGTTTGTAACGTACACACAAGAAAAAAAAAAAACTACCTAATCGAATAATACGTGCCTCAAGGACTCCTATCCCATATGCATATGTGTAGGATATTTATTTATGTTATGGGGTTTGGTTCGCTTGTTGAATTGTTGTGAATCAAAAGTGAGAGATCTAAGAGGCTCCTCCAGTAATGTAACGTCGAATCGTTTAAAATCTATGTGTATGTACCATTCTTTGCGGCATTCGACGAAATTAATCAATGTTGATTAGTTAGATTAGGCTGCTAAAGGGTACTCGGAGGAACAGTTATCACAGAGATAAGAGATTATTACTGCTTTGGAGAAGTGCTACTGCGATTGCAGCGCTGCTTTCAACGACTTTTAAGAAGATTCGACGCCCTCGCCCTCGAATGGTGGAAAGGAGCGGAGCACAAGCGCACTGCGAGGGGCTTTACGAATTTCAATTAAGCGTGAGGAGAGGCCATGTGCGAGTTGTTGAGCTCAGGTGTTTTTGAGCAGCTTTTATCAAACTCGAGATATTTGAAACAGCAGACATGGCAAGCAGTGCTAACGATTATTTGAATTACACCCAGATAACCATTGATACCTGTTGTAGTTTTCAGTTGAAAAAATGAAGCGTATAGAGTAGTCGGCTACTCAGAAGGCGGGAGGCTCTACAACCCGTTCTGCATGACAATGATCTTGGAAGAAAACATTACAGTTTCGCACTCAAGCAAGACGGCCAACATTTTTGAAATAGTTATTACTGTAGGATACTATGACCTGAGATTCGTAAAATGGTAGTAATTGCCTCATAGGCCTTCCGACTTCTGAGTTGCCGACTACTCTATTGTCCCTTCATCTGCATCTGCTTTGGCTACCTATTACTGTCCCAGCATCTGCATCAATCAATGCTGTTCCATCACCTCTGTCGATCAGCTTGTAGTATTGATTCAGACAAAGAAGTCATCCATCTCTGATTTAAATTGACCACGAAGAATCGATAAAACTTGACTTAAGCGAATCTTAATATTTATTTTTTGTTTAAATATATCCTCCGTCATCTACACCACTGGTCTTCACAAGGGTCTTTACGAGTATAATGAAAATTTTCAGGTAGTGCCGCCTCCTCCTCGTGGCCCTGAGCCTGCTGGTGAGTTTGGGAGGGTGGTTCAAGAAAACCATAATATGGACCATATTGCTGCACGTCTTCCCCCACCAGTAAGTAATACCTTTTGCTAAGAGATGCACTGTGTATAGACCGATGTTTTAGAATGTCAAAAATTAACCAACATTGTTACCAATCTATCGATTTTAGGACTATAAAATCAGTGTATTATAGCTATCTACATTCAGTGCTGTTTGATCATTTAAGTAACCCGTTCTGGATAAGGTGACCTAAGGAAATAATTTGTTCAAAAAGATTCATCCAATTTTGATAAATCCCAGAGCAAAGAAATCAAAATTTGCCCGTATCCACCTTTTAATTCTGGCCAATCCAAAGTTTTTATAAATCCAATGCATCATTTTTGTACGAAGTAGGCTCTTGGAGAAAAGGAAAGGCAGTGTCGCTTTATGTTGCCGTTGACTTTTAGACCATAATAGGGTGTGGTTTAGACCATTATAGTGGGCTGTTGACTTGAAAGCCCATTTTATAAACTTGGGCGCATTCCGTGGTACGTTGGTAGGTAGTTCGGTACGAAATTCATTTCGTCTCAAGCTGCAGAATTAAAAAAAAAAAGGCGTGGTCTGCATAAACAATAATTGTTCGTAAATCTAAATTTAATTATTGAATCAATCGAAACCGTCTAACTGTTTTTAAATTTTCAGATTCAACCCCCCATCGAACCCAATGAACATTGGCCTAATGAGCCAGTCGAAAAAGCAAGGTGACAAATTTTTGATTTATTACGTACTTATTCAGACTTGTTAGATCATACCTTATTGACTCTGACATTCTACTAACATCAAATTCCTCGGTATTTCATAATATGAAAGGATATTATCCTCAATATTAGTGGTCTACATGGAACAATACTTTCGACGTTAAATTGCTGAAAGTTAAGTTTCGACGAGAGCCAATGCGCATGTGCCCTGCTCTCTCCACGATTCGAATTACCTCTGGCTGAGACCATCGAATCTTTGAAAAGTAGCGCTGCGATCACATTAGCAGTTTTTTGAATGGGCGAAAACTGGTTATGTCGGTGATGAATAGTTAATTAAATTTATGGGCTCCTTGCGCTAAATTTTGACTTTTATTGGCGATCGTTTGCATAAGTTTCTGAGCCCTTAGGTTGTAAAATCAATATAATCACAATACATCGGACTTATGTTCTAGTTGAATTACGTTAATTAAATAACTAATTATTTTGTTCTCAACGGATGTGTCTAGGAGTGCTACATGCAACTAGATTGTCGATGTTTCGAAGGTGAATAACGGAGGAGATTCATGGAACCCTCCCTCACTCAACCATTCTTTTGATTTACGAAAAGCTAATAAGTGAACCATGACTACAGATTGTCTACAATTGATTCACATTGGTCTACATGACCGCTTGTCCAGAGATTGCGGGACCCTATTGACTATAGATGTCTGTTTGACCGTCAGTCATGACCGAAAAACTACGTTTTCCCAATGTTTTGAAATGCTATAAAAACCTATCGTGTACTCATGTCGGTACAAATTCAACCAAACATCGAATTACTGATCTCGATAAGTACATACTCGTAAATTTGAGGGGATGTTTCACTGTTTTTCAAGCCTTTACGTTCCCATCCGTAGTATTTTGCTTCTGTCGATCAGGGAGTGCTACCTAAGTACTAAATCATCTATGTGATTTTCCAACTTGGAAAACTTTCCCACCTTTCTTTTGATTGCATGGCCGCCTCAGAGCGTACAGGCTGCTCACGGATTCCTATTACACCGATCGCTCTCAACTCAGCTCTTTGCTCGACATGAACTATTCGTGGGGAGGAGGAGAAAACCAAACGGTGAGTACTGATAGCGCGAAGTCACTGGTAGTGGGTATGTCTGCTACTGAATGGGTACGCGCCTTGAACTACGATATGTTGAGTTGTTCTCTTCATAATTGTTGTCTCTCCTTTTTAAGATGTTCGACTTGGACCACCTGAGACCCGGCCCTCAGGATAATTAAATCCCCAAGGCACCTAAGATTGACTAACCATCCGCATGAGTGCATGTTTAATCTGTTTGTTTTAATTATTTTAACGTTTTCCTTTTTAACTTCAATCAGAATATTTGTACATGACTTGACATTCAGAATTACTTGGACCCACGTGGTTCTTGAACTCATCATATGAATTCACGACTCACCGTGAGATTTTACTTGGTGAATTTTCAATTACCAGTCTTGCTTGAACACGAGCACTAGCTTCCTCGAGTTTTATAAAGTTCGTGAATTTCTTGGTTTAACGTTTTCACATTTTGTCCAGATTTTGGTTTATTATTCTTGGAATAATACACAGGTGTATGTACATAGGTACATGTACATAAGTACATAGGTCTATGTAATCGCGACGGAGGTCGACTTGTTCCATTTTTTTAATTTTGGCAGTAAGCTCAAAACAGAGAGACCCAAAGGGCAGAATTTTGTGAGGTTTTTCGTACGAAACTAACGATTGGAGAAAATAAAACCTCAAAAATATTTATGAAACTGTAACTCAGTGCACGATTGTTGTGTTGGTGATTTAAAGAAGATTAGAAGTGAGATAAATCAGACCTTATTAAGCTGGGCATAATTTTGGTTTAATATTCTCTGAACCTCCTTTCACGACGATGGTCGAACATTTTTATGAGCATCAAAATTGGTGCCTATAGATTTTTTTTTCTTTAACTCAAATTAATTCAAAATTGGTTCCTATGGTAATGTTTTTTTTAATATTTATTTATGAAGTGTTGCTACCCTGTGGATCTCTGTGCCACAGTCACCGGTGAGAGTACTTTTATTAAGTTGATTCGTCAACGTTGGCAAACATTATCATGATGCCACAATGATTGTGTGTTAGTGCAGTTTTCTGTAGAATTAATTTCGAATGTCGAATATGACATTGTACCTACTACCTATCGTAAAGGAAAAAGGTTCCTATGTAAAATGTTTCTGTGATATGCAAAATGTGATCTTGATGTGATAAGTTGTATAGCTATTACTGAATTAATAGTTGTTGTATAGCTAATACTGAATTAATAATTGAAGCGTCTAAGCGGAGCGGAGTCAAAGCGCCTCAATGACAAAATGAATTTTAATCGATAGTTAATTTAATAACTTCATCATTATACCTTGAATACGTTAAAATAATAATAAGTTAATTTAATTCATTATTTCAATTAATTGAAATTTCAACGTAACTTTATACACCTACAATTTTGATTCAACTTTGGAATAATTCTATTATAATAATAATTGAAATAATTATTCACTACCACCTTGGTGATTAATAGTATCGCGTTACAAAAAAATAAAATAATATCTATACTATAATTTAAATAATAAATTAAATTAACTTATTATTGTTTTAAAGTATTCAAGGTATTCAGTTTCTATTAATGCTTTAAAATAATGATAAAGTAATTAAATTAACTTATTATTATTTTAAAGTAATACTTGAAATTATTTCATAGATTGAAATTTATTTTGGCATTGAGGCCCTTGGGCCCCAAAAGGCCTCAGTACTACTACTACGTTTATTAAAAGGTAGAAGATATATGCCGGTACAGTACCGACGACTAAAAAGCTATAAGCCGGTACAGTATTCTTTGGAGAGAAAAGCCAGCGCGCACATTTCACTTTTATTAGTTGCTGGATTGAGGTAGCAGAAACCACCCAGCTTGGACCTTGAAGAATCAAAATCAAACGATGTGTCCACTTGAACAATACCTACTTTTTGGAACGGATAAGAAAGTAGTCTTCATCGCGTGTGAGGCTACGAAAAGAACGAATACGTCTCCAGCTCAAATGTTTTCACTGAACACGTCCCCTCCCACTATCGGTCAAAATCTTGCAAATTACTGACCATTATATCGACAGGTACAACAATGAATCCGTTCGACAGATAAAAGGATGAAATCATAGAGATATATATAAAACAGTAGTAACCTACAGTTGTAACCCGGCGTTAAACAGTAGGTCCCTACTTCTTCTGTAATAACTGTTCAACACGCTCAACAGAAGTTAGTAGTGAGAGGTCGCCAACGCCCAAAGTTTACGGGTATGACGCCCAAAGAAGAAGAACCTAGCGAAACTTAAAACAGCAGCAGTCTAAACCCATTACATTCCTCATCATTGTAAACACTACTTCATTAGCTTCCTATTTTACTTAAAGAAGTGAGATGAGCTGAAAGATGAGAAAAATTAAACTTTCAGGAGTACCGGCATGTAGCTTTTTATTCGTCGGTAGTGTACCGGCATGGAGCCTTTCATTCGTCGGTAGTATATCAGCATATAGCCACAACGTTATTATAATTTATCATGTGATATTTTGGACACCTAGTCAGAACCGT
The DNA here is from genome assembly GCA_955831195.1 of Pilophorus perplexus. Taxonomy (NCBI): domain Eukaryota; kingdom Metazoa; phylum Arthropoda; class Insecta; order Hemiptera; family Miridae; genus Pilophorus; species Pilophorus perplexus. The sequence continues at coordinate 16,305,873 of OY037007.1, read as the reverse complement.
TCTTTGTTTCTTGATGCTTTTATTACTTATAACTGAAATGTAAACATTTGGTAACGATTTCCTCTTTGTGTACCACATTATGCCCATTTTCAATACCTGGTTATGTGAATCAAATTGCAGATATATTGAAATACTTTTCAATTGTTGCATTGCGTATTTATGTTGCATAAGGATTATACCTTCGATGTATTTGAGATGCAATCAACTGATTTTTTTTGACATTTTATGTCTTTACTTTGGCACATAAACGAAAAAAGCGTTGAAAGTGTTACGGTTTTTTTCTGATTATTTCTGCTTACAACCGAGTCGTGGCTAGGGAAATGGTACTTCGTCGTTTTTCATCCCACAAAATTCGTTCACCATTCGTTCGAAAGCTCGATTTATCCAACCATATTTATCCAACTACTGCGAATTGCGTGGCCAACAAGTTGAGTAATGAGCATGGTTATTTGAATGGAAAATTTGGTTTACACTCAGTTGATCATGATTTCATTGAGCTGGTGTTTCGATGATTTGATTCGTAGCAGGTGATCCGAATATTGCCAGAACGGTTTGATTTGTGAAGCGGTGGGTCATTTTAATAATTTTAATAGTTAATTTCTGGATCAGAGGAGTGGCTCTTAAAGCTAATTTCTATGCTTTACTTTTATGAAACTATAATTGCCGGTTAATAGTCACAGGGGACGATGGGCGTACGTAGAAAAACTTGCTGCTTACTTGTTTATTGTTTGGACAAGCTTTCGGCTACATGGAGCCATCTTCAGGTCTAAAAACACGCGTCGGGATACATTAGAATTGGTACTCCCCTTGTATGTTACCTACCGGGAGCTCGTTATCTACACATCGAGGCCGATACCTACCTGGTGCATACATGTTTAAAATCCCAACAAATTATCTACTTATATCTAAATTATATTATATATAATATTATTATGTTTGCGTTGAAAAGTGGGGCAAACGTAAGAAAATGGGTGGTGTGGGGACGGAAGTACAGATAGCCTGTAGGCTGTAGCACCCTAGGTACCAAAGGTCAAGTCCACAAACCGTAAACCATTCTTAAAATATCGTGGACCCAAACACTGGAGCACATACACAGGCCAGTGGTCTTTTGGAACGAAAACTCATCAAGAATGGTGGTGATAACTTTATCCAGACGACCCTTTCGACGCTTTTTTTGACGATATGAAAATCACCACCCTTAGGAAGTGAGAACGAGATGACCCACATGTGCTTCTACTCGAAAAGAATAAATTTGACTGGTAACATTAATTTTAACGACTTTTAGCTTTGTAGGTACCATCGATTTGGTAGGTAACATACTAGGGGATCGGACGGGCGGCAGGTAACATACTAGGGGATCGGACGGGCGGTAGGTAACATACCTACTAGGGGAGTACCTTAGAATTTGTCGGGGAACATGTATTGTGTTAATTAATACCAGGATACATACCGGTTTTACTTTGGTAGGTCTCGATCCGCATCTGTCCACTCCAGCTCAATCCGCTGTCCTCTTACGCTGTTTGTGGGGTCTTTGGGTTGTTGGAGAGGCGACATGTATTTCTTTACTGAAATGAATGCTATTTAGTGGAGGTATTGCGAAATTATGTTGGGGTGACATGTGGTTCTTGTTTACCTTTGGTGGGTGAGGTAGGCTGGTGTTTTCGGTTATGCAGAATTACGGTAACTGTGGAGAAAAATAAGTGGGCGTGGGCTAACTGATACGAGGTGAGTATTTTGGCGGTTTTAGCGTTGATTTTATGGCATTTTTATAGTGAAATTACGCACATAATCCTTCCTCCGCGGAGGTTGGATGGTGAGCGAAGGGGTAGGTTACGAGGGGTTATTTTTATGTGCTGTTGTTGCTGCTGGTGACATTTACCGTAATTCTGCATAACCGAAAACACCATCCTACCTCACCCACCAAAGGTAAACAAGAACCACATGTCACCCCAACATAATTTCGCATTACCTCCACTAAATAGCATTCATTTCAGTAAAGAAATAAATGTCGCCTCTCCAACAACCCAAAGACCCCACAAACAGCGTAAGAGGACAGCGGATTGAGCAGGAGTGGACAGATGCGGATCGAGACCTACCAAAGTAAAACCGCTATGTATCCTGGTATTAATTAACACAATACATGTTCCCCGACAAATTCTAATGTATCCCGACGCGTCTGTTTTTAGACCTGAAGATGGCTCCATGTAGCCGAAAGCTTGTCCAAACAATAAACAAGTAAGCAGCAAGTTTTTCTACGTACGCCCATCGTCCCCTGTGACTATTAACCGGCAATGACAGCCCGATGGGAAAACCAAACTCATACCAAGAAACTATAATTTCGTATGTAGCCTCTTTAGGACATTTACTTGACGATGCCCAGGGTCCGGATCAGCTGAGTGGCTCTTAAAGCTAATTTCTATGCTCTACACTCAATTGTAATTCGTAGATAGAGGGGAGTACAGAAGGGGGAAAGGGGAGGGTAGGAGAAAGGGTAGGAAATGGGGGGTGGGGGGTGGGGACTAAATACAAAATGTCCCAATGTGTTGCAGACTCGTATGCAAGCGTTTCTTGCTCAAATAATCGCTTAGTCCATCAGGAATTTCCATATAGACGTTCAACATTGCCTTTAGAATGCCTTTGTTGCATAGTACTGTTTTTTATTTATTTTTTTAGCTTAAGATTTTTAAAAAACGTTAGGACAGACAACCGGTTGCTAGATGGAGTAAGAAGTGGTTGAACATTTTGATAAATGGCGAAGGACTTGAGTAAATTTGTCGATTTTAAAGATATGTACCACTTTTCAGTCAATCAAAAATCGAAATTTGCTTGTTTTGATAGATGTAATAGGGGCAATTCCGTTCTTCAAGAAAGCTGTCTATCGCCCGATATTCATCTGAATTGGATGCATTTATTTTAATTTTTTTCACCCAACTGAGTACCTAGTGATTGCAGTTGGAGCAATTTTAGCTACTGCTTGAGTTTTAGGAAGTCGTCATCTGACTTCAGAGGCTCCAGGGTGATTGGAGGAGGTTTAAACACCCCTTCTTTGCCGGGCTTGCTGGACTGCTGTGCAGAAATTCCCTCACCAGCGCATGGTGAATGGGGGCTTTTCCGCTTTCTTTTGAAAACTGGCTGAAACTGTATTTCGCCAGTGTCGTATGCCATGGCACTGACGAAGAGCAGTTGCAACTGCTCTTCGTCAGTGCTACACTCGTCTTTCATTTCTGACGGAGGGTTTCCCCCCATATTTTCGGAGGCATTTTTATAGGCGATTTTCACCTCAAGTTCACCTACTTTCCTTTTTTTCTGCATACACTGCTTGATTGGCCTGTGATAGGGCATTGCAAAGGCATTCTATGATAGAGTACAACTCACCAATTGACCGGGATGCTGGTTCGCCTATTTGGAGTCGACCAATATTCTTCCGATGTCTCAAGATTTTCGATTTCGTTTCGGCTATGAGGCCCTCGCACATAACTCCTCCGTCGGCAGAGTTTTCACGGCCGTCCGGGTTCATCGCGCGGATTGTTTACACTGTGTCATCACCAGAGACGTCGCGTTTATGACTTTTATTTTTTCATTTCATGACCTTTATTTCATGACTTTTATGACTTTTATTTCCCTGTTTCATGACGCTTATTTCATAAAATGGCTCATTTCATGACATTTTATCCAAATGAGTGTGACGGTTTTTTATTAACAACATTAAAATTTAATTTTAATTAATTATTACCAACATTTTATTTTTATCAACAACCTTAAAATTTAATGGTTTTTATATTAACAACATTAAAATTTAATTAATTAATTATTAACAACATTTAATGTTGCTAATAATGCTAATCAAATCAGATAAAATTTTGATGTATGGACTTCTTACGTAGGTCCAATTGGTATTTTCTCACGAAGTTAATAACTTACTACAACAATAACTATAATTCATTTATAAGGATTTAGAAATAAGTAAAAATCTTCAAATCACACAGCTATGCTACATACCCTTTACCCTTTTTACCCTTTTTACCCTTTCCAAACTTGCAGATAAAAAATTAATTTTAATATCGGTATATATTAATATTAATTATTATTATTATTATACTTAATATCGTTATTTCAAAATTTTTAATCCAAAAACGAACGATATTGAAAAAAAAAAAAAAAATGAAATAAGAAAAACAGCAAAAATCCTCGAATAAGCTTATTTTTATTTACCAAAATTACTTCCAACGTTGTTCTATAGTGGTCGGACTGGTTTGGGATCACTTTTAATCGGTTCTACGTAGGCCAACATTTCATCGAAATTTACACTCCACTCGCCTCTCTCTCTAAAATCCCATAAAGATCTACCCCTCTAAAGAACCCAGGGAAATGGTAAGATCAAGCTGAAAAGTTTTCCTTGATAGTGACTCAATACTAGCGTCAAAATTCCAATTTTTTTTTGAAAATTCCTATTGGCAAATGTGGCGTGGACGGCGGTGGGACGATTAATTTTTGAAACCTACGTGTTCTAAGCCGTAAAGTGTCAAATTTTGTGGCCGGTCAACATTTTCTACCTCCGATGAGAAGACATAGATGCATTCGATTCAGAGAATCGATCAAGAATACATTCAACTAGTGCAAGCCTGTTTTCCACACGGTTTGCCGAAGAACGTTTCGTCAACCAGACAGAAATCCTTTTCTGCTGACACCCACTTTCGCAAAAGCACTGCCCTGCGGGTTTGAATCTTTGAATCTCTTGTCACGAGTCTAACGAGAAATGACAATTTCTATTCCCTAACTAGGTGGCCATGGGAAGAGCCAATCAAATGGCCAACGAACCTCAGGAAATTATTTATCCCACACATTCACCAAATAGTGCCTAAGTTGTGCCGAATACACCTAGGTACGTACCTTTCTCTACCTGACTTCTGGAGTCTTGCCCAGTATATAAGTTCCTATAGATAGGAATAAAATAATTCTACCCGCAATTCCTATATAATATAAGTTCCTATAGATAGGAATAAAATAATTCTACCCGCAACCATCGTAGATCTACGATGGTTGCGGGTAGAATTATTTTATTCCTGGTCCAGAATTGACCGAAAATGTCCGTTTCATGATGCTTATTCCACTAAGTCGCATTTCATGATCTTTTTGACAAAAATTACTATTTTATGATAAAAGACTGACTCTGACTATGACGCTTATGACTTTTTGGCGTCTCTGGTCATCACTTTGCGCGACTGTTTTTCTTGTCACGGAGCAGTGTCTTGAGATGTTTCTCGTTCGGACGCTGAACAAAGACTATGGTTAAGTCAGCGGCAGGCTGTTCAGTAATAACCTCGAGCTACCCCATTGGCTGGATGCTCGAGCTTGAGGAGCTCACAACAGTAACTGTTGTTGCCACATTCTCATCGGTTGGAAGTATACCTTAATGCTCACTTATATTTATTTATATTAATAGGACGAATTCTGGCCAGGTTACACAAGGTTTTAAGCGAGTTGTAGAGGGGGTAACTCACACTCGCATGCTCACAGTCCGAAATGTAGACAAGTATAAGCAGTGCTTATTAAGGACCTTACATCGCCTCACACACACGCTCCTGGAACAGCATAATCGATCCTCACACCATGTCACTCCTGGAACTGTGAGTTGGTGGGCGTGGCCAACGAAACGTAGCACTGCGCATGGCGTTGGCATTGATACAATGTATCAGTGCACATCATGCTCACAATCACGCTCCTTCGGCAACTAGACGGGATTTAAAACCGTTCGTGTTTTTTTTCTCTGGTCGGTCTTGATAAACTAGTTATAATTAGGCTTTTCAGATGGCGGGTTATTAAGGAACAATGGACTATTATTTTGAATTAGTTTTACTTACTGGCACGGACGATGTGGACCAAACAAGGCCTGATCTGATGGCCCACCGGGTTGGACGCCCAACAGGCCAGAGTTCCAAAGTCTCTCTCCTGCAATGGGGTGTACGGGAGGATGCTGACTGACCCGTGAGACCTGACCCACGATCCAGGGATGGCCACCACGTCCTTGGAGCTGTTGAAGGTCCAGCTGAATTTTAGCTCTTTCCCCGCCGGCAGAGCGTCCACTTCGCATTGAACTTCAACGGTTTGCCTTGGGACGATTCCAAGCCGGGTTTCTTCCTTACCTTCTTTGCACATCGGAGCATCTGCAACATGTCAATGCTGCCTTTCTAAGAGGGTTGGTGTCATAAAAGTTGCAAAACTGGTTCTCTTTGAAGATAGGCCCCACCAATGGTAGTTGATACTTCATTGCTTACTATCCTTGGATACCACTGCTTCTATCTCAGTTTGGAGCTTCAATGAAAACGAGCGTTACGAACTCTCACTAAACAAAATTAGCACCAGCAAGACCACTATTTGGTCCATCATTAAATGCCAACTTGTGGACTCACATTGGACTGTTATGCTCGTAGGTTTGCTTCTGGTGACACCCTCTCTGTTTCTGACGAAACAGCTGTATTCTCCTGCGTGGTGAGGTGACAGTGAATCGATCGTTAAAATGTTCGTGGACTCGTTTGTGGGAACCAGGTCACCCTGAAAAAAAAAAAAAAAAAAAAAAAAAAAATCATTTCGTTACAATGGAATATGTGTGGGGATAAACAATTGAAACTAGAATATGAATATCGGATATAGATTTTATATCCATAATGGCCATAAAGTACCATAGCACATGCAGCCACAGTTGGATTTGTAAGGGATGCATTTCAAAACCGCGCAAAAGGGAAATGGATACTCACGCCGGTGTTGAAAGCAATGAAAATTCGAAGTCCGCCAAAAAGGGGGGTAAAATCCCAGTGACACGAAAAAGGTCGGCAATTTGTTAACCAAATGCTGTTGCCGCAACTCCATTTAGGTGGAATTCTCAATGCATTTTCATGAAACACTTTCTGAGTGGGTAAGCAATTTGCATCTGTATTTGAGGAATTTGCATTTATTCGGGATGGGGATTGGCAATATTCGGCAGTTGTCACAAGAGACCTACGGAAAAGGGAGAACTGTGATTGCCCCTCTGAGCTCTTTATTTCAATTGGACAGGACCGACATAAAGCAATCTACATCTTCCAAGTACACTTGAGTTCTTGCTAGACCAACTCGAAGGTAGACAGAAATAAAATAAATTTTGTGCCCCCAAACTTCCACCTTTACCTGCCAAGAAAAAAAAAAATTGAATTCAGACTTTTCCAGGTTGATGAACAGGTTGTTCGCATCCTCAGTGTGCTACATCATTATTCATTCATATACGAACAAAAAGTAGCAAACAATCAAGACCGGGAGCTCCAGGGACCGAAACAAGCCGAATAATTAATAACGTGGATTTATTGAGGACGGTAGGGCACGTGTTAGCAACTTGATTCGAATACGTAATGCAATGGCTTATGACATAATATCAGACGGTACAGGGAAATTCTTGATTTGGCGCTCTTATGCAAACGCCAACACCCCCTTGAATACAAGAAAGATTTAACATCCCTATGAAGCTTCATTAACTAATGCTGATCAACAAATATCCCAGACAGAATGAAACTGACTAGACTAAACATGACTTTGACTAAACTCTACCATAACAAAAACATTGACTTTAACCAACTGATAACATGGTAAAGAGCAGCCATAAAAAACAAGCCCTGAAAGACTATGGAGGAAAGACGTTGGGGGTTGGTGACAGGCTGGCGACGCAGTACAGGTCCTCCCTTTCGGCTATGCAGCCATCTTCAAGTCTTCTGACTATGATAATAATTATCATTAGTAATTATTACTCTTTGGAATTGCTGTAGACGCTGGAGATGGGCTTTTGGTTCATTAATCAGGGAATAATACGCCTATGTAATCTCGATGGAGTTCGACAATTCTGATCGGCCACAAAATTTGACATTACTTATACGTTTCAAGATGGCTATAGCCATCTATAGATTCCAAAAATAAAATATCCGTACGCCGTCCGCCGTCCGTGCCGTTTTGGGCAGTAGGAATTTGTTTTTAAATCTGAAATTTTGACAAAATTCTCGGTTTACCATCTAGTCGTGCCAGCAAGGTTTTTAGCCCGATCGCCCAAGCTCATGGGGCTATGGGAGGTTAAAAAAAAAAAAAAAAAATGGTTTCCTGCTATGATATCGAGTGGGGTGTTGTTTTCGAAGTATTTTTAGATGTAGAAACCATTTGGTTTATTATTCTTGGAATAATACACCTTTGTAATCGCGACGGAGGTTATCCATTTCGAGATGGCTAGATTCCAAAACCGTTCCATGAATTTTTTTTTAATCTGAAATTTGAAATGTACCTAATTGTTGTAAGCTGTCTTGTCAACATCAAGACTTGGTTTTAAACGGTTAAAAATAATAAATACCAAGTATTTAATACCAAATCGATGGTAAAAGTACATACGAAAGTCCGTAAGTGGAAAAAAAAGAAAAAAAAAAAATTAGGTACCTACCTATTTTGTGATTTTTTTTCGATTATTGGAAAAATTAAACTTAGGGCTTTTACACTTTTACTATCGATGAAGTCGTCTGGGTGGCTGTCTGCCATTCCATTGAAGCAGCATAGCTTTGGTCTCTCAGCCTGTGAGTTCCGAGATGCTCTTGCAATTCGGTACATGCGAACCCCAGTAGATATGCCAAATAAGTGTGATGGCTGTGGTCATATCCCCTTTTCCATCAGGCATGCTCTCTGTTGTAAGATGGGGGGCTTGATCACGCGGCGTCACAATGATGTAAGAGACGTCCTGGGGGGAATTAATGAATACAGCTTGGGGAAATTGCTGCAAAGAGCCAATGATTGTGGCTGCTTCAGACACTACTCCTGGTTTGAGAGGGGATCTTGCCTGCCGTGGGGTGTGGGAACCACAGAGGGACGCATTATTTGACGTCCGTGTCGTAGACACTGATGCACCCTCTTATGTTTCCCGACCTGTGGCATCAGTTCTCAATTCGGCAGAGGAACAGAAGAAACAGAAGTATTTACCTGCGTGCCAAGATCGCCACTGTTCATTCACCCAAATGGTCAGCACAGTGGATGCACTTTTGGCACCCCAGATGACCCGGTTCGTCGATGTCCTAGATGAACAAATGGAAGCGGCACCAGGGGATCGTCAAGAGGTGGCTCAGAGCACGAGGCGTTCGCCATCGTACGTGCAGCCTCTATGTGCGTGAGGGGGACTCGGCAGAGATGGCGGAGCGCTGATGACCTGCTAGGGTTTGACGATGGAGCGGCGCTGCAGCTGGGGCTCCAAATCCGTTGATTGAACACATCATGATCCCACGGCTTCGACTCTCTCTAGACGTCGTTTTCTAAAGTCAGCCTTTTCCTACGTCATCGACATCTCTCTCTCTCTCTCTCCTTCGTACTCGACATCTTTTACTATCGAAATACTAAGTACAAAATTTGAGTTCATAAGTGTATAATTAAGTCGTTTTGGGACTTCGGTACTGCCTCTACTGTTGAAAGAGGTCTGTCGTTAAGAATGATGGGGGGTGGGAGTGTTTTCCTCATTAGACTGAGTGGCAACAAGGCCTTTGGAGGCAGCAGGTTCGTGTATGTGGCGGGGGCGGCTTTCCTGTATTCATGAATTCAATTTTCCAAGGCAAAAAGGGGAACCTGTCGAGGAGCACCCCATCCGCCCGTCATTACGTTAATGATGACGTTATGCCGGGGAACACGGCCAAGACCGAAAAAAAAGATACGTATCAGGATACCTTGCTACACTTTGGGTGTATGTGTGGTGGAGTGATGATGTGGCGGATTCGTGGATGCCCCCCCCCCCCCCCCCCCCGTCAATCAACCAAGTTGACTAAAATATATAAAAAATACCACCATAATATGAGTAAAATATAAATAAAATGGTACCATCATAATAGCACTTACCTACTTTCCTCGTTAGGAGAGTATAATGCTATAATATAGCATACTCTCCAAACTAGGAACGTAAGTGCCGATTCAAACCAGTAATGCTGCCAAAACCCCTATTTATAAACCTATTATTAATCCTGCAAAAGATGCAAATTTTACACTATGCCGTACCTATTGTTCTTTGTGCAAAAAATTACTTCTGTCAATGAAAAATCAAGAGCAGAAACTATTTAAGAGACTGTATACGTGTGTAATGTTTGGACAGATAAGGGATCCCCAAAAATGGATTCTGCGTCTAAAATTATTTCGAAAACGACACTACATTCCACCTCTAGGCCCAAGTCCTGAAATATAACCTTACTCGGCCTTTCATTCTCCAGGTTGTTGTAGATGGGAATTGAGCAGTTGATACTGTTTCAGTTTATGATGATTACCTTCAGTGTGGTTGAAGGTTGATAAACACCAGAACGCCCAGTGTACCCAAGTTGGTTTACCTCTCAGCTAGCAGCCTATAAACTTATCTGCTACCGGGCGAGGAAACTCTCCTGACACATTGTCCCCACTTAATGAGACGCACCTCCTCCGGCGTACCAAACAATTTCAATTAACTAGTTTTATACGAGTTTTCTCCAACAATCAGCCCATTCAGTGGAATTCCTCTCTCGAGCCCGACCGGCCTTTTTGTTGAAGAGCCCAACTTCCCAACTCCATTAGGCATCTTATCTTGTCTTATCCATCGTTGTTATGCCATTGGTAAACACAGCCAGAAGAAATAGGACCGTAGGTAAGGGTAAAACTTTTCGAACACAGTATGAAAGGCGAAATGAAAAAACGCTGCAAATTTTACACAAGGGTTTATTATTCTTTGATATAGGTTACTTGTACAGAAATTTAATTGTAAAAAAAATTTTTTTTTGGATTTTTATATTTCAAAAAAAATTTTTTTGGGGGATTTTGGTTTATTATTCTTGGAATAATACACCTATGTTTTCGCGACGCGGGTCGACGACTCCGATCGGCCTCAAAATTTGACATTATCCGTTTCAAGAGGTCTACATTCAAAATCCGAAATGTCCGTCCGCCGTCCGCCGTACGCCGTACGCCGTACGCCGTCCGCCGTACGCCGTCCGCCGTCCAGGCCGTTTTGGGCAGTAGGAATTTTTTTTTAAATCTGAAATTTTGGCAAAATACTTGGTTTACCATCTAGTTGTGCCCGCAAGGTTTTCAGTCCGATCGCCCAAACCCGTGGGGCGCTATGGGGCTAAAATGGGGCTACAGGAGGGGTGTTTTGAAGGCTTTTAGCTATGGGATCGAGTTAGGTGTCGTTTTCGAAGTATTTTTGGACGTAGAATCCATTTTTGGGGGTCCCGGAACGATCCGATTTCACTGTGGCGTTCTATAGGGCTCTCATGGGGCTAAAAATGGGATTTTTGAAGGATCCCAAGAAGTTAAATATTTTTCGAGTAAAAATTAAAGAATTTTTGAGAAAAACACATTTTTGAAAAAAAAATCCCCCCAAAAAATTTTTTTTGAAATATAAAAATCCAAAAAAAATTTTTTTTAATTTTTTTTATTGACAGAATTAAATGTCTGTACAAGTAACCTATATCACAGAATAATAAACCCTTGTGTAAAATTTGCAGCGTTTTTATATTATAATATATTTCAAAAAAAATTTTTTGGGGGGATTTTTTTTTCAAAAATGTGTTTTTTCAAGAATTCTTTAATTTTTACTCGAAAAATATTTAACTTCTTGGGATCCTTCAAAAATCCCATTTTTAGCCCCATGAATGCCCTATAGATCGCCACAGTGAAATCGGATCGTTCCAGGACCCCCAAAAATGGATTCTACGTCCAAAAATACTTTGAAAACGACACCTAACTCGATCCCATAGCTAAAAGCCTTCAAAACACCACTCCTGTAGCCCCATTTTAGCCCCATAGCGCCCCACGGGTTTGGGCGATCGGACTGAAAACCTTGCGGGCACAACTAGATGGTAAACCAAGTATTTTGCCAAAATTTCAGATTAAAAAAAAAATCCTACTGCCCTAAACGGCCCGGACGGCGGACGGCGTACGGCGTACGGCGGACGGCGGACGGACATTTCGGATTTTGAATGTAGACCTCTTGAAACGGATAATGTCAAGTTTTGAGGCCGATCCGAGTCGTCGACCTCCGTCGCGAAAACACAGGTGTATTATTCCAAGAATAATAAACCAAAATAACTTTAATAAATAATTGTTGTTCTAGATTACAATAATTATTATTGTAATCAAGAAAAATTTATTTAAAAATTAAAATGAACAACAATTTCAAAAAACCATTCCAAACATTTCTTCAAATTAGGTAAAAATCAAAATTTAAAAGAAAAAAAAGTATCTATTAGAATTTAAAAACTACAACAAAAGAAAAAACGCTGCGAATTTTAAACAAGGGTTTATTCTTAAATTAAAGGGTTTATTCTTAAAATTAAATCTGTGTCAATAAAAAATATTTTGGTAAAAAAAAAAAAAAAAAAAAAATCTGTACATTGTTCGGACAGATGAGGGACCTCGCAAAATGGATTATGCGTCCAAAATTATACTCGGAAAATGTTTGACCTCCTGGGATCCTTCAAAAATCCCATTTGTAGCCCTATGAGAGCCCATGGTGCAGGAGAGCCCAATAGATCTCCACGGTGCAATCGAGTCGTTCTGGGACCCCCAAAAATGGATTCTACATCCAAAAATACTTCTAAAACGACACCTAACTCGATCCTACAGCCGAAGCCCTTAAAAAAAACCCTCCCGTAGCCCCCTTTAAGCCCCACAGAGCCCTACGGGTTTGAACGATCGGGCTGAAAACATTGCGGGCATAACTAGATGGTAAACCGAGTATGTCAAAATTTCAGATTTTTAAAAAAGTTCCTGAATCAACCCTGCTGAAATGCAAACCCGCAGTGCCCATAGGGTTCCAGTTCCCGTAAAAAACGTTGCAGCAATTTTTTTCTATGTCAAAACATTGAACGTCCTCTGCAAGTTTGGACGGGATCTTCATTCGATTTATCTATAAAGACCTACTCTTTTGCCGGCCACCTATGACATCTAGCTGGGGCTGGGTCTAGCTGGTTGCTTTGCTCTATAAATTGATTGTTATTCGTTAGAAGTCTATAAATCCCTTTAGAAAAGGTGGCAACCCGACCCCGCCTCTCACTGTATTCACCTTTGTTGGCAGCTCGGCCCTTGGAACATCCCTTTTACCGCCATCCGAGTAAGGATCTCCGCGAAAATCGAGAAATGTGGCGAAACTGTGCGGGATCCCAGCCTCTTTACGACAGGAACGGCCGTTCTGCCAGCATTTTGGTTACAGCCCATCTGACAGCCCCACTTGGGAAAGATTCTAAAGGCTCAGATAGGCGTTGAAGGGATGTAAAAAGTTCCTTAAGTTCCCATTACAAGAAGCCGGAAGGGTCGGGAGAGTCGGCAATGATTGCTGTTATTTCTAAGCCCTCCCTTAAGTGCACTAAGGGCGCCACCCGCTATATTGGGCCCTCTAAATCACAACACCACTTTGTTTCTTTAGTCAAACAAGCCTCTTTTTTTTCACGAGAACCTCCTCTTCATTTGACTACATAATCGGCCGGCCTCAGCTTCTGTTTGAACTCTAAAACAAATTCGCGCGCCCGGAGGTTCCTGAACTCAGTTCCACTTTTATGTTCTGTTTGAAATAAGTGACTATAATATAGTATACATACATGTATACACTTATATATAGTCCCTAAAGTTACCTAAAGTGACCGGACCATTCGTACATACCAAACTTCCGTCGGGACCGTTCGTACATGCGCCCAGGTAGGTAGCTGTAGTGGAGGTAAGTTAAACTGATAGAACCGGTTCAGAATGACGGTGGGAAAAGATTATAAAATCATAAAAATGTCATGAATCGGAGTTTTGAATCCATTTTGAACTGAGATAACCGATTTGGATTGGAGGTGGTAAAATAGCGCTGGTCTCAATTGTTTGAGAATAAATTTCAAATCTCGACATCTTTGGATATTTGTCACTAAGGCAAAAGGATCATTCAGTGTAAAATGTAATATTTAATATAGATTTTGCGTCTTTCGAATCCTATTCCTATTGGTTTACTATCGGGTTAGGCTAGAGGTTCAAATTGAGTTTCTACGGATTAGGGACGAGAGTGACTCGATTTTGATCATCTTTATTCTGGGTTACTTCTAGCGGTCGGAAAATGAAATGGGTCTTCAAAAATTCAGCTCGACGAGAATAGTACGAGAAAAGTCTGATACCCCCCAAACGTTGCTCCAAGTGGCGGCGTATCTGAGCTCCAAATGTTGCCAAAAACAGGATTGCAATCTTAAATAAATAAATAAATATATATACATTCTTGGCGAGTAGATGACGAGAAAAATCTTAAACCACCAGAAAGTTGCTCGATGTGGTATATCTGAGCTCCGAAAGTGAAGTAAAAAAAAAGGGAGGGTTTTTGGCCGAATGGAAGAGGGGGGGGGGGGGGGGGGGGGCATCGGGCTGTGGGCCGGTGTCACCGACTCGGTGGGCAGCCGGTGGGATATTTCTGTTGACCTTTCCTTACTCACGCCCAACAACTTCAAACCAAATAACCTCTGTAAGAACGCATTCTGCGTTAAAAAAGTTGACCTAAAAATGTAGAAATTCGGTTGAACGGAAATACGCCATATAACTACGAAAGACTACGGGAATCAATATTTGAATACGTTCCGAAACTAGAAAGGGGATTAGCAAAAGGGATGGGGGAGGTATCTGTAAGAAGGATGATGGAGGGAGGTTGAAGGAACAACGAAGGAGATGATTATATAGCTCTTGGGCCTATTCAAACGAACAAATGGCTCAAATCGTCGAGATTCGTGTTGCTTCCCCCACTGCTTACCTCAGCTCTCATTCGCCTCTGCCCCCACTCGGGCCATCACTATGCAGATTCGCTTCAGCGGTTTTGAGCGGCTTTCGCTTTATTGTGAAACCCGGGGCGAAGATGATGATGGCGGTCGCGTTGATGATACCTTGAGATGTTGCCGGGCTCGTCATTTTCCTCGCAATTCGTCATGAAATCTCAAACGCCCCTACCCCACTTCACGTTTCATTTACACCGGTAGGGTGGTTTTGGTAGGTCACCTTACCACAGTGGTAATTTACCGAGAGAAGGTATTACGTTTCAGAGGACGATCGAGACCGGCAAATTCATCTAATTTTCAGTTCGCAGCCCCGGAACGAGTGAGAGGAATGAGGGATGCCTTCATTCATTTCTGTAGTTTAGGGTTGCCATACGTCCTTTTTTAAGAGGACATGTCCTTTTTTCGGAGGTTCCTTTTATGTCTCTTTGTTTGTGTTTTTTTTTAATAAGCGTCCTTTAAAAAAAGGCTGCAAATTTTACACAAGGGTTTATTATTCTTTGATATACGTTACTTGTGCAGAAATTTAATTCTGTCAATGAAAAAATTAAAAAAAATTTTTTTTTGATTTCTATCTCAAAAAAATTTTTTTTTGGATTTTTTGTTCAAAAATGTGTTTTTCAAAAATTCTGTATTTTTTACTCGAAAAATATTTAACATCCTGGGATCCTTCAAAAATCCCATTTTTAGCTCCATGAAAGCCCTAAAGATCGCCACAGTGAAATCGTATCGTTCCGGGACCCCAAAAAATGGATTTTACGTCCAAAAATACTTCGAAAACGACACCTAACTCGATCCCATAGCTAAAAGCCTTCAAAAAACCCCTCCCTTACCCCCATTATAGCCCCAGAGCGCCCCACGGGTTTGGGCGATCGGACTGAAAACCTTGCGGGCACAACTAGATGGTAAACCGAGTATTTTGTCAAAATTTCAGATTTTTAAAAAAATTCCTACTGGCCAAAACGGCCCGGACGGCGGACGGACATTTTGGATTTTGAATGTAGACCTCTTGAAACGGATAATGTCAAGTTTTGAGGCCGATCCGAGTCGTCGACCTCCGTCGCGAAAACATAGGTGTATTATTCCAAGAATAATAAACCAAAAGTGAGTAAATTTCAATTCAAATTTCATTTTCTCATTTCATCATTTGCTCGGGCCTCTTTCGCATATTATGAATGCGAAATTAATACTGTCAACTTTCAAAAGCGAGTAAGTGGCTAGGGGTGTGAGAGAATGTGGTCAGACAGACCACAATCTCCCCCATAGTAGGTACTTTTCCCAAAACTCGGAAAATTCGACCTAAAAAAAATTCAAGGATTCAAAAATTTATGTAATGAGCTCATTAGTGGGTTCAAGTAATATACCATAGGACTTGCGGCAGACTATTTTTCCGAAAAATAAGACCTCCAGGCGATCCAATGCTACGGCCGAAAACTGCTCAAGACCTCTACAAAACCGTCATATTATCACTGCTTATCAAATCCTAAGCCGAACAACTTGCTGCTTCTTGCTCTTCAGGTTTGCACTCCTAAGATGAATTTTATCTAATCTGGCGCTTGCAATGATGAGCACATCGGCAAAAACTGCCAGTGGCCACTTTCTCCCATAACCACTTGCACACCGTGCTACCCCTACTTACCCGCTCTCCTTGTCACTTTCTTGAATCTTCTAACCTCCTTGTTTCATTAAATGAAACAAGGAGGTTAGAATTTTGCTCAGCCTTTTTGTTTGTGTCTGCTATGGTCTTCCTACTTGACATTCAATAATTTCAATTAACCTTATATGAATCGCCCTTGCTGGTTATCTCGGAGGACTAGGACTAGAAAGTTGGCTTGATTAAAAGCGTTCTTTTTTTGTCCTCATATGGTAATCTGGCGTCCTTTTTTTGTCATTTTATTTGAATTCGATGTCCTTTATTCGCAAAAATTGACATGGCAACCCTACTGTTATAGTCAACTACAGTAGTTGACCCTTTCTAAATCATAGGTAGGTACTTCCTATAGAACACATTGAATAAACTTTCATTGAAATCGGTTCAACAATAGAAGGGATCACTCAAAAAACCGAATCACAACCCTTTCTCGAAATATCTTATTTATTGGAACTTAATTCTTGAACGAAACGACCATGGAGGAAAGATTCTTTCCTCCATGGAAACGACTTGGACGACTTGAACGACCAACAATGATGCACCTACTTTTGAATCGTTCTTTATGTTTGCGTGATGGAGGCAACATTTTTGTATGACCGCATTGTGTTAATTGATCATATTCGAATTTTCATCTCAAACTGGACAAGCTGTTACTGTGCCTATGTGCTGAGGGATAGGTATCTAATAAATGGTTAAAAAATGCCATCTCACCACCACTTGGATGTAGTGGAGTCGGATTTGCCTGAACATCTTTTCCTGCGAAAAACGTTTGACCTGAGACAACGGCTTGACGCCGAAATCTGTCCAACGAATGAATTTTATCCTGTGATTATTTTTTCAACGCGAAATCGTCACTTAAGTTCAAACACCACGTAATTGACATTCGCGCAACTTTACTGGAGAGACAAAAAAACTGTTTTATCGGTTACGCGTTGTTTTATAAGACTTATAAAACAGTGCGAAAATGGTAAACAGTAACTTAGTTACTCACTGTTTACCATTTGCGCGCTTTCTATCTGTATACGAATTGTTTTATCAGTTATGGGCTGTTTTTCTGAGATATGCGCTGTTCTATCAATTGCGAGCTGTAATTATTTTCACGTTTTCCTCGTTTTTATGTTTCCAGGTGACCTTGGGATGGTTGCCATGCCTTCGGCTATGTTAATAGGTAGGACCTCCCTATCAAATGGAATGAAAAACTAATTTTCGTCAAAATGTCAATTACGTGGTGTTGGAACTTAAGTGACGAAATCTTTTCTTTGAGTGCCATACCCGCTTGTGGGCGTTGGCAACCTTTTGCTAATCACTTCTGTTGAGCGTGTTGACTAGTTATTGCAAAAGTATAGGGACCTACTGTTTAACACTGGCTCTGAACGGCAAATGTGAGAGGTTTTCCTGGTCAAGATACTCTCGGTGGTCTGCCATTTCCTTCCGAGAGGTGATTATCAGTATAAGGAAAAGGTCTAGCGGCAGCGGCGTCGTTCAACGCTCAAGTTACTGAGCCACTGATAACCACAAATTAAAAGTAAACAAGTAAAATAAACGTGGGAATCGCTCGGATACGAAATGTCGCTTGTCCCTTACGTTCAGTTCACTGGATTTGTTGATCCAAATCGAATGTCAGAGAACGAAAAAAAAAAAAAAAAAAAAAAAAATCGACGTTCGTTTCGTTTTTCGATCGAAATCATCAGAGAACAAAAGGCGTGTCTATTTCGTTTTCACACCTGCTCCGCCAATCTCTTATCTTGTTCATCGTGAAAATTTCACGATTTAATAGTCCTCGTCCTATCACCCTCTTCACCGGTCTGGGGTGATCTTAATTTGCGCTGAGTAATTTACTATGAATGACTTATTATGTTTTGTCCTAGTTTCACTTTATCTGGTCAGTTGGCCAGCCGCGTTTTTTGAATTTTGCCTAAACTATCTCTCATTATTATCACCCCCTCTCCTCCTGCGTATCCGACAACAGACACAACTTAGCAATTTATATAAGCTCGTTGTCCAGTTAGCAACTTATTTGATAGATATTTTTATGGAGCGCTTGGTGGAATCTTTTCGCCCCCTTTTTACTGCTCCAAACTTTGATGAGGAAAGCTGCCTGGGGGATCTGAACCATTCCGCTTAGGCCAGCATATTCCGAAGAAGAAATAAGCGCGAAGGGGCTTTTGGGAGGTCCAACGCTAATCTGACGTTTGACATGGGATCCCTCTTCTTCTTCTTTTTGTTCTTCTCTACATTACTTTATCTCCCCCCCTCCACTGTCCCAGTACACTTACAGCCTCTTTCGAGTAAATACTAAATCCCCCGGTACACACAGAGATAGCTAAAGATCACAAAACTAAAGTGGTGGAGATGTTGGCATTTTTTCAAAATTTATTTCAAAGTAATTTTAAACCAACAGTTATTCGATTTCCGGGATTCCCTGAGTTATATTTGCAGCGTTTCAATACAACAAGCATGCTTTGCATAAACGAAATTGAACGCTTTCAAATGCTTCCTCCACACAGTGGCCATTACCGTATTTACCTAAGTCGTTGGTTTTCACGTAACTATTTCATTTTTGACAATTTTGAAGCTACTAAGTAGGTATGTAGTATAAAGTCTTTACAGGTACTTTTTAAGTCTATTGGTTTGCCTTTATCAACCGACCGAACGGTTGGCACCCGAAGGGCTGCCATAGAAGCATATGCTTCTATGCTTCATGACAGAATCTGATCGTAATATTATCATGAAAATCTAAGTATTGCGCAGATTACAAAAATGCAATCTCCACGCCGTTTGTGGCGATAGGTAGCATTTTTTTTTAAATCTAAAATTTAGACCATTATAATATAATACCATATTATGGTCTGTATTATAGGCGGTTCCCCTTTTGGTTATCTTCGCAAGTTTTCTAGCCCGATCGCCATAACAAGTGACACTGTGAGGGGATTTGAAGGAATTTTGTTAAGAGATCGAGTTGGGTGTCGTTTTCAAAACGACGTTTACGAAATAATAATAATAACAATTATTTAAATATCGATGTTTTTGGTTGATGTCGAAGCCCTAAACAAAAGTCTTGGAATCTGGAACACACAGAACCTTGCTGCATCCCCAAACGGCGTGGCGCGAAGTATTATCGCGCAATCTAGTGAGTGGACAAGAACAGGGCCGTGGAGAGAAAATCCGGGCCTGGGGGCAAATTCATCGGGCCCCCTAAAAAAAAAAAAAAAAAAAGGTTGTGTGAAATTTTTTCCTATATTGATCTGTCCCTTTTCCCATTTTTCCTCTCCTCCCGCTTTTTTACAAAAAAAAAATTTCTCAAGAAAATCCGGGCCCCCCTACGAAGGCCGGGCCCGGGGGCAACGGGTCCAGTGCCCCCCCCCCCCCCCTCTCTACGGGGCTGGACAAGAATCCAACCTACTCGAACTGTACAAGAGCATGCTGCTATCGGGTGAGGAAATGGGGAACGGAAATCAAGAATAAAACAACATTCAAGCGTGTTTGGAGATGATCACTTTTTGAAATAAACATCTGTAACCGCATAGGCCCAAGCGAGTGGAAAGGTTTGGTGGGGGCAAACACGCTTTCGATAATAAATTTTCGTGCATGGAGATGTTAAGTTTTGACGAGAACACACGTTTTCAATCAACTGTTTCAATAGGAAATAACCACTTTTGGGAGATGAGGCTCACACAACTTCTGAAAACCACGAATCAGAGCCCGAATCACCGAAAAAACTACCTAATTTTAATCAAAAGTGGAAATGTTGTGTTTTGACAAACTTAGTACTAAGACTGAATCCGTCCACATTTTGGGCCATCAGCCCAGGCGGCTAATAGGTGAGTTTCCTTCTGTTGGTAGTATAAACACTACGTAGTAAATTTACTACGGGGCAGGTGATTCCCCCAGGATGCCCAAATATGTTAAGTATTAAAATCGGGTAGTAGGGTACGACATTTATTACGGAGTCTCTTGGAGACCGTAGAATTGTTTGAGAAGGGGCACAGGATTAACTAATTAATTCAAGAACGTTTGCACTCAGCGGAGCACCAACAACCCTCCAAGTCCCCAACCGCCTTCGAAAAGGTGAAAACTGGATATTTTACCGCAGTGTGTAAGGGGAAATGAATTGTGTTTCTGTAATTGATCAATTTAATTAATTTGATCAAGTTGCAGAACTGATGCTGATACAGATTATGGGGTCTCTGATATGAGAGAAATTGAAACGATCCAAACTTGGAGTGAACACTCGTTTTCACGGCAAAATTTCAGATTTAAAAAAAAAAAAAAAGCCTTAGGCTCAAAACGGCCCGGACGGCGCACAGTGTAGTGATCTGAGGAGGGCAAAAACCTCCATTTTTCAACTTGATTGTTGATTCAATTTGAATTTACCTACAACTAATGTTAGGAGGAGTAAACTAGTACATTCCATTGTTTTATTGGTGAAACCAACGATTTTACAGCGTTAGTCAAGCTCGAAAAGACGGAAAAACGCCCATTTTCTGAAATTTTATGTCATAGAAAACTTGGAAAAATGGTAGTGCTTTATGTTAAATACGTGTCATGAAACGTAAAAGAAACCCGTCGCGAATACGTGGGTGTATTATTCCAAGAGTAATAAACTAAAAGAACGGAAAAAGCAATAATTGAAATAATTATTGCTTATTATAATGAGCAATAATTTCTGGAGGTGCCAGAAAGTCATGCGAGGCTAAAAGTACGTACCTACTGGGCCTCTCGATGGAAATTCTGCGGACATGGAAATTCTGGGCGGAGATTCTGCGACTAAGTCTAAATCCACCAGTGTTGGATGATTCTCTTTGAAATACCTTCAGTGAGTTTGATCATCCTCTTTAACGAGCTCCATCGATCTTGATCCTAATGATATCAATTTCGATCGCGAATTATCGTGGCGAGCTCGGAGAGATTATATCTGCCATAAAACGGGGAGTGTGTTGAGAATGATTGGGGGGGGGGGGGGGGGGGTTGAAGGATCTATAGCAGTGTGTGCGTTGTGGTGTATGACGGTTGGGAAGTAGTGGAGATCATTCGTATTCTCCGGTCATCCCGTGATAAAGAGGTGGCCCTTTGTGACCGCGAGACGGCCCTTTTGTGCCCCACTGACGGCTGATATTCGGCAGGTGAACTACACACCCTCCCCTTCTTGATACTCTTCAACAATACCCCTCACGTACGTCACATTTCACAAGCCTAACGCACTGGCGTCCTAAGTGATTCCGTTACCAACTTCCCTTTTTCAAACAGCTACTTCCCGGCTATAAAATTGACAACTTTTAAAGCAAAATGGCCCTCGTAACACTACTCCGAAATCCGATTGGATATAATATTGTCTACAACAGGGCTTCCCAAACGTTTTGGTTTGCGGACCCCTTTTACGGAACAATATCTGTTGCAGACCCCCTTACTCAACTGTTTAGATTTACATACATGAAACTCAATTTGTAGTACTAAAAAAATTTAACTGTATATATGGATATTAAATAATAAAAGTAATTATTAAGTATCCATATCTTTATTCCTTTTTCTCATTTATCTCACTGTTGAAGTCATGCATCTTTCTTTTTCTTTGAATCATGATATGATCATAATATGAGATATTACCTTAAATTGGGCTTTCCCGTATTTAAGTAGGCAAATAAAATTGCGACCAACTAGCGTCAAGGCTCTCTGTATTCGTGCTTCCAATGTAGCATCACTGTACGGAGTACGACTTGTTACAGTAATAAAGCGATAGGTAGGTACTAAATTTCCTCCTCGGGATTACTCGGAAATTATTACTTGAACCAAGGATGGATCGAAGACGAGTTTCCATTCCGAGAGTTGAACGGTTTGCTGTGCTGAGGATTTTCGAACATTTTGTGCACTGGGCGGCTTGATAATTAAATTCTTTGTTTTTACTCGAAAAATATTTAACCTCCTGGGATCCTTCAAAAATTCCATTTTTAGCCCCACGAAAGCCCTATAGATCGCCACATTGAAACCGGATCGTTCCGGGACACCCGAAAATGGATTCTACGTCCCAAAATACTTCGAAAACGACACCTAACTCGACCCCATAGCAGAAAACCTTCAAAAAACCCTCCCGTAGCCCCTTAGCACCCCACGGTTTTGGGCGATCGGGCTGAAAACCTTGCGGGCACAACTAGATGGTAAACCTAGTATTTTGTCAAAATTTCAGATTAAAAAAAAATCCTACTGGCCAAAACGGCCCTGACGACGCGTAGTAAAATAAATAGGTAGGCCGCGGCGGAAGGACATTTCGGTTTTGGAATCTAAACCTCTTGAAACGGATAATGTCAAATTTTGAGGCCGATCCGAGTCGTCGACCTCCGTCGCGATGACAAAGGTGTATTATTCCAAGAATAATAAACCAAAATCGCTTCACAGCATGTCATGCTGAGCATGATGATAATAATATAATTAGATATTATCTTAATATAATATAATACATGTAATATTTTATGGATCACCCGTTTGGAGTTGTAGAGCGGGTGGTGCACACACGTCAAGACGGACCTATGGACCATTTTGAGATAAAGTGGATCTAGATACAATAATTACCACTTTAAAACTGAGGTTGCCAATCGAATCGAATTATTCTAATCTAGATTTATATTAAATTTTAATATAGCTGATTGGGGCTTCTTGAGGACAATTTGAGCCGAATCCCATCCAATTCGGTTGAAATTTAGGGAGTTAATTTAGGAAAATAGAACATTTTCGCAATACCGTAAAGTGGGGTGAATAGGCTCACTTTTTGAGTTTGAGAAGCTGTAAAATCTGAACCAATCAACATAGAGAAACCGTTCCAACGGCATTTCATGTGTCTTGGCGTCAATTTTCGATTCCTCACCTGTTCAAGAGTCATCCCTCTAAGGGAAAAACGTAAACACGTTTTTTATGCACTGAGCCGATTGGTCCACCAGGTGGGGTGAATAGGCTCACTCAATGTTTTTACATGGAATAAAATATTTTTCTCGATTCTACCAACCAGTGGACCAATGGGCTCAGTGGTTTGAGGACAAAGACAGTTGGGCGACACCAAGGTTTTTTTTTTTTTTTTTTTTTTTTGTGAGAAAAAGTGGGTTTTTGAAAATTTCAGTAATTTATATTGCTTGAATATTTAATATTGCTTATTTAATATTGCTTGAATATCTCCAAAACTATTATAGGTACGCGAAAAACGAATAGGGACACTTGTGTAGCAAATGCTGTGAGGTTCATTTTTCATATAGATGATATTTCTGTAGGACCGTCCTACTGTAGGACGTTTTCGAGTTAGGAGCGAAAATACGAAATAACCTTCTTCGGCCTCCCCCACCCCCGCTAGCTTGTAGGGTCGTATTTTATCCTCCCATGGGTCTAAACACATCGGTGAAAAAAAAATCGCTTTTGCTCTCAACATTAAATTTTCATGTTCAGAAGCGATTTCTTCATTCTAGGGGGAAATTTTCCACCTAGAATCATTTATTGCCTAGACTAACCATACTTTTGCGCAGCCTCCCGAAGGCTCAAACTTTGTTTTACGCCAGCAACCGCCCGCTTGATTTCTTCCAGCGATTTTGACGCCAGGGTTCGGTTTATAGTCCCTCGGCATGGTGAGCCGATTCACCCCACTTTACAAATTGAGCGTGAGTTCAATTACAAAATCGGCCGCAGCCTCCAACAGCACTGTCGCACGGAATCGAAATTTTGACAGTATCATCCCAGAATGTTTACAAATCAGATAAGCCGGTTATAAACTTCATATCAGCAACCATTGTTGCTGTGCGGGCAAAGTTAGGACCCCTAACCAAAAACGCTGTTCCGGTTAGCCATAGTTACCAACACTAAAAACGCCAATGGACGTTGAAATAAATAACGATTGAGTTATAAATCGATACATTGAATCTTCCCCTATCGATTCCCGTTTTATTTTTTATTTTATCGTTATTAGTTCGCCGTATTTTTCAAATTACACGTTTTTCGCAAAAAGTGAGCCTATTCACCACACTGAGCCTATTCACCCCATTTTACGGTAGTCAACCGATTTTGATGACATTTTGTACAAAATGGTCGTCAAGATTAGAAATTAGCAACCAGATTAGAAATCAGCATGACAAATTTGTCGTCTATGGTGTTCTACTAATTTAATGGTGACACCGTGAAGGTCACGAGAAAGCTTCTGTGCCATGGCCTTGGCGGTGTATTTTGGGCTACGATTCGAATGGGTGGCTAGCGGGAAATAAATCTGTGGGTGAGCCTAATGTCAATCTAATCGATTTCGTGCTTTATTTGTTGGACCTTCAAGAAAATTCAAGAACTTTTATGGCAGAAAAATGCTAAAGTTTCTTGTATGTTTATAAACACTCGTTTTATAACACTTTTTATGTTGAACACAAAAAGTTTATTAAACGTTATGTTCATAGTAAAAAGTGTTTCAAAACGAGTGTAACGAATGAATCATTACACATGAACAGTTCATTACACCTACGCCACTGATTCTCAATATCCACAGCGGTGATTTATCGAAAACATTCGACGGAAAAAAGGACTAAAAACCCGCAGCAATTTCCTACGGAAAACGCTATAGTACATCACAGTTGCACCTACCTAATGAAAGCCCTACTTTCTATGGAATTCAAAATCCCTGTTGCTGAATTCGGTATGGAACCCGCATGAGGCTCGCAAGAACATCGATGTATTGCTACCATCCCTGAGTGTAATCGGAAAGTAGTAAAGGATAATAATCGTGTGAGCGGTGTTAGAAGTGTAACAAGTACCAGCTTCGTGATGTAGGGTCGTCCATTCCAT
This sequence comes from Pilophorus perplexus, assembly GCA_955831195.1. Taxonomy (NCBI): domain Eukaryota; kingdom Metazoa; phylum Arthropoda; class Insecta; order Hemiptera; family Miridae; genus Pilophorus; species Pilophorus perplexus. Next base: position 16,280,637 of record OY037007.1, on the reverse strand, counting down.
TTTTCCTTCCATTTTTGGTTATTGTCCTGCCTCGAAATGGAACCACCGTTCGCACACCCGTTCCAGCAACATACTCCCACTTTAATTTTGCAGAAATGTATCCTCCCTCACTTTCACTTCCCGCCATTAATAATATTGCTACTTTGTAAAAGTGGGGTGTAGACTCAACGAAAAATTGTACCAAGAGGTAGGTGCCTTATATTTTAAAAGGAAATTGGAATGGTAATATTTGAATAAATCGTGTGCAGTAAATAATAAATTATATATATATATAAATAATATATGTGGGTGGAAATTTGTTGAGGGTCGGCCAAATAAGACGAGATTGTGCCGACGTTTCAAGAGATATATTCGCCCATCATCAGGACCTAATGAAATGAACAAAATGACAGCCTACCTAATCAGAAAAATAACTTTGGAGGACACTGGAGAATTTAAAACGGATATTGAATTATATTGAAGATATTAGGAGATCTAAAAACTTGAGACGTATAACGAATTGAAGATTTAAAACAAAAATGTCGTCGCCATCTATCTGCCTTCTTTTTTACCTAATAAAAATCCCATTCCATCTCAACAGTTACTGCAAATAAATCTGCCAAATTTCCCTAAAGCTCGCGGGCAAAAATCATCAACGAAATTTATCAAAGCACTCATACTATTATATAACGGCAAAAGAAAGGAGACCGTGAAGCGGCATCTTTGTGGTTGGGAAAACGGCCGCGATGTTTAATACGGGATGGTTTATATTTTCCGGGGGATACAACTAGTGTTTATTTAGCTCTCGTTCCTTTGAGCCTTTGAATACAAGAAATGGAATCGGGTTGATTCTGGTTGGTCTGCTCCGCTTTTATTCTCGCCCATTGTTGGCGGTACTAAGGAACCCCTGGGATTCATCGACATTTTATTGTATATACCGTGTGGTATTCGATGTGAGGTTTCCGCAGTTGAATTTGGCCTCAAGCACCTACACTTAGGAGGAGTGTTTTCAATTATTAATGTATACTTTTATATTATGTAGAACAAAGGACACCTTCAACAAAAATACACTGCCAAGGGTACATGGCACTTAACTCCCTCGCGTTCGAAGACTACCCCGATTTACAGCCAAATTGGATTATTAGGTCATCACAATATTGAGTCATGACTGTAAAAAGGAAATTACGGTCGCGCATGCACAGAGCGTACCGCTGAGTCCATAGTGATGAAACTAAACGGGGACCATCTACAGCTAAACCCACACCATTCATGAAAATTTCATTGAAATCCGAACAAAATAGTGAAAGTTATGGCTGTGACAAGGAAATGTGGACAGGCAGACGAACGGGCGGACAAACGGACAGACAGACACGAACCCCAATTTGTTCACGAAGCCCTTAAACGTAAAATGCGAGAGGAATTTTTCATCTTGGAGGACAACAATTTTTTAGACCTTGAGAGTAAACACTGCTTCCGCTACCTTCGCTACCTTCCACTGAGCCTCACGTAAAGCCAAGTTCTAGGAGCGCCGTGTTGGTTTTCTGTGGAAACCGGAAATTTGAGGTGTAACGGGTGATTATCTACCGCATGGACTGAAGGGATAAGAGGGTATTCGATCGAAATTCGAAAATATAAAATATAATATATTGTATCGATACAATATTATTGTGTTATGTACGAAAATTGTTAATAATGATGTTGACCGTTCGAATGAATGTGGGTGGAAAGACAACATCTTTACACATTCATACAATACGATTGAATAGAAGATTAAATAAACAAGATTTAATAAAAAAATTTCCCCGCCTCCTCCACCGTTGTAAGGTCCATGACAGGATTCCACCCGTTCTGAGTACGTCTTTCCGACTTCCTTGACAGCGGCCGGGTTGAAACGCGCCCCATCTATATCAAATATATATATCGCGAGACTCACTCACGATTTTTACTGGGAGACTACCCGAGCGGCGAGAGGGGGGGCGTCCGTATAAAAGACTTCGCTTCAATAAATATCATTTAAAAAATAATTCCCAAATAAAAAATAAAAAATACAATAAAAAATGAAGAAAAATTTGCAAAATTAAAATTAACAATAATTAAAATAACTTCGGTTTGTTTTTTTATTGGAAAAACGAAAGAAACGGGAAAAAATATCTATTATCAAACGTGAGAAAAAATAAATAAATAAATAAAAAACAAAAAAAGCAAAATTGATAACTAGCTATAAGGAGTTGTGGGAATTGGCTGAAATGGGAAAGAAGCTTGAAAAGACTTACCCCGTGGTACCAAATGACACTCTCCGCAGGCGGGTTTGCTTTGATGTCGCACACAAGCTTCACACGTTGCCCTTCAGCTACCATCGAGGAACCCGAATCAACCCGTACAGAAGCAATTGGGGCGTCTGTGAATTATAACCAAAATAGGGGCACAGTTAAATACGGTAGGCTTCCACTGTGCCTCTCGTTAAAGCCAAGTTCTAAAGGAGCTATAGCGCCGTGTTGGTTTTCGGTGGAAACCGGAAATTTGAGGTGTAACGCGTATATATCTACCGCGTGGACTGAAGGGATAAGAGGGTATTCGATTCCTGGAATTGACTGTGTAAGGAACAATATTTTTTAACTTGCATGATATTTTGAGGTACCGGCGGTCCTCCACATGGGCATCCGGGAATTTGGGGTTTGTCGCCCGACATGTTAGCACTTTCCCGTCGTCGTCCCAGTCCGGCCGCAGCGTCAAGGTGCTGGTCGTTTTGTTCACTCCCATCGCCATCTAGGATAAAAATCAACAAAAACGTCTAGTTTATTCTTGAACTCAATAATTTTCGGGCCTAACGTTTTCCCCGTTTGTTTCTCTGTAGCACTAAACCCTTACCATTGTGGCAGCTTGTTTGATGGGCTCCCCTTCGAGCAACCAGGATATCGTCGCTGGCGGATGGGACCCTTCGGTTTCGCACATGAGGTGCTTCGACATCCCGGCCGACATCGCTTCACTGCTGGATATCATCTTCACGACGAGCGGCTTCACTGCACAGACATAATGGTATTCATATGAGAGGACGGAATTTCTCATTTTCGAATTCGTCTCTGATTGAGCTAGAATGTTTATTTATTTATTTTGTATTCATTTTTTCATTTGGAACGTGATTATGTGTTGTGACCAATACGGTATTGGTCACAACACATAATCACGTATTGCCAATACCAATAGGTACTTCCGTATAATATGGTACTGTATATTATACAGTGCGCGAGCACACCAAATGCACCCGCAGCAGCACATAACTAGGTGCCGAATTTCCCAAACCAAAGGTTTGCAAATTGCAAGACATTGCAAGTTGCAATGATGGTGCCAAGCTGCATGAGGGATTCCAAGGCTTTCTAAGATTGCTCCAAGCTTTCCAGACCTGTCCAACGCTTGCAAAGTTGGTGCCAAGCTGGGGATGAATAATTCATTATGAGACTTTGTCCAGGGATGTATTGCCTCAACCTTTTCGGCGCGCCGGGAGTGCAGTGGCTCTCAACGGGAGTCGCTGAGAATTGTTCAGGTGTACCTATTCGCGTCAAATGACGTGCCGCAGACCGATTCTTCTCGGGTGTACTGCAGCAGTAGTGCTTGGGTGTACTGGCGACCTTACTTTCACCTTGCTGGGTGTACCTACTCACGTACCAACCCTCCCAAACAGGCAGTTTGACGGTTGGGTGAGGAAGGCATTTTCCCCCAGTAAAGAGATCTTAGCGATTATTTTCGTCGTATGTTAGGCACATCTCAAGTGTCAGGTGTGATTACTGTGGGAAAATGCCTAAACTGTAGTCACAGATGAAAGTGAGATTGCCGACAAGCTGCTTGGTCTCGCTTCTCACTTCATGCGTGGGAAAACAGGGACGGCACTTCTTCCCTGCATGACATATTCACCGGGTCCGGGTGACTCCAGTCAACCCGATTCATGTAATTCAGCTTCCATCATGCCGTTTAACGGATTTCATCGGACCCCTCTTCTTTCTGGCGAATGCCTGCTTTGGCTCCGGGAAGTCGGACTCCTTTACATCATGATGTAAGTCTACAGCCTGTTCATTGCGGCACGTTATTCACGGGTAAAACCGCTCGATCTCCCTTCAAGAGGGTGTAGTAGGTGTATCATACCTAGATAACGTTAGTGAACATACTCTGAACAAACCCTCTGCCTACAGCGTAGAAGCCTCACGCAGGACTATTTTCACCCGTCCTTTCCCACAATTACTACTCTCACACTGGGGTCTGAGGAGCCCGAACCATTCTCTGTTTCAGGGAAACGGCCTTGTCCATGGGGAGCCAGGGAGCCTTTGCCTTTTCCCGTCGATCGACGGCTTAGGTGGAGGAGACCCTCATCCTCTCCACAACTCCGAACTATTTGACCCAGTGAGAGGGCAAAATCACGGGAACCAAGTGATTTGGAGGGGAGGAGAATCATGCTTGCGTCGATGTACGATTCCTGCCTCGAAATGCTCTGGGCCTCTCAAAAGACTGCCACCGAAGGCATTTCCCTCACATCTTAAATCTTGGAAACACAAATCCTCGCAAATTTTGTCAACTCCCTTAGGGGTGGGGAGGGGGTCCTCAAGTTGTACATCAAGGTGAATGCTCAATTCGATGCCAGTGCAACCATGCCGACACCCCGTCGGATATCTGAGGCTGGTCAACGGAACAACTGATTTCATGCTGGCAGGGAAAGTTTTGAAAGGGAAAAGGATAGAGACTCGTTAACGGCGGAGCACCTTAGCCTTTTTGGGAAAGGGGGAAATTCAATGAAAAAACTATTGGTAACGGGCTAACTTTTGCTTGGTGAAGCAGAGTAGATGGAGGGGTGGGTTTTTGGCCTCGGTCGCGTAAGGTGAGGGAAATGGAGGGGGTTCGTAATGGAACAGGTAGAAAAGCACCCCTCACCCCCTACGCCTACAACACTCGCCGTCCAATTAGGACTAACTTCCGACCTAACTTATTATAAAATAAAAACAATTCCCTTAGCCCGAAATCTTCCCCCTGTTTCCGCCGCCATCTTCATTCTTTCCGGACTAACATCCTTTCCTTTTCTTTTCCTTTCGATTAACATCCTTCCTCCCAATTTCTGCCAATTTGGAGTAGAAATGTCACCCGTTCACCATCGCTTTGGAATCATTTATATGTCAGATGGAGTTTATTAAATAAACTCCAAACACAAATTTTGTGCCAGTCTGATATGTGTTTTAGGGTTGTGGAAAATATACCCAGTTCAGGGACCAATCTCCGGACATTGGCAACCCTGATATCTGGCTTTTCTCCCGCAGTTTGCCTAATTTATTCCCCACAGTGCGGACTTCTATTATTCTCTGGGGGGAAAAAGCTGGTTTGCAAGGAGGGGGGCCCCGTTCGTCAGCCAGCTATAGAACCTCATAGTGCTGGGGTTGGTACCGGCGGAGAAGAGGGAGCACTATCACCAAAATTGTTGATAAGATTTGAGGGTAAGGTCCCTGACTCCTTTATTCCTTTGCCAGAGGGGAGACCACCCGGAATATATTTGTTACCTCCCTCTGGCACGATTCCCTACGATTCCCTGCTCAGCAACTGACTTCGTGCTCCCCAAACCCTTCCATTCCAACCCCTTTAAAAAAAACCCTAGTACAGAGGTAACCTTCCATGCAAACCACACAAATATCATACCATATTCCCCCTTTGGCTATCCTCATCGACCTCAATCTTCTGAACTAAGAAACGCGACTCACACATGGCATTCTTTTATATAAAACCTATCTACACAATGTCATTCTTCTTTAATAGATAAACTTTTGTGCATACGTAGTTATTACTTATATTTACCTATACATATTTTTTCTTAACTTCTTTATTACCGTATTGATTTTTGTGGCTCGTTAAATAAAATGAACAATTTTAGATCTATCAAAATTTGAATAAAATTTCATTTCAAATTTCATTAACGCGTTGATTTTTCAGTCTTGTCTTCCTTCTAGAGGGGAACTTAGTTCGTCAAGTTATTAAAGTTCCCTCCGACGAACCATTTCGGCACTTTTCCTCATTCCATTGGATTTCTGTTCTCGTTCAATTTCCACTCTACAACCTACGCTACTGTAGAAACCAAGTAATTTTATACTTAACGAATAAAATTTCCTTTTTTCTCTAAAAATAATCAAGTCCCCTAAAAAACGAAAATAGTTCGAAATAGAAAGTTCGCCAAACTGGAAAAGTTGAAGTGCGCGTTAATCACTCAAGTATTCAAAGAATACACGTCTATTTATATGAAGGGTTGGAAGGACGAATTTGAATACAAATGAGTGTTATTGGTGACATCCATTCAAAAACGTTTAGTCGTTTAGAACACCACGAGCTCAAAAAATTCTTTCCTGCACAATAGTCACTATTGTGCAGGAAAGGATTCCTTGAGCTCGTGGTACTCTTGCTAAAACTGTCGAAAAAATAATCTTGGTTCAATTTATCCGTCACATTAATTGTAAAATTATTTTAATGCTAAGTAGTCTTAAAAACATCATAGTCCATAACTTTCAGGTCCATCTACAAAGTTCCGTCGAGTTTCTGACGGTCTGATTCTTCCCCTTCAGTTTCACGCTCTTATTTTTCAGGCTACTTTATTTTTGAGAAATGAGAAGCCGGTTTCTGCCTTATTCCGAGCTCCGCCGCTAGAATCTCCTATTTCCACGCCCTTTTCTAATTTTTTCCCTTCCCTTCCGGGCAGATTGGAACCTTTTATTGAAACGTTCCCCTCCTATTTCCTTTCTTAGCCCTTCGACTTGCCCTGAGGAGGTAGACAAAGGTAAAAAAAAAAAAAAAAAAAATCCACTGAGGCTATCAAAGACTGGAACAAGAAATCTGGGAAGAGAATGAGGAAAGAAACGTAACAATCGAACCTGCTCCAGGAATAAAATAATGGGTAGCTTTGATTATATCGGACACCCTTAAGTAGGTATCCAAGTTGCTGAGTCCAGTGCCGGATTCACTGTTTTCTTCCCGATCATTATGAAAACAACAATTAGAAATCTGAAAACAAAATCAACTAACATTATTCGTTATCCAGGACCCAGGTGAGATCTTACGCAATAGGGTCTCCCTGGAGTGGTTGCCAGGGCACAGAGGTATTCCAGGCAACGAACATGCTGACACTCTGGCCAGGGAGGGCTCCCAGACCCCCTTCATCGGCCCGGAGCCTGCGGTTGGCCTACCACAAACCTCCTTCAGAGGCGCCATCAACAGGTGGACGTCATTACAAACCGCCAATAGATGGCAACTCCTCGAAGGTCACACTCACAGCAAGCGCATGGTGGCAAAACACAACACCAGGACTGTAGCTGAGCTACTCAGGTTGAACCGCGGGGAACTCAGAAGACTGGTTGGTTTGATAACCGGCTTTGCCCCCCTGCGATTCCACCTGAATCGCATAGGGATAACACAACAGTTGTGTCAACAGTTACTGTCAACAGTTACTGTCAACCCTATGCAGGCTTTGTGAGGAGGACATTGAAACCGCCACACACATCATCTTTGAGTGCCCTGCACTCTCACAACGCAGGTTTGCCATCTTTGGGGAACATACCCCCATGAGGACATTCCCCTGCGACCACCTAGTCAAGAATCTAAAAACCCTAATAAGCGGAATAGATATCCTGGACTAGAACCTGGGCGCTCAGATAAAGTACAATAAGCCAATAGGCTTCCGTGCTGGGGGCCTCCCCAAATCCCCCTCCTGAGCTATCCCGAGTACAAATCTACAAATCTACAAATCTACAAATCTACAGGTGAGATCTTTTTAAGCAGGCTTAGATCTTAATTTCTATTCATTTTCACCCAACGTTTCACTGGTGCGATATTGAATCGAATGAGGTGGGTGAGACGACTCCTCTGCTGAGCACATCAGCTGAGGAGTCTTTTTTCTCTCCCGAACCACCTCATTGGATTAGACCTCTGCACCGTCGGCAAACAACCATATCGATATTGCATCTTCATGGGGGCTGAGGGAGTCAACATTTCAGATCGGCATGACATGCACTTCTTATCGTTGCATTGTGCATAACCCCTTGTCCTGGTGGACGAAATGTTTGCATCGTCAAGGCTAAAAAAGAAATTTCCTACTAAAATGACTTCAGTTGGGTCTAACGTATGGCAAGCGCTTTTGATGAGAAGACATCATTGTATGGTAGTTAAGTAGGAGGTTTTACGGCGGCACTAACGTGTTTGAAACTTGCTTTGAAGTTATTTTCAAAGTCAAAACCTAGTTTTTTTTTTTAGTAAAAAAAAGAAGAGTTTTCCTCCTCATGTTTTTTAATTGCTATTAATAACCCTTGCTCATCTACGTGGACTAGTCGCCGCAGCAGCTGCTCCACACCTCACGTAGTGTATCAAGTGGGGAAAATCCCAACTGGCAGTTTCGAGTCAAGATTAACCAAGTTTTCACACTCATACATAGTTAGAGGATATAGGCTAGAAGATATTAAATATTCTCAGAATATTACGCATGTAAATTGTAGTGGCATGAATACTGCATAAGTTCCGAGTTAATCCTTCGGGGGGAGAAGGAGAGGCTGAAACTTTCTCATTTCCCTCCAGTTCTAATACGCATTGTTCACTCCACTAATTTCGAGCGTTAATACGCTTCCACCCAGGAAATTAGCATTCGCATTGTCAGCTTAGTATTGGAGTTTTTGTTTATGGGGAGCAGTTCTAGGGGCTCATGTAGAGGCAGCGCTTTGACGATATTATCTCAGGTAGGTACTATTGGAAGAGGCAGGCGACTAAGGCGGGTTCAGGAACATGGGTGAACGTAGGGTGAAGAATATTCAAAGTAACGTTCGAAGCGCCCGTAGCCCCATGGAAGTCCTATATATCCCCACGGTGAAGTCGGATGGAATTGAGGCCCCCATAAATGAATGTTACATACAAAAATACATATTAAAAACACCCAACTCGACCCCCCGCCCATCAAAACATCCGAAATTACTTCAAAAACTACAACTTCCTCGAATGCCTGACCAAAAACCTTCAAAAAGCTTTCCCGGAACCCCACGAATTGAAAGAAATTCGACTACCATTCACCTTAATAAAGTTACTTTTTATTTCGAACCAAAATGTTTCCATAATATGAAATATTGTGTTATAATAATTTTATATATAAACTCTAACGTACGCTTCTGAGGAGAATCGAAAATTTCTGTCGCGAGGTCAGGCTGATAATTATACTTTATTAATTCAGAGACCAATAAACCAAATTTGAATAATTCAGAGAATAATAAACCAACCGGTCTCATCAGAGAGAATTTCAGTTTCAGGCAAACGGGGGACCTAATTGTTGAATTAATTTAAATTAAATTGAGTAAATTGAGCTGAAAAGTAACTCGTAAAAGAGGGCGAGGATTCGGCGAATTTTCGCCTTTGTGATTCAGTGTATTCCAGATTGAGGCAATTTCCATTGGGAGGTCCGTTGCGTCCTTGTATTTATGTTCCCGAAACAACCATGTTAGTGACGGATGAGTTCCTGCAGGTCGAAAACTGCGGGAAAATGCGAGGGACCTGTTGAAAGGGGTGAATGGAGAGCCGACTGAGAGTTTTCCTGCCATCCGCTTCGTCATCTACCCGCCTTTTGTTTATACGCTCATATCATAACATTATTCTCTTCTCCCCAAAGAAAACAAAGGAGTTTGCTACGGTTTATAACGCTTCGATCGTTCGAGTTTAACGGTTACATTATCATCTCGGGTTACGCCTATCCTTCTAGTGTGTTGTTACCTTACCAATTGAATAAAAACATCCAACTACTTTTGGGAAAGAACTCTCATAAATGTAGGTAGTACCTACTGCTTCCATATAATCTTGATGCAGACACTCGAAATTATCATAATAATATGAGCCCCTCCTCGTCATATTATGACGAGGAGGGGCTCATCAAAACTTAACATTTCCACTTTCAGATATATTTCTGGAGAGCCAAATAACGTGTACCCTTCGCTACTTGAACTTTTAAAATCATGTCAACCAACCAATAAATTCCCTTCCCCATCCTTAGTTGTGACCCTTAATTGAGTGGTTATATCATTGAACCTAACCTAGATACAGGGAAAAGTTCTGTGGAAATGTTGAGTTTGGAAAGAGACACATGGAGATATTAAGTTTTGATAAAAAGTAGGTAAAATGTGCAAAAATTAATCTCAGAATCACCGAAAAAACAAATTTTGACCAAAAGTGGAAATTTTGAGTTTTTATAAACCCCTCCTATTATTATTATATATATTACATATGGGGAATATTTTACCAACGAAACGTGTGATGATGCTCCTCAAAAACATGGACGAGCACATGCCCATTCCTTTTCCTAGCGTTAACGCTAAAAATTTTAACTACTTAGTAAAAATTTTTACTACTTCCAACAATCAAGTCCTCAACCCGTTTGGAAGTGCTCTGCTCAACTACTGCGTAACTGTAAACTCTTCAGTGCTCTACTAATTAACATTGTTAATCAGAAAAAGCCAAATGAACACTTATGGTTCCATTCAGATCAGAAAGTGCACACTTGAGGTCAGTAAACAAAGCATGTTCTTTTTTGCAAGAGCCGAAGTGGGTAGGTACACATAGGACTTACAAAACAGCTCCAGCTGCACCGTCCTCACGATGGGGGAAACGTTGGGAGCTGGTAGTGCTTGACACGAAAGGTTCTTTCCTTGCAGGTGACGGAGTAGCGACGGGAGAACGATTCGATTCACGACACTGCCCCTGCTCATGTGCTCATTGGGATCATTTTCCATGTCCACGGCGGTATCACCCAGCCACCAGCTGACTATTGGAATGGGTTCTCCTCCAGTGACGATGCACGTGAGAGTTGCGTCGTGCCCTTCAAAGAAAGGCCCTGCCACGTCCCTCGCTTCTGTCCCGTCAGAGTACAGGATTTGAGGTTCACTCGGTGGCACTAAAAACATACCCATTTTTGATCAGCAGTGATTATCACAGGACCATATCGGCCAACACCTATTCAGCCGAATATATTAAATTTTGTTATTCTTTTTTTTTTTTTTTTTTTTTTTTTTGGCTTACCGATAAGTGTGAGATTGATCCTGTAGTTCCTGGTGGGTGAATTGAGGAAGTCCACTCTGCACCTGAATACTCCCTGGTCTCTTTCTGTGACTCTCGTCACTCTAAGTCTTGCTGGCGGACCCGTGACGAAATAGCTTCTGCTCCCCAAGTTCGAGCTCAGTGCCGAATGCAAACCGTCCTCCAATGGCTTTGCCCCCATCCCATCTCGAGCGTCCACGCTGCAACAAATCAGAAATTGGTAACTTATTGAGCGAAAATGATTTAATTCAAGGTTAGGATAGGTTCATGGGATGCATTTGGATATAAATATCCAATTTAAAATTTGAAACAAAAGAGGAATGAATCTAGTCCAAAAACCAGTATACTGGTACATACATGTAGAACTACCAACTGGAAACCCATCTTGTTGGTAATTTTCTCGTGGACTCAAACTACCTCCTGGTGAGAACTGTAGCTCCACAAAGCCCCCGGGTCTGACCGGTACAACATAAATTGATTCTACTTTCAAAATTACATGAAAAAACGACACTTCACTCAACCCCCTGCCCATCTAGATCATGTGCTTTTTGTTTCGGATGGCACAAGTTTGTGTTGTGGATGTGAAGTTAATCCAGAAAAGCTATTTTACACCGAGGTAACCATACTTGTGCCACTCCTATGAGAAGCCCTCAAATGATTCAGACGAGATGAAAGTCATGTTCCCTAAGTCAAATTCCCTAAGTGCGAGGCAGATACTCCCCAGGAAAAACCTAACTTTATGAATCCGATCAGATGCTCTAAAGTTTTAAAATTATTTCTGCCCTCGTTCAGGCAACCCAGGGGCCATGACTTGGCTAAAACAATAAAAACGAGGAAGAAGTCAACTACGACGGCGTCTAGCTCAACGACGGGTTTGGTCGTATCACTAGGCTACTTACAACCATGGAGGCTACTTACAACCCAACACCTTAGTATCATCGCCGTTTCTTTGCCCGGGGCGTCCGGGTTCTTATTTACAAACATCTTGTAAAGTGGACAGCAATAGCTCTACAGATGCTCTTATCAAGCGGTAGTGAGCATGGTTAAGCAGGGTTCACATCCATGCAGCAATGCGGTATTGCGTCATTCCAGCATTGCGTTCGGTCCGCTGATTAGCCGATGCCAGGGGGCGGGAAGAAGTTAGTTTTGCCGGAGAAGCACTTTCGAAGCTGGCTGTACACATCCGAAAAATCAGATATTTTACAGGAAAACCGTAATGATAGCAGCGATAACTAACAGCAGCAACCAAAAACAGTCATTATGTTAATATCAATCGGAATCCGCGATCTTAGGTTTCCTGGGGGTATTAATTGCCTGGGCACGTCCAATACACTCTTTAGTTCGTCAATTGAAATTTTCATTATGGAGTTTCTTAAAAAATCTGCCAACACTGCGAACTCCTTGGTGGTCTCGGAAACCAAAGTAAGAAGCCTAAGGAAGGGTTAAAGCGAGAACAAGAGGATTGCAAGGAGAGCAGTTCGTACTGTTGGATCGTTTGGGGTGGGAACGGGAGGTGGGGGCCAAGGAAGACAGTTTACGTAGAACAGGATGGCGAGGGAGGGAGTCTGGATAAGTCACTCAGCTGTGCTAAGATAGGGACGTCTTTACGCTAAATAAAGCACCTCCAGTCCCCCCACCCCACCCCACCCCACCCCGTTTATATCCACCAAGTGGCCCTCCAGTACCCCCCTCCAACTGCCCCTTCGCCAGTATCTTCTACTGTACTATTCCCCCAAGCCATCCTCCTCCTCCTCCCACGAGTCTCTTCAGGGCTCCGATTTCAACACCAACATTACAACGTTATATACATAGAGTTAACTTTTGCTTTCTGCTTTATTACTCTCGCCAAGCTCAGAAACTCCTCCTGGCAGTCTCGCCCTGCTCATCTCCGAACTTCAAAAAGTCAACTCTCCAAAGTCCATGGAATATAACAGTTTCACCAAGAGAGGAATATAAACTGATAGTGAATCCCCGTACTTCCCTCACGGATAGATTCATACAATAATGTAGGTGAATTTGATAATTTGTAAAAAGTTGACTGGCTCCACTCAATTGAAACGCTCGGGTTTGGTGAGGGTTGACCCACTCGGTTTGCATGGCTTCTCACATCAGTTTTGCATGACTGATTTCGGCGGCTGAATCCCTTACACAACTTATTCAGGTCATTTTCATTTGCTTGCCACGCTTAAGTTCGACGACGAATATTTTTATTCCTCATCGGCCGAGAGCTCCTGGGCGTCCAAGGCGTTTGTCCAGGGCCACTCAGGAGCCTCTCCTTTGGTTCAGGAACTCAGCGGTCGATGAGGCGGTCGATATGCAAGGCCCACAACTTCCGATGTCAGGCCTGGATGCTGTCGCTGAGAGCCGAGTACGAGCCCACTATTGGTACAAAGGCGGAGACGTTGGCGGGCCAATATTATAGGGTTGGGTGATGGAAGGATGTGACGCCAGCTAGTAGGACTCCTATAGGGCAGTCTGAAAATAGAAGTGAATTTGCTACGACTTGACGACAGCTACACAGCATTTTACGGCGGAGCTTCCCTTTGGGTGAACTGTAAGTCTTATCCCTGTTGAGGGCGTATATCCTCAGATACTGAGGAAGCATGGAGACTGACTTTAGGTAGACAATATTATCCCAGAAACGGGCGAAATCCTTGGGTGGCAAGGACGTGTGCACAAACCACTGGCATACACACTTTGTATACTGTATAAAGTATAATAATAATTATTATGAAAGGTTGAGGGCGTCTGTAAGGGTAGTTGTGGAGGGCGCTACTAATCAACACTAAAGTCAGTCTCAAGGCTATCAGGTTTCATATTTCTACTTATTTATTTATCTTATTATTAACATGTATATCGCGATTAATAATTAATTAATAATTAATTATTATAAGGCGCGACTCTTGATATGGAGATCAAGACAGATGCTGCCTAAGTATAGGTATTCTAGCGATCTCCATCCACGACAAATAAATCCTGTACAGATGTTGTGTCGGGCAATTCAGTGGCTCTGCAGGATCTGTCCTTCGCCGAACGAGCAGTCCAGAAAGGCAACCTGGGGTTTCCTCATGCTTTAATGAGTTCCTAATTTTTTAATAGGTATATCATTATTTGTGTTTTGTTTTTGGGGGAAGGCCTCCAGCGTAACTGGGATTTCGCCTCCGGTGTCTTTGCAGGAAGGGGAAGGGAGTACCTGAATATCCCTGCTTAAGGCATAACACGATATGTCACAATCTGCTGACCTAGGAGGCGGCATCGAGGCAGTGATGGGAGACCCGCAATCTCCTGACTGGCAGGAAGTGTCGTGATAGCCTGGAATGCGTTGGTCTCCAGAAGGGAGTCCAGGGGAATCTAACATTGAAGCTGAGATGTCAGCATCAACATTAGTTCGCCCTGGATCCGCAGTTGATACAGGAATCAGAGGGCTGGCTTCCCCAGACCAAATGTCGTCAGGGGAGGCCCGGTTCTCGGCCACAACAAAAAGTTCTCTGCGCAGACATTCTTATAGTATTAATAAGAATTCTTATTAAGAAGATTATAGCAAGTCAGCTCAATGATAATGCCGGCGGCGCGGGGAGCCCGAGTAATTAGCAGCTATCTCGTTAGCGAGAGAAGGTGGACTTCCCGATCACGCCGCCGGAACAGTCGCTTCCCGTGGCCCAAATGACTAATTAAAACTTAATTACTTCGGCCCGCGACCGAATTTAAGCCAGTAGAGTTTGGCCCATGCGGCCACAACTAGTACCTTCCTCGTGTTGTCCTGCTTCTCTAAAACTCGGTGGTCCTCGACATTACGGTGTCACAAGTTACATTACGGCACAGGAACATTTCAGCACAGCTCAGCCACATTTCAGCACAGCTCAGCCCCCGCCCAACCCCACAAGTATACTTGTATATGAGAAATACTTTGAGGATTACGTTTCCATAAATGAACAAAAATTGTGTTTGTTATTTAATAATAAAATTTTATTGCAATAAATTATAGCTGATTAAATCCTACAGGAACACAATATAGGAGTAAAAAGTGAGGAAGTCAACCATTGTATCTACCTACTTCCCATCAAGCTTATCAGTTTTCTTTTTTCCCCCCCATTTTCATTAAAAGCTTCGTCAGGGTAATCTCGCTGCGGCTCCACTGCTCGCGTAGCTGTCTCGCGCTCCTGCTGTTCACTGTGTCTACGCCAAATAATATTTGGCGTAGACACAGTGAACAGCAGGCATATTATGCCCTATGAGTTGTTTTTAAATATGCGAGTGACCAGCGAAGTTTGGTTTGAGTTGCGAAGTTTATCATCATCATCTCAGGAAGGAATCTGCCGCTCCCCCTCCAACAACACAGATCGCCACGTTGGACCGCATCAAAATTTGATTTTATCAACTTTTCGGGTCTTCAGCATCCCACCATACAACCAAATTACTTTTTTCTACAAAACAGTCTTTCCGTGAGTATTAAATTTTACCAAATGGATACCCAACACGTCTTGGAGCCAATACCACTAAGAAAATGATTTTGCAGCTCCAAGAGGTGTACCGGGCAGCACCGCTCTTCAGAGTCTTCGCTCGTCGGTGTGCTTGTCGTCCGATCGTCAGTCGTCTTCATCGTCTCGTCGTGCATGTCGTCGTCGTCATCAGTCGGCTACCACACGCGCGTGTCCCCTGCATCCAACCACAAATTAACCATTTACCGCCTTCATTGTAAATTATTAGGCAACTAGAAGGAGCTCCTTATTATTTTCTTTTTAATTTTATATTTCAATTAAAATCGCTTGTGCCTTAGGTAATTGGTTTTTTAATCAACTAAAACCCCACCTTTGGTATCAAACACACTGTAGCCTTAGAAGTTGTTCGTGGGACCGGGTCTCTTCGCATTTTATTACCTATATCTAAAAAATAAACATATATGTATTCGTTTCCAGACGGTGCCATAATATGACATTATTATTATCACCGGGCTGTGCCGAAAAGTAGCAATATTAATTGGCTCGACTACACTGTGCCCCTAAAACTCTCGGTAGCAAAAACATCAGGGTATGGCAAACGCTAACACATTGCAACTCAGAAACTTACAAATCCCATAATTGATAAACCTATAAAAACCCAAGGATTGCAGAATTGGACGAACAAACAGTTTATACAAAAGCTGCCTTATCTGAAGGCATCTTATTTGTAAGTTACAAGGTAACTTGTGGGATGAAGGTGGCGGCAAAGGAAAGGCAAAATAGGTCGTGCCTTGTTGAATTCCCTTAGTCATCTGTGTAGCAATTAACGTTTAGAAGCCCGACTGATTAGTAATACGGATCCTGAGGTCTCGTTAGAAGCATTCAATTGCGTTATTAGGAAGATCGCATGAACTCTCTCTCTCACTCTCCCCCTCCCCCCTACACCAATACTGTTTTCTCTTCAAGCCCGTCTCACAATCGCCCTTCTATTCATGTGTGGAACAACAAAATCAAACCTACTAGAAGGCATGCGGAGTTTACGGTAATATTTTCGTTTCGGGCGTAGGTACATTTTTTAGTGATCCAGTCCATAATTTGAAAAAACTGGCAGTCCGAAGGCCCAACCGACTAGTCTTGGACGCTGTAGGCTCCATTTTTGTGGGACAACGGATTCAACAATTACCCTTGTGCGAATTAATGGAATCAAGCCGATTTTCATTATAAAAACGCCTTTATTCACATAATCATCAAAATATTGCTACTTAAATGGAATTTACCACTTGGTGTGTCCACCCTTATTGTCTATAACAGATTTAACGCGTTCAGGCATTGAATCAACCAAGTGCAAAACCACTGTTGGAGGAATTTTTCATCGCGGAACCAGATCTTCAGAAGCGCTGAAATCATTTTCTCTTTTGTGGTGCAATCCATTTTCCTGAGTCGTCCTTTGCAGCTGGCCCAAAGATTTTCGATGGGATTAAAGTCAGGTGAGTTCCCGGGCCATTCTAACACCTTTACACCAATTTGTGAGAAAAATTGCTTCAATTTTTTGAAGTATGGAAGGGTGCCAAATCTTCCCGGATAGAGTCTCTGGAGCATTGAAACCACTCTGGAACGCAGTACTTCAATGTATTTATCTCCATTCATCATCTCTTCAACTGGTACAAGGTGGCCCTGGTCCAAAATAGGAGAATCAGCCCCAGAACATGCCAACAAAACAAAACTCGAAAACTCGGATTTTTCAGTTTGATTCGCACATAACAAGGGTGCCAAAAAGTAAAAGTTCAAGTGAATATGGGTCATTCTCTGCCTAAACGCCTTTTTCATTCTCAGAAATTTAAAGAAAATTTTCTCCGATCTTTATAATTTTTTTTTTAATTCATCTTTGGGTTCCCAAAAGTGAGTTAGGTACCGAAGTTTGCCTTCATAGAAGTGTCTAGTTTCATAGATTCAACCATTCAAAAATCCACCTCCGCCCTGAAATCCAATCGAAGAAGTGAGCGGATGGCTCTTCGCTGACACTGGAAAACAATAGAAGCCGATGGAGCGTGTCCCCATCAAATCAAACAATATGACATTTGGCTATGGAAATTAGCGTGGTATACGTTTAACACAGCACTCTTATTATACAGGCAGTCGCTTAGTCTACGCAGAAGAAATGTGGTACTGTTCAGGGATTTGGCCACGAGACCGCAATGAGCCCATTCATCTTCGGGTCCAGATCCACATCCAACACCCTGATGTGCGGCGGATTTCGTTCAACCACAGGAAAATACATCTTCTGGGTTTTATCTTCATTTACGGCGAGGATGCTTCCATTTAACCAAGTTGTCGCAGTTTGAATTTCTTCTTCGCAGCAGTCTTGGGAGTTCTTGGATGCCAGGGCCCCTGCAGACTAGAGACACATCGTCTGCAAACAGGATGCTCCGGTTTTCCAGGTGCCCAGGCAAGTCGTTGACGAATATGAGGATCAGAGTCGGTCCAATCACACTACCCTGGATCACCGACAGGTCGCCAACAGGCAGGAACTCGGACATCTGCCCATCGTCTAGGCAGACCGCCTGCATTCTGTCAGAGAGAAAAGATTCCAGTAGTCCAATTGCCCCTCTTGAGAAGTTATACTTTCCGAGTTTTGATATCAATAGCTTATGCGGCACACATGCGACTGCAGCAGTCGAAGCATTTTGCCACATCGATGAATCCCCTCCTAAAAAGCTTTTTAGGATATGGCTGGTCAGTGAGAGGACAGCATCCTTAGTAGACCTGGAGGATCTGAAACCAATATTATTTTCCCATAATATTTTCCGATTTCCGATTTCGAAGAGGCAATCATAAAAGCCAATCGCACTGCTTTTCCTGAGGCTCAGGCACAGGGATGCATATTTCATCTCGGGCAAAACTGGTGGCGAAAATTCAGCAGCTTGGACTCGCTGCTGAGTACAAAGAGTGCACCGAAGTTGGTCGATTCTTGGCCTATCTCACCTTTGGATGGTGTCGGTTCGGTATGCGATCCGCTCGATCTACCAGTCCCCTTCTATTGTCCCCCGTGATCTTCAAACATGAACCTCTCGATTCAGATAGAACCTTCATCGGATGCTTCAGAGGCCGAAGTAGGTAGTCAAATGATTATTTAATATTAAAGTAAATAGTAGAAACCACGGAGCACGCGTAGATGCATCTGGCTCATGGGTTTTCGGTCTGATTGTCGATAGGTATTTCCACGTTCATGGACTATTGCTGGCGAAAATACAGAACTGAAAAACGCTGCAAATTTTACACAAGGGTTTATTATTCTTAGATATAGGTTACTTGTGCCAAAATTTAATTCTGTGTCAATGAAACAATTTTTGGAAAAAAACTTCTTTTTTTCTTCAAAAATTCTTTTATTTTGTACTCGAAAAATATTTAATCTCCTGGGATCCTTCAAAAACCCCATTTTTAGCCCGATCAGATTAAAACAATTATTAACTATTATTATTAAAAAAATATATATTAAATTATTAAATTATAAACAATTATTGCAGTGCCGAACTTTGCAGTTGGAGACATGGTCTTGATGCGAGGACCAAGCCAATCTCCGTTGACTGAAGTCATGCACTGGCCAGTCGCTCGAGTCCTAGCTACCCATCCAGGTTCAGATGGAGTGGTTCGTGTTGTCACTGTTAGGCAAGGTTCCTCAGAATTCCAACGCCCAGTTGTAGAGCTCATCCGCCTATTACCTCTTCCTGACTCCGACGATCCTAACCCTTCCTCTTCCTGAGAAGGAAAATTTGTTTTTTCTCAAATTTTGGTGGGCGGAATGTTTACGCCCCAGGCAGTTTTGTTTATTTTCGTTTTAAATATTCCGCGCGTGCTGATCAACTCAACTATGTACCTAATGGACTTGACGCCTGACAACAATGCACCTGCCCAGCCCAGACCAGTTCCATCTCGACCGTCGCCTCTCGCATTACGATTGCTGTCGTCAATTTCGCCAAAAACTCAAAATTTCCCGAAAAACATTGTCGAGGTCACCTTTTGTCGCCATCATTCGAAGTCTCACCATAACACACCACGACGTAAGTTGGAAACTATTTTCGTTCGGGTTTTGGGAGCCTGGCCTACGTGTGGAACACGCGACTCACCAGGACCTGGTCAATTTTCAGGTTCCTGGGAACAGCAGCACATCATCCAGCCAAATAAATCAAGGAAATTTAGCGAAATCCGCTGCTTCCTTGTTCCTACCTACGTCACTTCGGGCGGCTCTCGTCACTACATCGCAGACGTCGCACCGTCGCCGCTACCCGGGTCGTCCACATACAAACATTGAGTCAAACTTATAATTACAATCAACAGTCAAACTTATAATTAGATACCTACCATAAAACTAACCAGGAGCTCCTTATTTGTTAATTTTTTTTTCTGTAAATTTTGTCTACCAGATAGAGCCAGTATCAAAACCTTTTTTTTGAATAAATGTGTTTGCCTGAGATAATTTTCATTTAAAGCCTATGAACCATCCCTGCGCAAACAATTGTTGTTGATATTATATCCCTCCGGTGCAACAATTTTGTGATTATTTGCACGACACATAATATGGTGGAAACTGTGCTGTCCGACCAACATATTATGTTAGTCCGACAGCACAGTTTCCACCATCTTTCTGGGCTGAAATGAGTGCCACAACGACGAGGACGACTAATGCTTGTGAGGCGTTCCACAGCAAGTTCAACCGACTTTTTTACGCCGATCACCCTGACGTGTTCAAGTTTTTGTCCAGTCTTAATCACATGCAGCTCGCGTTCATCAGGGACCAGATTGCTGCATTCCGAAGAAACGCTCCACCCCCGATTTCTCGCTGGGAGTTTGTGAAGCTGGTGTCTCGGAAAGAAATGATCCCTATTGAAAATACCCAAGAATAAATCTGAACCGAGTGAACATTTACTTAAAACATGACAATCCATGAATATTGACGGAGCATGCGTAAAACACATTAAAGGGGCGTGAGCCAGTTCGCCTCCACGCGGTGCACCCTGGGGATAACGCTAAACGAACTGGGCTGAAACATATAGACATCGGGAATGGGAGGCATCGGACATGGGAGGCATGGGATACTTGCTCCTTAAGCAGCCGGGAGGCATGGGGTACCATTAGAGAGGAACGGGACCCATCGGTTAAAACCCCGGCTTCACAACCGCAGCCTTCAGCCCCGAAGGAAATGTTCCTTCCTCAGTTGAAGAATATATAATAATATTATATATTCTTCAACTGAGGAAGGAACATTTCCTTCGGGCCTTATATTACTAAATTAATTTTATTATATTAATTAGGCCTTATATTAATTAAATTTAATATATTATATTAAATTTAAATATTATTTATATATCAATATATACAATTCCTGTATATATACGATCGCCAGCGCCCCGCGTATCATCATTTTGAGGTTGAGGACAGGTTGGGAGACCTGGTTTGGAGCACCGGAAAACACCCTAACTTGGGAAGTACGAACCAGGGCTCTACAAAGTGCACATAAAAACTTGGTGATGAAGTGAACATTCCTGAAATTCCTCTCCGTGCTACCAACCAAACAAATTAATTTTTCTCCCAAATCACTCGTTTAGCGCCAACTTCTAAACTCAGCAGGTAACAGGACAGGGTGGTGAAACAAAAACTTACTTGTAAGTTACAGACATTGAATCCCCCATATTTCATGGATGATGAAGATTTATTCAATTCACTTGAAAATATTATTGTTACTATTGTTCAAGCTTTCCGACGTGTAGGAGGGTTCACGATGAATGAGAAGAAGGATACAGCTACCGGTTAATTATCTTCACTTATTGACATTCAAGTCACTAGCTCCTCTAAAAACAGAGGAACGGAAACAAAAGCAACAAAACCGATCCCCCTCCCCCATCAGACTCTCGTAACTCTGTGACAACCTCACCAATAACCCATCATCCCTCCCCTCACATACTTCATCCCCACCCTTCAACCATTAAATCCCCTTTCACCTAACTGCCCACTCCCTCACTAAAATTCCTTTCACCTCAACACCTTTTCCCCACCCGCCTTCAGTAACAACCCCCGTACCAAACCTCCCTTTTTCACTCCCTCCGTCTCATTCTCTCATTGAGGACGTGGCTCCACTCCGTAATGAAGGTTTAACTTGACGATTCGTATGTAACAGGTGGCACGTGGGGAGACGGCCTCCTTGAAAACGTCTTCAGATATCTTTCGAAATTCGGATCCCCCTCGAGTGATCAACTCCGTTTCTTCAACATTCATCATTCCCCTCTTGTCAACCGAAATGAAATAAACGAATTCTCCGAACTGATCGTCAAGAGGAAGGAAATGAAGGAGGACAAAAACCGTGTTTAAAGACGTCATTCAAGTTAGACTTCTCCAGTTTGCAAAAACACAGTAAATTCGTTTGCGTTTTGCGGTTCTGCCACTTGAAGGACAGGAAACGGATAGGGTTTTGTCGATCTGGCATTTGAAAGGCCGTACAGATTACATGTCATCACTTCTTTTGTTTCCGAGTCTGCGAAGCAGCGGAAGCCTTGTGTTCACTTTCGGGAGAAAAAAATTTTTCTTGTCCGAATTCAAAATTTCCACTCGCATTTTGCGTTTCATAGCCTACTGAACAAATTTGGTTCCGTGTCTGTCGGTCTGTCGGTCTGTGGATCTGTCGGTCAGTGGGTCTGTCCGCATTTCCTTGTTACAGCCATAATTTCCACAATTTTGAATGAATTTAGCTCAAATTTTGAGGGATTATGCGGATAAGGCTCCTTGAGGTTCCATACGAATTTCATCACAATTGAATCAGCGGTACGCTCTGCGCATGCGCTAACGTGAAATTCTTGAAACAGGCATAAGTTTCTCAATTTTGATCGGATTTCAATCAAATTTTCAGGAATTGTGTGCGTATAGCTCTAGATGGTACCCTGTCAGTTTCATAACAATTGAATCAGGGGTACGCTCAGCGCATGCGCGAACGTAATTTCCTTGCCACAGCCATAACTCCTACAATTTTGATCGGATTTCAATCAAATTTTCAGGAATTGTGTGGGTATAGCCCTAGATGGTTCCCTATCAGTTTCATCACGATTGAATCAGTGGTACTCCCTGCGCATGCGCGAACGTAATTTTCTTGTTACAGTTGTTACGTTCATTTTGAACTTGGCACGAGGAAGCTCATGTGCCATTGCCTTGGCAGTGTATTTTCTTTGTTTAAGCAGAATTTCTTTCATAAACTGGAATTTTACTTCTTCCTACAATCGGATTTGGTTTAGTATTGAATTGATTAAAATGTTACCTTTCGACAATTAGGTAAATGTGAACACTCATTTTGAATACCTACAGGAAAATCTTGGAGATTCGGTTTTATCAAAATGAGCCTCCGAGTGGTAAACCTCAGCTCTAATTTAGAGGAGTTTTGATAGGTTTAAAACCGATCAGAATAAACATTTAATAATAGTTACGGGTAATTTAATATGGGTGTCGGTAAATGCAAACACATCTGCCTGTAAAAATAAGCAAAATATTAAATAAGCATTTAATGCAGGTCTAGGCAATATAAACCGTCAAAATTCAGACTTGTTTGAATATTAAATACCTATTCAAAATTGTGTTCATGTTAATAATTTTAATTTTTAAACTTCAAATTTTTAAGTTTCTTGATACCTTTTTCTGATATCTTATAAGAGCTCCTTTATGAGCTAACTTTATAAAGTTTCAAATTCGCTCATTCCTACGGCGAGATACACACAAACGCTCAAAAGTGGTCGTAATACTGAATTTTCGCTAAGACGCTCTTTTTGAAAATTTCAAAAATGTTATTTAATAACATGACTGTTGAACCCCAACAGTAATCTGTATTCGTCTTTTTTTTTTGTATTTACAAGCACTGAAAAAATGGTATTGCAATAAGGAAAGATTTTATAGCTTGGCAGCTCACAAAGTGATTTAAAATAATTTCCAGCTTTACGCTATTTTATTGGAGGCACGGCCTTTTTTTTTTTTGGTCTAATTTGCCTGAGCTATAGCGGACTTTACTTCTTCTGGCTGCACGAAATACCGCAGGAAATGAACAGATGTGTTTGGGTTGCCGCAAAAGATTATGTAAATTAGGTGACGTTAAAATTCGGCTCTTACCTCTGTCCACTGTGCTAACCAAGGATGACAGTATAGGTTGTAAAATGGGTTTTCAATTTTGAAGAGTTATTGGACTGAAACAAGGAAGCCCATAGGACTTTTTATTGCTGTCCTGCTTTGGCCACTTCTCCGTGATCCTTTTGCGTTCCCCTTCATCTTTCCATTGATGGTGAAAAATCAATAATTTTGAACGCGACTAGGCAGTGGTCTTCACGTCGTAAAATTTAGGTTGGAAGTTGCCCAAGAATATTAACTTTCTAGAAGATGCCCAGCAGCTTGAAGACGTTGTTTCCTGCGGGAAAACGGGAATTCTCCTTATTCAATGGCAATTGCTCGAAGGAGATTTCAAAGGAGAAAGAGAACATTTTCAAGATATTAATTAGCTACACACCCAAAAACAAATGGAAAAGCGTATTTCCTTGGGAGCGTCAGAGTCAGCCTGTTAGGACACGGTTACCGACTCCGAGAAACTTAGTCCCGCACTTTGCTCTCCTGTTCTGCTTGAAAGCTCGTTAAATTGATTATGTATCCAATGAGAATCCCTTTTACGAGGGAATTTTCAGAGGGAGTTCGTTAGTGAGGGAGTTCACGGTCCGCTGACTCATTGGATAATTATTTTGCCAATTTCCCCGATCGCGCTGAATTTTCCACCCTTTTTATGACAATTTGTTTTTTGTTTTTTTCCTTTTAATGAGTTTCGTATAAGCGAAAAACTTCTGTGGAAATGTTCTTAAAATTCGAAAGTATGACAAATCAGGGTTTATTCGACTATGCACCGTTTCGTGGTTTGTCTGGTTGACTGAATAATAATTATTTAAAATTATAATTATAAATTATAATTTAAGGTAACATTTCTGTGGGAAAATATAATGAACACAGGGTAGACATTTTTCCAACGGAAAATTACCAAAATAATACTATAAAAAGTTGATACAGCACTAATTTAATTCATGAAACTCCTTTAATTCTAAAAATTGATATCTAAAAGAGTAATATTTCTAAAACAACCGATACTTAAAAAAAATTGTGTATCATCAAAATATAGGACTATTTTATTTCTTGAAAAAATCCAATGACTAAAAACCAAGTTGATCAAAAACATGAAAAAAACTGATTCTATTGTTTTGTTTAAAAATTCGGTAAGTAAAAAAAAGACCGTCCGGTTTGGAGTAGGGTAAACTACCGTTTCGCTCGACCAGCAAGTCCGCGTCGGGCGTGGTCAGTAGGTACTTGGATGGGTGACGGCGTGAGAGAGGAGTCACCGATACAAATATTTTTTGCGTTCAATCGGACGGCGAACTCCTTCCAACCCAGGGGGACGAGGCAATTGGAAGCCATGAGCGCAATCGTGAGACAAGTTTCGATCCTCCTTGAGAGGACGGCTGACGACGTCCGCAACGGCAGCAGCCAGTCGGACGAAAACTCAAGGTGAAATTCCCTTGTTTCGTTTCGTCGTTTGGTTCCTTCGGTAAAAAAAAAAGTTTCCGATTAAAAAATAACGTACCATTATCTAGAATCCATAGTCATTGTACGGTTATAGAAGACACAAAAAACTGTTTCATTATGAATGTTACCTCTCTATAGGGTCCCAAAAACACATATCTAAAATGAGCTGCATCTATGAACAGTGTTTGGATAGATTTTTCCCCACAAATGGGGGAAAAATACTCAGAAAACGACGCCTCATTTGACCTCCTGACATCAATCAAAAGCTCCATGAAAACACCATAGATCCCGAAGCTGAAATCGAATAGTTCTGGGACACCCAAAAATAGATTGTATGACATACAATCAAAAATACTTCGAAGATAGCCGAAACCCTTCAAAAATTCTTTCGTAGCCCCTTTTTACCCCCACAGAGCCCCACGGGTGAGAGCGATCGGACCGAAAACCTTGCGGGCAAACCGAGATGGCAAATTTCAGTTTTGCGAGGAATTCGAATTAGATGATTATATGACACTACCAATGTCGGTGGGGACAGCAAGGCCACATGTGCCAAAACATGAAACAAAAAAATTTCGATTCGAACCGTAGGGGCTGACAGAGTGACGTTGGTAGCTACTCGTATTCAAATAAGACGTTATAACGAAGGTGAACATTGCCCATGCATGACATTGTTACTCAGATGGGTTTCGTAGATTCTACGAATCCCACTCACCCGCACGCTCTGCTGACCTCCGATCCTTCGCGCACAACTGAGTTGCCATTTTGGGAACTAGTCCGCTCTCCACTGGTAGGGATTATTAAAGAAATTTTCCCGGTTTTGATCATTTGCGCTCAACTGGCGTTTCCCCTGGGAATTGTGTCGTAATCCAGGTAGCTGTCGCGACATGTCGGTCCCGTGATCAAATATTGCCTTGAATAGGGAAGCCACGTTGTTACAAGGTGCGTTCGAGAGCCTAAAGACGAGGCCATGACGTGTGGGGAAGGAGCTGGCTCCCGTATCCAACGTGCGAAAGTGATCGTTCATTATAGCGGCTGGGCGAGGAAGCATTTCCGTCTTCTGTTTGCTGATGTCCCAACAACAGAGTGACGCGCGTGTAGGAGGAATTCCCCTCAACCTTCCACAGACCACCTCGTCAGTCCTAATTGATATCATATTTCAGGAAGCAAGCTGTGGCTAATTCCCTGTTGTTCAACCTATAAGTTGGTTGGATCGAACCTCTCTACATTTGGAAACACCCACTTAGGTTTTCTTCAAGAGTTTTTTATACTGTTCGGAAAACCGATGTATCAAATTGTGAAGTTTTTGCTACATGTCGGTCCCTATCTAGTGATGACGTTGTAGGACCCTCTTCTGGGCCGATGGCGAGCTTGGTGGGGAGTCCCTTGTGTTCTTAGGAGTGGAAGATAGACCCATTTATTATTAACACCCCTCCTCCTCCTTTCGCATCCTTAGTACCACTCCCGTCCCCTCCTACAAGCTCACCACCGCCTGGCATAAAATGTGTTCTCAGAGTTTAATAGATTCCCTATGCCAAGACGTTTCCAACAAGTAGGTACATCGGATTAACTATTAACCCATTGGAATGAATGGCGCCAACTCCTCCTGAGGAGCAAAAGACAACATCTGTTCGGCACACGGGGGAATTTCGTGTACAGGGCATTTGATTTTCAGAGAAATCACAATCCTTGCATTGCCAGGATGATCCTGAAATTCACAGAACCTTGTATCGTAATGATTCAATTCAATAATTACGTACATATTCAACGAACCCCAGATTGACAAATTCCCTACCTTACGACAGGCTTTAATATAGTAACAGTAACTATATATAGTTACTATATACTCACTTACGTCTTGTAAGAACTGTTCTTACAAGACGTAAGTGAGTCATTTAACGATGAGGATCATACCGGGTGTATTCTCAGAAGGAGAACCCAATTTGTAAATGCAACAAAGAAAAAAGAAGAAGAAAGAAAGTAGAAAAGATACAGAGATGGAAAGATAGATTCAGTTCATTTGTGGGGCTCCCCGACTTTGGCTGATAATCGCTTTCTTGGGAGGTTTTTTTTTTTTTAACGAGTCTGGAAACACATGTCGTAGTTCCAGCTATATTTAAATATTCTCTGGGAACCGCATTTGAGCGAGATCAACTGAAACTGGCGATATCATTTATAAAGAGTATACTTCCATGAAGAGGAGAGAGAGAGATTGATTGATTGATTGATTGATTTCTTTATTTAGCCATCAGGGTAGGTTAGGGCCTTAAGGCCCTCTCTTCCACCTACCCTGAAATAATATATACTATTAAGAACAAGACTTTCGGGTTAATTTCAAGATCACAACAACTCTTTTTATTTATTGACGACTACCCTGGTTTCAATGCCGAAACCACTCAACCCAACATCATCCCTCTCCTCTCATGAGTCGGAGACGGTCAGCGTGGACTACTTTCAGCTTCCCATTAGTGGTCCTGATGCGGAATATGACATCGGAAATCTCAGTCACGACCTCACAAGGCCCATCCCACGGCAAATCCAATTTCGGGCAACGCCCAACTATTCTCCGTGGGTTGAAGCACCAGACCTTGTCGCCAACTCGGAATAAGGGTGTCTTGCACTTGACGTCGTACTTCCGCTTCGAACTCTCTGCTGCCTTCAGTAGTCTTTGTCGTGCCAGTTCATGAACTTCTATCAGTCCATCTTCTAACTTGCCAGCATAGCCCGTTTTGCTCTCCCTGTGCGGCGGTGCTCCATATAGCAAATTCAAGGGTAGGTTCAACTCTCTCCCAAACAGAAGGCGAGCAGGAGAAAAGCCTGTCGTTGCTTGTTCGGTTCCCCTATATGCTAACAGAGCCAAGGGTAACTTCATTTCCCACTCTTTCTGTCGATTTTCGGTGAGTTTGGACAACAGGTTCCACAGGGTGCGATTTAACCTTTCAACCTGTCCGTCACTTTGAGGCCGTAGAGGAGTTGTTCGGGTTTTGTGGATGTTGAGGATCTTGACGACTTCGCGAAAGACATTTGACTCGAACGTCCGTCCCTGATCCGAGTGCATCTCTCGCGGGACCCCGAACCTCGAAACCACGTTTTCTATTAGGCCTTGCGCGACTGTTTCTGCTCTGATGTCGGGTACCGCAAAAGCCTCGGGCCACTTGGTGAAGTAGTCTACCACTACCACTATGTAGCGGTTTCCCCGATGGCTCATGGGCAGAGGTCCGATAAAATCCACACCTACTCTTTCGAAGGGCACGCCTACCGTATAGGTCTTCATCGGAGCTTTTTGAATTAATGGCCGTCCCCGTCGGTTACAAATCTCACAACTTTCGCAAAATCGGCGGACATCTTTGTGCATACCTGCCCAGTAGAAGCTCGTTCTTAACGTGTTAATGGTACGCCTATGCCCAAAATGCCCCAGCCGATGTCCTTGCTCCAGCACCAAACCCTTCTTATCTTTTGGGACTAGCGTCTGGAGCGAAAATGACTTCTGGTTTTCTGCTTCCCACTTTCTTTTGAGCACGCCCCCATGTAGGACTATGCAGTTGAACATGGCCCAGTAAGCCTTGATCTCCTGCCCAAGATGGGATATTTCTTCCCACGAGGGACGTCGCTGCTGCTCCACCCACTTGTAGAGTAGGCCCAAGGCAGGGTCTCTTAATTGCTCAGCCTTCCAGTCTACCTCAGGCTCCAGCTTCAGCCCACGCAAGTTGTCCGGCAACCCGTCTTGCTTCTTTTCGGCCCGTGTGCAGTACTTGCAGTCGCTGTCATAGCAGGGCCGCCTAGACATGCCATCAGCGTTCTGATGCTTAGCTCCAGATCTATGCTCCACTTTCATGTTGTATACCTGGATTTTCTCCAGCCACCTGGCGATCTGACCATCGGGCTCCTTGAAAGTCCGTAGCCACTGCAAAGCCGAATGATCCGTACGAACTGTGAATTCAGCCCCAGAATCCAGGCCAAAAGAGCTGTAGTGCCGCAGGGCCTCCACCAAGCTGAGCAGTTCTTTACGGGTGACACAATAGTTTCGCTCTGCCCTGTGTAAGCACCTACTAAAATATGCCAAAACCCTTTCCTCCCCTCCCTGAACCTGGGAAAGGACGGCACCAATCGCTCGTTCACTTGCATCAGTGTCCAGGATATATCTTGCCGAGGGGTCAACGTGTGCCAACAGTGGAGCATTAGTAAGCGCCGTCTTGAGGTTGTCAAAGGCAACTTGGCAAGCAGATGTCCATTCAAATTGAGATCCTTTCTCCTGCAGAGGGTACAAAGCAGAAGCACATCTTGCAAACTGCGGGACAAACCTCCGGTAATAGGAGCAAAACCCCAAGAAAGTTCTCAATTCCTTGACGTTACTTGGTACCGGCCATGACCGAACTTTTTCCACTTTTGCAGGGTCCGTTGCAATGCCCCCTTGGGACACCCTATAGCCAAGGTATGTGGCACTTTGCTTGAACAATTCGCACTTTTTGGGATTCAACTTGACCCGCTCATGGCGAAATCTGGTGAACACTTGCCGCAATTTCTCAATTTGAGAAGACACAGAGGGCGTATGGATAAGCACATCATCGAGGTACACCTTCACATTCCCAGCATCCGTCTCTGGCCTCAACATGTTGTTCATGGCTCGCTGGAAAGTGGCTGGTGCGTTAGTTAGACCAAAAGGCATCACTCGGAACTGCCAGAGACCTTGTGGTGTGCAGAATGCAGTTTTCTCTTTGTCACACTCTTCCATGTCGATCTGCCAGTAACCACTTTGAAGGTCCAACGTCGAGAACCACGCACTTCCGGCCAATGCCCCCAACAATTCATCAGCCTTTGGTAATGGATAAGCATCCCTTTTTGTCACTGCATTCAGCTGTCTGTAGTCGATACAAAATCTTGTCGAGCCATCCTTCTTTTTCACTAGGACTATGGGGCTTGCCCATGAACCCTTCGAAAGCTCTATGACCCCGTTTCGCTCCATCTTTTTGATCAGGTCCTCCACCTCAGGCAATCTGTGAGGAGGAAGACGCCTGGGCCCTTGACAAATTGGCCTGTGTGAACCTACATCTATCGAATGCGTAACTCCCTTGATGTGGCCCAAGTCGGATTCATTTTTGGCAAATACATCTTCAAATTCTATGAGAAGATCTCGCAAAAGGCAGGTGCTGTCAGGCTGCAAACAGCCCCTGGACCGACAAAAAAGGTCCTGCAGATGGGATGGAACACCCCCTGTGCAGTTATCGCTTGTCTTGCCCAGAGAAACGTCAACTGCAGCCATTATTGAGGACTCAAATTCATGGAATCCCTGGTAACACAATGCATCCACGGTGTCTGGTTGGGTGCAATCTTCAGGTTCTACCACAGGATCGTAAGAGGAGAGAATCTTCCTGTTTCCCACCACTATGCTGCTATCCTCGGTATGGATCTGAACCTTATACTTCTTCAAGAAGTCCATTCCCAAAATGCACTCCTCCCTAATATTTGCCACTTGAACTGTGTGCTTCCTCAAGTGTCCATCACCCAGGTCAATGTCAACGTCTACCTTTCCCATGACAGGGACTACATCTCCTGTCACACTTCTCAACCACCCTTTATCCCGCACATTGATAACTAGCTTCATAGCTTCTACGACGTCTTTACAAACTACTGTACTAGTGGCCCCACTATCAACTATCATGCTACAAGGCAACCCGTTCAACCTACCTACCATTATAATCGAAGGGCAACTTTGAAGGCGATAGACGACCTGTGCTGTTCCCATGCTGTCATAAGTCTGGGTGGCCATTGTGCGGTGGGTGGTCAGACTGCGGCCCCTCAATCTGACCGCTCTTCGTTTCCCGAACTTTTGGGGGCTTCATTACGAGTTGGGCATGAAAACCAGGTGTGCCCGACCTCGTCACAGCGCCAACAGGTCAGCTGGCGCTTCTGCGGTGGACCCCTCGTGAAAGACGAAAGGCGCTTCGACGTACGTGCTGCATTTACCGACGTCTCTCCTTGTTCAGTCGCGCATTGTCTCACCACTGAGCGAGAGGGAACGCTTTCCGCCTTCAAAGCAAGATCTAGCGCCTCCGCCATCGTCTTCGGGCCCACAATTTGCACATGACGTGACACTTCAGGGTCTCGAAGCCCTCTGCAGAACAGCAGAATCACCTGCTCCTCTATGTGCTGAGTATTCCCTGGCCAAGCCTTGCTAGCCAACTCGCGTAGAGCGTAGTGAAACTCCCTGATCCCTTCCTTGGCCTTCTGGGTGCGGTTGTTCACCTGATTGCAATATGCCTGCGTCGATCCTACGTCGCCAAATTTGTCGTTGAGTGCCGCGACTAACTGACTATAGTCATGTGCATTGTTAACCAGCTTCAGTACCGTCGGAGCGTCTCCTTTCAGCGAATTGAGCAGTTTATCCGCTCTGACCTCATCCGACCAAGCGTGCTTTTCTGCAATGCATTCAAATTGCTTCAAGTACGACGGCCAGTCAACCTTCCCATCAAACTTGGGTGGCTTCACATGGCTCTGTTTCAACGACTGCAGGTCAGCTTTGCACCTCTCCAACTCAGATCGCAGGCTCTCGATTTCCTCCCCAGCTATCGCCAACCGCCCCTCAAGATGGAGTTGTATGTTGCTGGCAAATTCATCTAGGAGGGGGCCCATTTCTTGCCTAACATCATTTGAAACGACACTTACGGTCTGCGTCTGTTCGCTTCGGAAGCGCCCCGCGCTTTGCTCTGGAGCAGGATCTACACTTCGACTAGGTATCGGCAGTGGTACTTCGACACTACCTGTAGGCCCCGGGTTTGTCTGCGCCAGCAAAGGCGAACCTCCCGCTGAACGGGATACCCGCGCACGAGAACGTGTGATCATTTTTGAAAGGGCAAATCCCACTTCTGACACCAATATTAAGAACAAGACTTTCGGGTTAATTTCAAGATCACAACAACTCTTTTTATTTATTGACGACTACCCTGGTTTCAATGCCGAAACCACTCAACCCAACAATACATATTTTTTCCTCGTACATCGCACTTCAGTAATCAAATGAACTTAACAATCTTAACAATCTTTCAAATTAAAATAAAATAATATTCTTTCTGTTTGCTCGTCTATATACAAAAGAAAAACAACAAAATTTGTCATGTAATGATCTTACGTCTTTCAGCGATACTTGGCAAGTAACATTTTCTTGAAGTTATTTTTAAAAACATCATCCTTTAATGTAAAATCAAACAATAGTAGGTTGTCGTTGTACAATTTTGAGGCTTGGGCCAAGAAACTTCTTCCATACGCGTTTGTCCGATGATGTGGGATGTAGAGAACTTTATTCTTGCTTCGCGTGTCCCGGGCGTTGAGGAAGCCGAAGCTTTCAAAGAGGTAGGGAGGACGGCTATGCTTGAACATTTTGAAGGTCAGGGCTGCCATCAAGAGTCGTTTCCTCTCCCTGATTTTCAGCCACCCCAGGTGGTAATAGTGAGGCGTGACATGCTCATCCAGAGGAAGTCTTAGGGCAAAACGGAGTGCTGCGTTTTCAGCCTTCTGCAACCTGTCCATATCGGCGCCTTTCAAGTCGCAGGTTGCTGCAGCCGCGTAGTCAAAGAACGGCAAAACAAGGTTTTGGACGAGTTGAAGCCGCACTTTGGTCGGGAAGTCAATGGCGAGTCGACGCAATTGATAAATTGCCCGAAACGCCCGGTTGCACGTTTCTGTGACATGTCTGTCCCAAGAAAGTGAACTCTGGATTGTGATGCCGAGGACTTTCGCATCTTCAACGTATTCCAAGGGAGCACCCCGGAGAGAAACACACATCGCTGCAGTCCTGTCTATCTTATTCAATAATTTTGGGTAGCCTATGAGCATTGTCTTGGTTTTCTGGATGTTTATCCTCATCCCGTGCTCTTCGCACCACTTTTTCACGTTTGACAGGTCTGAGTTCAAACTGTTGACAGTCTCAGTGATGGCATCGATTTTACAAGATCTGTAAAACTGAAGATCGTCAGCGTACGCCATATGCCGTGTGCCATCCGAAAATACGAGAGACAGAGACGTAGTGTAAAGGATGAAACACAGCGCCGACAATACTGACCCCTGGGGTGATCCCACATCTAGCGCCTCCCACCTAGACAACACTCCATCGCCTCCCTTCACCGCCAGGAGCCTCCCAGACAAATATGATGCGAACCATGATAAGAGCGAGCCTGACACGCCGACGGACTGCAGGATGGAAATCAGGACATCTCTTCGAATGAGGTCAAAAGCAGCGGAGAAGTCTACGAGAACCATGATGACAACATTCCTGGAGTCCATTGCCGACCTGATGTCATCTAACATCCCAATAAGTGCCGTCTCGGTACTGAAACCAGTCCTATAGGCTGACTGGAAAGGGTCGAGGATATTATGCCGATCCACGTACGTGCGCAGCTCTTGATAAACTAGTTTGTCAAGAATCTTCCCCGTGGCGCATAACAGTGATATTGCACGAAAGTCGTTAACTGAGCTCGGAGATTTAGACTTTGGCAGGGGTTTGATTATGGCCTTCTTCCATAAGTCAGGGTATATTCCAGTCCGCAAGGACTGGTTGAAGATGTGGGTGAGAGTAGGGATGACAGCTTCTGCGAGCATGTGGAGGACTTCGACCGAGATCCCATCGGCACCAACCGATCTGGACTTCACACTGAAGAGAGCTTTCTTGACGTCTTCTTCCAGAAGGGCAGGCATCACGAGGGGTCCATACCCAGGCGTCTGGTTTTCGTATCGGCTGATGACCTCATGCGAGGCCGGACTATCCGAAAAACGGCAGAAATGCTGGCACAACTCGTCGGGCGTGACGGGGAGCTCTAACTCCACCTCTCCCGCACAGACGCCCACGCTACGCACGATCTTCCAGAAATCCTTCGAGTCCTTGTTAGTTTTGAAGAGATCATGATAGTACCTGATTTTTGCGTTTCTGAGCATTTGTTTGGTTTTGTTTCGGATTTTTTTATATGTATTATGTGTTTGTCGATTTTTAGTTTTGACAAATTTTTTATATTCTCTATCACGTTCTGCCATTAATTCTCTAATTTCAGTGCTGATCCAGGGGGCAGGCCGATGCTTAGTCTTGATCCGAACCAACAACTCGAGGATTATTCCGTTGAAAATGCTGACTTTATTATTCAGGTTAGGCTCGTTATGAATTATCTCCCAGTTCGCTGACTTTGCATCAGCTAAAAGGGCTTGCTTATCCACATCGCGCCTGTTCCTGATTTCAATGCACTTGCGTTCGGCCTTGCAGGATTTCAAGCTTAGGGAGCAAAAAACTAGGTCTTGGCGGGACAAACCGGGAGCTGGTAGCTGTGAGAAATGACTGACGATAGAGCGATCATCCACGATGATGAGATCAAGCAGCGTACTGGAGTTGGCCGTGTGATGGATTGCGCAGAGCGGGAGATACTGCAAAGAGTGGGTTTCAAGAATTCTCAGAAACTGTCGACTGTAGGCTGAGTCGGTGAGCAAATCCGTATTCAAGTCTCCTAAGATGACGACGTGGTTATAAGATGTCAATAACTTGGCGACTTCGTTAAACACCCCGTCAATTTTGCCTATTTTGCCCGTCAATTATGCCTAGGAGAGAGAGAGAGAGAGAGAGAGAGAGAGAGAGAGAGAGAGAGAGAGAGAGAGAGAGAGAGAGAGAGAGAGAGAGAGAGAGAGAGAGAGAGAGAGAGAGAGAGAGAGAGAGAGAGAGAGAGAGAGAGAGAGAGAGAGAGAGAGAGAGAGAGAGAGAGAGAGAGAGAGAGAGAGAGAGAGAGAGAGAGAGAGAGAGAGAGAGAAGAAATGTTGAACAGTTCAACTTGAACGGCAGAACAACAAGAAAGAACTAGTTTTATCGGTAATAATTTTAATTATTAAAATATGAGCCGCGAAAACAAAGCAGTCTTTTAAATGAAAACATTTCTTAAGAAACGCCGATATACCTACGTAGGTATCTGAAGAAAAAACATGAGACCCGTTGATTTTTTTTTTTCCAGGGAACGATTTTTCCATTGTTTGAAATTGATGTTGTTTTGAGGAAATGGAAAATTTTTCATTTATGTAAAAACATCAAATTGTTCTTGGGACTTAATCTCTGAGGGGAACAGTTAAATAATTTTCAGCAACCACCTGAGCCACCTCGCTGAGCCTAACCTGAATAATAAAGTCAGCATTTTCAACGGAATAATCCTCGAGTTATATGACAAACACTGTCCAGTGGTTCGGATCAAGACTTAATCTCTGAGGGGAACAGTTAAATAATTTTCAGCAACCACCTGAGCCACCTCGCTGCCACCTTGAGCCTTATTTCCCTCTTTTGTCTGCTTGCTGATTCTCTGAATGTTTCCATAACAACGGATATTCTAGTTACCTATTTTCAGTAATCAAGGTGCCCGATTCACAGGATATTGCGTGATATTACTGCAAGTACTAATATTTGTGTAACGCTTTCTGTGGTAGATTTTTGGAAGTTAGGCCCCGGTAAAAACGTATTGGTAACATACCTACCACTATATTATAGTGTTTTGAATGATGTTATTTCAGTGTGCATAAGTGGTAAAGGGGGTGCAGTTATTCAGATTTATTCAGGTATGGCCAGAGCGAATCAAGAGAGAAAACTAAAAAGTGCCCCCCCCCTCCCATCCCCTAGTTCTGCTTTGTTTGCCGATCAACTTTTGTTTCCATCTGCGAATTTTCTGTTCACTGTAGAGTTGGAGATGGTGAGAGGACAGGGACCGGTGGGGAAAAGTTTTTCTTTCCCCTCCTCTGACTTCCACTCTTTTCGTCGTGTTTCAGTACCTCTTGCCCTGCCCTACAGAAATGGGCTACGCCAGAAATTAGATTCCCGAAACTTCGAAGCTGCTGGGAAAGGCCCATCGTGCGGCCCCCAACATTCTTCCTGGGAACCCCCGGTATGTAATTGTACAGACCTGAAGGTAATATCGCTAATTGAAAAGTTCTTTCCATGCATCGCTTTTCATGTAGAAAGTAAGTTCCCCTCCGGAGCCGGAGCTTCCTAATTTTTCTCCGAAAACCGCCTTCCTGGACTTTGCTCGCTTTGCCTCAAGAAATTCCAAACAAGATATTGAAGTAGTTTATGTAAATTGCAGAATTTCGATGGATTACAAGGCCTGGATCTGAAGAGTTTGAGAGTAGAACTCTTTCAGGGAGGGCAGAGGAAGTGAATTGAATTCCCCTGCTAAAATTGAAGTCACTCTTAAAATGACCAAGTCATTCTCAATCAGTGAAGTTTTTGGGCTCAACAATTTTGATTCTCTAAAGTGTTCCTAATACGTTTCATAATTTCAAAAATGAATTGAACGGAAAAATGATTCGAATGGAAAGGTGATGAAAATGGAAAACTCAAGAAAGAAGGCAATAGTAAAAAAAAAAAAAAAATAATAATAATCTGGAAAAATCCAGATAATAGCGAGGAAAAATTGAATAAGTGGGAGTGGGAATGCTATTACAACATTATTAAGCTGTTTTGAGAAAAAATGTGAAAAAATTAATGCCGAAATTTAATGGGAAACAAGTAACAAGTTAAAAGTTTTTATAGTAAAAGTAAGTTAAAGTAAAAGAGTTCAAAGCGAGGGAAATAAAAATGAAGGAAAAACGCTGCAAATGTTTCACAAGGGTTTATTATTCTTTGATATAGGTTACTTGAGCATAAATTTAATTCTGTCAATAAAAAATTGGGAAAATGTTTTTTTAGGATTTGTTTTCAAAATTTTTTTGTTTTTTTACTCGAAAAATATTTGACCTCCTGGGATCCTTCAAAAATCCCATTTGAAGCCCCATGAAAGCCCTATTGATCGTCACAGTGAAATCGGATCGTTCCGGCACCCCCAAAAATAAATTCTACGTCCAAAAATACTTCGAAAACGACACCTAACTCGATCCCATAGCCAAAAGCCTTCGAAAAACCCTCCCGTAGCCCTATTTTAGCCCCATATATGGGGCTATGGCGCCCCACGGATTTGGGTGATCGGGCTGAAGACCTTGCGGGCACAACTAGATGGTAAACCGAGTATTTTGTCAAAATTTCAGATTTAAAAAAAAGTTCCTACGGCCCAAAACGGCCCGGACGGCGTACGGCGGACGGTCATTTCGGTTTTGGAATCTAGACCTGTTGAAACGGATAATGTCAAATTTTCTGGCCTTCGGATCCGTCGCGAATACAAAGGAGTATGATTCCTAGAATAATAAACCAAAATGAGGTAAAAGAGAAGAATAAATTGCTCATCTAGACCAATTATTACTCTAGAGAAAAAATTGCCGCAACACGTTTGTAAACACTTTTTTTGAAAAAAAAAATAAGCAAGATGCGAGTGTTCAACGAGTACGCCAGATGTTCAGGTTCCCATGAAATTAACATCTTCTAATAAAGGAAAAATCAATTGTAGTTATCTTGAAAATTTCTTGAAATATTTAATATCCAAGTTGTATTTGGATTAAAGAAATTGCTTTGTGCTCCCACAACTAGATCGATGACCTATAAGGACTGTTTTGTGGAATAGTCCTCCTTTGTCAAGCTAGGACGCGAGGAAAGATTTTTGTTTAAATCTTATGTCCTGGTAAAATAAATAAATAAATAGTGTAGTAGTAATCATAAATTATTAAATAACTTAAAATCAACCTATGTACTCGGAAGTCCAAATTGTTCTGGGGGTGACATCCCTCTATGAGTGAATAAAGGGTAGCGGGGAGGGGTTTAGTCCACAATATGTAAAACCAGCCTCCCTCATGACATATTTGGGTTAATAATATCCCGGGAGGGTCCGAGCATTCTGCGATTGATTGCTATTATAATCCCGAGTGCCTCTGCCACTGAAGGGAGGGGGTAACACAATGATTATGAGGTTTATCTTGTCTAAAAGGAAAACCCCGGGTTTTCCGTTGTGCAGTCAGATATGGAACTGCCGTCGTCCCCCGTTGGGAAATAACGATATCACAATTCTGCAATATGTGTAAAGGTGTCGCTATTAATCAAAATCCTCTGCACTGTTATCAACCGCTGGTTTCAGTGTGTCTACTAAACAGGATGGATGCATCCTACTATTCGGACGTTCATCGAGATAAGTTGGCTGATGGTCTTGAATCCAAGGGACAAGAATCAGGAAGCTGACGCCATTTATTGCTTGAATTTCCTAATATTAAATTAGCTGTGGGATCTGAATTGAGTCAAAGACTGATTTAGTCAAAGATGACTGAGTGGATCAGCCCCAGTCGTTGGTGCTGACAAGGTGTAGGGCTACAACCTTTTGGGCTCCCAAAAGGTGTTACCACAGTTTTTCACATCGTCTGGATGGATCCTGGTCATACACTTACGCCGTTTTAACGACCCGTCTTTTCTCCCTTTTCTTCACAGACCTACGACAGCTACCACTGCATCCGTCCACCGTACATACTCAAGTATTGCTCTGGTCTGTGCCATGAGCAATTATAATATTATAATTGCTCAAATATAATAATAATTATTATTATTATAATTGCCCAATTATTGGACCCTGATCAGAAAATCGTCATTAATTTATAGCATAATTAATTTATAACATTATGTTCCTCATCCAGGTTCAATACAAACGTTTTGGAAATCGCGCCCTTCTTTTTCATATTTCACCTGATTTTCCTCTTGATTTCATCAAAGATGTCATTGTCACCATCTCCTGGCAGCCATTTCGAATATTTCTTTCTTCGCGTTCCTCTTTCGATTTTTCGGGCTATTAGCTCTTCCATCTCATCGTTTTCTTTAATCCAATCTTCCTATTTGTCTTCTTCTTCTGGTTTATCAAGTTATTTTGGGCCGCTAAATCAATTAGGATTTATCCTATTATAGGTTATAACCTATTTGGTTATCTTTGTCATGAGCTTGGTTAGGGAGAGAGAACGACTCCTCTGCTGAATACTAAATTGTTTACCTGAATAAACAATTTAGTATTCAGCAGAGGAGTCGTTCTCTCTCCCTAACCAAGCTCATTGGATTAGACCTCTGCACCATCGGCAAACAACCACTTTGTATCTTTGTCATCACATGATTTCGTAACCGTTTTTGTGCAGCATTTTATTTATTTATTTTTTTTTGGAAGAGCGAGCTCTTCGTAAGGCGTCCTCCTGAAAATCACCTCCTCCGTTGACATATCCTTCCAATCTACTCGCCTGGGGATGATTTCAAGTTCGTGTGAAAGGCGGAAAGACGTAGTCGCTCACTGGTCCGGAATGGGCACCGGTTCCTTGGGGCTCTACTTTCGGAACTTTTGGAATAGAGCTCTATTGTTCTAGAACATCCCAAGGCCTAGGGTTACAACGTTGGCCTCCCCTCACAGCATCGCAGACGAATCTCCTACTTCCCCACATACATCAACAGAAGGCCTTGAAATCATCCCCAGTATCTCTCTGAGATTTATCACTGCTTTGAGGGGTGAACAGGTCAAATAACCCTCGGTCAATCCCTGAATGATTTTCTATAACTTACTGCTTGGGGACGGCAGTGACGGTGCAGGCCTTCTGTTGATGTACGTGGGGAAGTAGGAGATTCGTCTGCGATGCTGTGAGGGGAGGCCAACGTTGTAACCCTCGGCCTTGGGATGTTCTCTATTCCAAAAGTTCCGAAAGTGGAGCCCCAAGGAACCGGTGCCCATTCCGGACCAGTGAAAGTACGTGTGAAAGGCGGAAAGACGTAGTCGCTCACTGGGGTCCCAGGAAACTGCCCGAATCGCCCTACCTGGAAATTCGGGGAGATCGGTGCCTCGTCTCAAATCTGTCCGAAAATCTGATCCTAAAAACTCCCCGAAAAGGTGAGACGAGGATTCTGCCAGAAAACTGAAAACACGCATGTGAATAGGGGATACTGCCCGAATCTATCTGAACTGGAAACTCACCGAAAGTCGTAAACCCCTTTCAGGTACCTGCTTCCGAGGACCTTCGTCCTCGGAAAGCGAACGTAAGTAATTACGTCATGAGGGACTCCCATATTCACTGCCAACAACAGAAGGCCAGTAATATTTGCACCATCTATTTAGGCACAGGTGGGACGGAAAAATACCTCATTATAATGAGGTATAATTAAACGACATGTGGCTTTGTCATTGGCTCTGGTCCCCCCCCCCCCCCGCCTGTTCCTTTTCCGGGCCGGCTCCTCCATTCCTCTATGTATCGAATAGAAATTCTCTTCAGGAAAAAGTTGATATATTAACTTTTTCCTGAAGAGAATTTGAACTATTCACTACTGATCGAATAGGTATTTCTCCGAATCACGAAAAATTTGATCATAATATGATCTTATCATATTATGACTTGGAGTCATAACAACAAACACCAGCAGAAATTGGGTCCGGCCACCTAAAATTTCCTTCTAAAAAGCCGATATTTCCT
Organism: Pilophorus perplexus; assembly: GCA_955831195.1. Taxonomy (NCBI): domain Eukaryota; kingdom Metazoa; phylum Arthropoda; class Insecta; order Hemiptera; family Miridae; genus Pilophorus; species Pilophorus perplexus. Next base: position 16,240,207 of record OY037007.1, on the reverse strand, counting down.
GGGTTTACCTTCAGGTGCAATTTGCATTAAATGCATTAAAGGCACGACAAGAAATTTTCTTGTCAATGTTATTAATCATGAGGTTCAATGTGGTTTGCACCTAGTCCAATTCAAACATTCGCCGTCAATAAATGTTTATTGATTAAAATTAAAGTATTCATGGTTCACATGTCATAAGTTAGTAAAATGTATTATGTAAGTCTGTATAAAAAGGAGGAGGAGGAGGAGGTATGGATAATCAAAATAGCCTAACGAAGCAACTTACAAGGGCACGGCACTGAGCACAGGTGATTGGTTTTGGGATGTTGCTTGGATCTTGAGATTTACAAGAGCGGAGCAAACTTGACACTTTTCAATGGCATTCCAGCGTCACTTGCTAGACCTGTAGACGAAAAATATACTAATAAATAATACACAATAGGTACATAATATCACAAAAGAAGAAACTGTAAATCTGGCTCTCAACCTAGTGGGTTAAATGCGTCGAAAAATGCAACTTTTCAGGAAAGGCAAAAACCTACAAAGTAACTGTCTGGGCGTTTTTTTTTTTTTTCATTGATTAGAGGGAGAAAGAAGGATGACCAGAGTATGAAGCAGGCGCCTTCTGGACTAATTTTTAATAATTACAATTGAAGTTGAAGGATTGTGCAGTATACCATTTCGTTCAGTATATAACGTAGTTTATTTTAAGAAGAAAAACAAAAAAATTTTACGGCGTAAGGAACCAACTGCCCCAAACACCAAGAAATGATGACAATGCGCAATTAATAAAGCTAGTTGTCCTTTCTAAGCCTCGTATTACACTTGTTTCACTTACCTGGCGTTGAATGATCCGTTTTGGCGGTTGTAAGGAACACTGACACTACGAGAAAAATAAAATTTTCTGAACTCATTATCACCTTCACTGCGTTTTAAACCTCGAGAACGTTACACTTTGTTCTCTACCCGCTCAGAATGTGTTGATTTTCGACCATCTTCAGATGTCCAGGAATTCGGGTGTTCTGCCCCACAGTGCGCCCGCATGAACAAATTTAGGCTACATTATTTCTAGTCTCATTGCACACTTTCTACAGGTAAATTGCAAGAATTTTCCTAAAGAGTTGATTATTTCCTCGTCTGTCGTATCGGGATTTGGGTCAAACGAATTTCACCACTCTTTCGCCGAGCTTTCGAAAATTATATTTTCTTCTTAAAGGCCTACAAAATATTATAGCATTAGAGCAGTAAAAGCTATATAATTTATTATATTACGCGAACCCCGAAAAGGCGACTTTTCAGAGGGAGGTTATCGTGTGGATCTCACAACGATGTCAAACATGAGTAGGTATGAACCGGGAAACACTGTAGAACGTTGATATTTCGTTCACTTGGTCGTAGTCAAAAATACTCCCAAAAAGAGGAAGTCGACAAGGTCCGAGAGAATTTTAGTCGTGGATGCTCCCATTGAACTGACCAGAGTTAGTCGTCGATACTCCGTACCTTTTCAGTACATTTCAAACGCTGCAAAATCTAATGTTACTCAAGGGTTCATTAACTTCTTTACAATTTATGCCAAAGAGGCTTAGGGGTTGTTTTTTTTGTTTGTTTGTTTGTGTGTGTGTGAAGATTTGGGCTGTGATATCGAGTGCGGAGTCGTTTTCGAAGTATCGAAGCTCTTCCGGTTATCGAGTCAACACGCCTGCGTTTCTCCCCCTTCACGATAGGTCAACGAGCGTAGGTAAATACAGTTTTCAAATAATTTCATTAATTTCAGTAATAAATAGTTTTCAAGCCTCAACAATTTTCGCTTCCTTTGAGTAAAACCGACACCGCCCTTGGATAAACCCCAGAGGAAAAGGTACAAAGGAGACCCAATTAGGGGCCCCTGCCGTCTCAACACTAATCCTCTTAGGTACCTGAAGCTCGTCACAGACCCACTCGAGGGTTCAGAAATTCTGACAGTTTTCAAAGCCGAAACGGAGGTCTTTCATTCTGCCAGAATATTTTCGAACAGTTGCCAGATTTATGTTTTCCGACAGTTTCCTGGCCATACTTTCGGGGACTTTTTCGCCAACGCCCCAAACTCCCCGAATCGGTTTCTGGGCAGAAATTCGGACAGTATCCTGGTCTGGCAGTTTCCAAGTTCCCCTTGAAATCATCCCCAGTATCTCTCTGAGATTTATCACTGCTTTGAGGGGTGAACAGGTCAAATAACCCTCGGTCAATCCCTGATTGATTTTCTACAAAAGCTTTCGTGGTTTTCAGTATTTTTTTAAAGTTTCTTTTTTTAGAATGATTTCTTAATTGGCATGGGATTAAAAGTTTGCACTATCTATCGAATGAAATTGAATTTAACAGTACTAATTATCGTATGTCCGAGCAATTATAGTTGATTGGTACTATGCTTAATAATTGTAATAATTATTGATACTCTGTTTAATTATTTTCCATTCTCTTTGAGCTCAACTTTCTTTGAAATGCCGTTAATTAAAAAGGAAACATTTCTGCAAGGGCGGCCGTTGAATCGATTAAACGGAAACACTTTACATCTATTTGAATCGGATAAAAATTGTATAAACATGAATGATTCTCGTAGAAATAAAAGGACGTGGAATTACGCTGCGTTGCGAGGGAAGGGGTGGGGACATGAATTGAGAGAAAATAAGGGTTGAAATGTAAATTCGAGGGAGCTGCCTTGGGATTGAATAATTACACATGCGCTATCTGAGATTCACAAGAGAAACCTTTGGAAAGGCGGACAGGTGGTAGATGCCATCCACTCGATATAAAATGCTAAAAAAAAAAATCCTTCAACCGCGCCTCATTCCCCACCTTTGCTTACCTCGAACTCTTTTTTTTTTTGGAAAAGGGAGGAGAGAATTTATTCCTTCATTTTTTCCGTTTGAAGAACCCTCTCCCTCTCATGCCCCAGCCGAACACTTTTTCTATCTTTCGTTTCACTTAGGAAAATGAAACAAAGTGACCTTTTCCTTCGGAATAGCGACCGTTTTGCGATTTTCTGACTGTTGAACTCGGAATAAATGTTATATTCATGCGTAATTCCGTCGATAAAATAAACTGTGAATTTCACCGTTTCAATAAAATAATAAGGGAATATTCATCTTGAGGACCCAGATTTTCTCGATAGATTTCGTATAATATACAAAAACATATTGTGTTTTTGCAAAGTGAGTATATAGTTTGTTTTTCACTTTTCGCCGATAATGCACATTCTATAATACACATTGTTAAAGAAGTGACTTCCAGTGAAATTTCGAGACGAATAATAACGTGTATTTTTAGACTGTAACCATAAACACTTAACATTAACTCAGCAACCTTATATTATTTGGTTCATGGCGCCTGTGAAGTGGATCAGTTAATTTCTCCTCGATTTTTTTGTTTTCATGAAATACATAGTATGAACTTTTACCTGTACAATGGTATTCCCGTGGACTCTTTGAACCAGAGGACCATAATGACACTGTCTCCAGGGCGTGGAGCATTGACATCACAGGGCAGTTCTGCTACGCCGTCCCGCTCAGCCCACACGATTCGGTGGGGCGCTGAAAAAACAAAAATAATAATACTTAAATTACATTGCTTTTAATTTATAGTTTTTCATCTTTATTTTATATTTAAGAATACCATTTTTAACCTCTCACATTGTAGCGTGTTTAGTTTGTCTGAGTCAGTGTTACCGTTTCTCGAAAACTAAATTCAAAAACGTTTCCACAATTTTTGGACCGTTTTCTAAATAGGTACGCCCGGACGAGTGAAACTGAAATACTACTGGATAAATACAACAATAATTGGTTGAGGGTCAGCTCTCCCGCCACGAATTACCTCCAAACTTATTTATACGAATAGCCGACGCACTCGCCTTGGGTATATTTGTACATTCCTGGGTGTAAAAAATGTAGGTATAGTATTTATACCTATTGAAGTGTAAACCCTGGGTAATAATAATGATTTATTTAGCGGACGTTTTACACGATTTCCACTAGATAGAACGAAAAACGCTACAAATTTTACACAAGGATTTATTCTTCTTTTCTTTATTATTCTATCGGCGTACGAATCTAGACATCTTGAAACGTATAATGTCAAATTTCTGGCCGATCACATGTGTATTATTCCAAGAATAATAAACCTAAAGCTCCACCATGATAGAATCTGAAGTGATCTCTGGGTTATTTCTGAAATCTCGTCCCACCAACTGGTTTAAAAATTTTCTCCAAACCATTTAATTCCTTCCAAAACCAGGTTCCAACGCTCTTCTGTCCAAATTTCAGCAATGTCGCACAGTGATCGGAATCGTGAATCTAGCTTATCAAAAGTTCTGTTTCCTCAATTTCCGTGTTTTCCCCCCTTGAAAATTATGGGAGTTCATAGCATTTTTAATGCAGAATGCAATGGTGAAATCAGATTTTGGATATCTCAACCGGTTTAAAAATTATACCCTTATTCATTTTGATTTAAGCATGGTAGGGAGTCAGGGGCTAGTAGAATAGTAAAAATACAATTTGTAGGTAAGTACCCATGTATAATAGGTAGAAAAATTTAACATTTACTTAGATGGTACGTAAGAAACGAATCTCTGAGGAAATTGACGTTAACCCACACAGCCATGCCTGAACCTAAGCCTAGGTTTCTTCGGAAAACCTATCTATTTCATACGTTTCACGTAAATAACTTTGAAGAATTGCGATGCCATACTGGAAATTTAAATTGTGTTCCTTAATCACGACAAACAGCTCCCGTATGGTGACAGCGAAAATCGTACCTGAAAACTAAAAATGCGAATTTTTCGAACAGCTGACATGGGCTGACAATATTTGTAATTGCAATGCATTAAAAATATTGTCATATACTAAGTATACTATAAAGCAGGGTTCACATCCACATCGGAGGAAAATTCAAGGATGAAAATCCCTTGTTTCATTTAATTTTATTCATTTCTACTTATTGAAATGGGCAGTTTCAAACTTGTGTTCAGTTTCGATCTTCTCCAAACCGGTATTAAATTGGTTCCGTTTTATATCCACCTAAATGGGGGTAGTAATACATACTGTAGAGAAGTTTCCAAAATTAAGCACAATGTGCTTCATGCCATTCAATGATGATTTTGCCCTCCAGGCGATCATGGTAATTACAAAATTCATTTCCTTTCTCAAGTTAGAACTTACAAACCCGGCGTCAGAGACCTGACAGTCAATCTGAGAGGGACAATTCTAAAAGTCTCGCATATATATTAGAAGGGCCCAAATTAGTGTTCAGTCTGAGTTATTCTCAACGGAATTACTTTCAGAAGCGGTAAACGACCGTGGGTGTGACATACAGCCATTCATATCGTCGTATTACACCCATTAAAACTGTACCTTCCGAAACGGGAACCCCACCAACAACTACTACGTCTCATCTTTACGTTTTCCACCCCGGAGGCAAACATATAAAGGTAATTAGAAGGCGGAGAAAAGCCATCGTGAGCGACAATAACCTGCGGTAAGGCTGCGCTCACTAACGCACAAGAACCAAATATAACACACAATCACCAGATATAGGCGGCCTCCTGGAAGGAAGTGCGTTGCCGCCTAATTGAAAATTTTGGGGTGGGCAAGTTGGGAATCACATGGCAAACGGTCGTTATGTGAATGGGGTGTGACTCGAGCCCACAAGTGGTTTTCATAATCTTGAAAACGCGGCCTACGAGGTAACGGTGGGTTACACAAAGAAAGTCTCTAACTCGGACCGCACCTTGTCTGAATGCATGCAAGAAAACCAGAAAGTGAGTACCATGATCACTTGAAGGAATTTTCTTGTGAGCTGAATGTCTCAAATCATTAGGCGAAGAACAAGATCCTTTTGATCATTTTCGAATGAATGATGTCGAAAGTGATGTCGGGGGGTTGTACCATTTCTGTCAAGACGAGTGACAGCCAAGAAGGTAGACGCAGAACAGATTTGATCTTAATTAAGAGTACGTATTTATACTTCAGTGTTAACAGTTCCATTAGACGTTTTCCCTCGGCTCTCCTGGAAAAAATGTCTTCACTGCCTGTCCCTCAGTTTTGGGTCTGTACTAAAAGCTAGCAGCATAATTTACAGAAAACTAGCATTACTTTAGATAGGCATCACCTAATCTGTGGCAAGCAGTCAGCAACTGGACGAAAATACCCACATTCCTATTTTTGCTGGTCTTTTACCATTGCTCAATTTATGAATTTATATATATATATTAAGGCACTTGTTTGTAAATTTTGCATCGCACATGTAACATTGAATAACACACCTCAGATTAATGGAAAAGCAAAGCAGGTAGGGACTCAAACACACTAGAACAAAGAATGTGTTACCATCCACTGATCAATTTTTACTGATATTCCGATCGAACGTACATTGGTATTTAGTTACTAAGAAAAAGGAGGTAGAAGATTGTAAACCAGTTGATAGGAGCCACGGAAAAATGTTTAGAACAGATGTAGGTAGGTGTATTTTGTTATGACTGCTAAGAAAGCGAATTCAGTCATATAGGAGGTAGGTACTCATAAAACGCTGCATCTTTTACACTAGGGTTTATTATTCTATGATATAGGTTACTTGTGCAGAAATTTAATTCTGCGTCAATGGAAAAATGTATAGAAAAACAAATTTTATTTTTATTTTTTATTTTTCAAAAATTGTTTGTTTGTTACTCGAAAAATATTAAATATATCGACCACCTGGGATCCTTAAAAAATCCCATTCGTAGCCCCATGAATGCCCTATAGATCGCAACAGTGAAATCGGATCGTTCGGGGACCCCAAAAAATGGATTCTACGTCCAAAAATACTTCGAAAACGACACCTAACTCGATCCCATAGCCAAAACCCTCCCGTAGCGCCCCACGGGTTTGGGCAATCGGGCTGAAAACCTGGCGGGCACAACTAGATGGTAAACCGAGTATTTTGTCAAAATTTCAGATTTAAAAAAAATTCCTACTGCCCAAAACGGCCCGGACGGCGTACGGCGGACGGACATTTCGGTTTTGGAATCTAGACCTCTTGAAACGGATAATGTCAAATTTTAAGGCTTATCCGAGTCGACGACCTCCGTCGCGAATACATAGGTGTATTATTTCAAGAATAATAAACCAAAAAAGGCACGGGTAGTATTGATTTTTAGATATGTTGTTTGGGTTATTATCAGGAGCTCATAACCAATTTTGCAGCTAAATGCGTGGAAAACCACGTTTTTCAGATCGTTTTCGGCTGTAGCTCAGAAACTGATGGCCATATTCTGAATTTATTTTGTTCCCCGCGAAAGATAATTAAATTTCACATTTGCAGCTATTTCATGTAAAATTTTGATATGAGCTTATATAAGGGGCCCATATAACTACCGGTATAGTTCTATGAAGGGGCCGAAGAGAAGAAAATGTTCGGAAAAACGTGATCGCAGATGGTCAAATTTCTGGTTTCCACCCTTTCCACACACAAATCAAATCAAACTGGTTTTTATTTGCAAAATCCATGTATATGTCAATGCAAACGTCAAGATTACATAGGTAATGACAGAAACACAAGCATGAAAACAGCAGTAATTTGGGCTCCATAGTACAGTTCACAAACAAACTCTGACAACGTGAGAATGGAGCAACCCGGGAGAACTTATGGGCTTGATATATGATATGCATATGACAATGCAAACGTCAAGATTACAAGATTACATCGGTAATGAAAAAAACACAAGCATCAAAACAGCAACAATTTGGGCCCCATCGTACAGTTCACAAACAAACCCTGACAACATGAGAATGGAGCTACTCAGGCGAACTTATGGGCTTGAGGCGAATGAGATATTATAAAACTCATCAACACTGTACAATTCCGCCCCGATCAGAATATCCTTCAGGGCTCGCTTGAAAGCGGGGATGGGCAAGCTCTGCAGCCTCTCTGGTAGCCGATTAAACAGACGAGAGCCGTTCTGAGTTGGGTCTGTCCGCAGCGAGGCTGTCAGACGGACCGTGGGAATGGTAAGGTCCTCGCATTGCCTTGTGGAGTAATGATGGCAGTTACTGCCCTTCTGCAACGTGTTAACATTTTGTCGCACAAACATCAAAACTGAGTGAATGTACAGACTCGGCAAGGTGAGGATTCCCAAGCTGTTAAAATGCCCTCGGCAACTCTCATTCCATCCAAGGTGCTTCAGTATTCGGAGAGCCTTCTTCTGCAGGACGAACACACGGCGGCTGTGTGGAGAGTTCCCCCACAGCTGCACGCAATAACTCAAACGGCTATGGAAGCAGGCAAAATACACTGATCTGAGGATCTCAGGGGACACACATCGTGACAATCGGCGCAACATGAAATTGCAGGAGGCGAGTTTTGATGACAGCTTGTCGGCGTGTTGAGCCCACGAAATTCTATTATCAACCTCTACACCCAGCAGATTCACTGAACGGGTGAGAGGGCCATTCAGCTGGAAGGTTAAGCTCTGGGTCTTATCAGAGTTGAGGCGAAGACCATTTACATCACACCATGACTCGATCAACTCTGAAAGTGCAGTCATGTTACTTTCCAAACCCTCAACTGAACTCCCTTGTACCACAGCTGTTATGTCATCCGCAAAAAGGGAGAGGAAGAACGTGTCCTGGCATTGGTATACTAGATCGTTTATATATATTATCTTGTTCGTAGGAGCTGGCTGGAGGTATTTGTAGTACGAGGAAGAATGAGCCAGTTTGGTAGTTTTCCTTTATTTTGTCAAAGGTACATCGGTGGGAGCTAGCTTTCGGGGCTACTGTGTCCCCTTCTTCAGGCTGTGAACAAAGTAGGCAGTACAGTGCCAGGCCTATTCATTGTATACATTCTTGAGGTGTTTTAGCAATTACCTTGTTAAATTTGTTAGTTGAGCAATCAACTCCGTCTCAATAATTATATGTAGCTAGGAGAAAGTCATATTTGGGTCCTGGGCCGGCGGCGTCAAGTCCCCCAAAACCACCTTTTCCAGTACTTTTGCAAAAACTGGAAGCTTTGAGACAGGCCTAAACTCATCATACCTGGTGGGCTTCCCTTTCTTTGGAATAGGTGTGATGGCAGACACCTTGAGGCAGCTTGGAAATTCACCTTGTTTGAAGCACAGATTAATAATGTACGTCAACGGTTCAATGACCAAATCAGCTACATTTTTTAGCATTACTGTGTTCACACCGAAATAATCCAATGATTTGCTGGATTTGAGTGATACTATCGCTGAATGAACTCTCTCAACAGAAACCTCCCGCAGAGCAAAATCACTGCTCATCCTCGGTGCGCAGGATAAGTAATCATAAAATATCTCCGATGGGTACCTGGGCAAACGTTTTTCAAACACCTCTGCAAATGTACTAGCAAATCCACTAGCACTCAAGCCTGCGGTACCGGAAACACTGAGGGACCTGGAATTGAGTTCCTCGGCTACAACCTCCCACGATGCCTTCATCTTGTTTCCTGCCGCCCTAATTGTCATGTCATTGTGCTGGCGCCTTTGTTTTTCGATTGCTTGACGATACAAGTTCCTACAATGCCTTGCCCGGTTCTTGTCATCCACATGATTGGTAAATTGGGCCGTGTCTCTTGAGTCTTGATACTGTTTCCGTAGCTCATTAAGACTATGGTCAAAGGGAAGTTTTCTTGGTTTGGCAGTATCCCTCACTTTTTTTGTCCACATGGGGCAGGCATACTCCAAAACTGACATAAAAATGTTCAAAAACTCGAAGGTCGCTAGCTCTAGGTTGTCAGCCTGGTACACTGGAAACCAACTAACAGAAGATAGCACCGACCTTAAAACCTGCATGTTAGATGGCTTGCTTACTCTATATTGGATCACTTTTCGTTGAGGGATAATAGTTTTATAGAGCAAGAACTCGATGCCTAGGTGATCAGAAAACCCTATATCACTCACTGATGGTGTATACCAACCGGACTCAAAGTTGGTAATCATGACGTCAAGGCATGAAGGCACGCCACTCTGCCCTGGGTACGGTCTTCTGGTAACCTCACGCAGTTCATAACAACTCAACATGCAGTCCATAAGATTTAAGCAGAACCTCTAGAGATTTTCTAGAGACACACACACTAATGGTACTGTTGTTGTCTCAAAAGAAATGAAATGTACCGTCTCTTTTATAAAATGTAATCAGCTTTCACCACAAAAAAAGAGAATGAAGACGGGACAGACCGTTCCAGAGGCAAAAATGTGCGAAAAAACGTTTTTGCCAAAATTTGCCATTTTCTTTGCCCTTCTCTTATCAAAGCTCAAATAAAAAATTTACATGGAATACACGCAATGGGAAATTTAGTCAGCTTTGACGAAAAAAAGGAATCGGCCCAATAGTTTCCGAGCTACAGTCGAAAAGGTTTTGAGAAACGTGGTTTCTCGCTCACTGTTGCTTGTATAATAATATTATACAATGCTATTATCAATATATATAATATATATATTATATCATTAGTTATAATATAACTAATATCTATATATTGTATAGACCGACTCATGCGGCGAAAGTCGCACATGCGCACAAAACTTTTCTCATGGAAAAAGGTCTATTCAAAAAGGCGAAGGTTAAACGTTCGCTTCCTGCCTCCGTTTTCATCAGTTCCTTTAACAGAAAATAACCCTCACAAAAGACCTGAACCCTTCCACAAATGGATATCAACAGCTTACACCAGATTATCCTTCTTTACAAAAAAAAAAAAAATCCCTGAGAAAGTCAAGAAGGCCGATGAGGATAAAGAAATCCCACTGGGGTGAAAAAGGTTGAAAGAATGCCGGCGATGAAGTAGAAAGAGCGCGATATTTAAGATCTTTCAGAATTAATAATCGTAATAAACCTGGAATAAAGAGGCCTTGCAAGACTACCGAAGGGCTACCTGGGGGGTGGGGTTGGAAGTTAATGTAGTGTATTCTGTTGGAGATTGTTCCGTTACCTCCTCCTTCCGCTTTATAACCACTAATACAATCCCACTTCAACCGCTAAGCCCTTTACCAGGCATTATGTTTCTCAAGAACAATCATGTACAAACTTCGCTATGACCTCAGATATTAGCCGATGACGCTCAAATAATGGGACAATTTAAGGCACCCGTTTCACTTCATCGTTTTAGTTGAGGGTCCGTATGAAAACACGAAGATTATTATACGTTTTTGAAGATTTTTCTTTTATCATCAGGAAATGAACATTTTGGCGATCGTCGAAGAGTTTTGGAATTGAGAAGGGAAGAGCATCAAAATGTAGGGTTAAATCGTCCTGAAATGTCTTCTTAGAACGTACTAAAATTTAGTCCCAGAAACTTAGATTTAATTCCAGAAACAGTAGATTTAATCTACTGAACCACCTACCACAAAAGATCAGAGAGTATGCTTCGTTCAACATTATCCACACGATGATGAAGATCACCTGATAGAATCATGTTTATACAGGGTGGACGAATTTTGGACATTATTTTCAATTAGCCCATTTTTTTTTTTTTGAAATATAATATATTTCTAGCCTATGAAAGCTAATATAATATTATATTAGCCTATTCAATATATTGAAATATCAGAATATATTAGCCCATTCTGTTCCGGTTGAGTTTTAATGTATAAGTTGTCAACTATTTTGTAATTCCATGTCTGAAGTTGTAATACCATTTCGGTGACGACAAAAATGTTGATTGATTGATTTATTGAAGTAGGACATCTCTGGGCCTACTCATAAGAGCAGTGTCTGTCAGACCCGTTCTTAGCCTACAAGGGAAAACAAAAATCATAATACTAATCATACGTATCTTTAGCTTAAGGGCTTTAGCTAGGGTAAGCGCACAGTTATGTTCGTCAGAACCTTCACTTGCAGGATTTGACTATTTGACCACAAACGAACATCAGTGATTCCCCGTTCCTAATGGTAATTAACAGGTACAGGAAGAACCTGCTGTTCCTGCTAGTAGGTACATATTAGCGAAAGGCTTAGCGTATCGGCGTTTTTTCTCCAGGCCGATAATTGACGATGTGCCAACACGTTGCCCACCTTCTCTTGCACCAAATTTCCAAAACAACATTCGGCACGGGAAAACCCAGCTGAATTCAGCAGTAACGAGGATTACCCTACTTACTTCCTTCACGTCCATTGGCCCCGCCCCGCTTCCACTTCACATTTCCGGAGCAGATTAAATATATAAATCTGTTGGGGCAATAATAGGATAAGAGGAATGAATGGTAAAGGAGAGGAGGGGTCTTGTGCGGCATTGTTGAGACTCATTGCAGTTCGCGTCCCATATTTGTCATGCTTTGTTTGCCCGAGCATTGTGCACCCTTTTCACAGCAATAACACTACCCCCTCCTTACACTCCCCCCCTGTGAACACAAAGACCCTCCTTTACGACCGCAACCCCTCTTCCTCATCTCCCGATATTTTTCCACGATTCTCGATTATTTACAAACCTTCTTGTCCAGCAGGAAAACCACAAATCACCTGAGCAATATCGTTGCGATCTGTCGATTTTTTTTCTGACTTCGCCAAGTGGCCTGAAAAATGACATCATTATTTGATAGCCTTTCCATTAGGTAACCACACACAGCTACACCAGTTCAATCATGTTTTAAAAGTATTCAGACGGTTTTCAAGATTTTCTTCAAGCCCACTATCGACCAGAAAATGTGGAACCCAGCCCTATTTAGTAGTCCTATTTGTTACACTATTTAGTAGGTAGAAGTTTTATTCAAAACACTCACGCTTATTATTCTCGTCACTACTATCGGGCTATCCCCCCGGAAAAAAAATTGTGAGCAAACAACAAAGTTTCAATATTTTCATTCTCCTGGTAAAATGGTAGTTGTAGGAGATGCAAGCAAGCCCGGACTGGTGCGCCCTTTGGAAAATGCTAACCTGGAGCCTAAATTCGAAAACCATCAACCCAACGCACAGTGACCCGATTCCGCGGACATCCCACTTTCAGACTCTTAAAAATTTTCTTTTGACACGTAACCTGGGCCTTAAATGTTTTTTAGTGTGCTGAATCCGAATCTGAAGTCAGTTTGTCGCTAGAGAATCACGTTTTGGAGATACAGCCCAGAAAAATGGTGAAAACGTGCGAAATTTTCAACTTTCGATTCCGCCCAATTAAGTGCGCCATTCTTACATGAAATTTAACGTTGAACACGAATATGCCACCCATGATGGGTCTCAAATACTCCTATGTCATGGAAATGGGCAAATAACCCACTTTTTTTAAAGCGAATTTTCTATGAAAATTCAGCTATTTGTCTCGTTCAGAAATTTCACGACCCCCCCCCCCCCCCCAAAAAAAAAAAAAAAAAACAAAAACGGAAACACCTCCAAAGTCCGTTCAATGTATGTTTCCCCCATTTTGGAAATTTTAGGAGGGGGGACGACTCGTGAGATACCCTATATACGTAACTCCCTTTTAATTTACGCGATAAAAAATCCATTCCTTCGCAGAAAAAACCTTCTCCCTAAGAGTAATTATGAGTTCGTTAGCCAGCCCAATTGGAATGTGGGGAGTGGTCCAATTTCCAAAATTGTGCTCCATATAATCCCAAAGAAATCATCCTAAACCAACATTGGCATCTGGGGTGTCCTCGAATACGGATTTTGGAGTGCTGAATCGATTGCAACTAGTCCCAGCCCGATTTTCCTCACCCAGATTACCAAATGGGCCAAATAATGTTGTTCTAAAAAATAGCTTATTTAAAAAAAAGGCAAGTGAGGTGTAATTTTACATGTTTTTTTCGGGTCGTTGAATCGATTGCTACCAGTCCCAATCGTAATTTCCTAACGAATGCCTATGATAGTTGGTATACCAACTGATACATCACACAAAACCGACAACATGACATTTACAGTGGTTGAGCTAACAAATTATCACCGTTCTCGCAAGGTAGGAAAAAGTAGGTGGTAAAATCAACGAGATTCCCTTCAGAAATACGTCAGGAACACGGGGATATAAGCCGTTTTTTTTTAACCATTTTCAACCTCTTTCGGAAATGACCAATTTGTGTCAGAAACCGGTCAAAAACTCCCTTTTTTCAACGAAATAAGTCCACAAATACCCCAAAACAATTTATTTGCGGTCAGTTGCTACTACAAAACATTGGTAATACATGAACAGAATGGAATGGGGAGAAAAATTGATTCCACGAGCGCATGCGAACACACCGTGAATTTCTAAAAAATCCACCAGCTGCCCAAATAACGCTGATTTCCCCATACCACTCAAGTTCATTCTACCGTACGTTCCCCAAATTTGATTTTTCTGTCTCGGCAATTGGTTTTCCATGTTCCTTGGGGTATTAGGGATAGGATGTAACAGGTTTTTCATCGGTCCGAACATCTTGGTTTTTCGGCCAATGTCGCGGGTTTTCTACGTATTCGCCCCACTGTGCAACGGTTATAATAAAAACAGCTTTTGGTTTATTATTCTTGGAATAATACACCTATGTAATCGAGACGGAGGTCGACGACTCCGATCGGCCTCAAAATTTGACATTATCCGTTTCATGGGGTCTAGATTCGAAAACCGAAATGTCCGTCCACCGCACTGTGAGCTAATCAGCGGTTTTTCCCCATAAATTGGGTGACAGGTCACATTTATCTTTATAAATAGGTCTATTTATAAAGAAACGGCCATCATTTCGGCGTTTCATAGCCCAGTCGGGTTTCAAATCAGTTAAGAACTGATTGGAAGGTGCGCTTGTAGGTTTGGAAAGAGTAACTGAAGGCACTAGTTAAAAAAAAAAACAGGTTTGTTGGGTTTAAGGACCAGTTGAATAGGGCTTTGTTGAGAGGGGGAGGAGGGAAAACTGCTTGGTTGTATACGTCCAAAAATTGTTGATAAATTCGTTAGTAAATTCCAAAAGACGATGTGAAAGTCGTATGGGAAGGAACGTGTTGCTTTGCGCGTTAAATTGTGGAGTGGAAAATCGTCCGAGTATTTTGGCATCAAATTATTTCAAGCATCATCGTAACTTTAATAATTCAAGTTCCATTTTAGTGGAACATTTTGAATTGAGACTGGTGAGCAGATCAGTAAACTTTGAAGTTCTAGCTGAAAAGAGATCCCGACTCCCACAATCATAGACCGCATTCAGGAGTTGTGCGAACTTCGCTGGTGATTTGACACACTTGAATGTGGGTTTTTGTGAGGATCATCCCTCCCCCCCCCCCAGGTTTTCTTCACTAGGGCGGTACCTTTTCATACTGCCTCCCTTCATTCTTCCTCATATTCCTATTGGAGAGGACGTGGCTGCCTCATTAGAGCCCTGAAAGATCGTAAGAATCCTCAGTTCTTGTTAGCACGTTGGCACGCTGGGCCCTGAGGAAGTCATTAATTTCCTGTACTCCCCCTTCCTCACCCCCAACCAACATCTTCGTGGCCTATTATTAGGGGACACGTATAAATACTGGGGAACATCATGTAAGCTTCCGACCTCAGACCCGAAAGATGTTTTATTCCAAGATTCCAAAAACTGGGGGGTTTCGCCGATAACTTGAATCAACCCTACAGCCTAAACCCATGCTTTCCCTTATATTGCTTCCATTTTTCAGTTCCATAGAATTAATTTTTTGCACAATACCTACTACAAAAGAATACCTTCTAAACCCCTTGGTAATATTTCGTGCCTTTTGGTTTATTGTTCTTGGAATAATACACCTATGAAATCGCGATTGAGGTCGAAAATTCTGATCGGGCTCAAAATTTGACATTATACATTTCAAGATGTCTAGATTCCAAAAGCGAACTGTCCGTCCGAGCAGTTTTGGGCAGTAGGAATTTTTTTGAAGGCTTAATTAATATTTAGGGATCGCCACGGTGAAAAAAAAAACTGTGCTTAGTGGTGAAAAGGCCCAACTCCAGCTTTTTGCCTCTCTACTCTCCTCCTGACAGCTCGAAGCGACAAAATAAAACCAGTATCGTACTTTGTTCATTTAATATATTATGTAGCAGCTATTATCTATCTGCTAACAATCAACATTAAACCGATTAATTAATATATTAATAATATTAATAGATTATATTAAACCGAGGCCAGATGCGTTTTAATTTTTCGAATTCCCGCCACCTTTTAGCGTCATCACCACTGTGCTGCGTAAAGCGTTAGGAAATTGCAATTTTGGAATCTAAACACTTTGAAACAGAAAAGGTAATTTAAGGACCATGAACCCCCCCACAAAAATAAGGTGACCCATAACGACAATCGCCGTCCAGCAAACATGTAGATCCAGCCTCTGAGAGGGCTCCTTACTTTCCCTTGCACTGCAGCAGTTTAAGGGGTTTCGGCACCCAAAATTTTTTTTTTTTTAAATTTTCACAATATTTTTTATTGAAAGAAAAACTACCATTTACAAACATTTTAAAATGAACCGCATTCCATTTTCTTAAAAATTCGCGGAGATATGAATTGAAATTGAGCAGTGTTGCGTATGGGCACGCATGGGAAGAAAAACTTTGGATGCCTCTCCTGCAAAGTCCGTTTTTTCTTCACGTTTACCCGCTTTTCTACGGATGTGATGAACCGAATCTAAAGATTTTTTTATATTAAATGTAAAATAAAAATAAAATTTTTATTCTGTTGCTCGATAGTTGTCTTGGAAACACATCCTTGGCTTTGGCTGCTATGCGATTACTGTCATAACAGTGACCTTTGAAAGTTGAAACTTTTTGGATAGTTTGTAGGTTATAGGGTAAACAGTGTGAAAATTCGGTTTTTGAGTTGATGTCTATAAACAAGGCTCTGCGTGCTCGCCATGGAGTCGGGAACATATTGGAAAAAGTCAGAAGTCGATAAGTGATCAGGTAAGGAAGATAATGGGTCAAATTTAGTGAAAAACAGGATTTGAAGGTCTCACCTTCCGGAGCCTACTCTGGCTTTTGTGTTGCGCCTATGATTAAAAAAAAAAGTGATATTCGAAAAGTACATTTCATACTGAACACCACTATGTAAAACATTTCGAGGATATAATCGTGAGTGGGCCGTAATTCAGGGTGAACGAGACTATGCCGAAGTAGTAGGGTTGTTTTACGTCCCGAGTCGCAACATTCGAAAGTAGGTATTTTTAATTTAACCCTACTAACACATTCCATTCATGTTCTCCGGTCCTAGAAACCCTATTTAGAGCGTAAATAAAAGACGAAGAAAAATAATAGGTGTTAGTGGGTTCCTTTAGCTTTACACTTCTCGAGTAGGTGAAGTGACAATGAAAACGGAGGGGGACTAGCGCAGAGATTTTGTAATTAAGGGTCTTAATTAGTCTTTTTGTTTCAACTCTCAAAAGAGTCCGTAATAGCGATCTGGGGGGGGGGGGGTTGACACACAGTGTAGATTTTAAAGTGGTAGCCGTTAAATGGGAGGGACGTGGAGTTCATTTGTAAATAGGAAAGTAGACACCCCCCCCCCCCCCCATCTCCGCACCACCACTCGTCATCTTTTCAACTTCACAGTATCCCCCCGCCCCCACAAACCTCACCACCAACGCAATATAACACTTGGCATTGACTCCCCCCTCCGCCCCACCACAACCTCACAACCAACCACCACAACGCTTGGCCTTCACCCAGTCCCCGATTTGCATGTCAATAGGCGCTTCTTTCGTCGGGAGTTTAAATTGTTTTCACCTCTTCACACGGCTGCATTTCGATCAAACGTCGACGTCGCTCTTGAAACCCCTGACAAAAAATCATTTCGGTGGAAAAGTCATTATTTCGCTTTTCAGCATCTTTTTTGTATTTTTTATTAAAACGGGTTTAACGGCTAACGAGGTACCCACTTTCGCTCTCCACTCCCCCCCCCCCCTTCACAAAGGTTTTTGTGAACGGTTCAAACACTATACTTTCTAAAATTTAGAATCTAAATCACCACTAGGTACTAAACAAGTCTGGTTCAGACTGAATCGTGAAAAAATTGAGAATCATCATTGAATATCGAAGTAGGTAAAGCTTTAATTAGAAGTTATAAACCAAACCAAAATGGAATTGCGGGAAATTTTGCAGAAGGGTTTCTATGTCAATACACTTTTGGTTTATTATTCTTGGAATAATACACCTATGTTTTCGCGACGGGGGTCGACGACTCCGATCGGGCTCAAAATTTGACATTATCCGTTTCAAGAGGTCTACATTCTAAATCCGAAATGTCCGTCCGCCGTCCGCCGTACGCCGTCCGCCGTACGCCGTCCGCCATACGCCGTCCGCCGTCCAGGCCGTTTTGGGCAGTAGGAATTTTTAAAAAAATCTGAAATTTCGGCAAAATACTTGGTTTACCATCTAGTTGTGCCCGCAAGGTTTTCAGTCCGATCGCCCAAACCCGTGGGGCGCTATGGGGCTATAATGGGGCTACGGGAGGCGTTTATTGAAGGCTTTTAGCTATGGGATCGAGTTAGGTGTCGTTTTCGAAGTATTTTTGGACGTAGAATCCATTTTTTGGGGTCCCGGAACGATCCGATTTCACTGGGGCGATGTTTAGGGCATTCGTGGGGCTAAAAATGGGATTTTTGAAGGATCCCAGGATGTTAAATATTTTTCGGGTAAAAAATACAGAGTTTTTGAAAAAACACATTTTTTAACAAATCAAAAAAAAAAAAATTTTTTTGAGATAAAAATCCAAAAAAAAAAAATTTTTTAATTTTTTCATTGACAGAATTAAATTTCTGCACAAGTAACGTATATCAAAGAATAATAAACCCTTGTGTAAAATTTGCAGCGTTTTTTTTTTAATGCCTGTGCAGTGTTTCAACAGATAAGGAATCTCCAAAAATGAATTCTACGAGCGAAATTACTTAGTAAACGACGTAGGTATAAGAGAATAATTAACCAAATTTCGATATAGGTTTTTGGGGGCTTTGTCCAATAGTTTGGTCATATTTCACTCGACAAGTCATCATTAAAATCATACCCGACATTCATCCAATTGCATCTTTGTTACGCCTTGTCGTAAACTATCTCCCACAATTCCACGATTTTCCTGGGCTACATTTTGAATCGCCCCGAAATTAGGGTCCTTTTATTTCATCTGTTCATATCTGTAGGCTCGCAGGCATCCTGCCAGCTCGGAAATATAGGGGCGGTTTTTATTAAGACAAGCCCGAGCAACAAGTTTGATTAGGTGACTAACTGTGTAGTTGGGGGAAGCACTTGGCAGCCTCAGACCGTAGAGCTACGAATATAATATACGGTTGTAGAACTACCGTAGAACAGAGTGATATACGGGGCAAGTATTACAGCCATTCTTCATAGCTGTGTCCCCCTTACTTATAACTCAGTTGAGTTGTGTCCATTTCAGGAGGTGAATCAAGTTACTTAAGATAGTTTTTGTTTGTTCAGTGAGGTCGTGGATTACAAAATTTGAAAAAAAAAAAAAAAAATTGTTGCTAAGGAGGGGTGACTAGGGGAATGCCGTATATGAAGGTAGGTACTTACTGAAACATAATACTTTTAAGGGGTTCCTTACCAACAGGTCATTACCAAATTTTGACATTATACGTTTCAAGATGTTTAGATTCCAAAAACGAAATGTCGGTCGGCCGTCCGAGCCGTTTTGGGCAGTAGGATTTTTTTTTAAATCTGAAATTTTGACAAAATTATTCACGGTTACGGCATTTCCCCAGCTCAAGTGCATTTAAATGCACATGAGCTGGGGAAATGCCGTAACCGTGAATAAAAAAATGTTTTGACGGCAAACACGATTTTCTTTTAGAGGAAAAGGATCTAAGTAAGTAAGTAAAGTGGGTTTTTTGTGTTAACCATTTTCGGTTTTCACAATTGGGGCAGGAGCCGACCCCGCACTGTACTTGAAAAAGCGTTAGAAAATTATTGCTCCCTAGAAGGAGTCACATAAACTTGCCTTCAGAGGTGAATTGTCTGCCGACAAGACAGGTATTACAACACGTGATTGACTTTTGGTCAAGCACATGGAGGAATTTCTCCATGTGTCAAGCATTGGTGTTCGGCCCAGGATTTGAACCAGGCTGAACTAGATTTGTTTCTTTAAATAAGAATTTCTCTCTTTACAGTTCCCCTACTGGTCCCCCGAATACCGCATAGAGCATTTTTCCGATTTTTTTTTGAAATAACATTTTGAGGAAAATACTTTACGCAAAACACGAGTGGGGGATTAAAAGTAGATTCATTTCCCTACCATTTGAGTGAAAAGTTTTTATTTTGCAATGTCTAGTCTTTGCTCTGTTGCCTGCGTAAGTAAGGTATACGGCATCCCCCATTCGCCCCTACTGATATAACGGAACTGTTCTTACAAATAAAGGGTCGGCACACCAAGTGAGATTTAAAAAATTGGTTCTGCGTCCAAAATTACTTCGACATCGACACCTCACTGGCTTTCCTTAAAATATCAAGTGCGAGTCAAACTTCTCTGCCATAGGAATTCGGTAGTTACAAGGAAAAGGTTAAAGCACCGAACCTCAATGTATTGATCCATTTCGTGTTACTCGTGTGATTCATGAATTTTGGATCGGTTGATTTCAAGATTGGTTGATGCCTTGTTGACGTGATCGATTGAGCAACAAAGATTGGAGCACTTCATACATAACTGTCCTCAAATGCTATTTTTATGGAATAATTTCCATTTAGCGTGTGTTTTTTTTGTTCCTCTGATTTAAACCTCTATTAAATAGACAATTTTTCTATTGGTTAAGTGTAAATAATTACATGATTGATTACACATTACACAAAAAGAAAAATTCCATTTCCATCCCTTAAAACTGAGGTTTCTTTTTACTTCAAAGTGTTTTTGAATGAATTTTCAATAAATTTATTACAGTATCAGTACCCCTTAAAAACGAGACACTTCTATGATGGGGAGCTCCAGTTACAATTCTTTCTTATATTAATCGAAAGTTGAATGGAAAAAGCATAAGAGTCATAAGAAAACTCCCAATACTTCAATGAATTCATAAGCTTTAGGAATGGTAGTTTAGGAATGCCACAGTTTGCGCAATAGTGAACACAAGTTTACAAAACAAAACGCTGCAAATTTACTTAAGGATTTATTATTCTTTGATATATAAATGATCCAAAAATTAATTCTATATCCATTAAAAAATAAAAAATTGTACATATAAAAAAGTTTTGTAAATGTTTTATTGTAGAGTTTGGAGACGGATGCGGAACCCCGAAAAATGGATAATGTGTCCATATTTACTCGGAAAACCTTCACCTCATTCGACTTCCTGGCATCCTTCAAAAGCTCCATTTGTAGCCCCAAGAAAGCCCACAGATCCTCTCGGTGAAGTCCAATGATTCTGGGACCCCCCCCCCCCCCCCCAAATGGATTCTATGTCCAAATATACGAAAACGAAACCCCACTCGATATCGTACCCGAAAACCTGCAAAAAAAAAAACTCCTCCCGTATCACCTTTTTCGCCCCACAGAGCCCCACGGGTTCGGGCGATCGGGCTGAAAATCTTGCGAGCACAACTAGATGGTATACAAAGAATTTTTTCAAAATTTCAGATTTATAAAAACACTACCGTGAATTCGAATGGTTATGGAACCACCAAAATTACTTCGAAAACGTCATTTAACTCGCCATCCGCCGTCCGGGCCGTTTCGGGCAGAAGGATTTTTTTTCTATCCGACATTTTGGCAAAATTGGCAAAAGCCCTGTCGTGCCTGCAAGGTTTTCAGCCTGCAGAGTTGGGCAAAAAGTAGTTCTGAAACTAAAACTAAAAACTAAAACTAAATTAGTTCCGAAGTGGAACTAAAAACTGAAACTATTAGTTTCAGTTCGACTTTCGAAACTAACTTTTGGAACTACATTAGTTTCATTTTCAACTGTTGAAACTGAAACTAATTTAGTTCCAAAAGTTAGTTTCGAAGTTGCGAATAAAAACTAAAGTAGTTTCATCTTTTATTCGTAGTTTCGGAACTAAAAATGAAACTAATTTTTTTCCTCGCGTTTCTTACTGATTTGAAGGGGATGTGTGTTCGTGTGGGTGTTTCAACGAATTGTGGGTGATGGGTGCGAACAAGTTCTTTTTTTCAGGGTCGTAGAAGAATAGATTAAAGTTTGCTCCCCTCCCCACCACTTTGAGTGGAACATCAAACGTTTTCAGAAACGTATCGAAGAATTTAGGGTGATGAGTCATTTATTATGTCTGGAGGAAAACAAATTGCGAGGAAAAAAAATGTCTGCGAGGAAAAAAAATGTCTGCGAGGAAAAAAAATTTAGTTTCATTTTTAGTTCCGAAACTACGAATAAAAGATGAAACTACTTTAGTTTTTATTCGCAACTTCGAAACTAACTTGTGGAACTAAATTAGTTTTAGTTTCAACAGTTGAAACTAAAACTAATTTAGTTCCAAAATTAGTTTCGAAAGTCAAACTAAAAACTAAATTAGTTTTTAGTTTCACTTTCGAAACTAAAAACTAATTAGTTTTTAGTTTCAACTTTAGTTCAACTAAATTTTTATTCGAATAATCCCAACTCTGTCAGCCTGTCACATAACTTGTGCACTGTGAATCATAGAAAGATGGTCTCTTTGTCTCTTTCTTCAGTCGATAAAAAAAAAAAAAAATCTACCAAACTCCATACAATTGGGAAGCCGTAGCGCTCCACGGGTTTGGGCGAAAACCTTGCGGGCACCATTAGATTGCAAACCGAGTATGTATTTTTTCAAAATTTCAGATTAGAAAAAAAAAAAAAAACAATCCTACTGCCCAAAACGGCTCAGACGGCGGAAGGCGTTCATACGGCGGACGGACATTTCATTTTTGGAATCTAGGCATCTTAAACGTACCAGGTAGGTACATACCAGGTAATGACATTATAGGTATCCCCTTTTTCGACCCTTCAATCGCTTCAATTGCGATAATGGACATTCCAAAATTCGAATTTCGTTGTTTTTATTTATTTCCCTCCAGTCCTTTGATGCCGCTTGAAACGCGATCCACCATAATTTTCCCGCCGTGAAAAAATCCCAACTAAGACGTCGGGAATGCGATTAAATTCTCGGAGAGCAACGAGTAAAATGATGAGATTCATCACTTGGCAAGAAAACTGATTGCGACTCGGCTGATCGTTTTCCGAGATTATTGGCTGTGTTATTGCTTCCCCCTCGGCGGGATATTTCTTGGCGTAAAATGACTGGAATGTTTTAATTTAGGTGAAAAATGACGGCGATCCTCTTCGAGAAGGGAAATTTCCTTGACGCATTCAGTATTGAGAAGGCTCGACGACACCGGAGTTATGAGATGGTTTATGGCCTCAGGTTTATGGCTGCCGCGGAAGACGCAGGTTGGTGGTGAGAGAGGGATGAGCATTTTTTTCAAGTGTCAATATTTTTACAGATAACAATCCATTTTAAATAGTTTTGAAAAGGGGAAAGAAAGAAAAGCAGACCATCATGAACCCTCCGAAACGCCATAGAAATGTCCTTAAATAGAGGATAAATATCTTCCGAATTGCAGAGTTGATGATCGTAACTTTTTGAACGGATTCAAAATTCTATTTAGGGTTCGGAATTTAAAGTTGAAGCCCGATTGACGTAACCCGCAAGACTCATTTGTTTGCTACGTGAGCATGGAGGAATAGAGAGAACTCTATTCCTCCATACTACGTGAGGGTTTTTTGAAGGATACATGAGGTTTGAGAAGTTCCAGGTTTGACGGTATGTTAACCGAAATTGCCGGAGACATGCGCAGTTTAAGAACTGGTGTTCCAGGTCGATAGTAGGTTGGACGAAAACCGACAGCTCGAGTAAGTGCGGTCGGGTTCTGTCGACAGCTGTCCAACTTCTGTCGACAGACGCAGTCAGACCTGGAACAAACCTAAGAAGGGTGTTCTTTCCGATGCACGTAAAACCGAATATTGTGGGGTCAACTATACGACTACACCGTGAGGGTCTACGAGACTTTTGAAGGAATCTGGTCGAGAGGTCGAACGAAGGTATCATTTTCGAAGTAATTTGGAACTAGAATCTTTTTTTGCTCCCTTTTCTGTCATAACACAACTCCTATACAGGACCATTAACGTTTTTACATATTACATTTTGGTTTAATATTCTTGGATTAATACACCTATGTAATAGCGACAGAGATCGAAAATTCTGATCGGCCTCAAAATTTGACATTAACCGTTTCAAGAGACGGAGATTCCAAAAACAAAATGTCCGTCCGCCGTACGGGCCGTTTTGGGCTGTAGGAATCTGAAATTTAGACGAAATACTCGGTTTAGCATCTAGTTGTGCCCGCAAGATTTTCAGTCCGATCGCCCCAACCCGTGTGGTGCTATGGGGCTAAATTGGTTCTGCGGGAGGGATTTTTGAAGGGTTTCGGCTATGGGGTCGAGTCAGGTGTCGTTTTAGGTGTACTTTTGGACGTTGGATTCATTTTTGGGGGGCCGAGAACGATCCAATTTCACCGTGGGGACCTATAGGGCATTCTTGGGAATTTTCCTGCATGGGCATAAACAGATGGGATTTTTTTAGGATCCCAGGAGGTCAAATAAGGTGTCGTTTTCCGAGTAATTTAGGAGGCAAATAAGTTTTTTCGAGGTCCCACAACTGTCCAAACATTGTACACAAAATAGAATTTTTATTTTTTATCTTTTCGATAGTTCATATTCAGTAAGTATTAGTTGATATTTTCTTTGTCACAAAATTAATTTTGGTTCAATTAACCTATGTATAGGTTCTTTGATATATCAAAGAATAATAAACCCTTGTGTAAAATTTGCAGCGTTTTTTCCTAAAAAGATTTTTACAAAATAATGATCGACCTTTGTGTAAAAAATAACTCAGTAGGGCAAACAGACCATCTTGGTCCTCACACTTAGCTGCCACCAAGTACCTACCTGAATAGTTTTTCTGCTGTACCATAACGTCCTACGGGCACGAAAATGAGTCGGTAAAATACAAGTGACGACAATCGAAGCCGATTGATGACAGCTTCAGTTGATGCTGTAGGGAAAAAGTTGACGAGAAGCCGAGCAGAGCAAAAAAGCACATCAAAAGGATGAGCTCCGAAAGACGCTCCGTTAAATTGGACCCACATGGTCTTACAATGAGGGCTAAGAATAGCTTTAAAAATATCGCGCCAAGAGAGACACCTTTTCTTTTAAAGAAGAAAATAAATGCAAGGTGGATTTAGGAAGTCGAGGGGTAAAGAGAGTTCGTTGGAGCGTATAACGTCGACGTAACCAGGACCGTCTACTGTTGTGCAAGTCAACAGCCAAATCGTACAAGGATCAAGTACCGAGAACAACCTGTGAATGATTAACCCCAACTGCTGAATACCGGGCGTACAGAAGGGTCTAGTTCAACGGTATTTTGGCAGTAAGGGCTGCTGTCCACCCCCAATATGGCCAGCTGATCGTCCCCTCCTTACCATTTGCATGCGACCATTTGACGCAACTTGATGCGTTTTTCACCGTGAAAGTAAAACTTTTCCGTCAACAAATTTTCGCCTCCAGTTAACAATGATTTTTTTAATTCAGCCGTCTTCTATGGCATTTCATTATACGTGTATTCCTTTACGATTTTGCCCAACTTTAGTATTTTTACTGCTTCACTTTTGTGGTAGAAATTAGGGGAAACTGAGGTACTTTTCCGTAATACCCCCCCACGTGATTTCGTGTTTCATACACACCCCTCCCGATGGCTTTAAGGCACCCAAATTCGAGTACTTTTCCGTTATAACACCCCCACCCCCTCCCACTCGATTTCGAGTTTCATACACCCCCTCCCGATGGCTTTAAGGCACCCAAAGCCAACCAAAATCGCGTGGGGGGGTATAACAGAAAAGTACCGAAACTGAAATGCCTTGTTTGGGGTTCCTTGAAACAAAGGAGCTCGGGGCTCAATGAATCGGTACTTATGGCCTCTTTTATGGATGAATTATAACCTGAAACGCGAATTATGGTCTTTTATGGATGAATTATGTCGTTTTTTCTGGTGTTTTAAGGTTTAAGGTTGATTTATCCACTTTATTCATCCATAAACCTTGAAACACTGCCATAATTCGTCCATAAAAGGCCATAACTCACGATTCAGGTTATAATTCATCCATAAAAGAGGCCGTACGTAACGTTTCATTCATTCATCTGTCAGAGTGCACTCTGCCCTTTGGAATGATGAGGGCAGATAGGCCTCTAACACCCCCACCTCTCCTACACATGATCTGGTTAAGCGATCGAGGACTAATTCTAGAGGTCTAACTAATATCGCTTTAATAACCGGACTATAATATAGTATATTATGTTCCCTCCATATAATCGCCACGTTTCGCCTACGCTCCCAAAACGTGTGCAGTGCAAATTTGGGATTAAGTGCTGTGATCACTATCTTCGGCGTTTTCTGGTAGGTACAGTGTTATATTACCAAACGACGTAATGGTGAGTGTCGGCAAAACATTAAAGTAATTGTCGAGGTCAGGGCACGAGACCAGGGCTGTTCCAATAAAATAAAATAAAATTAAATTAACTTGCGAGGCCCCCCACCTTTGATTAGGCAGAAACCTAATAAATAATAATAAAAGGACTTCTCCAAAGTGCAAAATATAATTTGAATTTTATTTTTCTGCCCCTCCCACAATTACTGACATAACGATCAAGTTATACATCCATTCATTCATTGTGCCATAAATGGAAGGTACCAACTTGACCTGTTTCATTGTACCCCAGGGCTTGAGGCACAATGAAACAAACTTCATTTTGTGCAAAATGGCTACTCCTGGTTTCTATAATAACGGTTGATATACCTACCTATTTCTTTCATAGCTTTCCCCTTTTTTCCATGGAAAAAATTAAAATGTTAACAAAAACCACTCCAGTGGGGAGCTATGGGCAAAAACAACTTTCGTGTTTCATTATGCCCCACCTTCCCCTAAGTTTTGAAGACTTCCCCACATTTCAAGGCTACTGAAATACCCGGTTTGTTTTGTTGTAGCTCATTATTAGCAACATCTAGCAAGTTCTCGAAAAAAAAAAGAAAAGAAAAAAAGTCGAACAAGATTTGCAAATCAGTGGTGCTTGTCAAGTCTCGAGAGCTGAGGTTGCCTGGCCGGTCCCCCCAATTGGGAGATACATCCTCTTGGTAGTGTTGTAGTGTAGCGAAGGGGGAAGCATACACCTTGTGGAACATTTTGGTTGATAGGCAGGTCTATGGGGAAGCCAGCACTTGATGTCATTGCCATCCATTAGGTCATATGTACTAGTTCTCACGTGAGGGACCGCGTTCTACCATTCTTAGTTGATTACCAGCAGTGCCAGACGCTCTCGGAAGAGGGTCCTGAGAGGAAGTTTCCGGGATGGCCGGCGTTTCAGAGGCAGCGCTGACAACTAGGATAATCAGGAGGCAGAGGATAATGGTTGGGGTAGTGAAGCATGATAACAAGATTCGCATATGAACCCGATTCTGTTTACTTGGAAGACTTGGTTGAAAAAGCTATCCTCCTGCAAGACAAATTTGTCGAACCGCTTTCTTGCAACTATAATACTATAGAGAACCAGTCAAATAAAATGTATCCAGTATGAAGAACCCATCAAAGATCTCTCCTCCTGCAACAGAACTTGTCACGGATTTTTCTACTACTGGACTCCTTTCATCCATTAACTCGTCAAACTACTCCTGAAAATACGTAGGATAGGTTTCCGAGATTTATAAATCTCGTGAAATGTCATGCATCTACCTAATAAACGAATACCTACTTGTATTATGAGGACACCCTTCTCCTCTTTCTCGTGATGGTATCCACACATGTCGGGAACGTAAGGGTTGAGCCGACATGAGAATGATGCCCTCCAGTGAAAGATTACAGATAAGGTGAGAACCTCTTAAGACGGCCGTTTAAAAATATGCTGCTCCGGTTATTTCTAGATGCCCCCCCCCCCCTAACATCCACCATTATTTATCCCCATATCGCCCCTCGTTCAAGCTTCGTCGACGGTCCGATCTAAAACGGGCTTTTTGTTGTCAACTATTCCGAGCTCCGAAGAGGACCTCACAACAATAGCTCACGAACGGCGTTACTGAAACCTTTGGGGCTTCGTCGAGGAATGGAATGGCAGGCCTTTGACCTTTTTTGGGAAATTCTGGAGCACATTCTGAAGAACACGGAGACAAAACCGTCGCGATTACATAGATGTATTAGGTATTCCAAGAATAATAAACCAAAAATAAATGGATAATAATAGTGATTATAATGAGATAGATGGATAAGTAGCTTTAAAAGCACGGCGGTTGCTCTTGCTGGAGGAAAGTAGGTTTGCGTCCTACCCTTGTACGCGTATGGTTTGAAGGGCGTAAGGGCTGTTTTTCCTACGGATAAATAATAACTATTGCACAAGGAACAGTTATTGTTAAAGTTTGAACCGGAGCACCTTTCTTGTTCCTTGAGGCAACATTTTGGGTTAAAACAACATATGAAAGGAGAGTAGTTTGACGAGTTTCTATTGCTAGGGAAACTAATTTGACACGTTTTTGTAGTTGGAGAGAGTTAGTTTTACAGATGTGTTTTGCTGGTAAACATTTTACAGGTTCCTCTAATACGGAGAAATTTGTTTGACAGGTTTCTTTTGCTGAAGGAAATAAGTTAGACGGGGTTTTCAAGTAGGTTGACACGGGCTGGCGTAGCTGCACAATGTCGTAAAATGCTAGTAATCAACATATTAGTTCACAGCTAATTACATGGGCTTTTGGTTACAGTTTCCAGACTAGAAATATAAAATATGTTTTTGACAAAATAGGTACCTACCTACTCGGTTCTCCATCCTCCAGGGTTTGCTGACCCTTATCAAATTAGGCGTTTCTGGTGCTTCAATTTAACTTCTGTGTTCCATTGGTTTGATCCTTGATCATAACAGAACAGCAATAATCCGGGGGCCTGGGGGTGTCCCCCACTACAACGGTAAAAATATTGTTAACCATACCAACATAGCCACAAGGGCAATACACCCCACAGGCGGTTTTTGTTTTCAACTCGCGATGTATTATATCGGAAAGTTTATCGATTTAATTTTTATATATAAATATTACATCGATATATCGTGGCCATCCCTAGAAGTAGGGTTATGACTAGGGTGACCATAATTTCAAGACAAAAAAAGAGTACCATTTGGAAAACAACTATATTACTTTATATATATATATATATATATATATATATATATATAATAATGTTAAATATATTTGCGGGTATCATAATATACTTTTAGTTTCGTAGGTTAGTGAATCCATTTTATTTACTTTCGCAGGTTAATGGATAAGGTTAAATATATTTAACATTATTATAGGTACCATTATAAGTATAGATTGTGTTTCATGTTAGGTAGGTACCTAATTTTCAAAATAAACTTTTTTTTCTTATAGGAAGTTCCACAGCATGGTTGGTCACAACAATAAATTGACATGGGATAAGGAACTAAAATAAGCAAGTGATATTAAACAAACGGACGTAGCAAACTAAAAAAATCGTTTTTCAACTCAATCTTTCAGGAATTTAATTTTTTAATTTTTTTAATCCATCATATTTTGCAGAGCCGTGAATGGCTTTGAGCAGCTGTTCGTGATTTTTCAGAAACTCAAACATCTCTAAACAATTTTTCTCAAAATTGTGGTTAATCTGCATTAGGATTACCTCTTTCAATGTCTCAATGCCTAATCTGGATTTCTCCAGAACTGTAACTTCCAATAGTAGGACTTCGGGAGTACCACTGCAAAAAAGGAGTACCATTACTCTATTTTCGTGTATCCAAAAATATGAGAGGACCTTAACTCGAAAAGTAGTACCTGTCCTCCCAAAAGGAGTACCTCTGGTCACCCTAGTTATGACATATCCCTCTCCTCATCTCCTCATATCGGTGTTTTTGGAATTACACATACTCGCCCAACTTCAATATAGCCTGTCAGACTGCATGACTGATAATGACACGATTGTCTCATAAAACGCGGACAATTACATCAGATAAATGTAGTAACAGCTTTCACAAAATCAATACCTATTACTCCCCAGACAAACTCATCAGAGGACTCACTACGAACTCACCATGCCAATGTTTCACTTTATGCAAGACCACATCGACGCACATGGCAAGATATTTCGAGCACTGGGAACCCTTCCTTTCAATAGAGTTGATGGCACTTTGCACACTTTGAAACATAGTTTGTGTTTATTTGGTATGTTGATGTTCGCGTTCAGCTGCTGTCGAGTAACCAACCAACTTTCCCGGCTGTTTGGTCATTGTAGTACCTTTGTTATGGCCTCCTCATTTACCAATTTGATACTCCAATGCACCGGGTTGATCACTGAAATCGGCGTTTACACCAACTGGTTGTGGAAGATCGTTTACGAAAAGCAGCAAATCCAGCGGTTTCACGACACTATGGAAATTGTGGCAACTCGCGTTGGTAGAGTTTCTTTGCAGTTGACGTTGCTATTAACTGCCATCCCCATTTTGATTGTTTCCATGTTGGTTGTGTTCGTGATTGGTTTTGTGCTTAGTACGCATGGAACGCCTTGTGACATCTTTCCTCCGATTTTAACCGTCACAGGAGACGCGTTTTTCGTTTTAATTGGCACTGGAGTGATTTCATCGTTTGTATTATCAGCTGCGCTGATAGAAAAATACTTGCTCACCATTTCCGATTCACTGATCCCACTTGATGCAACAGAAAAACGCGTCGAGGCTGCACTCGATACGTACGACACGCTCAGTTGGTCCAAAAAATACATTCAAGATTTCCATGGGTTTCAAATTTTAGCCATCACGATTCACCATTTCACGTACATAACGTACTACTTGCATTGGATGGATTATCATTATTATAGTTACGATCCAACATTAGAAATTTATTGCACGTTAAAGGCAGCCGTTTACTTTATTTTGCAATTGTCGATGCTCGTCACTTGCGATAGAGTTAATTCAGCCGTAAGTGAGCTATACAGTGTATTACACAGTTTGCGAGGAGGAGTCTATTAAAAAGTAGTGCAGCAAGTACCTATTTTCCTTCCAGGCTAACGATTTCACGAAGCTGCTGACGTCTTACGCTCAACGACACACGAGAGGGAACGTTTTGACAGACGTAAGCATGAAGCAGATTGGAAATGTGAAGCGTGAACAATTTAAAACTTGTGAAATTGTTGTTTGGTTGCGGTTTACCACAGTTTTCTCGTTGCTTTAAGACTTTACGTTCACTTTGCGGTTTTTATGTTAGGCGGGTTTTCACCTTTTTTTAAACAAATTATGCAACAGCTTTTACAGTGTTTCATGGTTAGTTGAAGGGATGTAAGATTCTCTCAGCTTTTATTGTTGCTTGGGGTGGATGTTTTTCTAAGTTCCAATCTCATGCGAAAGTAAGGCGTCCAGTAACGCTGTGGGAAAAACGGCTGCTCACCCCCGTTGTTCATTAATCGTCGATAATTTGTGCTGAATCGATTAAAATTCAGAACGTTTATTACCTATCTTGTTTGATAATCCTAATGAAATAATCTTGAAAATATGTCATTCTTTTTCATTCGTGTAATTTTTGGTATGATTCCAGTCAAACGGGATCGCGCTACACTTCCTGAGCCGGAGAGACTTCAAGTTCAACGTTTGCGGATGCTTCAACATTGATAAGCGGCTACTGTGCTCGGTGAGCTGATTCCGAGAGTTTTTTGAGTTCCACACTACAACGCAATGGCTTGAGTAATCTATTATATTGGAGCTGCAGCCCGAGGAGGAGGAAGAGGAAGACCGAGGAGGAGAGCTCATTTTTATTCTAGGCACGACTTCTAGATGTCGCAAAAATTTGAAATTGGTCTTAAAAATTCCATTTTGGCAAGAATAGTACGAGAAAAGTCTGAAAACACCAAACATTCCGCTCAAAAATGTGTTAAAGGCTCAGTTTACAAGAATGTTGGGAAAAGTATGATTGAAGGGGGGTCGGGGGGGGGGGGGGGGGGTGAAAGGAAGGAAGGAGCAGGCGGGAGGCCGTTGGGAAGGGGGCGACTATACCAAGAGGCATGGAGGAATAGAGTCATATTCCTCCATGACCAAGAGGTTTACCCATTTTTTGGCTGAGTTTTTTGGGGAGTCATAGCTCCTCAATCAAGGGCGACGGGTCGGTAGGGGGAGCAGCACAGTTGCAGAAACTGCTAAGCTCTAAATATGGAGAAAAATGACCAAGGGGAGGGGGGGAGAGATATTTCCGACAGGATCGCCCGTTGACGATTTCCGCGAACTTTGATGTTTAGCGACGCAGTTCCAATAACCCCCCTCCCATCATTGTGGCGACGCGGGGACGATGAGGACGCTAGCGCCGTGGCGACCGAATCGAAGGGCGTGGGGCTCATAGTACGCAGTCGGGCGACTTGTCAGCGACTCTCCCCCTCATGTATTTAATTGAGAACTAGCTGGGACACCCGTGCTTCGCACGAAACATCAAATTCCCTTCCATCACCTATACACGATGCACCCGTGGCAAACCGTCAACTTATTGCTTCCGAGTCTGCGAAGCAGCGGAAGCCTTGTGTTCACTTTCGGGAGCCAAAAAATTTTTGTTGTTCGAATTCAAAATTTCCACTCGCATTTTGCGTTTCATAGCCTACTGAACAAATTTGGTTCCGTGTCTGTCGGTCTGTGGGTCTGTCCGCATTTCCTTGTTACAGCCATAATTAAATTATTATGGAAATTTTCCACAATTTTGAATGAATTTAGCTCAAATTTTGAGGGATTATGCGGATAAGGCTCCTTGAGGTCCCATACGAATTTCATCGCAATAGAATCAGCGGTACGCTCTGCGCATGAGCTAACGTGAAATTCTTGGAACCGGCATAACTTTCACAATTTTGATCCGATTTCAATCAAATTTTCAGGAATTGTGTGGGTTAAGCTGTAGATGGTCCCCTATCAGTTTCATCGCGATTGCATCAGTGGTACTCCCTGCGCATGCGCGAACGTAATTTTCTGGTTACAGTGACAACTATGTACATACGTTCATTTTGAACTTGGCACGAGGAAGCTCATGTGCCATTGCCTTGGCAGTGTATTTTTCATAGTATCAACACTTGTTGGGCTCTAGTTGTGAAGTATCAAATTCCAGTCTAACACCAATTATATGCAGCCCATAGCAACCCATCAACTCAGTAACGAAATTACCTAGTAGCTACCTATCAAAATAATCGAAGGCTCGCAAAAAATACTCGTACCCAACTACCAATGATCTTTGAGTAACTTGTGAACGGGATATCTCACAGAAATAGCTGTGACACCCGTGCTTCGCACGAAAAATCAAATTCCCGTCCATCGCCAATTATATGCAGCCCATAGCAACCCATCAACTCAAAATGAAATTACCTAGTACCTATCAAACTAATCGAAGGCTCGCAAAAAATACTCGTACCCACCAACCGACGATCTTCGAATAACTTGCGAACGGGTAACACAGAAATCGTTTTGCAGTCGTTGAAATCAGCGTGAAAAGTTCGTTTTAACCGACTTAGGTAGTTTCGTTCAAACCCGACGCCAAAAGTTGTACCGGGTTTCGGCGTTTCGAAAATTTTCCTAGCAATCCCTAGTAACGACGCTATTTGACCCGGCTTTTCGTCGCGAAGGAAAGTTCCGTTCGCGATGAAGGAATAGAGTTCACGGAATCTAACATAGCTTATTATCTAAGTCGGAACACGCGGGTCAATTTGAGCCCACCCGCTGCGAAATTGGTTCAGCCGTTCGGCATTTTACTGGGCACATACATACATACAGAAAGAGAATTTTATTTATCAGTATAGATAGATAATAAGGACGAAAAAAGGGTAAGTACCTATTTCTGTGATCAAAATTTACAGTTTCTCATCTCTTTCATATTATTCAGGAATCAAATACAGGATCACGGTATCCCATACATTTTTTTCAAGCTGTCCTCTATTCCTTTAAGTCCTCTATTTCTTAAAAAAAAAAAAAAAAAAAAAAAACTATTCATTTTCGAAATGCGAAAAGAACTTGTCAATGGCCAGGTGGGAGAGGTCGGCGGTTGGATGGCTTTAGCCAGCAGGGGATGGCCCCCTAGCACAAAACAAAATTACAATTTTTCGAAAACTTGCAAGTGGGTATGTTTCAGATGGTGGCCTCATGCATATCGTACCTGATCATCCTGAAGGAAGTTCGTCACAATACTGATGAATACGATACTCAACTATTAGGGTCTAGCAGCAATGGATCTGAAAGTCTATAAATGCTTTTCTTTTCTGCAAAAACAGAGAAATTGTTTATTCTTTAAGAAACGAGTGTGTGAAAGGGGGAGGGGGGAGAGTGATTGCACTCGGAATAAAATTTGCAGAAATATGTAGCCATCTTAATTTAGATTACGAGTTTTAACACAGAATGTGTTTTTACGGAGGTTATTTGGCTGGATTATTTGGTCAACAGAAATATCCCACCCGCCGCGGTACGCCGCCCCAATGCCCTTTCCCGCCGAGAACCACAACTCCTTCTAACCCCACCCCACGCCCCGAGCCGATGCCCTCCTCCTAAGAGTTGACGCGTCACTCCGACAACATAATGATATTATGTTGGTCGTCATATTGTGACAGTGGTCAAAACGTGATTGGCCTCAACATTAAATTTTGTCAATAAATGTTTCATGATGGGTAGATTTCAAAAATAATATTTTTGTTTATTATTATGCTTTTGCTTTTTACATATTATGTTTTTGACAAAATTCTCTGTTCCGACGGTCTGCTGACCTTGTATCGTCTCTTCAAATTAGGCGTTTCTAGGTCTGCCGAACCAGGTGCAACAATTTAACTCGAACCCGTGGCTAAAACTCTTCAAAAACGGTCCCATAGCCCCTTTTTAGCACCACAGAGGCCCGCGGGTTTGTGTGATCAGACTGAAAACCTTGCAGGCACAACGCTCCTGGTTCTGGAGATAAGAGGGCAGTATGACTAAGTGACTGATTACTTTCAGGCTCCTACCTATTCCTCCAGTCCTCTGTGGAACCACCGAAAAACACATTCTGTTGGGTTTGATCCTTGATCATAACAGAACAGAAATAATCCGGGGTCCTGGGGGTGTCCCCCAGTACAACGGTAAAAATATAGTTAATAATACCTACATAGTTGCAAGCAACAGTACACCCCACAGGCGGCAATTTTTTTTTTTTTTTTTTTTTTTTTTGACAACTGCACCCCTCATCTGTCCAAACATTGTGAAAACATTTTTTATTGTTACAAAAAACATTTTATTTATAACACAGAATTAATTTTTGCACAATTATCCTATATAAAAGAAATGTGTGTGTGAAATTTGCAGTGTTTTATATTCATACAACCCCTTCTGATTCTTTATTCAATGATCCCCTTCTTCTTGCGCTAAGAGCTGTGAATCTGGTTGCATCTCACACCGTTATTGACATATTTTATTGTACCTTAATGCAGTTGAAGGTGTCACTAAGTGAGAACGTCTTGAGAGCGTATCAAGTCTTGAGAACGTCTTTCGATAATTTTTCTTGAAGTCATTC
The DNA here is from genome assembly GCA_955831195.1 of Pilophorus perplexus. Lineage (NCBI taxonomy): Eukaryota > Metazoa > Arthropoda > Insecta > Hemiptera > Miridae > Pilophorus > Pilophorus perplexus. The sequence goes on along the minus strand of OY037007.1, from coordinate 16,204,759 downwards.
GCTTATTTTTCACGTATTTGTGTTGTATTTTTCTTACGGTTACCGTCTTACCTGAGCTTTGAATCTTACCTTGGGTGGACATAAGTTCATCCCACACCGAAATTTATGTATCTTATAGTTCCCAGGCAGCTAAAAATGTTGCAGTAGAGATTTAATATTACATAAGAACTCATTCTGACCATTTTTCCAATATGTTTGTGGTGATTGCGTGTTTATTTCTCGTTTGCTAGATGGTTCTTGGTTTTGGTTTCTGGTTTGCTATATCATGTGATTAGTCTTCATGTCCGCATGAACTGGAGTAAACAAATAAACCCCTTTATAGGTAATCTACACTGTAAGCCATTGCAACCGCTGTAAACAATCTAAATAGGATTACGTATACGTCCATATTATGACCATTGTACGTTCTCTGTATTTTCCATGTTCAAAAGTCTATAAATAAACTGTATTAAATACAATGAATTTTATTTTAATAGTTCCTGCTTGAAAATTTTGAGAGAAACCCCAATTCCCTGGTTCATTTTTCAACTAAACTCAACCATAAACCCCCAGTAATATTTAATACCACTTTCCAGAACACCATACGAGTATAACGACCCGAGAGAAACAAATAATGCCTTATTTCACCACCCGAGCAGAGCCCGACGACTGGGGTGGAGAACGCTCATTACAACAATAAATAATTTATTAATTGTTATAATTATTATAACATCTAAGGTGACTAGTTCTGGCAACTGTTGCCAGAACTAGAGATAGCCGGAACCTTATAATGAAATTTGTTTGCAGAACCTGTACACCCTTGAAGATGACTGAATACAGTCGAAAGCTTGGAAACTGAGAAAAAAAGAATTTTATGTACCCGAGAGAAACAACTAATGCCCTATCACCATCCAAGCAGAGCCTGACGACTGGGTTGGAGAACGCCCATTACAACAATAAATTTTAATGTTTGTAATAGTCATCTCTAATGTCATAACAGTTTCCAGAACTAGAGATAGCCGGAACCTCAATATGAAATTTGTTTGCAGTACCTGTACCCCTGAAGATGACTGAATACAGTTGAAAGCTCGGAAATTTGGGAAAAAGGGAATTTTTATTGACCCGCACCACCTCCTAAAATACCCCACCTTACAAAGGCCAGTGCAGCCACGGAGGATGACCATTGGTCATTGACCAACACACTAACTGGTTCATTTTTTCTCCCGGATGTAAAACGGGTTTCGAAACCATTAAAAGCGAAGAAACCATTCAAAATTGTTGAAAGTGTTAACAGAGTGAAACAAAAGTAAAATAATTCGTGATGACATTCAAAATTTGAAGCTGTCATCACGAATTATATATTTAATAATATTATTAACATTATTAACCGCGTAAAAACTAGAAACCCAAGGAAAACATTACAATATCTCCTAGAACCAGTAAATCCTTGTTTCAGAGAGTGAACATTTCTAGAAAAAACTCAAAAACTACATTTCTGAAAGGAGAAAATCTCCTGCTTGAGTATTTCAGCCGGGCAAAAAACGAGGCTGCCAATACGTGGGAGACTTCACAGTGAAAATAATCATCTAAATGGCGCCAACATTCTGACAAATGGTTGTTTTTTTCTCCCTCTTTGTCGATCAGTGGAGTTTATAGGCGCTAAGTTACTCCTTAAATAGACATTCGCTAAGGGGGGTCGTCGATTACGTCGGTTGGTCAAACTTCGAGGAGGATTGCCCTCAGCAGCGATCTGCCAACCTCGTTGCTTGGATCGTTGTTGACTTATCACTACAACACGGACCATTGAAGGCCGCCAGGACTTCCCACGGAGTTGGCTGAGATCCTGCGGTCAGTAAATACACCGTGACGCCGAAGTAATGACGTATAGCACGGACCACATTTATCACACCGGCAAAATTTAGGTCAAGGTTTTTCAGTTACAAACTATTGAACTAGGTGTTTTCGATTAGCAAGAAATCCCAGTCAAACTACTTTCCTCTAACATAAAACCGGCCAAACTGCTTCCATCCCCCGAGAAAAACATGTCAAACTTCTTTGCTCCAGTTAGAATGAATTCCTCCAGCAAACTTGTCGAACCACTTGCCTCCCTTAATAAGGCCGCTAATTGTATTTAAATTGGGTTGATTTTGATTTTTGAGCTGGGCCTTGTAGAGGATTTTAAATTGGTTTCCCCATGCGTCCCGCCGAGTGAGGGGCGATTATCAAGCGAGACGCTAGTCTCGCAATGCCAAGCTAAGAGAGACCTCGCCTATAATATACCTATAGATCGGGCCAACTTCCGCCCCCTTCCGAGACCACCCCGTCTATCCGAAAATTTATTTTCCCCGATATTCGTTGATCGGCGAGTGCCCTGAGCAGACATATAACCCAAATTTGAAGGGTTAGACACCTTCCAACATCAAAATCCAGGGTGCTCAAAATGCATGTTTTGTGGCTTTCTTCCTTAACGTAAGGTTTTTTCCTTTTTTTTTGTTTTTTTTTTGTTTTTGTTTATTACTCTTGGAATAATACACCTATGTAATGACGACGGAGGTCGTCGACTCAGATCGGCCTCAAAATTGGACATTATCCGTTTCAAGAGGAAAGGTCCGTCCGCCGTACGCCGTCCGGGCCGTTTTGGGCAGTAGGCATTTGTTTAAAAAATCTGAAATTTTGACAAAATACTTGGTTTACCATCTAGTTGTGCCCGCAATGTTTTCAGCCCGATCGCCCATACCCGTGGAGTGCCATGGGGCTAAAATGGGGCTAGGGAGGTTTTTTAAAAGGCTTTTGGCTATGGTGTCGTTTTCGAAGTATTTTTGGACGTAGAATCCATTTGTGGGGGTCCCGGAACGATCCGAGTTCACTTTGGCGATCTCTAGGGCTTTCATGGGGCTAAAAATGGGATTTTTGAAGGATTCCAGGAGGTTAAATATTTTTCGAGTAAAAAATAAATAGTTAAAAAAAAAAGTTTGAAACAACAAAAAAAATCTTTTTTCTGTAAAATTTTCAGCGTTTCTTTTTTTTTCTTCTCAGCTTTAGACACTCGTATAGGTTACAATCCTCAACCGAATTCATTGAAATTTGGTATGTGAGTCAGGTTTGGTGTGTGGAAGTGCCTTATGGGCGTTTTAAATTTTTAGGACCAAAAGGGTGGGGGTAAGTTGAAAATCGCAATTAACATCACTTCTCGTCAGCAGATTTGGATGGAACTTGCTGTGTGGGTCAGGTTTCAAGTGCTGACTGACCAATTAGGGTGGTGGGGGTGGGGTGGCTGGTGGGAGGGGGTGTTACCGATGGTTCAATTTCAAAGAAATTTGCAATGTACCTACGTCTGGTTTGGCGTGT